>CM056055.1:212154698-212754698 GCA_029574335.1 Rana kukunoris
TCCCTGCCTTTGCGCGGGTCGGGGTCCGATCGGGACCCCCCCCTCCCCGCTACATGCGTCGGTCGGAAACCCGCGGGAGCGATTGGGGACGAGGGCGCGGCTATTCGTTTCTAGCCGCCCGCTCGCGATCGCTCTCTCCGGAGCTGAAGAACGCGGAGAGCCGTATGTAAACACGGCTTCCACGTGCTTCACTGTAGGCGGCATGCATCGATCGAGTGATCCCTTTTATAGGGAGACTAGATCGATGACGTCACACCTACAGTTGTAAACACAAACTAGGTGAACCCTAAATCCTACAGCGCCCCCTGTGTGGTTAACTCCCAAACTGCAACTGTCATTTTCACAATAAACCATGCAATTCAAATGCATTTTTTGCTGTGAAAATGACAACGGTCCCAAAAATGTGTCAAAATTGTCCGAAGTGTCCGCCATAATGTCAGTCACGAAAAAAAATCGCTGATCGGCGCTATTAGTGAAAAAAAAATTAAATAATTAAAAATGCAATAAAACTATCCCCTATTTTGTAAACGCTTATTGCGATTTTTTTTTTACTAAAAATAGGTAGAAGAATACGTATCAACCTAAACTGAGGGAATAAAAATGTATATATGTTTTTGGGGGATATTATAGTAAAAATTTAAAAATATTGCATTTTTTTTCAAAATTTTTGCTCTATTTTTGTTTATAGCGCAACAAATAAAAACCGCAGCAGAGGTGATCAAATACCACCAAAAGAAAGCTCTATTTGTGGGGAAAAAAGGACGCCAATTTTGTTTGGGAGCCACGTCGGACGAACCGCGCACTCAATTGTCTGTTAAAGCGACGCAGTGCCGAATTGTAAAAACGCTTTTGGGCATTTAGCAGCATATTGGTCCGTGGCTTAAGTGGTTAAGCTATGATTAATTTAAAACCTGGAAGCCGATTGGTTTCTATGCAGAGCTGCACCAAGCTTTGCGCTCTCCAGTTTTCGTATGGTCTGTAGATTGCTTGGAACACACAGTACTCATATATTCATCGTTGGTTGCAGGTGAATTGCATGGCCGTGTGTGTGTGAATGATTCCAGCGTTGGGTGTAGACACGTGGATGTTTTGCTATAAACAAGTTTCCGGATTTCATCCTCCTCTGTTGATATACGGATGTATGAAGAGCGCTGTCAGCACTGAGTAATGTAGGAATGTCATTGAGCCGGCTTTGTTGGAGCCTTATGGTGGGTTGTACTAGAGATCCAATGTGACGGAGTGTCAGGAGACAGCCGGGGAAATTTCAGCAGTCATGTGACCGATCTGCTGCAATATGAAGAAATCTGATCTTTGTGCCGGTGACCTGGGAGGGGGGAATCTTAGAAATGATGTGTAACCGATCATAAAATCCCTTACTGGGACATTACACCAGATTACTAACTCTGGCCCACAATAGAGATCGGAGTTCAGAAACGGGGAAAGCTCAACTCTGAGATTGACTTTGCACTGTACAAATAACGATCGGAAAATTAAAATGATTGTAAATGATCGCCTTGTAAAACAACCCACTCAGTTTAAAGCAGAGTTCCGTCGAAAAGATAAAAAATGTAATTTAAAGTGGTTGTAAAGGTAAATTTTTATTTTTTTTTCCTAAATAGCTTCCTTTCCCTTAGTGCAGTCCTCCTTCACTTACCTCATCCTTCCATTTTGCTTTTAAATGTCCTTATTTCTTCTGAGAAATCCTCACTTCCTGTTCTTCTGTCTGTAACTCCACACAGTAATGCAAGGCTTTCTCCCTGGTGTGGAGTGTCGTGCTCGCCCCCTCCCTTGGACTACAGGAGAGTCAGGACACTCTCTACGCTGCAGATAGAGAAAGGAGCTGTTTGTTAGTAGGCGTCCTCACTCTCCTGTAGTCCAAGCGAGGGGGGGGGCGAACACGACACTCCACACCAGGGAGAAAGCCTCTCATTACTGTGTGGAGTTACAGACAGAAGAACAGGAAGTGATGATTTCTCAGAAGAAATAAGAACATTTAAAAGCAAAATGGAAGGATGAGGTAAATGAAGGAGGACTGCACTAAGGTAAAGGAAGCTTGGTAATGTGTTCTCACCGGTGGTGCACCTCTGTTGCGGTGAAAAAAAAAATCCTGCTTGCAGCATGTTTGGGGAGCTAAAAAAAAAAAAAAAAAGGCACCCTCCCATTAAAAGCAATGGAAAACGCGGGTTTAAAAAAATATGGCAAAACTGCACCCTTAATGGTGCAGTTTTTGAGTCGCATGTCCTTTGGAAACTGCACCACAGTAAAATTATTATTATTATTTAAGGTACTTGTATAGCGCCGTCAATCTGCCGTATATACTCGAGTATAAGCCGACCCGAATATAAGCTGAGGCACCTAATTTTAGCACAAAAAACTGGGAAAACTTATTGACTTGAGTATAAGCCTAGGGTGCCCATGTGCATGCCTCGCTATGCCCATGCCTCGCTGTGCCCATGCCTCGACTGACGCTTAACATGGTAGTCTATGGAAGGGGTGCCCGGCTTTGAAAAATTGGTGCTCCCCAGCTGTAGGTCCCCCAGGCAACAAACTTTGCACACTTGTAGAGGATAAATGGGGCTACATGTGTGACAAGTTTCGGGTTCAGGGGACTTATGACCGCGGTGTCGGGTCCTCAAAGTCACTGGAGAAATTACCATTTAACATGGGAGTCTATTGAAGGGGTGCCCGGCTTTGAGAAATCGGTGCTCCCCGGCCGTAGGTCTCCTGGGCAACAAACTTTGCACACTTGTAGGGGAAGAGGGGCGACTTGTGTGTTAAGTTTGGGGTCTAGGGGACCTCCGGCCGGTACCGGGTCCTCCAAAGTCCGGGAGATCAGGCGCAAAAAGCTGACTCGGGTATAAGCCGAGGGGGGCATTTTCAGCACAAAAAAAAAAGTGCTGAAAAACTCGGCTTATGCTTGAGTATATACGGTATATTAATATTTTAAGGTACTTGTATAGCACCGTCATTTTACTCAGCACTTTAAATATACGTTGTACATTCACATCGGTCCCTGCCCTCAGGGAGTTTACAATCTAAGGTCCCTAACTCACATCTATATACTAGGGCCAATTTATTGTGGCAAAAACATATTTTTGCAGCGGATCGGTGTGTCCGGGGTTGTAAAATCACTGAATATATGCTATGGGCCAGATTCAGGTAGATGGGAGCATCTTTGCTCTGGAGTAACGTTTCTCATTTACGTTACTCTGCCGAAATTTTAGGAGCAAGTGCTGTTATTCATGAAGCACTTGCTCCTAAAGTTGCGGCAGCGCATCGCAAATGAGCCGGCGGAATTCAAATTGGGCGGGTACGGGGCGTGTATTATTTAAACTATGCGCGATCCCGCGGCGAACGTACTGCGCATGCGTCGAGTGTCAATGCATCCCAGTGCGCATGCTCCAAATTCTGTCAGTGAACGTCAATGACGTCACATCCCCATTCATGAACGTTTTACGCAAGCGACGCGATTTTTTATTTTTTCCGACGCGATGACAACGCCTATACTTAACATAGGATACTCCACTAGGGGGCTGCTTTATCTTTACGTCGCGTATCGTTTCCGGAAACGTCGTAAAGTCACTGCGTCGCGCCCGGAAAAAGATCGTGAATTTCCGACTCCCGCTGATTAACATATTTTTTCAGCGTTAATCAGCGAGAACGCCCCCGCCGCCATTTTTAAGTTGAAGTAACGACGCGATGGCGAAATTCAATTACGCCGATCGCATCGGAACTCCAACCCGGTGTTTCTTGTTTTCTGGTTACAGAGAACAAAAACGCCGGCTTAAAGTGACAGTTAGGCTGGCAGATCAATGGATACTCCAGCCTAACTCTACCTGAATCTGGCCCTATATATTCTTTTGAATTCATAATTCGGAGGTTGCAGTAAATATTAGCGCGGCTTTGCTGGTCGCCTGTAAAATGTAAACAGTGCGTCTGCAGTGATGTAGTCGAGTCGGATTGTCTGTGCACGGCATGCAGGCAGCTTGTAGGGGAGGAAATCGCATGTCGTGCCGTTTCACATGGCTCCCCTGCTCAGGAACTGTGGGAAAGAGAAGCTTGCCAGGGAATGACAATACCCCGCAGAACACACACACACCGCCTCTGCCAGGCAGCTCTCCGGAGCCCCAGACATATAACCAGCCTTGGATGCGATATCTCAGCGGCTGATGACGCAGTCGCAGTGTAATATAGCAGGACCGATGGCTTGGCCTCGGATGAAATATAGTGTTTTCTGCTACACATCTTCCTTACAGCGTATGTGAGTCATGTAGAGTGACAGAGGGGTTTTCTCGGCCCCCTTTATCAGACAGGAATATTATGTCAGCGACTGAGTCAGATGTTCCCATTGTACTGTGTGCTGCCACACCATCTCTGCAGACTTTCTCCTTTTACGGGAAAGTCTCTCAGCGCTCCGACTTCCCTGCAGCTTTAGATTGTCTTATGATAGTTTTATTTTTTTCATGGATTTCCCACAATCACAAAGCACTGGAATATTTCGAAGAAGGAAAGTTCATTGCTCAGGCCAACTAAATGGTGCATGTGCCCATTATAATGGGTTAGACACCAACAATAAGGCAATGTGCATGCTGCTATTACTAAACTTTATACAGGCAAATGGCAGATGGTACCATATGATTCGGATGTTTGTAAAATACAACTAGTCCAGGTTCACGTCTATGCAGTGCGACAACGCATATACATAGGTGCGCAGTTATATACGCGTTTCACATGCTTTGCATGAGCTGCCCCCGTACACAGGGATCACTTTAAAGAGATGCTCAGATGTGACTGGGTACTAGGGGGATACATTTATTCCAAATTTCCATAGCAGTTCATCCAGTGAAAGTTCATTCTATGAGAATGTGAGGGGGGGGGGGGGGGGGAACAAACTAATATTAGGTTATTTCCTGTGCTGATTGAATGTTGTAACAGATTTTGTTGCAGAGTCCTACCTTTTGTTGTTCTGAAGAAGTAGCGGTTTGTTTGTCTGTGTCCATATGTAAGGTGAATCTCATGCCTCGTACACACCGTCAGACTTTTGACCAGGCAAAAGTCTGCTTTGAGTTCGTCGGAAGTCCGATGGAAAGATGGAGAACGGGTTCTCTATCTAAGGTCCCTCGGGCTTCCGACCAAAAAAGTCCAATGGAGGCTTCACACGGCCGGACTGTCCGAGAAGAAAAGCCTGTCAGACTTTTTTTTCTCGGAAAGCCCGACCGTGTGTAGGGCTGGGGAAAAAAATCGAGTTGAATCAAATTGGGAGGTCAAATTGATTCAGATTTTGACCAAATCCATTTTTTAGGTTTTTATATTTCTTTTCCCATAAGACCGGCACTCCGGACTAGGTCGATGCCGCTGCCCTCGCCTAAAAATCCTGGTTGCGGCGATCCTGGGAAATAGACGCGAGCCGGACGCCGTGGGCTAGGCAGACGGCGTGGCCTTTTCCCAGGATCGCGGCGAGCTGCGGGCAGGATTTTTTTTAGGTGAGGCTGCGGCTTCGGCCTAGTCCGCGGCCTTTTCCCAGCATCGCGGCGAGCTGCGGGCAGGATTTTTTTTAAGGTGAGGCAGCGGCTTCGGCCTAGTCTGCTGCCTTTTTCCCAGGATTGCGGACCAGGCCAAAGATGTGGCCTTGCTTAAAAACTCCTGCCCGCAGACCATTAGGACCGTCTGTGTCCATCAAAAAAAAAATCATCAAGGTGTTTTTTTTTTTTAAATCGCAGTGTTTTTTTGGGGGGGGGTTCCCAAATTGCCCAGCTCTAACCGTGTGTACAAGGCATTAAAGGCCCATACAGGATCGGACTTTCCAACAACGGTCCGACGGATGTGTTTTATCGGACAATCCAACCGTCTGTATGCTCAATTGTTGTCTGAATTTCCACAGACAAAGGTTGGATGTGCATGCTCTCAAACTTTTCGACAACAAATGTGTTCCGTCGGATCATCTGATCGTGTGTAAACAAGTCCATCGGACTAAAATGCAAAGTACAAACACGCATGCTCAGAACCAACGCTAACCGTCGGACAACAATAGCAGAAGTTGCCCAAGGGGTGGCAGTAAAGAGCTGAAAAAAAATGTTCTGCCGTGTGTATGCAGAACAAGTTCATGGCCCATGCCCTTTCAGACAAAAATCCACGGAAAAGTCTGATGGAAGTCCGATTGTGTGTATGAGGCTTAAAGGGGTTGTAAAGGAAAAAAAATTTTTTTTTCATAATAAGCATTCTTTACCTGCAGACATTCCTCTTTTCACTTCCTCATTGTTCGTTTTTGCTCAGAAGTTGCTCTATTTCTTCTCTGTTCTGTTCACTTCCTGCTTGTCTGATTGTTACTCACCACCGTGAAGGGAGGCTTTACTGCGGTGGTCAGTGACGTGCTTGCCCCCTCCTGGGAACTACATCTGTGGGGCAGGACGCTCTCTAAGTGTTAGAGACTTGAAGGAGGTGTGAATTACTGGGCGTGCCGCAATCCATACTGGGAAATGTAGTTCTTACATGAACGAGCGCCGCAAACCAGGAAGTGAATGAGAGAACAGAAACTAGAACGCCGGAGGTGATATAGATGAAGGAATGTAATAGGTATTTACTCGTTTGTTAACAGAATCATTACACTATTCTGTCTGTCTACCTTGCAGACATTCATTTTAGGCAAAACATTTTTTTCCTTTAAAGATCGTATCCTACGTTCGTTTCAGATTCCTCGGAATTCGACAAATATCGGACCATAAACAGAAAAGGAGATCGAAGTGTTATACTGATAAAAATTTGTGTCATAACACAAACTACGCACATGTAAAACACTTGAATGGCAGCATATGATGCAAACATGTCTGTGTGCTTCCGAAAGACGGCGTGATTTCCCTGTGAGAATATCTCGCCAAAAATGACCCTTTTGTTGCAGGGGATGCCTGAAATCTGACTTTTGTATAGTAGTGCAGACTTCTGGGAAAATCAGCAGTAAGCCCATCAAACAAGTAGGAAAGACCTATGTGGGCGGGGGAGGGGAGTTCCATACAAGTCTGTGTACAGAACGCCTCCAGGTTTGCAATTTGCAGAAAATGACAGAGCTGCAGGTTGAAAAGGAAAGGTCATTTTTAATGACATTCAATTACAACCTGACTTGTCGCAATTGTCTACACTATATTATTATATTTATTTTTATTTGCTTTTTTTTTTCTACGAAAATGGAGTTACCCTTTAAGGTTACCATAGTCCTGATGTGGCCAGATAAGTAAACAATCCGATGTCAGTGGGGGGCACCAGGGTTCTTAAGACCTCCTGCTCTCTAGCTCTCTCATTACCTGCTCCCATGCTCGTCTCCAGGACTTTTCCAGAGCCTCTCCAAGCCTATGGAACTCCTTTCCCCAATCTATCTGTCTATCTTCCTCTCTATTAGCTTTTAGAAGATCCCTGTAAACCCTTCTCTTCAGAGAAGCCTACCCTTCCCACACCTAACAACTGTATTTTTCCTTGTCAATATATCTTTATTGAGGTGATAAAGAAATGTACAATTCAACACAACTGTATTTTTCATTTGAGTCCATCTGATCATTCCCACAGCTAACTGCCCTTTGTTCCACTTGACCCTCCCTTCTAGATTGTAAGCTCTTACGAGCAGGGCCCTCTGATCCCTCCTGTATTGATTTGTATTGTGAATGTACTGTCTTCCCTGATGTAAAGCGCTGCGCAAACTGTTGGCGCTATATAAATCCTGTATAATAATAATGTTGGCTGAAGCTTGTCAGGGATGGGGGGGGAACCATTGTGGACTGTCCTGCAGGAAAGTGGTGGGGTTGTGCCTGCATGAAGCGGATGAGGGTGGTTTTAGGTGGTAATGAATGATCGGATCTGATTTTGTAGGGCATTTCACTTTCACATGGTATATAGTCTTACATTGGTGCAGGGCAATGAGCCCTCGCCCCCCCCCCCCCAATCCCCCTCCCTCTATTGGCAGCTTCTCCTCCTGCCCTGAAGCTGTGTTTGTAGGATTTCAGTTCCTGGGAAGTGTCACATTCTGGGTTCTGTTTGCTGTTAGCGGGAGGGGTGGTGTGACACTTCAGTTCCCAGCAAGGTTACAACCCCACATGTGTTTGTATAGCTGCACCGACTGAATGTGCCTTCACAGGTGATCGACTCAGGGGGGCGCCGCCGTGTCCTTATGACCTTCTTTTTACCCACACCTTAACCCCTTCACTGCTGCAAAACCCGTGTGAAATAGAAAAGCGTCTTAACGTGGTCTGTCTGGGTAGGTTATAATCTCACAATATAAGCCATTGAGAGGTGTTTGTGGGTCTGGCTCTGGTACAGCAGTGCAAGCAAATGAGATGATTGCAACTTTGCATCCAATTTTCTGGCAGCAAGACTCCTTTCACGTTGAGGAGTTTTTTCAGGCACCTAAATACCACCTGAAAAACTCCTGCCCTGCAGTCTCAGTGTGAAAGCCCGAGCGCTTTCACACTGAGGCGATGCGCTGGCAGTACCGCTCCAAAAGTCCTGCAAGCAGCATCTTTGGAGCAGTGTGTTTACCGCTTCTTCCCATTAAAAACAATTGGACACCGCGGCTATACCGCCAGCGGTATTAGCCTTTTTTCGGGCGTTGGCAGGGGATAAAACCACACCGCTAGCAGCCCGAACACCACTGCAATTCCGACAGTTTATAGCGATGCTAAAAATAGCGGCACTATACCACCACCGCACCTCCCGCCCCAGTGTGAAAGGGGCCTAAAGCTGATAATCGGGGGGTGTACAACCACTTTAATGTCACTTTTACCTATAGGTAAGCCTAGAATAAGTCTTGCCTATAGGTAGTGGAAACGTTTGTAAACATGCACAGTTTAGGAAATACTTACCTTGTAGTGTGGCGATGATGTCATCAGCGCATGCGATGCGAAAAAACGGACCTCCCATGCCGTTTCTTTCCAAGCGTGTGCCGTGACTGGCGGCTCTGGCACGCATGTGTGGGAGTAATGTCACGCAGCTCTGGCCAGTCACACAGCCCCCCAAAGAAAGAAAAGGGTGAAGATGGATGCTTCCTGCAGCGTGGACAGCACAGGCTTCGTTTGCAGGTAAGTGCCACATAATGGGCTAGTTGGCGATGCTTTGTAGCCCATTATGCTTTTACTTTGCAGGGTTTGCCGGTGCCCTATCGAGAAATGCCTGGATGGAAATGCGCAAAGCCAGAGTTTATGATCGTTGCCGAGGTGAGGCGCGGATGTAGGCGAGGGGCGAATTTTTCAATGATGGGCAGTGCTGGAGGCAGAATTTTTTCCAATGGCCAAACAATTTGGCAGATTTGTTTGGCCACCGATAAAAATTCCACCCCCAGCACTGCCCGTCATTAAAAAATCTGCCCCCTTCATCTAAATTTCCGCCCCTCTATCTAACCCCCCCCCCCCTCACCTACATGAACGTGCCTCAGCAACACGAGACAACAATTGATCATAAACTCGGCTGTTATGTGGCGCTGTGCGGCGCATGCGCAGTTCCACCCAGGCACTATTCGATATCCAGGCACTTCTCGGCAGAACACCGGAAGCAAAAAGAAGTTTTTTTTCTTTAAGCTAAGATGGCAGCTTCATATCTGTAAAGGCTTATACAATACAGTGTAGCGCAACACTTTTCATGTGAAAAAAATAACAAAGTCCATACAAAATTAGAGTTCAAATCAATAAAACAAAATAAACCGTCCAGCACCCAGTGCTCTGTGTATCCAGGTATAAACTATACAGATCATCTTGTGACAAGTGCTGATCCACCACTAAATGCAATGCCTGCTCACCTCCCACAGAGTAATCAAATGCTCATCACTGCTATCCAGCTGATGTCAATCTCTCCAGGAAGAGGAGGGGGGGTCCCGCTGAGCTGTCGGCAGACATGGCGGTCCCCGCACACTGTGCAGGGACCGCCCTGTCTCTCCTCCGCTATCCCCTCTGCGGAATCGGATGCCAACGGACAGTCTGTCCGTTGGCATCCGATCGGCCGGACGGAAGAAAAATAGTGTTTTCTTCCGTCCGAAAAACGGATCCAGACGGACGCGGATCTTAGGCGGATATTAGCGGATGCATCATCCGATAACGGACGCGATCCCATAGGGGCCCATTACAAGTCCGTAAACAGACTTGTAATGAGCGGATGAACGGTCCGCTAATGTGAAAGGGGCCTAAGAACCGGGTCAGTCTCTTCTTGTAAATTTCAAGGGACAAAAAGGCAACGCCATAGTGCTCTCTTCTAGATGCTTACTAGCTTCTAGGCCACTGAAGTAGCCCAATAGGAGGGCGCAAGGCCCACTGAAGTAGCCCAATAGGAGGGCGCAAGGCCCACTGAAGTAGCCCAATAGGAGGGCGCAAGGCCCACTGAAGTAGCCCAATAGGAGGGCGCAAGGCCCACTGAAGTAGCCCAATAGGAGGGCGCAAGGCTGAAGTAGCCCAATAGGAGGGCGCAAGGCCCACTGAAGTAGCCCAATAGGAGGGCGCAAGGCCCACTGAAGTAGCCCAATAGGAGGGCGCAAGGCCCACTGAAGTAGCCCAATAGGAGGGCGCAAGGCCCACTGAAGTAGCCCAATAGGAGGGCGCAAGGCCCACTGAAGTAGCCCAATAGGAGGGCGCAAGGCCCACTGAAGTAGCCCAATAGGAGGGCGCAAGGCCCACTGAAGTAGCCCAATAGGAGGGCGCAAGGCCCACTGAAGTAGCCCAATAGGAGGGCGCAAGGCCCACTGAAGTAGCCCAATAGGAGGGCGCAAGGCCCACTGAAGTAGCCCAATAGGAGGGCGCAAGGCCCACTGAAGTAGCCCAATAGGAGGGCGCAAGGCCCACTGAAGTAGCCCAATAGGAGGGCGCAAGGCCCACTGAAGTAGCCCAATAGGAGGGCGCAAGGCCCACTGAAGTAGCCCAATAGGAGGGCGCAAGGCCCACTGAAGTAGCCCAATAGGAGGGCGCAAGGCCCACTGAAGTAGCCCAATAGGAGGGCGCAAGGCCCACTGAAGTAGCCCAATAGGAGGGCGCAAGGCCCACTGAAGTAGCCCAATAGGAGGGCGCAAGGCCCACTGAAGTAGCCCAATAGGAGGGCGCAAGGCCCACTGAAGTAGCCCAATAGGAGGGCGCAAGGCCCACTGAAGTAGCCCAATAGGAGGGCGCAAGGCCCACTGAAGTAGCCCAATAGGAGGGCGCAAGGCCCACTGAAGTAGCCCAATAGGAGGGCGCAAGGCCCACTGAAGTAGCCCAATAGGAGGGCGCAAGGCCCACTGAAGTAGCCCAATAGGAGGGCGCAAGGCCCACTGAAGTAGCCCAATAGGAGGGCGCAAGGCCCACTGAAGTAGCCCAATAGGAGGGCGCAAGGCCCACTGAAGTAGCCCAATAGGAGGGCGCAAGGCCCACTGAAGTAGCCCAATAGGAGGGCGCAAGGCCCACTGAAGTAGCCCAATAGGAGGGCGCAAGGCCCACTGAAGTAGCCCAATAGGAGGGCGCAAGGCCCACTGAAGTAGCCCAATAGGAGGGCGCAAGGCCCACTGAAGTAGCCCAATAGGAGGGCGCAAGGCCCACTGAAGTAGCCCAATAGGAGGGCGCAAGGCCCACTGAAGTAGCCCAATAGGAGGGCGCAAGGCCCACTGAAGTAGCCCAATAGGAGGGCGCAAGGCCCACTGAAGTAGCCCAATAGGAGGGCGCAAGGCCCACTGAAGTAGCCCAATAGGAGGGCGCAAGGCCCACTGAAGTAGCCCAATAGGAGGGCGCAAGGCCCACTGAAGTAGCCCAATAGGAGGGCGCAAGGCCCACTGAAGTAGCCCAATAGGAGGGCGCAAGGCCCACTGAAGTAGCCCAATAGGAGGGCGCAAGGCCCACTGAAGTAGCCCAATAGGAGGGCGCAAGGCCCACTGAAGTAGCCCAATAGGAGGGCGCAAGGCCCACTGAAGTAGCCCAATAGGAGGGCGCAAGGCCCACTGAAGTAGCCCAATAGGAGGGCGCAAGGCCCACTGAAGTAGCCCAATAGGAGGGCGCAAGGCCCACTGAAGTAGCCCAATAGGAGGGCGCAAGGCCCACTGAAGTAGCCCAATAGGAGGGCGCAAGGCCCACTGAAGTAGCCCAATAGGAGGGCGCAAGGCCCACTGAAGTAGCCCAATAGGAGGGCGCAAGGCCCACTGAAGTAGCCCAATAGGAGGGCGCAAGGCCCACTGAAGTAGCCCAATAGGAGGGCGCAAGGCCCACTGAAGTAGCCCAATAGGAGGGCGCAAGGCCCACTGAAGTAGCCCAATAGGAGGGCGCAAGGCCCACTGAAGTAGCCCAATAGGAGGGCGCAAGGCCCACTGAAGTAGCCCAATAGGAGGGCGCAAGGCCCACTGAAGTAGCCCAATAGGAGGGCGCAAGGCCCACTGAAGTAGCCCAATAGGAGGGCGCAAGGCCCACTGAAGTAGCCCAATAGGAGGGCGCAAGGCCCACTGAAGTAGCCCAATAGGAGGGCGCAAGGCCCACTAGCCCAATAGGAGGGCGCAAGGCCCACTGAAGTAGCCCAATAGGAGGGCGCAAGGCCCACTGAAGTAGCCCAATAGGAGGGCGCAAGGCCCACTGAAGTAGCCCAATAGGAGGGCGCAAGGCCCACTGAAGTCGCCCAATAGGAGGGCGCAAGGCCCACTGAAGTCGCCCAATAGGAGGGCGCAAGGCCCACTGAAGTCGCCCAATAGGAGGGCGCAAGGCCCACTGAAGTAGCCCAATAGGAGGGCGCAAGGCCCACTGAAGTAGCCCAATAGGAGGGCGCAAGGCCCACTGAAGTAGCCCAATAGGAGGGCGCAAGGCCCACTGAAGTAGCCCAATAGGAGGGCGCAAGGCCCACTGAAGTAGCCCAATAGGAGGGCGCAAGGCCCACTGAAGTAGCCCAATAGGAGGGCGCAAGGCCCACTGAAGTAGCCCAATAGGAGGGCGCAAGGCCCACTGAAGTAGCCCAATAGGAGGGCGCAAGGCCCACTGAAGTAGCCCAATAGGAGGGCGCAAGGCCCACTGAAGTAGCCCAATAGGAGGGCGCAAGGCCCACTGAAGTAGCCCAATAGGAGGGCGCAAGGCCCACTGAAGTAGCCCAATAGGAGGGCGCAAGGCCCACTGAAGTAGCCCAATAGGAGGGCGCAAGGCCCACTGAAGTAGCCCAATAGGAGGGCGCAAGGCCCACTGAAGTAGCCCAATAGGAGGGCGCAAGGCCCACTGAAGTAGCCCAATAGGAGGGCGCAAGGCCCACTGAAGTAGCCCAATAGGAGGGCGCAAGGCCCACTGAAGTAGCCCAATAGGAGGGCGCAAGGCCCACTGAAGTAGCCCAATAGGAGGGCGCAAGGCCCACTGAAGTAGCCCAATAGGAGGGAGGAGCTGAGTCTGGGACGTCACACCACCATCGAGATTGTAGTGGTGAGCTGGATGACGAGTTGTTTCAAAGAGAATTGTTATAAAAATTTATTTTAAGTGTTTTTAATTGTGGGGGGGGGGATAAACCTGTTTAAATGGAGAGCACTATAGTGTTGCCCTTTTGTCCCTTGTAATATATGGGGGAATTTGCAAGAGGAGACGGACCCCACCCCCTATACTCACCTCAGCCCGATCTCAATTTGTTGATGTGCATGAGAGCAGAAGGGTCTCCTGGGTCTCTGCCTCCTCATTGACATCGAGAGAAGAGAGGAAAGATCCCTGGTGCCGCACATCCATGGAGTCCTATGGTGGTATGAGAGACCACCTCAGCCTGGGCTCCCGCCAGGCCACGCCCAGAACGTGTTTCACTCCGCCCCCAGAGCTTAGTCATGGAGATCATGCAGCGGGAGCCATTGGCAATCGCAGCCAGTAAGGAGAGAGCAGGGCGCAAGGCCCAGTCATGCTCTGTTTCTCTCATAGACACAGGCGGCTTGGGAGCAAGGACACGCAAGTGCCCCCAGTGCAAGCGGCTTGCTGCGGGGTCACTCGGCGGGGGGAGGGGGGAGCCAGGCACTTTGGTGGAAGATCCAAGAAAAGGAGGATCAGGGCTGCTCTGTGCAAAACCACTGCACAGAGCAGGTAAGTATAACATGTTTGTTAATGGGAGAAAAAAATGGGAACCTTTACAATCGTTTTAATGCAGAAAATGTATTATAGTGGAAAACCTTCTGCCTTTAGAAGCACTTTACATGTAAAAACGTATGAGATTTAATATTTACGTTTACATGTATATCTTCAGAAATAACCTAGATTCTAGAGCGATGAAAAAAAGTCCTGCATAAGTTTAGTGAAAATGCGTTGCGATTCGAGCCACACAAATCCGTGGCTCAAATTGCACCCAGAGACACCGCATGTAATGTGCTGCGATTCCTGTGCGAATCACATGCGGTGTCCCGCACTCTATCAGTGTGAACCCGAGCTAAAGGATCCGCCGTGCCCATTGACCCTGTGTGTTGATCTATAAACTTGGACAGTTATTGGCGGCTGTTTCTCATTAGTTTCTCTGTGTCCTCTCACTTTCCTCAGCCCTGGAATGTTTGTTACGTAAGATCGCCCGGAGAACCCACAGTGAAACCTTCCCATACAATAAACCCAGCGGCCCCCAGCCTAATTGTTGCCTAACCGGCTGACCGCTCCTTCTTTTTATGATTCTACTTCTATTGGGAGCAACTGGGAACTAAGGCAGCTATATTTAGAAGCTGGATAATTGAGGCATTTTACAGCGAAGCCATCGCATTCTTGTAGGAAGGGCCTGGCAGAGCCCTGTGTTAGGAGCTAATGATGGTGGGTGGCACAGGGCTTTGCCAGTCTGTTCTTCTACCAATTAGTTCCTTGCTCGTTACGGACTAAGGCCTGGTTCACCCGGGCTTCAGTTTGTATAAGAGTGGTGTGTACAGCAAGCATGTGTAGAGCTTTCAACAAGCTTTGTGCAGCTTTTAAAGTACCATTCAGCGCCAGTTTGTAAATATTGAACACAGATCCTAAGAGGAGTGCCGATTGTTACTTTAACCACTTAAGACCCAGACCAGGCCCCTTTTTGTGATTCGGCACTGCGTCGCTTTAACTGACAATTGCGCGGTCGTGCGACATGGCTCTCAAACACTATTGGCGTCCTTTTTTTCCCACAAATAGAGCTTTCTTTTGGTGGTATTTGATCAAGTCTGCGGTTTTTATTTCTTGCGCTATAAACAAAAATAGAGCGACAATTTTGAAAAAAAAAAACAATATTTTTTACTTTTTGCTATAATAAATATCCCCCAAAAAAGATATAAAGTTTTTTTTCTCCTCAGTTTAGACCGATACGTATTCTTCTACATATTTTTGGTAAAAAAAAAAAATCGCAATAAGCGTTTAACGATTGTTTGCGCAAAATTTATAGTGTATACCAAATAGCGGATAGTTTTATGGCATTTTTATTAATAATATTTTTTTTTTTTTTTACTACCAATGGTGACAATCAGCGATTTTTTGTTTTCGTGACTGCGACATTATGGCGGACACATCGGACAATTTTGACACATTTTTGGGACCATTGTCATTTTCACAGCAAAAAGTGCTATAAAAATGCACTGATTACTGTGAAAATGACAATTGCAGTTTGGGAGTTAACCACTAGGGGGCGCACTGTAGGGCTTAAGTGTGACCTCCTATGTGTTTCTAACTGTAGGGGGCGGGGCTGGACGTGTGATGTCAGTGACCGCCTTTCCCTATATCAGGGAACAGATGATCAATGACACTGCCACTGTGAAGAACCGGGAAGGTGTGTTTACAGTCGCCTCTCCTGTGACCGATCGCGGGACACCGGTGGAGATCGGGTCCCGCGGTCACGTAGCTTTGGACCGGGTCACATAAGCGCTTGTGCGCGCGACCCTCGGCTGGGCTCTTAAAGGCGACGTACATGTACGTGATTGTGCCCAGCTGTGCCATTCTGCCAACGTATATTGGCATTAGGCGGTCCTTAAGTGGTTAAATAAGCTGCTAGCAGGCTTCAACCAGCTTTTAACGAGCTTCAAGTAGTGCCTTAAGCCTTTTTGTTTACAGTGGCAATCAGCCTTCCTTAGGATCTGTGTTCAATATTTACAAATTGGAGCTGAATGGTACTTTAAAAGCTTCAATAAAACTTGCTGAAAAGTCTGTAAAACGCTTTGTCAAAGCTTGCTGTACACAATGCTCCTATATAAGCTGAAGTCCGCATGAAACGGGCCTTATCTTTAAAATTCAAACCATCAAAACTTTATTTTTGCAACTTTATCCCAAATCTTACTTTTTGCTGACACTCGCTCCTTATCAATCACTTTTCTATATATATATATAAAATGTGTATATACTGTCAATAGTGCAGTACAGCATTGTCATGTGGTAGTGATCCGGGATACTGGCTGCTGACATTATGTGTAAAAAATAAATTAAAAAAAATTAGAAAAATGTAATACAAAATTATTATTTAACATATTTTTTTTTTTTTTTTTACTTTTATTGGAGTAGTTCATTGTCACCTGATCAAAGGAAAGATAAAACGCTGCATTCTGAAGTCAAGTAAAGATGAAAGCGGCTTCAGGCTGGCGCGTTTTTCCCCGCCCACAGGGCTTAGTCAAAGGGGGGGGCCCTATGACACCTCTTCAGAGTGCAGCGTTCCATCTCACCTCTTTCATGGTTGGCATCAGATATTGTGCACCATCAGTGGTGACCGTAGGGAGGAATTGTACTCGTTATTGGTGCCGGTGGAAGGAACGGTGCCCCATCATTGGTGTCGGTGGAAGGAACGGTGCCCCATCATTGGTGTCGGTGGAAGGAACGGTGCCCCATCATTGGTGTCGGTGGAAGGAACGGTGCCCCATCATTGGTGTCGGTGGAAGGAACGGTGCCCCATCATTGGTGTCGGTGGGAGGAACGGTGCCCCATCATTGGTGTCGGTGGGAGGAATGGTGCCCCATCATTGGTGTCGGTGGAAGGAATGGTGCCCCATCATTGGTGTCGGTGGAAGGAATGGTGCCCCATCATTGGTGTCGGTGGAAGGAATGGTGCCCCATCATTGGTGTCGGTGGAAGGAATGGTGCCCCATTGGTGTCGGTGGAAGGAACGGTGCCCCATCATTGGTGTCGGTGGAAGGAACGGTGCCCCATCATTGGTGTCGGTGGGAGGATAAGTGCCCCATTTTGGTGTCGGTGGGAGGATAAGTGCCCCATTTTGGTGTCGGTGGGAGGATAAGTGCCCCATTTTGGTGTCGGTGGGAGGATAAGTGCCCCATTTTGGTGTCGGTGGGAGGATAAGTGCCCCATTTTGGTGTCGGTGGGAGGATAAGTGCCCCATTTTGGTGTCGGTGGGAGGATAAGTGCCCCATTTTGGTGTCGGTGGGAGGATAAGTGCCCCATTTTGGTGTCGGTGGGAGGATAAGTGCCCCATTTTGGTGTCGGTGGGAGGATAAGTGCCCCATTTTGGTGTCGGTGGGAGGATAAGTGCCCCATTTTGGTGTCGGTGGGAGGATAAGTGCCCCATTTTGGTGTCGGTGGGAGGATAAGTGCCCCATTTTGGTGTCGGTGGGAGGATAAGTGCCCCATTTTGGTGTCGGTGTGGAGGATAAGTGCCCCATTTTGGTGTCGGTGGGAGGATAAGGTGCCCCATTTTGGTGTCGGTGGGAGGATAGGTGCCCCATTTTGGTGTCGGTGGGAGGATAGGTGCCCCATTTTGGTGTCGGTGGGAGGATAGGTGCCCCATTTTGGTGTCGGTGGGAGGATAGGTGCCCCATTTTGGTGTCGGTGGGAGGATAGGTGCCCCATTTTGGTGTCGGTGGGAGGATAGGTGCCCCATTTTGGTGTCGGTGGGAGGAATGGTGCCCCATTTTGGTGTCAGTAGGTCCCCTGAGGATTGTCTGTAGTTTGCAGTCAGTGCTCTATCATATCTATTATGGGTTATATTGCAGGTTATAAATGTGGGCTGTGAATCACCTTCTTGTGAAGTGTTCTGTATTCTGCTGTAACGGTGCACAGGTTCATTGGAATTAGGTGTGCCCGCCGCCGTATAAATGAGATCTGTCAGTCTCTTGCCTCAGCTCAATGTCAGGCGGTGTGGGAAGAATTATCAGGAAACAAGAACCTGCCTCTTCCAGTAATATACCTGAACTCTTATTGCTTCTCATTTGCATAGACCAACATCCTTGCCTTGTAGCCTGTGGGCTTTACAGGGAAAAATCAACACTTTCTACAATCTACATTATTCCGACACCAACAAAGTGTATCGGCCTCAGAAGATGTGAACTCTAAATCCGCTCAATGCATTGCGGGTTCATAATAACAAAGCATGGTCAGTGTTGCAGCTTATTTTTTTTCTAAAGCAGCCACAGCCTTGGTAGATAAGCCTGTCCCCTGCCAGCATGCTGCAGAATGGTGTCCTTGCACTCTTCGCTGTTTGCTGTGCCGATGGCAGATCTCTTTAGAGAGACCACCGTTACTACTTAGGTCTGTGGGCCGCTGGGGTAGCACAGCAGAGACAGAGCTACCTAGCAGCAAACATGGTTGCTTCTTGGGTTCAATGATAGAAAAGTCAAATTACAGTGAACCTCTCTCCTCCTCCAAACACGGCGATTTGATGCCAAAGAGCTCAATTTTGGTCTCATCTGACCACAACACTTTCACCCAGTTCTCCTCTAGCAAACTTCAGACGGGCCTGTACATGGGCTTTCTTGAGCAGGGGGACCTTGTGGGCGCTGCAGGATTTCAGTCCTTCACGGCGTAGTGTTACCAATTGTTACCTTGGTTACTGGTTATTGATAAGATTCTCCCGTATAATTCAAAATCAATGAATGACACTGTAATGGAAGGGCCCGTGGGACCCAGAAGCCCCCCGATGCCTCTTATGTGTAGATCACTCTGTGTCTCTAATAGGGACACAGGGTGACTGAGAACCCTACTATGGTCTGGGCTAGTCAGATTTAATTGTATATATGTTGTGTACTATAAAGCTTGCTGTGGTAATTAAGTCTGCTACTGTCATGTAAATGAATCTAGGATGGCTTCTAAGGGTCTTTCATTGTGTTGTGCTAATTGACCGTGTATTGTGTGAAGGTCTATTGATGATAAATATGTATTGTGAGTTAGCAGACTGCCTAAAGGTCAGATGTCTGAATTATTAGCTGTAGTTAATTAGCTCACGTAAAGTATGTCAGAGCTGGAGTCATGTCTACCAAAAAGATGTGTATTGGGGCTCCTCGTGTAATGTTGTGGGTGGAGTTGGGTCATTTTGGTTACTAACTGTATATAAGAGCCTGGTTTTCTCAATAAAGTGGCTATTTGTGTGGAACCTGTAACAGAGCTGTGTGTCTCGTTATTGGGGTTCGTTTGCCTGACTGTGGAGTCTCGATAGCTGTATTGTGTTCGGGAATGGAATATCTTACATGGCGTTAAGCCCTGTCCCATTCGGGGTTTCGTTAGACACATTTTCTGATTTAGGATGCAGAGAGACTTGCAGCACTACACAAGGGAACAGGAGCTGCCAAAGTTAAAGTGGATGTAAAGGCCATAAATAAGCACTAACCAAGTGTGAAACGCGTCGGCTGTTTTTTGATTCTTGCTGTTTATCTGTGGTGCCTGCTTATGCTTTTTCAATAATGACAACTCAAGAGTTTTCCGGTGTGCGGCCGTCCATCCGTTCTTTATTTCTACTGGATGTAAAGCCACTCTCATCCTTTCTAAACTCCTGCCATAGTGCTGATCTATAAGGATATAGAAGCCTCCTGCGTGTATCCTTACCTGTCAAATGTCTCCCCCTCTGTCTGTTATGAGACCTGAAAAACTGCAGATTCTGGGGGTGGATCTGATGTCTGGAGCCCGATCGGTGGAGTCGTGATGTCGGTAGACTCCCCACCCTCCTCTACACTCCCTGTCAACATGCATTTTCTCCTGTGTATTTCTTACACTGAATTATGCTATGATCACTAACATCCAGTCAAAATCCAGTAAAGTAACCACATGACTTTAGAAAAGGAGTGGGGGTGGGAATTAAAAAAAATAAAAATGCCTGTCGCAAGCTAGTGCATGAGATATGTAAATAAGCTGTCACTCACAGCAAGGGGGAAGAACGGACTAAGGTTTTTCTCTGTAAGTCTGTTTTTTTATTTCACTGAACAATAAAAGAGGATTGCTCAGAGCTGGATTAACTCTGTGTGGCAAGACTGGGCACAGATGATAGGAAATCTTATACTGAAAGAAAGTTGGATTGTGTTAGGATGTGGTCAGTATGGTCTCAGGAGATCAAGGGTGCTGGCAATGCACACGGCAACAAATGGAAAAAGAAAATATGGACAGCGGCACTCCAAAAAACCTTGATGGTTGTCTTTATTTAAAAAAGGAAAAATGCACTACAAGTCACAGCGCACTACAAGTCACAGCACACTACACGGGAGTAAAACAGCCGACGCGTTTCGCACTATAAATTAGTGCTTAATCATAGCTGTGATTAAGCACTAATTTATAGTGCGAAATGCGTCAGCTGTTTTACTCCCGTGTAGTGTGCTGTGACTTGTAGTGCATTTTTCCTTTTTTTTAACCACTTGCCTACTGTGCACCTACACCCCCCTTCCTGCCCAGACGAAATTTAAGCTTCCGGCACTGCGTCGCTTTAACTGACAATTGCGCGGTCGTGCGACGTGGCTCCCAAACAAAATTGGCGTCCTTTTTTTTCCCACAAACAGAGCTTTCTTTTGGTGGTATTTGATCACCTGTGTGGTTTTTATTTTTTGCGCTATACACAAAAATAGAGCGTCAATTTTGAAAAAAAAATGCAATATTTTTTACTTTTTGCTATAATAAATATCCCCAAAAATATATATAAAAAAAATGCAATAAGCGTTTATCGATTGGTTTGCGCAAAATTTATAGTGTTTACAAAATAGGGGATAGTTTATGGCATTTTTATTATTTTATTTTTTTACTATTAATGGCGGCGATCTGCGATTCTTTTATTGGGACTGCGACGTTATGGCGGACACTTCGGACACTTTTGTGACATTTTTGGGACCATTTACATTTATACAGTGAACAATGATATAAATATGCATTGATTACTGTATAAATGTGACTGGCAGTGAAGGGGTTAACCACTAGGGGGCGGGGAAGGGGTTAAATGTGTGTCCTATGAGTGTTTTAACTGTAGGGGGAGGGGGGGTGACTGGGGGAGGTGACCGATTGTGTCCCTATGTACAAGGGACCCAGCATCGGTCTCCTCTCTCCCTGACAGGTTTACACACAGAGCTCCACGTCCCCGCTCAGTTACTGGGCAATCGCGTGTGCCTGGCGGCGATCGTTGCCGCCGGGCACTCACACCGGGATCCGAGCAGAGCGGCGCGTGCGCGCCCGCCCGCGGCTTTAAAGAGACAGCACGTCATTTGACGTGCTTTCAGAACAATGGAGTCCTCCGCCCGCCTTCATTTGGCGGTGGACAAGTGGTTAAATAAAGACAACCATCAAAATCTTATACTGTACAGCGTCTTCATAAAAAAAAAAAAAAAAAAAATTGGGTTTGCATCCACTTTTACTTTTCCTATTAACCACTTAAGGACCGCCTACTGCACATTTACATCGGCAGAATGGCACGGCTGGGCACATCAACGTATATATACGTTGGTTTTAGTACCCAGCCGTGGGTCGCGGGCGCGCGACCCGGTCCGAAGCTCCAGGACCGGGACCGCGGGATTCGCGGACCCGATCGCCGCTGCAGTGCGGCGATCCGTCCCTGGAGCGGAAGAACGGGGAGAGCCATGTGTACACACGGCTTCCCCGTGCTTCTCTGTGGCCGGAGCATCGATCGCGTCATCCCTGTAATAGGGGGACGCGATCGATGACGTCACACCTACAGCCACACCCCCCTACAGTTGTAAACACACACATTAGGGCACACATCCCCTACAGCGCCACCTGTGGTTAACTCCCAAACTGCAACTGTCATTTCCACAGTAAACAATGCAATTTAAATGCATTTTTTGCTGTGAAAATGACAATTGTCCCAAAAATGTGTCAAAATTGTCCGAAGTGTCCGCCATATTGTCGCAGTCACGAAAAAAATCGCTGATCGCCGCTATTAGTAGTAAAAAAAAAATAGTTAATAAAAATGCAATAAAACTATCCCTTATTTTGTAAACGCTATAAATTTTGCGAAAACCAACCGATAAACGCTTATTGCGATTTTTTTTACCAAAAATATGTAGAAGAATACGTATCGGCCTAAACTGAGGAAAAAAAATGTTTTTTTATATATTTTTGGGGATATTTATTATAGCAAAAAGTAAAAAATATTGCATTTTTTTTTAAATTGTCGCTCTATTTTTGTTTATAGCGCAAAAAATAAAAACCGCAGAGGTGATCAAATACCACCATAAGAAAGCTCTATTTGTGGGGAAAAAAGGACGCCAATTTTGTTTGGGAGCCACGTCGCACGACCGCGCAATTGTCTGTTAAAGCGACGCAGTGCCGAATCGCAAAAACCCCTTGGGTCATTTGCCAGCGTATTGGTCCGGGTCTTAAGTGGTTAACAAGCTGGTGATTGGTTGCTAGGTGGTCCAATCACCGGCTTGTTAATAGGAAAAGTAAAGTTGGGCAGCTCTTCAGTGACAAGGGTGCTCGGTTCTGGCTGCTTTTTTAACACATCCAAGTAGAGTCTAGAAATGCCCCTCCCCCACTTTTTTTTTTTATCATGCACCCTCATATTGGCCAATAGGGGGGGCATGCAGAGTGGTCAGAACTGATCACAACACTAAGTTGAAATGTGGGGTACCCGGGGCACTGTATATAGCTGTCATCCACAAGTATATGCAGCACATGCAGCCTGTTTAGTCTTTTTTGTTTACTTCTAGCTTTCAGATTTAAATGAAAAATAAATGGCGTAGTAGAATTCTCAGGCTTTAGCACAGGTTTGTGTTGCCTGGGCAGCATTGGCAGTGCACTCCGATTTCTCTCGCCTGCAACTTCTGCCACGTTCTACCTGCTGATTCCTTATTCGATAACCCGGCCGGCTGGGATCTCGGAGTTGTGGGTCGGGCTCCTGCTCTGGAATGGTGCCAGGAAACAGACACCTGGGGGGTTAGACGTCAGAGTTTTATAGGGAAATGTATTCTACTGAACCTTGCCCAGTCTACACACTTATCTACGCACAACGCTTTGTTGGCATTTGTTGTACTTGTTATAAAGGATTTAACCCACCGCAAAAGCAGGACTTCTATAAATAGAACTTTTATTTGCCAAGGGACAGGAGCTTCATTTTATTCCCTCTCCTCTTCTGTTATTTCATGCTTACTGACGGCACAGCTTATGTGCAGCAAGGTGCTTTCTAAGGCTCCATTCACATCTGAGCGACAGGACGCCGGAAGCCCGACGCGCTTGTCGCTCGAGATGTGAAATAACATTGCGGTCTATGGAGACTGTTCACATCTCCACGCCTGTCGCCTGAAAAAAAGTCCCGGACCTTTTTTTTCAGGCGACATTGGCGTTCGCTCATAGACCGCAATGTTAAAGAAAAAAAAAAAAAGTTTCATCTACAGGCGGCAAGATAAGCCGCGTACGCGGCGTATCTTGTCGCCTAGGTGTGAATGCAGCGTAAAAGGGGTTGTAAAGGTAAAAAAAAAAAATCCTTTACCTTAGTGCAGTCCTCCTTCACTTACCTCATGCTCCCATGTTGCCTTTAAATGTCTTTATTTCTTCTGAGAAATCCTCACTTCCTGTTCTTCTGTCTGTAACTCCACACAGTAATGCGAGGCTTTCTCCCTGGTGTGGAGAAAGCCTCTTGAGGGGGGAGGGGGCGAGCAGGAGTGTCCGGACACCCACTAACACACAGCTATCTGCAAAGTAGAGAGTGTCCTGACTCTCCTGCTCGCCCCCTCCCCCCTCAAGAGGCTTTCTCCACACCAGGGAGAAAGCCTTGCATTACTGTGTGGAGTTACAGACAGAAGAACAGGAAGTGAGGATTTCTCAGGAGAAATAAGGACATTTAAAAGCAAAATGGAAGGATGAGGTAAGTGAAGGAGGACTGCACTAAGGTAAAGGAAGATATTTAAGTACAGCTCTGCTCAGTGTGGCCTTCTGAGAAGGTGGAGGTGTTGCAGGACAGGGTCAGAAAATAATGTCCAATACAGTACTTTACCCCCCCCCCCCCCTGTTCTTGATGTGCGTTCTGGCTGCTCTTAAAAGAGCTGTATTTTTATTTTATATTTTTAACCACTTCCATACCGGGCATTTTCACCCCCTTCCTGCCCAGACCAATTTTAATTTTTTTTTAGCGCTGTTGTACTTTAAATGACAATTGCACGGTTATGCAACACTGTACCCATATGAAATATCCCCCCCCCCCCCTCCAAATAGATCTTTCGTTTGGTGGTATTTGATCACCTCTGCGGGGTTTTATTTTTTGGGCTATAAAGAAGAGTGACAATTTTGAAAAAAACACAATATTTTTTACTTTTGATCAATATCACAATTTTTTTAATTTTATTTTTTCCTCAGTTTAGACCGATACGTATTCTTCTACTTATTTTTAGTTTAAAAAAAATCGCAATAAGCGTTTATTGATTGGTTTGCGCAAAAGTTATAGCGTCTACAAAATAGGGGATAGATTTATGTCTTTTTTTAATTTTTTTACTAGTAATGGTGGCGATCTGCGATTTTTTTATTTTTTTATTTATTATTTTTTATTATTATTATTATTGTGATCGTGAAATATCGGACACTTTTGACACGTTTTTTGGGACCATTTGCATTTATACAGTGATTTGTGATCTGTCCAATCCCGAGCAAGGGTGAGTGTCTATGCGCGGCGGGGAACACTACAGCTATTCAAATGAAAGCTGTGATGTTCCCCGCGCGTATTAACTATGCGGCGGCATCTAGGTATGGGGGACGTGGCTGCATCTGTGTGGGGGGGACGTGGCTGCATCTGTGTGGGGGGGACGTGGCTGCATCTGTGTGGGGGGGACGTGGCTGCATCTGTGTGGGGGGGACGTGGCTGCATCTGTGTGGGGGGGACGTGGCTGCATCTGTGTGGGGGGGACGTGGCTGCATCTGTGTGGGGGGGACGTGGCTGCATCTGTGTGGGGGGGACGTGGCTGCATCTGTGTGGGGGGGACGTGGCTGCATCTGTGTGGGGGGGGACGTGGCTGCATCTGTGTGGGGGGGACGTGGCTGCATCTGTGTGGGGGGGACGTGGCTGCATCTGTGTGGGGGGGGACGTGGCTGCATCTGTGTGGGGGGGGGACGTGGCTGCATCTGTGTGGGGGGGGGACGTGGCTGCATCTGTGTGTGGGGGGGGGGGACGTGGCTGCATCTGTGTGTGGGGGGGGGGACGTGGCTGCATCTGTGTGTGGGGGGGGGACGTGGCTGCATCTGTGTGTGTGGGGGGGGACGTGGCTGCATCTGTGTGTGTGGGGGGGGACGTGGCTGCATCTGTGTGTGTGGGGCGGGACGTGGCTGCATCTGTGTGTGTGGGGCGGGACGTGGCTGCATCTGTGTGTGGGGCGGGACGTGGCTGCATCTGTGTGTGGGGGGGGACGTGGCTGCATCTGTGTGGGGGGGGGACGTGGCTGCATCTGTGTGGGGGGGGGACGTGGCTGCATCTGTGTGTGGGGGGGGACGTGGCTGCATCTGTGTGGGGGGGGGGGACGTGGCTGCATCTGTGTGGGGGGGGGGACGTGGCTGCATCTGTGTGGGGGACGGGGGACGTGGCTGCATCTGTGTGGGGGACGGGGGACGTGGCTGCATCTGTGTGGGGGACGGGGGACGTGGCTGCATCTGTGTGGGGGACGGGGACGTGGCTGCATCTGTGTGGGGGACGGGGACGTGGCTGCATCTGTGTGGGGGACGGGGACGTGGCTGCATCTGTGTGGGGGACGGGGACGTGGCTGCATCTGTGTGGGGGACGGGGACGTGGCTGCATCTGTGTGGGGGACGGGGACGTGGCTGCATCTGTGTGGGGGACGGGGACGTGGCTGCATCTGTGTGGGGGAGGGGGGGGGACGTGGCTGCATCTGTGTGGGGGAGGGGGGGGACGTGGCTGCATCTGTGTGGGGGGGGGGACGTGGCTGCATCTGTGTGGGGGGGGGGACGTGGCTGCATCTGTGTGGGGGGGGGGACGTGGCTGCATCTGTGGACACATTTAAAAAAAAGTATCGGTACTTGTACTCGGTCCTAAAAAATTGGTATCGGGACAACTCTAGTTTAAATATGCTTTAGCCCTCGTTCACATTTGAGGACGGGTTCGAAATCATGTGAGTTCAGCTGAACACACTTCAATGCGAGTTGGGGGGGGGGGCAATTTTGAAAGACATCTATGCTTGCTCATGCACAGAGGTCTATTGAAATGGCTCTCCAAAGTCAGCAAAAGTAGTGCGGGAACATTGCGGGGGGAAGTTGCACCACCTGCAGTGATCAGACTGCACAACACCGTGATTGCTGAAACTGTCAGTGTTCTGTGGCCGGTAATGATGGGAAAGTATCAGAACATTGGGGAGGGCTGGAAGGTATTGCACAAAATAAAACTATTTCTAAACAGCCTCTTATTACAGCGACACCTGAAAATTGCTGCAGATGCTGGGAGCTGAACAAGCAGGTTTCAGGCAGACAGATGTTCAGATATTAAAGTCTCTCTAAGAAACATGTTCTACTTACCTGCTCTGTGTCCCCTGCTGGTGCGTCTGGCCCCTCCCACCCGAATGCCTCAAAAAGCAAACGGCTCATACAAAAAGTCCCAATCCCCCCTTCTATTTCGCTGGACCAGGCATGGAGGCTTTGTGTACACACAGGCTTCATTTAAAGCAGTGGTCTCCAAACTGTGGCCCTTTGCTTTGATCCGGCCCTTGGGCACTATTTTCATCCACTGATACAAATCATGAGACACGATTCTCCCCACCGAACACTAATGAAGGGGCAGAATTCTTTCCAATGACACCAAAGATGGGGGGCAATTCCTCCCAATGATACCAACAATGGGGTCCAATGATGGGGTACAATTTCTTCCAATGATGCCAACAATGAGGCCCAGTGCCACCAATGATGGAGCACAATTCCTCCCAATGATACCAACAATGGGGCTCAATGACACCAAAGATGGGGCACAATTCCTCCCAATGACACCAAAGATGAGGCACAATTCCTCCCAGTGATACCATCAATGGGGTCCAATGATGGGGTACAATTCTTCCCAATGATACCAACAATGGGTCTTAATGACACCAAAGATGGGGCACAGTTCCTCCCAATGATGCCAAAAATGGGGCCCCATGACAGCAAAGATGGGGCACAATGACACCAATGATGGAGCCCAATGACACCAATGATGGAGCACAATTCCTCCCAATGATGCCAACAATGGAACACAATGACACCAATGATGGGGCACAATTCCTCCCAATGATGCCAACAATGGAACACAATGACACCAATGATGGGGCACAGTTACTCCCAATGATACCAACAATGGAGCCCAATGACACCAATTATGAAGCACAATTCCTCCCAATGATGCTAACAATGGGGCCCAATGATGGGGCACTATTCCTCCGAATTATACAAACAATGGGGCACAATTCCTCCCACTGACACCAATGATGGGGCACAATTCCTCCCAATGATACCATCAATGGAGCCCAATTACACCAATGATGAAGCACAATTTCTCCCAATGATGCTAACAATGGGGTCAAATGACACCAATGGTGGGGCACTATTCCCTCCAATTATACAAACAATAGGGGAAACAATTCCTCCCACTGACACCGGTGATGGGGCAGTACTCCTCCCACTGATACTAAAGATGTTGCATTGTTTTTTCCCACTCGTGTCAGGATCTTTTCTACTCCCACAGGCCACAGTCTGGCCCCCCTAAAGTCTGAAGGACAGTAGACGGGCCCTTTGTTTAGAAAGTTTGGAGACTCCTGATTTTAAAGTCCCAAAACTTTCTCTTTTATACCTGTTCACATCTTTTGACGTCGTCCTGATCTATATGGGGATTGGGGATGGTGACAGACTAGCGCAGGGTCTGTCTTGGTTAATGGGTACTGAAGGATACTCTTCTATACGTTTGTCATAAATGTGAGGAATGTGGAGAGCAGAGGGGGGAACGTGCCGCTCTCCAGCTGTTGTGCCATTCAGACTTGCAGTGACTTATTCTGGGACAGCTGGAGAATCACCGGCTGCCTGACGGCTACAAGGTAACCATTACGTTCTCGGTTGTCTGCGGCTTCCCATTCCTGGGAGAACCTTCCCAGCGACCAGCACTCTGTATAATGGGAGGGGAGCGTTCTTGTGTGCTGGGCTCTGGCTAACATTTTATTACCTTTTCAGCCCACCTTGGTACAAACCACAGATTTAAAGCTGAACTCCAGGCAAAAAAAATTTCTCCCATGCAGTAGAGAGATTTACTCGTCTTATCCTCCAAACCTCCCGGCTGACGCCAGACCGCTTCCTGCGGCTCCTGATCTCCTCACTGGGGGCTTGTGGTCTTGTGCGGTGTACTATTCCTGACGTCATCGCGCCCATAGACCAACTCTGGATGTGAATATGTCAGGAACATGTCCATTGTTGGATGTGGGGGGCAATGTTTTCCAGAGGATCAAAGTCTTTGGCTCTGTGTTCACCCCTAGAAAACATGAGCACCTAACCCATGCTGTGCTAACCCATGCTGTGCTAACCCATGCTGTGCTAACCCATGCTGTGCTAACCCATGCTGTGCTAACCCATGCAGTGCTAGCTAACCCATGCAGTGCTAGCTAACCCATGCAGTGCTAGCTAACCCATGCAATGCTAGCTAACCCATGCAGTGCTAACCCATGCAGTGCTAACCCATGCAATGCTAGCTAACCCATGCATTGCTAACCCATGCATTGCTAACCCATGCAGTGCTAACCCATGCAATGCTTGCTAACCCATGCAGTGCTAACCCATGCAATGCTTGCTAACCCATGCAGTGCTAACCCATGCAGTGCTAACCCATGCAATGCTTGCTAACCCATGCAGTGCTAACCCATGCAATGCTTGCTAACCCATGCAGTGCTAACCCATGCAATGCTTGCTAACCCATGCAGTGCTAACCCATGCAATGCTAGCTAACCCATGCAGTGCTAACCCATGCAATGCTTGCTAACCCATGCAGTGCTAACCCATGCAATGCTTGCTAACCCATGCAGTGCTAACCCATGCAATGCTTGCTAACCCATGCAGTGCTAACCCATGCAGTGCTAACCCATGCAGTGCTAACCCATGCAGTGCTAACCCATGCAGTGCTGGCACATGCATGGGGGATTTTTTTTTTCCAGGAGTTGGGCTTTAAAGAATAACTCCAGGCATGACTATATTATTGTACGTAGTTATGTTGGCCTAGGCTGGACCAGTGTAACTAAGTATAATAGCGTACCTGGCTGATCCCCCTGGAAACTGTAAATCACTCATATTGACACTGCTACAACAGTGTCCTCCACTTGCTTCTGGGACCTGTGCCAAGTGCCTTGTCCAATCGGAGAATGCTGTGCATTTATTCAGAGAATGCAAAGTATTCTCTGAATGTGCTCATGTTGAATGGGAAACCCCCATGCATTATAATGCATCAGGCCGGCCACTCGGCGCAGCACCTGGAAGCAAGTGGAGATGACTGGAATACTTTCCTTCATCCATACTCTAGAGCAGGGGTGTCAAACAGGCGGCCCTCCAGCTGTTGCAAAACTACAAGTCCCATGAGGCATTGCAAGGCTAACAGTTACAAGCATGACTCCCACAGGCAGAGGCATGATGGGACTTGTAGTTTCGGAACAGCTGGAGGGCCGCCAGTTTGACACCCCTGCTCTAGAGCAATGGTTTCCAAATTGTGCCCTGGGGGCAGGATGTGGCCCTTTTCTTGCCTTTTTTTCTTTTTCAATATTTTAGAAGCACCATTGGGGGCTTTGGTGAAATATCAAGGGTCCAAACAGACCCCTGATGTCCCACTTTGAGACTGAGAAAGGAACTGAAGACAGATTCCCCAGTCCCTTCCTCTGCAGCCAAGCAGAATGGGGAAACTGCACAGCACAGGGTGATTAGGGTGTGCCCAGGCACACATGGCACACCCTGTTCACACGCCTATGGTTGATAATAAGAATAGTGCCCCTATTTTTGGTGTCGGTTGGTGGAACAGTGCCCCAGGGGCCAGATAAAGATGAGCAAAGGGCCACATCTGGCCCCCAGGCCGTAGTTTGGAGACCACTGCACTAAAGAATATTTGTCTGTTCAGAGATCTTCCCGGAATCCCCCCAGTATAGGGGGGTCCTCTTCATTTCTTCCCCATTTCTCCTGTCTTGTGTCCTTCTGATAAAAAGTCCCTCTGGGCTTCCATTGTGATGGATGTGGAGTCTTCTCCCAAGGACAGGGTCTCTTTCCCAAGACACATTTCATATCCAAGTGCTAATTGAGTCTTATCTGTCCGTGTGCAGGAGGTGTAACTGGCCCAGCGAGAGGCGAATTATCTCAGCAGGTGGTTGTCTGGTGAGAATGTCGATCACTGAGCGATCCCCCATGTGTTGGCAGCACTAATGGCACAGAGCCTGGAAATGACACAAAGTGACCACACAGAGTATTGTGACATCCAGCCCCGGCGACTGAAACCAAGAGCGCGGAAAATGGTTAGTGCTGAATAACCCTTCGTCTGCCCTTCAGCAGAGATTGCACAAGGACAGAAGAATTTACATTGTCTACAGAATAGAGAAACCACTGCATGAGCGTTACATAGGATTTCATTGGATGGCAATTCTTTTTAAAGCTGATCTCCAGACAGATGGTAAAGACAGAGATCACTGCAGCTCTGTCTCATGGCTACATAATTACAGGCCCATTTTACATTTTTGCAGTACATTTACATGCATTGCACTTTTGACACCCGAACGTGTCAAAAGTTGGACGTGACCTGTTCAAACACATTACGTTTCACCGCAAAGTAAATGGCAGCGTGTGTTACTGCAACACAGAAGAATTGTATGTTCCACTTTTTTTTTTTTCTGGAACTGCAAGTACTGGTGTGAACTGTGCCATTGAAAACCATATAACCTACTTTCCATGCATTTTTGAAAAAAACGCACTGGACTGCATGTGATGTGAACTTCACACCACATGCAGTCCAGTGCGTTTTTTTTTCTGCATCAAAAATGCATGGAAAGTAGGTTATATGGTTTTCAATGGCACAGTTCACACCAGTACTTGCAGTTCCAGAGTGTTCCAGTTCCAGAAAAAAAAGTAGAATAGACGGGAATGCTGTAAAACGCATCAAGAACGCACCTAAATACACCAAAAATGCTCTGGAACTCTTGTCCGCATCTAAGGTTAAAGCGGATGTACACTCAAAAAACAATATTAAAAGCCAGCAGCTACAAATACTGCAGCTGCTGACTTTTAATATTAGGACACTTACCTGTCCTGGAGTCCAGCGACGTCCGCAGCAGAGGATGAGCGATCGCTCGTCACCCTGCTGCTCCCCCCTCCATCCACAGTGAGGGAACCAGGAAGTGAAGCGCTCCGGCTTCACTGGCCGGTACCCTACGGCGCATGCGCGAGTTGCGCTGCGCCCGCCGATTGGCTCCCACCACTTTAGGGTGGAGCTCCGCTTTAATAAAAAAAGAGGGGTTAAAAAAAAAGCACTGGACTGGATTAAAAACGTACCAAAAACGCACTGGAGCGCGGCAAAAATGTGCATGCAAAAAAGCACCTGGACGCATTCGGATTGCGTTTCTATGGTGTAACTGACCGGAAACTGACTGCATGTTGTGAACTAGAGCCATTGGAATACATGGAAAACGCTGTGCATGCACGGAACAGCGTCTGGTGTGAACTGGCTCTGCAGAGTTTCACCCAAAGGTGGAACCTCAGCTCATTTGTCTCCTCCTCCCCTCCGGTGCCACATTTGGCACTTTACCAGGGGGGGGGGGGGGGGTGCGGTGGGCAGTCCGGGCCACAGGCGAATGACATCAGCGCATCACTGGAACTGACCTTTTTTTCCCCGTGAAAACTCAACGTGTACCCAGCTTTTTTTTGTGCTTTTTGCAGATTTGCACTACAGTCCATTTAACATAGTATCCTATGGGGCAGTTTCACCCGGCGTCTCCTCCTCTGCGCCCAAGCCCACCCTTTTTTGAAGCCAATTAGAGCCTCTGATTTTAAACAGGCTTCTAAAAAAAAAAATGACGGAATCCATGCGTCTGGCGGCCCTGCATGTAAATTAGGGGGGCGACGTCCCTTATGGACGGGCCACCACTGGGTGCAACCCTACTGAAGAGAATGCATCTTTCGCAGCATAAGATAGTATAGTAATCAGGCAGTACTTGTCATGGTCAGCCTATTCCACGGTTGCTCAAGCTGCGGCCCTCCAGCTGTTGCGGGACTACAAGTCCCATCATGCATCTGCCTTTAGAGGTCATGCTTGTAACTGTCAGCCTTACAATGCCTCATGGGACCTGTAGTTTTGCAACAGCTGGAGGGCCACATGGTATTGGCAATCAGACTAAAGCTGTCATTCACGTTTAGATTTCTCATGTTCAGACCTGCGCTCTCAATTGATTCCTTGTCCACTCTAAACCTTGACGATCATGGAATCTCTCACACCAGCTATTGTATTCAGACAGTCGCAGCACCCATGGCTGTCTGATTACCTTGCATCTCTGTATTGCAGTGACTGTTCAGCTGACAGTTTTCTATCCAGCACTTTTGTAATTGACGTCTGGTGCTGTCAGGGGCCAATCACGGCCTAAATTTTGCTGATCTAGCAGGAATCGGCTAACAGACAAAAGCTGTGACTGTGGTAGGAAATGTCAGCCCCTGCGGACAGGTTGATCTGGGAAAGGTTGTGACACTTGTCCTTTGCTAATGTTTATAAAGGTGATTGTGTAACCTCCTTAGCACACAGTACTAGGCCAGGAAGAAGCAGCGTTGGTGTGAGAGCACAGAGGTGTCAATCTGCATACAAATTTTAATTTATGTTAAGCGTTCAGATGGCGTGAAAGCGGCTTCCTCTTTATCTCTTCTCCCCCGTCTGCTCAGGTCGTGATTTCCTCTAATTAGAGCTTCCCAGAATCCCCGCAGAGTAAAGATCATTGATCGGTTGGCCGCAGCAAACCTGAGGGATATGCCAAGTCCCTTCTTAATGCTCATTAGCCGGCCTCGTTTGAGTTGGGGGTCGTGTGTCCGGGAGGTATTGACTGTAATCAGCGATGGTTATATAACTGTCTGGGCCTCCAGTACAGACACACCGGGTCACACTTGTCATTTGATTCTGTTTATCTTCCTAGAAGCTGCAAGTGAAAGTAGTAATTCACTCTGGGGGTCAGACTGTGTCGTGACTGTCACCTATAGATCTGTCCCCATCTCTGGGATCCATGGAGCTGAGCGCCTTCCTTTCCTTCTAATGTACTTTCATTAAATGGGAACAACATGGGGTGTATTCAGGGAACCTGCCATCAAATGCTCATGGGCGATTGCTCATTAGATTTACAACTGCAGATTTTGATGTTTTACATCTGTATTTTATTACCTGTCGTTATATTGCATAAGGTGCTGCTTAATATTTGGGCCACGAGACAATACAATCCGATTACTGCTTCCTTTTGGATGCCAACGGTTGAGCTGTGAATGGATAGGCCGCTGCCGACTTCCTTCCTATCCAATGATTCAAGTTATGAAACCAAAGCATTCCCCATGACAGCCAGGGAACTGTCATTTCTAAGGCCCCTTTCACACGTACGGACCATATGTCCGCATTTTAATCAATCCGTTTGCGGATGAAAATGGGACATACATGGGTCCCTATGTGATTACGGGTGTCGGCAGATAAACATCCGCCGACACCCGTAATTGTCCGCATCCGCAATGATCCGATTTTGCAGACGGAAGAATGTCCTATTTTTTTTCTTCCGTCTGGCGGATCGGATCGGATGCATACAGACACACGGTCCGTGTTCATCCGATCCCACCCATAGGGGAGAGCGGAGGAAAGACAGGGCGGTCTCTGCACAGTGTGCGGAGACCGCCCTGTCAGCCGACAGCTCAGCGGGGATTTTACGGAGGATCCCCGCTGAGCTTACGGACACACACGGAGCGGATCAATACTGATCCGTCCCGTGTGAAAGGGCCCTTAAAGGGGATGTTTCCTATTGTAGGGCTGTTATTAAAGTGGAGCTCCACCCTAAAGTGGAACTTCCGCTCATCATTAGACCCCCCCCCCCCTTCCAGTGTCATATTTGACACCTTTCGGGGGAAAGGGGGGTGCAGATACCTGTCTAAGACAGGTATTTGTAACCACTTTCGGGAGTCCTCTCTGCAGGTATTCTGCATGTAGTGCGTCACTTCCCCGCTTTAAAGTGGTGGTAAACCACAGCTGGTAGGGCCTTGGTTATGACTAAGGCCTTATAGGCTGAAACGCGTCAATTGTTTTTACTTGCGTTGGTTCACTGTGGCTTGTCAATAAAAGCGTATCCCCCCCCCCCCCCACATGTAAGGCAATTGTTTAATGTGCTAGTATGCATCTTCCCCTTGGTCTTTCTTCTGGGTTTGCGCTCCCCGGCTTTATCGGCCAAAGCCGCAATGATGTCCTGCGCATGTGTGGGAGCCCTCGGTTTCGGCACAAAGCTCCGATGTTCCGGAAAGGTATGCCGGACCTTCACTGGTTGAGTGCAGGGTGAATATCTCCTAAACCAGGGGTCTCCAAACTTTCTAAACAAAGGGCCAGTTTACTGTCCTTCAGACTTTACAAGGACCGGACAGTGGTTAGCAGGAGTTGAAAAGGTCCCGACATCAGTGGGGGGAAAAAAAATCCCTGTTCAGTGGGAGTAATTGTGTCCCATCATTGGTGTCATTGAGAGAAAACATGCTCCATTCTTGGTGTCATTGGGAGGAGTTGTGCACCATCACTGATGTCATTGGTCCCCATCGTTGGTGTCATTGGAAGGAACTGTGCCCCATCACTGATGTCATTGGTCCCCATCGTTGAGAGAAACGGTGCCTCATTGTTGGTGTCATTGGAAGAAACTCTGCTCCACCATTGGTGTCATTGAGAGGAATTTTTCCCCATTGTTGGTGTCAGTAGGAGAAATCATGCCCCATTGTTGCTATCAGTGGATGAAATAGTGCTGTATTTGGCACCCGGGCCGCAGTTTGGAGACCATTATCCTAAATGATGCAAGTTTAGGAGATGTTCATTTTACCTACAGGTGTGCCTTATTATAGGCGTACCTCTAGGTAAAAATCACAGAGTGGACTTTAAAGCGTTACCAAACTCATGGAAATGCAATTATTTTTGTAAATATAAACTGCTAAATACCCTTTCTCACCAGCGGTATATAGCAGACTTGTGACTTCTATCAGTGTCTGGTTAAAGCTTGTAGGAGGAGTTTTCATTCTCCTCTAAATGTCCTATGAGGCTGCAGGACTCCTGGCCCTGTGCTGAACACACGCACCCTCCCAAGATAGAAAAAAAACTCTCCAGCAATGCACACCAAACTGAGCATGTGCAGAGGTGCCTCCAAGGCTCTCTACTATCAGTAGATGGATTGAGGACAGTAAAAGAAGGGAAGGATCAGAGAAGACAGGATCAAACAGGCTTTTTACACAATGCTGAGGATTAACCCCTTAGGTTCCACAGTGAGTATAACAAGCATGCTTTACTGTACATACAGACTAATTTTACTCTTGTGGGTTTAGTAACACTTCAAGCTTGCATGGACACCCAGTTGATCCTGGAGGGTTGGGGGGGGGGGGGGGCAGCTAGCTGATCACTTTCCCCTGAGATAACGGTATCAGCAGGGGGGGGGGGGTGTCCTCTATTCAGAGCCTTGTCCCACTATTGTGACAAGAAACATTTTCAGCATTCTTCTCCTCTGTGTGACTTGCTTGGAACATCCCCTCCAGTCTCCAGGGACCCGCCGCTGGTTAGCAGACTGGAGATAGGGACAGATGATGGATCGCCGGGGGCTGACAATGAGATGTAGAACTGGCGGGGAGATAATATTCCCTGGAACTGATCTACAACATTTCTGTAAATATCTCTCTTCCTGAGAAGTATGTGTCCTGCTCTCCACTTATCTCCTATGTCTGTAGCATGTAGAGCCAAACCTCCCAACATTTTGAGATGGGAATGAGGGACACCTACTACAAAACGTATGTAGGCATAGGACACGCCGCCCCTTAAAGGGGACATTGACAAAAAGTTAATTAAATCCGCAATGGCTTTTTTTTTTTTTACCACTTATATTCCTTTTTATTGGCTTTTAAAATTTACAAATGCAGCAATTGAGACTTTGGATGAAAGGTTTAGCGCTGGGAAACACTTTTTGAAAGATAAAAAGTGCATTTTATATACAACTATAGAGATCAGACCAAAATGAGGGACGAAAGAGGGACTTTGCTCCAAATCGGGGACAGTCCCTCGAAATCAGGGACAGTTGGGAGCTATGTCTAGTTCTATTCTTTTCCTATAGACGTCTCACAGAAGAGGACAGGTGGGAAGACCTCTGGATGTCTTCAAACCTGCTGCGACATGCATGAGCTGTTAAAGTGGAACTTCACTCTCCCAGTCTTGTTTGGTTATTTTTTATCCTCGTGCTGCTAGCATTAGTACAGTAAATGGATAGGAAAGTATATTATATTTGAAAAAAGAGACAGACCTATATAGTATATTATATTTAAACTTTTTTTTTTATTTTTTTTTTTTTACATTTCTTCAGTTTCTTCCTGGTTTCTAGCCTAGGCAAATGATGTCATACATCCCAGGAGTCTTTAGGAGAGGGGGGGGGGACATTCCTGCATGCATGCTTGACCTAAGGGCCCTTTCAGTAATGATCCACCTCCGTATGCTCATCGGGGACCGCTCTGTAAAATCCCAGCTGAGCCGGCAGTCTCCGCACACTGTGCAGGGACCGTCCTGTCTTTTCTCGGCTCCCCCCTATGGGGGGATTGGGTGAACACGGGCCGTGTGTCCGTGTTGATCCGATCCGCAGACGGAAGAAAAAATAGGACATTCTTCCGTCTGCAAAATTGGATGTTTGCGGAGGCAGACGATTACGGGTGTCAGCGGATGTTTATCCGCTGACACCCACAATCACATGGGGACCAATGTATGTCCCTTTTTCATCCGCAAACGGATGGATGAAAAAGCGGACATACGGTCCGTATGTGTGAAAGGGGCCTAAGGCAGTGATGGCGAACCTTGGCACCCCAGATGTTTTGAAACTACATTTCCCACAATGCTCATGTACTCTGCAATGTAGCATGAGCATCATGGGGTGCCATGGTTCGCCATCACTAGCCTAAGGGCTGATGGATTCCAGGAAGTAAATGCTACATGAATCATCTGCCCTTAGGCTCCATTCACACCTGAGCGTTTTGTCGCCTGAAGCGCGACGCTATAATACGATAGAGGGGAAAAAATACATTCTCTATGGAGATGGTTCACATCCCCACTACAAAACGCGAATCGGGCGGTTTGGGCGTGCTTGAGCGTTTGTATTTCTCATAGAAAGTAAGCGTGAACCCAAACCTGGTGTCGTGACATGCAGCACCAGCGCCGCTATTGGCTGCATAGCCTGGGGGATTTTTATGATGGATGCCACCCGGTCCATGCACTACCGTGCACTCCTTGTCGCCTCCATGGCTGACACGACTCTGGTCATTACCAGGGCCACTGGACATCGCATCCTACTTGACCCCTTTGTTTCCCTGCACCAATTGGCACCTATTATTTCATCCTGGTCATCTGCCTGCCCCACACCTGGAACTAATTCTTCCATCTCTGGTTTAGCCCCCACCATCTACAGCTCTCACTGTTCTGAGTATCACGCGTCATTCCCCCCTTGTCTGCCGCGAGAGGAATTAGTGGGCGGCACGCCTCCACATATGGGTTTACTCCCCATTGGATTGGCTCTCCTGAAGAAGCGGTAGACCTGCGAAACTAGTCGAGACTTTGCCAAATCCTTGATCTGTATGATTGATCTGTATTATTTATTAGTGGGAATGCTTTAATAAGCATTCCCAGTATTGTTATTCGTTTTTTATTATTAGTGGGAATGCTTTAATAAGCATTCCCAGTATTGTTGTTCGTTTTTTATTATTAGTGGGAATGCTTTAATAAGCATTCCCAGTATTGTTATTCGTTTTTTATTATTAGTGGGAATGCTTTAATAAGCATTCCCAGTATTGTTATTTGTTTTTTATTATTCTTAATTTTAATTTTATCCTTTATTATTCTGTACGTTTTTTGGCTCTGCGTAACTTCGCCATACTTTCAGCGATTGAGACCATTCAACTTTTAAAATGTTCATCTCATTCAGCTAACGATGGGACTTCTTCTTTTTTGTGCTATTTATATTTTTTAAAATATTAACCACTTTGCAACCGCCCTATGCCGAAAGTACGGCTCTAGGGCGGTTGCTGTATTCTAACTGGCCGTTAATTAACGGCCTGTCAGAATCGCGCTCCCGCGCGCCTCCTGAGGCGCGCACACGGGAACATCCGTGACCGCCGGGTCCAGAGGACCCGGCGCATCACGGATCACGGTAAATCGCCGCTGATAGCGGCGGTTTACCACGTGATCGCGCCGTCCAATGACGGCGCGATCAGATGTAAACAGACCGGCGTCATTTGATGACGCCGGTTCCTCCCTCCTCTCTCTGTACCGATCGGTACAGTGTGAGAGGAGAGGGGAGGGAGCGGATGGCAGCGCCAGTGCTGCGGGCTGGATCTGTGACAAATGTAGTCACAGATCCATCCATCCATCCCTCCCTGCTCAGCCATCCCTGCTGCATATACTCTGCAATACTCACCTGGGCATACTCTGCAATACTCAGGCATACTCTGGCAATACTCTGGGCATACTCTGCAATACTCAGGCATACTCTGGCAATACTCTGGGCATACTCTGCAATACTCAGGCATACTCTGGCAATACTCTGCAATACTCTGGGCAATACTCTGGGCAATACTCTGGCAATACTCTGGGCATACTCTGGGCATACTCTGCAATACTCTGGGCATACTCTGCAATACTCTGGGCATACTCTGCAATACTCTGGGCATACTCTGCAATACTCTGGGCATACTCTGCAATACTCTGGGCATACTCTGCATACTCCGCAATACTCTGGGCATACTCTGGGCATACTCTGGGCATACTCTGGGCATACTCTGGCAATACTCTGGGCAATACTCTGGCAATACTCTGGCAATACTCTGGCAATACTCTGGCATACTCTGGCAATACTCTGGCATACTCTGGGCATACTCTGGCAATACTCTGGGCATACTCTGCAATACTCTGGGCATACTCTGCATACTCCGCAATACTCTGGGCATACTCTGGGCATACTCTGGCAATACTCTGGCAATACTCTGGCAATACTCTGGCAATACTCTGGCAATACTCTGGCAATACTCTGGGCATACTCTGGCAATACTCTGGGCATACTCTGGGCATACTCTGGCAATACTCTGGGCATACTCTGGCAATACTCTGGGCATACTCTGCAATACCCTGGGCATACTCTGCAATACCCTGGGCATACTCTGCAATACCCTGGGCATACTCTGCATACTCCGCAATACTCTGGCAATACTCTGGCAATACTCTGGCAATACTCTGGCAATACTCTGGCAATACTCTGGGCATACTCTGGCAATACTCTGGCAATACTCTGGCAATACTCTGGCAATACTCTGGCAATACTCTGGCAATACTCTGGGCATACTCTGCAATACTCTGGGCATACTCTGCAATACTCTGGGCATACTCTGCAATACTCTGGGCATACTCTGCAATACTCTGGGCATACTCTGGGCATACTCTGGGCATACTCTGGGCATACTCTGGGCAATACTCTGGGCAATACTCTGGGCAATACTCTGGGCAATACTCTGGGCAATACTCTGGGCAATACTCTGGGCAATACTCTGGGCAATACTCTGGGCAATACTCTGGGCAATACTCTGGGCAATACTCTGGGCAATACTCTGGGCAATACTCTGGGCAATACTCTGGGCAATACTCTGGGCAATACTCTGGGCAATACTCTGGGCAATACTCTGGGCAATACTCTGGGCAATACTCTGGGCAATACTCTGGCAATACTCTGGGCATACTCTGGCAATACTCCGGGCATACTGTGGGCATACTCTGGCAATACTCCGCAATACTCTGGGCATACTCCGCAATACTCTGGGCATACTTAGCAATACTCTGGGCATACAGCAGCCCCTGTCCCCGCGAGCTCGCATGCAGAAGCGAACGCATACGCAAGTCCCGCCCACATATAAAAACGGTGTTCAAACCACATGTGAGGTATCTTTATATCATGTTTTGGGGTTTTATGTATTTTTCTAGCAAATAAATGATGATTTTTACATGTAGGAGAGAAATGTCAGAATTGGCCTGGGTGCTCCCTGCATGTTGGGCCTCTGTATGTGGCCGCACTGTGTAAAAGTCTCACACATGGGGTATCGCCATACTCGGGAGGAATAGCAGAATGTGTTTTGGGGTGTAATTTGTGGTATGCATATGCTGTGTGTGAAAAATAACCTAATAATATGAAAATTTGATGAAAAATAAATAAATCTTGATTTTGCAAAGAATTGTGGGAAAAAATTACAACTTTAAAAAACTCACCAGGCCTCTTTCTAAATACCTTGGAATGTCTTCTTTCCAAAAAGGGGTCATTTGGGGGGTATTTGTACTTTTCTGGCATGTTAGGGTCTCAAGAAATGAGAGAGGCTGTCAGTACTTCAGGTGTGATGAAATTGATCAATTTTCAGGATTTGGTACCATAGCTTGTAGACCCTATAACTTTCACCCAGACTAAATAATATCCAACATTTTTTATTTTTTTTACCAAAGATATGTAGCAGTATACATTTTAGGCCAAATTTATGAAGAAAAATTACTTTTTTGCAAAATTTTATAATAGAAATGAAGAAAAATTATTATTTTTTGCAAAATTTTGTTCTTTTTTCATTTATAGCAAAAAAAATAAAAACCGCAGAGGTGATGAAACACCACCAAAAGAAAGCTCTATTTGTGGGAAAAAAAGGACAAAAATTTCATTTGGTTATAGTGTTGTATGACTGAGTTATTGTCATTCAAAATGTGAGAGCACCGAAAGCTGAAAATTGGTCTGGTTATTAAGGGTGTTTAAGTGCCCAGTGGTCAAGTGGTTAAGCTTTTAGTCGCTTTTTTTTAACATTGAAGTCAATGAGAACATGCTTATTCCTGCTTAAAATCTTACGTGATTCAAAATGTAACTCCTCCTTCATACTTTCACTGACAGACACCAAACAAACTTTACCACGGTCACAAAATATTCAGCTATCCGGCTATGACTTTTCAGATTAAAATCTTTTATAGTTTTTGTGAAAAAGCAATTTACGTTTAGTGATTTTTTCAGAAAATTTTATCGATTACACTGCTTGTCTATGGAAAGCTGCTAGAGTGAGTCATGTGACCTTTAGAGTGTGAGTTTTGAAAAAACTCGGATTATCTATAAAAAAGGGGGAACAAATTGCTCTCACGCCCACAAGATCTACTTGTCATACACAATTTATATATCAAATGGAAGGTATTTTTGTCTGCTTTCAGGCGATGTGATCAGTTTTGTGATGCGCATTTTACTTTTCGTTGCTGGAGCTTCTAAATGACAAGAGTTCCAAATTTTTCCCCATAGGCCTTCATTATAACGCGCTTTTAAAATTTGTTAGTAAGACACACAAAGATACTCTTTTCTAAATCGCTGTCATGGCCACATTTTTAAGTTTATCAACATAAATTTCATATCGATGCGTTCACAAGAGTCTTGTCTTTTATACGGTGAAGTCGCTGTATCGATCGCATGTACGGTTGTGGATTTATTAAGGTTTGTTTGAAGGGTTATTTCACTTATTTTGTGTGTAGATAAAAAGCGTTTGTAATGGTAATTCTTTCCCTAAATAGCTTCCTTTACCTCAGTGCAATTATCCCTCTCACTCACCCGGGGGAGGGGAGAAAACCTCTTGAGGGGGGAGGGGCGACCAGGAAGTCAGGACGCTCTGTACTTTGCAGATAGAGAAAGGAGCTGTGTGTTAGTGGGCGTCCTGCTCACCCCCTCCCCCCTCAAGAGGCTTTCTCCACACCAGGGAAAAAGCCTTGCACTACTGTGTGGAGTTACAGACAGAAGAACAGGAAGTGAGGATTTCTCAGAAGAAATAAGGACATTTAAAATCAAAATCAAAGGATGAGGTAAGTAAAGGAGGACTGCACAAAGGTAAAGGAAGCTATTTAGGGAAATGATTTTACCTTTACAACACCTTTAATGATTAAAGAGAGGCTTTAGAAGTACTGAAGGAACACTGCTTGTATGTCCTAAAGATAGTATAGTGGTTATGGTGAATGGGATTTGTGCGGGCTTAGCAATTCAGCTATTCAGCATTCCCACGTATTTTCCTCAGGAAATGCATTTTCTAGTTATGTAATAATTTTTTAACTCCACTATTCTTAATTATTTTTTATCAGTACCGATATAGTCCACATTCCTTTTTGGGTGGGCATGCCCCCAAGTTTAGCTTCAGCCACTATTCTTCTTGCCCTAACCCTCCCCCTTTTTCAATATAACTTGGATGATGGTAAGTTTTTACCCATATTATTCTTCTGTTATCTGAGGCTATACTCCCCCTTTTTGTTCCCATAGAAAGTAATGGAAATGCTCGATTCAAGCGTCTAGCGCGACAACATGCGTTTCTACGGGCGTTTTTGTCGCTTTAGTCAATAGAACATTTCACCCAGGCAGAAGATAAAAAAATCTACAAAGATGGCAACAAGTGATGTAAGAGATGATCATTTTTCCTATTGGCTAAAATAAAAAACGTCGAAGTTCAAAAACATCCGACGACGCTGTATGCGAACGCTCGAATACACGTGAATATGCGCGACAAAACGCCGGAAAAAAACGACCAAAAACGCTACGCTCGGGTGTGAATGCAGCCTTACTCAAGATGGCCATGGATAGAAATGCTAGGGGTTTGTTTATTTTCCAAAGTAATTTCTCAACAAAATAAATCAGAGACATGGATGGATGGGGATGTTTGCTTTGAATATTAAAAATGAATTTTTTTTTTTTTGGTTTGTAGTATTCGGATACAGTGAAGATCTGTAAAACTGAAGGCAAAACATATTATCTTTTTCCATTTTAGGTAGTAAAAGAGGGATAGCATGGGGGCTAGTAGAGAGTGATGGTTATGACCCCTGACTTTTTTTTTTTTGCCACCTGTGTGCCATTTGGGAGATTTTTCTTTCACTTCCTGTCCCAAAACCACAACAGGAAGTGAGGGGAAATCCCTGGTAGTCCCAAGAACTAATGTCCCCACTGGAAGATTTACCCTCTTTTGCTGTTCTAGTGACCGCTCAAATGTTGGGATTTTACCAGGACAAATAGAGAGGTTGACACAAACCTGACAGGTTTTCTAATCCCACCAATAATAAAAAAAAAAAGTTTTTGCCTCCAGTTAAAGGAGAGCTTTTTATGTATGTGTGTATGTATATGTGTATGTGTGTATATATATATATATATATGTATGTGTGTGTGTGTGTGTGTGTGTGTGTGTGTGTGTGTATATATATATATATATATATATATATATATATATATATATATATATATATATATATATATATATATATATATATAATGTATGTACACACACACACTATATATTATCAAAAGTATTGGGACGCACGTGAACTTTAATGGCGTCCCTAAAGTTCAATATTGAGTTGGCCCACCCTTTGCAGCTATAACGGCTTCAACTCTTCTGGGAAGGCCGTCCACAAGGTTTAGGATATTATATAAAGATAGAATCTTTAGTAAGGGCTCCCTGAAAATAGTTTCAATGGTTCCTCCGGGGTAAAAAAGTTGAAAAGGCTGCTGTAGGCAGAGGCGCAACGTGAACCTTCATTAACCATGAAGAGCCCCCCTGACCTCCCCTGCTGGGGCTCTTCCTTCTGGGCCCTGATGCCCTTTACTCCAGTCGTGGGGCCCTTTTTTATTAGAGTCCTGCAGCGGGACCTTTTCACGTGTTCTGCAGCGGGCCCCTTTCCTGCCGTCTTGGTTACCTTGGCCCCACGGTGGCAGAACGCCAGGGCGCAGTCACAGATGCGACCCTGTTAGCTCTGCTTCTCGCATAGGAAAGTCTTATATGATCAGATCCTGAATTTTGAGCCGGGGAAGACCTGTGTGACATGCAAAGCACCTTTCTCTATGTAAGTTGCAGCACTTTACATTGAGTTAATGAATTACACAGGCTCGAGCTTTAGGTGGATTCATGACATTCTTGCTTGAAGAGGTCATTGAGTTTCTAGGTCTTGTTGTGTATGCGGATTGCACCGTCTGTCATCTGCTCAGGTGTGGACTGTGCTATATAGGAGGGACTAAGCTGTAGGTCTTTGGCTTTATACATTAAAATTACTTTCCAGTCAACCATTAAAAGTTTGCATTTAAAATCAGTCTGGCTACCTAGTTAGTCTGGAATTTATTCAGGTGTTCACCTTCTGCAGCTGTCTGCACCCTAAAGCCGGCCATAGACAGTTCAAATCTCGGCCGGCTCAGAACCGTCCCGAGATAAGTCCCATGTATGGACAGGCTGGCGGGGGGAATCCATCCCTGCCGGGAAAACATGGTGATTGTTGCTATCGGCTATACCAGCTGCTTTTATTAATCGCATGTAAAATCCAGCAAGCTGGTTGAACCCATGTAAAGGGGTTGTAAATGAAAGGTCGACCGATCTGGGTTTTTCTCTGGCCGATGCCGATATTTAGAAATCTGGGCGGCTGATGGCCAATATATGATGCCGATTTTTGCGGCCGATATTTTAGGCCGATTTTTTTTTTTTTATTATTATTGGCAGGTGGCACTGGCAGGTGACACTGGCAGTTGGCACTGATTGGCAGGTGGCAATAATTGGCACTGGCAGGTGGCACTGGATGGCAATAGTTAGCACTGGCAGATGGCACTGGTTGGCATTGGCAGGTGGCACTGATGGCTTTAGTTGGCACTGGTAGAAGGCACTGGATGGAAGGTGGCACTAATTGGCACTGGATGGAAGGTGGCACTGGCAGGTGGCATTGGCAGATGGCACTGGATGGAATATGGCACTAATTGGCACTGGATGGTGGCACTGGTATTGGCACTGGCAGATGGCAATTGGCACTGGCAGGTGGCACTGGTGCAAAAAAAATGGTGTCAGACCCCCTCTCCCTCCAGTATAGACACCCCCCCTGCCCCCCTTAGTACAGACACCAGAGAGGTCACAGCATCAGGAAAGGCCGTGGCTTTGGCCTAGCTCCGGATCCGTGGCACCGCTAGCGGCCATGTAAAATATCGGCTTAATTTGGATAAAAATCGGCCGACCTCTAGTTGTAAAGGTACAATTTTTTATTCATTTTTTCCTAAATAGCTTCCTTTACCTTAGTGCAGTCCTCCTTCACTTACCTCATCCTTCCATTTTGCTTTTAAATGTCCTTATTTCTTCTGAGAAATCCTCACTGTTCTTCTGTCTGTAACTCCACACAGTAATGCAAGGCTTTCTCCCTGGTGTGGAGAAAGCCTCTTGAGGGGGCGAGCAGGCAAGTCACTAACACACAGCTCCTTTCTCTATCTGCAACGTAGAGAGTGTCCTGACTCTCCTGTAGTCCAAGGGAGGCATGCAGATGGACACCCTAGGCTTATACTCGAGTTAATACTTTTCCCCATTTTTTTGTGATAAAATTAGGTGCCTATGCTTGTATTTGGGTCGGCTTATACTCGAGTATATACAGTAATTTTGCACCATGCAATCCGGTGCAGGCAAATGCGCTTCTGGTGTCATTAGCGTAACATTGACACCTATTGCAGATTGCAGTGTGCTGTGAACGTAGTGTGAAAATCTCGCATGGATCGTCGGTTTCGCTCACCGCGGTCCAGTATGAACCTTCCCCTTCCCCTTCCCCAGCACTGGGTGCAGCAGATGACATTGGATATCACAGCTCCATTGACTTTCATTTTCCCCTACAGGAAAGTGTGTGAAAACCCCCGAAGTTCTGAGTTGTGCACATATATGGGACAATGGGGACCCTCTGCCCCGGCCATCTGCCCGATGACAATATGTATAGAAGGAAGCACACAATCTGATGGAAGATTTTATACGCTTCCTCCTTTTCTTGCTGTAATAAAGAGAGACCTCTTCCTCGGGTCACACAGCCATTCAAATGCTGACAAATATAGAAGATTTCATCATCTATGGTGTTTTCACATCATTGTCACCCAGCAGCCTCCCGTCTCCTCTCTACCCTCCACACATGGAAGGTCACGGTCAGGCACATTGTGCAGTGCAGGTGGAGCATCTATGCATTATAATTTGGGACTTGAATGGTTACAAAGTGCTTGCAGTGCACAGTGTAGCATTGTGTCATGGGGCACAGCGAGGCTTTGTTCACACCAGTGCATTGTGGGAATGTGTGCAAAACTGCATTTTCCTGTAAAGTTTGCCCATTTTCAGATGTGTGGCGGTGTCATTGAACTCCTAATGGCACCTTCGCAACTCTTGCTAATACTAAACCCATGACTCTGCATTCATTATATCTGGTCTCCCACAGAACATGGAAAATGCCATTGTTTAATAAATATAAACTGCTAAATACCTTTTTTTCATCAGCAGTATAAAGCAGTCTTGTGACTTCTATCAGTGTCTGGTTAAAGCTTGTAGGAGGAGTTTTCATACTTTACTGGCTGTCCTATCAGGATGCTGTAGCTCCCCTCTCCTGTCACCCTTTTTCTATTGGTGTCAGGAAAACTTGTCAAAAGTGTAAAAGCAGAGGTCACTTGGTTCTGACATTCTGCTCATGTGTTTTTTTTGAGTTTTAAGACACAGGTGTTCCGTCTAGCCCCGCTGCCAGCAGTAGCCTGTGAAACTCTGAGAGGCTGACAGCTGCTGTGGCTAGATGGAGGAGGACAGCGCACTGAGCTATGAATGTGTAGGGCAGTGTGTGCCGAGGAATGAATTCCTGGAACACCAGAAGTCTGCATACCAGGCACCTGTCCCTGGGCACACGCTGCCCTGCACTTCCATCCACCAGTTAGAATTTGACAGGCTGCCAGCGGCAGGACGGGACACCTGTGCCCTCCACCTGCAGCTAAACACCGGAGCCCCATGCAGCCGGGTTACACAACCAGTATACACAGGGTCCTAACTATGTGTATACATGTAGTAAAAAATAAAATGCACCCAAGGCCAATCATTGTTTCTTTTATTCTGTGTCTGATTGGCTGTCTAGAAGGTGGATGGAGGTTTGCTCAGTCAGTTGAGGTCGCAGTGTTGCTGATCAGACCCTGGAGGAGGAGAAGTGGATTCAGGTCAGATGATGAAAGTGCAGGAAAGAGCCGCTCTGATCAGGCTTGTGCTGCTAGCGAGACGCTCTGTTTTTGTTTGAAACTCCTTTATTTATTTATTTTTAAATAAGCTGAACTCTCTATACCTCTTTCACAAGGTGTTACAGTACCATCTGTACTAGAAGAGAATCACCCGTGGCCACAACTGCTTCTCTCTGCATGCAAGTGGATTGGAATGAAAGAGCAGGTTGATGCAGTTTAGGAGGACAAATGCAATTCAAATGCACCCGTCATCATCGCTGGAGGATCTCAAGCAGGGCCGATCCTACCCGGGGTGCAAAGGGTGCAGTGCACCCAGGCGCCACAGAGGTGAGGGCGCTGAAGAGCCAGAGTGCCTGTCTCAAATCACTCTCTCTCCTTGTTTGTGTAGAGCGGCACCGGCGCCGCGGCTCTCCCCGCCGCCGCCGCTGCTGTGTTTGACGTGTCCCCCTAACAGGAGGAGGAAGTCCTCCTGTTAGAGAGGGAGTGAGGAGTCCGGAGATCGGAGCGGCTGTCTCTGTGTGGAGAGACGTAGCTGCTCAGTGACGGCGCTAAGTGGGCGGTCCATCATGCCTGACACTGCTCCTCTCTGTCATACGAGGACTCCTCTCTGCGGCGATCTGTGATCCACCCGGGTGGCGCGGCTGCACACTGTCCCCTCCTCTGCAGCTGCCGCCCGGGTGGATCACAGATCGCCGCAGACAGGAGTCCTCGTATGACACAGAGAGGAGCAGTGTCAGGCATGATGGACCGTGTGTTTTTCAAGTAATGGAGGGGGGGGGGGCAGGGGGGTCTGTAGTAATGTAGGGGGCGTTTTTTTTCCTGGGGGGAGTATGTACTAATGGGGGGGGGGGGGGTTATCCCTGGGGTCTGCACTAATGAGGAGGGGTTGTCCTGGGGGGTTTGTACTAATGGAGGGGTTTGTCCTGGGGGTCTGTACTAATGTGGGGGTTTGTCCTGGGTGGGTCTGCACTAATAGGGTAGTTTGTCCTGGGGGGGTCTGTACTAATGGGGGGGAGTCTGTACTAATGGGGGGGTTTGTCCTGGGGGGTCTGCACTAATGGGGTGATTTGTCCTGAGGGGGATCTGTACTAATGAGGGGAGTCTGTACTAATGGGGGGGGTTTGTCCTGGGGGGTCTGCACTAATGGGGCGATTAGTCCTGAGGGGGATCTGTACTAATGGGGCAGTCTGTACTAATAGGGGGGCTTGTCCTTGGGATATGCACTAATGGGGGGGTTTATCCTGGGGGGTCGGTATTAAGGGGGGTTTGTCCTGGGGGGTCTGTACTAATGGGGGGGTTTGTTCTGGGGGGTCTGCACTAATGGGGTGGTTTGTCCTAGGGGGGTCTGTACTAATGGGGGGGCTTGTCCTGGGGGTATGCACTAATGGGGGGGCTTGTCCTGGGGGGTAGGTACTAATAGGGGTGTTTGTCCTGGGGGGTAGGTACTAATAGGGGTGTTTGTCCTGGGGGTCTGTAATAATGGGGGGTTTGTTCTGGGGGGTCTGCACTAATGGAGGGGTTTGTTCTGGGGTCTGTTCTAATGAGGAGTTTGTCCTGGTTGGGTCTGTACTAATGGAGGGGTGGTTTGTCCTGGGGGTCTGTACTACTGGGGGGGTTGTCCTGAGGTAGGTCTGTACTAATGGAGGGGGGTTGTCCTGGGGGGAGTCTATACTAATGGGGGGGTTTGTCCTGGGGAAGTCTGTACTAATGGGGGGGGTTTGTCCTGGGGGAGTCTGTACTAATGGGGGGGGGGTTTGTCCTTGGGGAGTCTGTACTAATGGGGGGGGGGTTTGTCCTGGGGGAGTCTGTACTAATGGGGGGGGGGGTTTGTCCTTGGGGGAGTCTGTACTAATGGGGGGTTTGTCCTGGGGGTCTGTCAAGGGGAGTTTGTACTAATGGAGGGGGATTGGTTTGTCCTGAGGGTCTGTACTAATGGGGGGTGGTTTGTCCTGGGGGGTCTGCACTGACGGAGGGGGTCTGTACTGAGGGGCAACTATAGGTGGAGGAAGGGGGGTGACACCATGTTTTACCTCAACGGGTGACAACAACCCTAGTGACGCCACTGCAGCAGCGGGCGCTACCATCAGAGAGAGAACCCCCCTGCCGTGCGCCACCAGAGGGAAAGCCACACAGCCCAGTGCCATCCCTGGCGGAGAAAGGAATGGAGTCATTGCCAGAATACAGATCTGGGCTCTACCCAGCGGAGTATCCATGGGCAATTCAGAGTGAGCTGACTCCTGATCAGAGGAACCGTTGTTGCTGTATCGCTGGGTCAGGTGAGAGCCGATCCGCCATTATCTACTTATGCCAATAGGAACTGCAGTCTCTGACCATCTCCTGTATTATGTCTGCAGTCTCTGACCATCTCCTGTATTATATCTCCAGTCACTGACTGTCTCCTTTAATATGTCTACACTCTCTGATCCTCTCCTGTACTATGATTGCAGTCTCTGACCATCTCCTGTACTATGTTTTAGGACACTTTCTAACAGTATCGGAGAGGTTCCCCTCCAGGTCTCATTAGTGTACGCTCTTCCAGTATTTTCTTTATTGATAAAAGATCATGAGAGGATCCCAGGGCAACAAATACTTCTTAGAGGAGCATCTCTGTGTTTGAGTCATTGCCATAGAAACATTTGTAAAGGGGAGGAGTTGGTAAGATGACCACGCCCCCTTTGTGGGGGCGCCAGAAATATTTCTGCACCCAGGCGCCTGTGACCCTAGGATCGGCCCTGATCTCAAGTGTCTCACACTGATGTAGAATGTAGCCCAATGCATTTGGACAGACAGACATGCACTAGGGCAAAATGTCGGCCGGTATTTTTTGTACCGACAAACGTCTCCCAACATTCTGCTCATTTGTATGGGGCTTTAGACGGAGTTACTGGAGTCAGTTTGGTGTGTATTGCTAGAGTTATTTTCTTTTTCTCTACAGTGAGGGGCTATAGCCACCGGCTGTATCCCAGGAGCGCGCCGCAAGAACTTATCACCAAGTGTGTGTGTGTGTGTGTGTGTGTGTGTGTGTGTGTGTGTGTGTGTGTGTGTGTGTGTGTGTGTGTGTGTATGTGTGTATATATATATATATATATATATGTGTATGTGTGTGTGTGTGTATATATATATTTATATATATATGTGTGTGTGTGTGTGTGTGTGTGTGTGTGTGTGTGTGTGTGTGTGTGTGTATTAGGGTTGTCCCGATACCACTTTTTTAGAACAAGTACCGATATTTTTTTTAAATGTGTCCCCCACATATGCAGCCATGTCCCCCACATATGCAGCCATGTCCCCCACATATGCAGCCATGTCCCCCACATATGCAGCCATGTCCCCCACATATGCAGCCATGTCCCCCACATATGCAGCCATGTCCCCCACATATGCAGCCATGTCCCCCACATATGCAGCCATGTCCCCCCAGCCACGTCCCCCCAGCCACGTCCCCCCAGCCACGTCCCCCCAGCCACGTCCCCCCAGCCACGTCCCCCCAGCCACGTCCCCCCAGCCACGTCCCCCCAGCCACGTCCCCCCAGCCACGTCCCCCAGCCACGTCCCCCCAGCCACGTCCCCCCAGCCACGTCCCCCCAGCCACGTCCCCCCAGCCACGTCCCCCCAGCCACGTCCCCCCAGCCACGTCCCCCCAGCCACGTCCCTCCAGCCACGTCCCTCCAGCCACGTCCCCCCAGCCACGTCCCCCATACCTAGCCGCCGCCGCCGCACAGGGAAGATCACAGCTTTCATTTGAATAGCTGTAGTGTTCCCGCCGTGTATAGACACTCCCCCTTGCTCGGGATTGGACAGATCACGATCACCCATCCAATCCCGAGCAAGGGGGAGTGTCTATAGGCGGCGGGAACACTACAGCTATTCAAATGAAAGCTGTGATGTTGGGTATTTGCGGGAGTACAAGTACTCCCGCAAATACTCGGTATCGGTACCGATACTGGTATCGGTATCGGGACCACCCTAGTGTGTATGTGTGTGTGTGTGTCATTGGATGTGATTGACAGCAGCACCAGCCAATGGCTGCGCTGCTTTCAATCAACCAATGAATGAGCCGAGAAGCAAGCACGTTTACGGCGTGGTAATTTCGAGGGGTCAGGTAAGTAGACGGGGGACTGGGGGTCCGCTAATCGTAGATGTTTTTTCACCTTAATGCATAGAATGCATTAAGGTGAAAAAACTTTTACCTTTACAACCTCTTTAAAATAAGAAGTCGGAAAAAGTAGACGCTCAAACAGGAGTATTGTGTGCAAGAGGCCAAAGAATCCAATAAAACCACACATTCATTTCTTGGGTAACATAGTGGTAAAGCATTACAAAGGGGGTGGTTTATGAAAAGCAAATCCACTTTGAACTACAAGTGCAAAGTGGGCTTGAAATTGCATTGAAGGTGCACTTGGAAGTGCAGTCACTGTAGATCCGAGGGGGACATGCAAGGTAAAATACAAAACGTCATTTTATCTTGCACATGATTGGATGATAAAATCAGCAGAGCTTCCCCTCATTTCAGATCTACCCCAGATTTACAGCGACTGCACTTCCAAGTGTACTTTCAGTTCAATTTCAAGTGCACTTGTAGTGCAAAGTGGATTTGCCTTTTGTAAATCACCCCCATTGTGTCACATATAGTCGTCTTCATAAATTAGTGTAGAACTGTTATGAATGGGTGGAGTTCAGTCACATGGAAAAAAAAATTGCAACCATGACAGATCGGCAGTTTTGCATTGGCCCCAATGTGTATAAGAACAGCTCCCCCCTTGTCGGGTTCTGATCCCCGCCGCTCGCCGGTCTTTCTGTGTATGTGGAAGCGGAAAACATCTTTAAATATGACTAGGCATTATTCAAGTGTGACTGTAACAGAGAGAACTCCTTGTACAAGCTTGGCTGTCTGCCTGCTCAACTTCCCGGCATCTACAAACTCTTATGACTCTTCCTTATGGCTGCAGCCGCTCCGCCAGTCTTCGGAATAATTGCACAACAGGAAACAGGAGGAATCTGATTTATAAACGGTTTCAGCTTTAGCTGTTTTGCTGAGATCTTGCTTCAGAGCCCCCTGGCAAAAACATCTCAGTGTTCTTGTATGGAGGTGTTTGGCCCAAATGCAGCTGAACTTTCGCTGCCTCTCCTGGCGGGGGGTCTGTGTTATGTTCACTGGATAAGGAACGAAAACTTACACGCTCTGTATGTGAAAGATTTAACTTGTAAAGAACAAGTAATATATAAAGAGATATATCTCTGCAATAAACATACATTTCACCATGTTTTTGTCTCTGCAAGCAGCGAAAAATTCCTCTTGATTCTGCTAGAAATACAGTGTGCTGTTGCTTCTCCTTCCCCAGCTCTTATGCAGCTGAGAACAGAGGGTATGTGATTACTTGGAAAAAAAAGGGAATTTGTGTTCTTTTTATAAATATATAATTACACAAATGTTTTGCCTTTCATTTGTTTTACAGGGTGATCATTTACTATCACTTTTAAAGTGGCTGTAAACCCATTACAGCCACTTTTACCTACAGGTAAGCCTAGATTAAGTCTTACCTGTAGGTGCTCAAAATATCTCCTACAGGTAAGCCTAGATTAAGTCTTACCTGTAGGTGCTCAAAATATCTCCTAAAAACCTCCACGATTACAAAAGATACAGGCGCGGATGTCTACGGCGCAGGCGCACTTTATACACGGCGAGCGTGCTGTTTCGGAAGGAGATCGTGCCGTGACTGGTGGCTCCCGCGCGCAATCACAGTGCCGGACCTGCGCTACCCGGAAAGGAAAATGGACGCTTCGTGGAAGAGGGGATAGCGGTGACATCGTAGGCTTCGGTTTAAGGTAAGTGACACGGGCTACTATGTGATGCATAGTAGCCCATTATACTTTACCTTTGCAGGAAAACAAAGCGGAAGTAAAACCCATCAGGGTTTACTTCCTCTTTAAGGCTAGTTAGGATTTAACTAACTAGCCTTAAAGGCCGTGCCGAGAATACACGATTTGGAATTTTGGTGCAACAGAGGAAGCATTGTTGGCTCCATTACATGAAATTATGACCTCACTGGATTTCCTGCAGGATCTCTGAGTATATTTCTGTACTTTACAGCAATTTAAAGAGACGAAACATGGGAAATGTGCATATATTGCAGAGGTGTACAGAATGTGCTTTTGCTTTGTTTGCCAGGCATATGCTTTTATAAAAAGTATATAGGTATATATACTGTGTGTATGTGTATAATAAATATATATGAGAAAAAGTTCAAGAGTTGCTGCACTAAGTGCAGCAACTCTTGAACTTTTTCTCTTATATATGAGGAACACTGATTCTGGGAAACTATCAGGGTTCCGCCTATCACAGCCCATTTTTTAGGTTGAAAAACTCCCCCTCGGCTTATACTCGAGTGAGCCGTAAAACAGCGTGCATCTCCTGTGTAATGCAGTCTGTTCAGCCGTCTATTGTAAGAAAACCCCGCCTCCTCCTCCTCGTCTGTGATAGGCAGAACACTGATAGTTTCCCAGCATCGTATCAGTGTTCCTCTATCACAGACAGATGAGGAGGAGGAGGAGGCGGGGCTTTTTTTTTTTACAATGGACGGCCGAACAGACTGCATTACACAGGAGACGCACGCTGTTTTACTAATGAAAGGTACGGCTGCAAATGGACACAGTGAGAGGCTGCAAATGGACACAGTGAGAGGCTGCAAATGGACACAGTGAGAGGCTGCAAATGGACACAGTGAGAGGCTGCAAATGGACACAGTGAGGGGCTGCAAATGGACACACTGAGGGGCTGCAAATGGGCACAGTGAGGGGCTGCAAATGGGCACAGGGAGGGGCTGCAAATGGGCACAGGGAGGGGCTGCAAATGGGCACAGGGAGGGGCTGCAAATGGGCACAGGGAGGGGCTGCAAATGGGCACAGGGAGGGGCTGCAAATGGGCACAGGGAGGGGCTGCAAATGGGCACAGTGAGGGGCTGCAAATGGGCACAGTGAGGGGCTGCAAATGGGCACTGGGCACAGTGAGGGGCTGCAAATGGGCACTGGGCACAGTGAGGGGCTGCAAATGGGCACGGGGAGGGGCTGCAAATGGGCACGGGGAGGGGCTGCAAATGGGCACAGGGAGGGGCTGCAAATGGACACGGGGAGGGGCTGCAAATGGACACGGGGAGGGGCTGCAAATGGACACGGGGAGGGGCTGCAAATGGACACGGGGAGGGGCTGCAAATGGGCACGGGGAGGGGCTGCAAATGGGCACGGGGAGGGGCTGCAAATGGGCACAGGGAGGGGCTGCAAATGGGCACAGGGAGGGGCTGCAAACGGGCACAGTGAGGCTGCAAATGGGCTGCAAATTGTTTACCCACTAGCTGCTGCATTTTCCCACCCTAGGCTTATACTCGAGCCAATATGTTTTTCCATTTTTTTGTGGTAAAATGATGTGCCTCAGCTTATATTCGAGCATATACTGTGTGTGTGTGTGTGTATGTATATGTATGTGTGTATATATATATATACATTGTACAGTATAATTCTGTTTCCTTTAGGCAGTAGTATCTTTTAATAAAGCAGGGAACCATATGGAAGCCTAAAGCAACCAATGAAAATTCACCGTTTCTTCATACAGAGAATTTGAATAATGAATTGATTTGTGGTTTATTGCTCTCTGGCTGAGAAATATTCTGCAGAGCGTTACTCACACTGTGGAGGGATCTCTGCTTCCCATTTCCCACCCGCTTCCCCCAGTGCCTGTGAGAGTGGCTGAGTTTGATTTCCCAGTCCTCGCTCACATGCCTGCAAGCGGTAAAATCTGTGCAAAGAGACGTTCTGTCAAATAAAGGTTTTTCTTGCTGAGACACGCACTTAATAAGATTTTCTCACTTTGCGTTCCCACCAGAACAAGAATATAAGGAATGTATGCAGAACATACTGGATGTGTAGGCATGAGGGGGGGGGGGGGGTTGCTGTGTATTTGAGAAGACGTAGGGCATGCTTCCAAACCTGCATTAATGCTTTATTTGTCCAGTGGTGTTTTTTTTTTGGCCGTGCAAACCGCTAAATGCACAGTGAAAATCCAAACATTGCAGCTGCTGCCTGCCAAAAGTTTGTAACTTTGTCCAGCCAATGGTGTGAATTACACAGACAGCAAGGTTGGTGACTTCACCTTCCAATCCAAGCGGTCAGCAGGAGGAATGTGCGGTTCCTTCCCCCTCTTCCGTCTGGTTAGCGGGCCCATCGCATACTCCTAGTATTATTTTCCCCTTGGTTCCCTCCCATAAGGATTCCACCTCCTCCCTTTCTCCCTAAGAAGCACACCGAGGCGTATTTCAGGCATTTTAGCGCTAAAAATAGCGCATAAATAATGCCTGAAATAATCCTGCCCCAGCACTCTCAATGTGAAAGCCCGAGGGCTTTCAACCTGAGGCAATGCGCTGGCGGGAGGTAAAAAATCTTCTGCAAGCAGCATCTTTGGCGCAGTGTGTATACCGTTCCTTCCCATTGAAATCAATGGGACAGTGCGGCTATACCGTCCGCAAACCACAGCTGTAGCCGAGGTTTGTGGGCGTAATTAATCCTTTTTCGGGGGTTAAAACCGCACCGCTAGAGGCCAAATATTGTGGTAAATGCGACGGTATAGCGGTGCTAAAAATCGCGCCGATATACCGCCACCGCACCTCCTGCACTCAGTGTGAAAGGGGCCTTAGTGATGTCGTCACATAGATTCACTTGTACAGTGGAACCTCGCATTGCAAGTAACACGGTTAACGAGCGTTCGCAATACGAGCAATATATATATTTTATTTAATCCTGACTCGGTTTGCGAGGGTTGTTTCGCAAAAAGAACAGGAGTCAAGCCTGTGCGGTGAACAGTACCGCATTTTGCCGGGGCGCCAGAGCCGTTCAGAAATTTTTGGAAATACTCAGGAGTTTCCGAGCCTTTCCTGGGGTTTCCGAGGGCAGCCGAACAATTTGATTATTTCCTAGTCTCTCCAGCGACCCCCACCTTTGGCCACATGCGGTATTGCATGTCATAAAGGTCAATGTGGAACTAATTATTTTGGTCTCTATTGACTTCTATGGGAAAACTCACTTTGATATGCAAGTGCTTTGGATTACAAGCATTCTCCTGGAACGGATTATGCTCATAATCCGAGGTTCCACTGTACATAATTTTTGATATACAGGCATACTCCTCCCCCTTTTTTACCCTCTCTATCCCTGTGCTATAGGGAATACCCTTGAATGGTTGCCAGAAAAGGAAAGGTTCTCCCTTGCAGGCCTTTAACTACTTGTCGACCGCCCGCCGTCATATTACTGCGGGACGGTGGCACTGCTGGGCGAGAGCCCGTAGCTATACGTCCACAATAAAGCGGCCGTTAGGGGGCGTGCCTGTCCTGCCGGAGGCGGCGCACGTGTCCCCGCTCGCCCCCGAGTCCCGCGCGCGTGCCCGGCGGGCAGCTCGTTCGTTACAGAGCTGGGACCGGGAGCTTTGTGTGTAAACACATAGCTCCCGGTCCTGTCAGCGGGGGAAACGCTGATCTTCTGTTCATACAATGTATGAACAGAAGATCAGCGATTTCCCCTAGTGAGTCCACCCCCCCATACAGTTAGAACTCAACCAGGAACACACTTAACCCCTTCCCTGCCCCCTAATGTTAATCTCTTCACTGCCAATGGCATTTTTATAGTAATACAATGCATTTTTATAGCATTGATCGCTATAAAAATGCCAATGGCCCCAAAAATGTGTCAAAAGTGTCCGAAGTGCCCGCCATATTGTCGCAGTACTGAAAAAAAATGCTGATTGCCGCCATTACTAGTAAAAAAAAAAATATTAATAAAAATGCCATAAAACGACCCCCTATTTTGTAAACGCTATAACTTTTGCGCAAACCAATCAATAAACGCTTATTGTGATTTTTATTAACGAAAAATATGTAGAAGAATACGTATCGGCCTAAACTGAGGAAAAAAAATGTTTTTTTTTTAATATATTTTTGGGGGATATTTATTACAGCAAAAAGTAAAAAATATTGAATTTTTTTCAAAATTTTCGCTTTATTTTTGTTTATAGCGCAAAAAATAAAAAACGCAGAGGTGATCGAATACCACCAAAAGAAAGCTCTATTTGTGGGGAAAAAAGGACGCCAATTTTGTTTGGGAGCCACGTCGCACGACCGCGCAATTGTCAGTTAAAGCGACGCAGTGCCGAATCACAAAAAGTGCTCTGGTCATTGGACAGCAATATGGTCCGGGGCTAAAGTGGTTAAAGTACCGGGTGATTGTATGTACATAATCATAGTAAAGAGTAGAAAAGTAGAGAAAAATATGAAAAAAATATAATTTTATTATACAAGAATAAAAAGTATAATACATGTACACATAGATATGTGGCAGTGCAAATGCACGTCAAAGACACAAGAAGACTGTATATTACTGAAGGGTTCCAGACCACTGTGATGGAAAAACTGAGTCCTTGAACCATACCGGTAAGGAGGAACCCTTACTTTTCCTGCTACCATTTGGGATGTTGGCCCACCTATAGTTCGACCTACCTCAACCTTCTTGTCCCTTGAATGGTTGCCAGCCAATCATGAGAGCTGTTGATCCAGGTCTCTGAAATTCCTACAAAATCGAAATCCTCCTCGTACAACAGTATCTGTTCTTCTCCCATCTTGTCCGCCAGGCTCCTGGCATTGGTGAACATGCCACGTAGTTTAGAATTTGTTCCACGTTGCAGTACACCAATAGGCCTCTAGGTTAGTACGGATTTCATTTCAAACCCTACAAATAAATCGGATGTATAACACCTCTGAGTATTGATGTCAGGTGACCTCTATTTTAGGTATAGTCCTATTTTGTTCTTATAAGACACCCATAGACCTAACACAACAGTCACGTGGTGTGATCATCATCAAATATCTTAGGTTTGGTAAAGCTGTTGGAACTTTTTGTACTCCTGATCGGTATTGTACATCACAGTGCAGAGTGTTGCGTAGAATATACATGTGAGCAGGTGCATTTCCAGCCAGATAACAATACCTCCCATCCACACAGAGGAGAAGTGACGCCACTTGTCATTGTACATTTTATTGGACTGATACATGTTTTTTTTGTTTATTTGACGTTTGGGTTGAGTCACCAGTTTTGTGTATATCTTGGCAATCCAGAGAAATGTTGTTACAAACAGTACGTTGCTATTAGGCCGATGTCATTCCTGTGTTCTAAGCCCGACTTGTTTTTGTCATGCCTGGAGGCCTTTTGGTGAATTACATGTGTCGGTATTTGTGTCTTGTTGTTTTGCTTTTTTTTGCAGTGTCCCGTCTACAATATCCTACCTAGCTGCTATTATTAGGAAGAATGCCATACATGGGTCTAATTCCCAATTAATTTTCTTTCGAAAATCAGAAATTTGGTGTATTTGTGATCCGATGGAGTTACCCTTTAAAGAATGACTCTGCGGTCTGTGATATCAGCCCCTGGCCAAATAATCCTGGAGAAGAAATCCCTTATATAGGTAGGACATTTTATGCTTGGTACTGTAGTTGTCCTGATGCAAGGTTGGAGTCAATTTTGTCTAAACATGCACACTTGGGCAATAGGACTGTTTATTCAGCCAATCGAATCTTCCATTCTCCATCTTCTTTCTCTCTTCTTTCTCTGAGCCATTGACAGGCCGCGAGAAATCCCGCCAACTTTGCTGCATCACGAGCGTGTTCTGTTTGTATTTCCTCAGCATTGAGGACACCATTGATCCTTGAACAAATCGCCAACTCCATTTGCAAACCCAAACTTGCATGCAGGCTCCACCATGCTTCACTGTTGCCTGCAGACACTCCTTATTGTACCATTCTCCAGCCCTTCACCAACAAACTGCCTCCTGCTACAGCCAAATAAATATTTCACATTTTGACTCGTCAGACCTGAGCACCTGCTGCTATTTTTCTGCACCCCAGATCCTATGTTTTCCTGTATAGTTTAGTCGCCTAGCTTTGTTTCCACGGTATAGAATTTTAGCCACAATTCTTCTGGCCAGACTTCTCTGGACAGTAGCTGGGTGTTTCTGTGTCCCACTGGTTTCCACCAGTTCTGTGCTGATGGCACTGCTGGACATCTTCTGACGTCAAAGGGAAGTATGCATGATGTGACTTTCATCTGCTGCAATAAGTTTCCTTGGTCGACCACTGCGTCTACGTTCCTCAACGTTGCCCGATGGGTGGTGTCCTCAGCGTTGCCCGATGGGTGGTGTCCTCAGCGTTGCCCGATGGGTGGTGTCCTCAGCGTTGCCCGATGGGTGGTGTCCTCAACGTTGCCCGATGGGTGGTGTCCTCAACGTTGCCCGATGGGTGGTGTCCTCAACGTTGTCCGTTTCTTAGTGTTTTTTCAAAAGAGCTTGACAGTACATCTTGAAACACCAGTCTGCTTTGAAATCTTTGCCCGGGAGAGACCTTGTTGAGTATGTCTTGTTGCTGTGCTCCGTCCTGCCATGGTGTATGTGACCTGTGACATGAAACTGTCTTCCACAACCTTGTTTCCACGGTATGGCATTTTGGCCACAATTCTTCTGGGAAGCCCACTTCTGGCCAGACTTCTCCGGAAAGTAGCTGGGTGTTCCTGTGTCCCACTGGTTTCCACCAGTTCTGTGCTAATGGTACTGCTGGACATCTTCCAATGTCAAAAGGGAAGTATGCATGATGTGACTTTCATCTGCTGTAATAAGTTTCCTTGGTCGACTACTGCGTCTACGTTCCTCAACGTTGCCCGATCAGTGGTGTCCTGAGCGTTGCCCGATCAGTGGTGTCCTGAGCGTTGCCCGATCAGTGGTGTCCTGAGCGTTGCCCGATCAGTGGTGTCCTGAGCGTTGCCCGATCAGTGGTGTCCTGAGCGTTGCCCGATCAGTGGTGTCCTGAGCGTTGCCCGATCAGTGGTGTCCTGAACGTTGCCCGATCAGTGGTGTCCTGAACGTTGCCCGATCAGTGGTGTCCTGAACGTTGCCCGATCAGTGGTGTCCTGAACGTTGCCCGATCAGTGGTGTCCTGAACGTTGCCCGATCAGTGGTGTCCTGAACGTTGCCCGATCAGTGGTGTCCTGAACGTTGCCCGATCAGTGGTGTCCTGAACGTTGCCCGATCAGTGGTGTCCTGAACGTTGCCCGATCAGTGGTGTCCTGAACGTTGCCCGATCAGTGGTGTCCTGAACGTTGCCCGATCAGTGGTGTCCTGAACGTTGCCCGATCAGTGGTGTCCTGAACGTTGCCCGTTTCTTAGTGTTTTTTTCAAAAGAGCTTGAACAGCACATCTTGAAACCCCAGTATGTTTTGAAATCTTTGCCCGGGAGAGACCTTGCTGATGCAGTATGTCTTGAGTCTTGTTGCTGTGCTCCGTCTTGCCATGGTGTATGACCTGTGACATGAAATGGTCTTCCACAACATCACCTTGGTAGCAGAGTTTGGCTGTTCCTTACCCAGTTTTAAGCCACCTACACAGCTGTTTCTGTTTCAGTTAATGACTGTGTTTTAACCTACATGTGAGATGGTATAATTGGTTAAACCTGACTCTTAAAATCACTGATTTTGTGCAAGAATTGAGGCTAATTTGAAGTGGTCACACTAAATATTGATTTGATTTCGATTTTTCTTCTGTTCGCCTTGCATTTTGTAAATTGATGAAAATAAACAATAAAGCATATATTTTTGAAGGCATTCTTACTTTGCAGCATTTCTTCACATCTGCCTAAAACTTTTGCACAGTGTGTGTATACAGATATTAGAATATATATCTATATCTATATATCTATCTCTCTATCTCTCCCCATATATAATGTCTTGCATAACATACATCAGGCATTGCAAGGACCCTGGTGTGATTATCCCTTGCAGACACTCTTTGACGTGCATTCTGGAGATGTTGACAATGTTTAAACTTTAAGTAGCAGGCCGGGTCACAACTTACGTCAAACAAGTGGAACAACTTTTGTTAATAAGGTTTTCATCCAGTCATACAGTGTTGTGATCTACGCACAAAGTCATTTCTAATGTTTTAAGTAAGGAGAGTATCTCTGGATTAGGATTTTTCAAAGTTGGGTTAAAAACTGGACTCTGACTACAGAAGAACAAACACAATAAAGAAAAAAAATTGCCAGCATACTTAGCAGCTAGCCAGCAAAACGGGGGGAAAAACACATTTATGCTGTTTAACAGTTTGTATTAAAAACTGGTTTTAATTGCACAGATTTGCAAATAAATACATGGAAGCTGCACTGTCTCATCAAGCCCCCTCTAACTCCAATCTGCATGAGCCTCTATGTAGGAGGATATATAATACATTGAGGGAAGGAATGCATGGAAGACGCACCAGAAGTATAGCACAATGCACAATAAAATTATTATTTTTTTACATTTAAATCTGATTTGTTTGATTAAAAGCAGCGTTCCACCCAAAAGTGCAACTTTGCTCATTTGTCTCCTCTCCCCCTCCGATGCCACAATTGGCACATTTCAGGGGGAGGGACAGGATACCAGTCTTTGACTGTACTGATAAATAACATAGAGGAGCGTTCAGGGGTAGTTGAAAAAAACGCTCAACGCTCCTGAACGTCCGTCCGTTTACCAGCAGCAGTGTACATGAGGCTCATAGAATATAACGGCTAGCACAACAAAACAAAGAAAAAAGTGACTGTGAAGCTCTTGAAATTCTGAAAAAACACACAATATTGTGTCCAAATATTTGGCAAATAAAGTACTCATAAAGTGATGCAGTGCTACCAAAACTGTAAACAAATAGGAGCCAGTCTCTCGTAAAGTGCTACTATGAAGTCCAACAATTAGCATGTACATCCTTCAGTCTTCATAATACTGTGCATGAGAAGTCCCAATGTGTGACAGACACTCAACAGCGGTGGTCCTTTGCTTGCCTTTATTCGGCCCTAGGGGCACTATCCCTTCAATTGACACCAATGATGGGGCGTTGTTTTCTTCCACTGATGCCGAGGCATTTTCTGCTACTAGTGGCCACAGGCCTGACGGTAAACTGCTCAAGAAGTTTGGAGACCCCTGTCCTAGGCAGAGAAAGCTAACAGCGCCGAGCCCAGAGATAAAGTATATGGTGCAGTATTTTATTAAAATCACCAGTAAATGAAGTAAAACACAATAACCAAACCATCCAGACTCACTCTGATGGCCACCAATCAGACTCCCAGAAATGGCGGCGTGATGTCAGCATGTAAGGCACCCCTAACGCGTTTCGTGCATAGGGTTAAGGGGATCTGCTTGCCGCCTTTTACATTCATACCACTGGGTCCACCCACAGCAGCTGTCAGCCTCTAATAGACGGAACACATTTGTTGTCAGAAAATTTGAGCGCATGCTATCCCACATTTGTTGTCGGGAACTCCAACAATTGTCCGATAATCCGACCGAAACACGACAATTGTCAGAATATCCGATCATGTGTACGGGCCCATAGACTGGTCTCCTGGTGATGGATCAGAAGAAAAATGGATGCCACATGTATAACATTTGCTTCCGTAACAGTCAAGTAATCCCTTTGGGTGGCTGAATGTGCATTCATCTAGATCTGCGCGTCCCCTCTAGAGAGCACCTTTGGGATGTAGTGGAATGGAGACTGGCATCATAGATGAAATTGCATGGTGGTTAATTGTTATGGGCACCGCATACACTTAGGCCCCCTTTCACAATGACATGTTTTTCAGGCGGTTTAGCCTGAAATACGCAAATTGCCGTATTACTAGTAAAAAAAAAAAAATTCTATCCCCTATTTTGTAGCCACTATAACTTTTGTGCAAACCAATTACTTTACGCTTATTGCGATTTTTTTTATTTTTTTTGCCAAAAATATGTAGAATACATATCGGCCTAAACTGAGAAAAAATATATTTTTTTTCCAAAAAATTGATATTTATTATAGCAAAAAGTAAAAAATATTGTGTTTTTTTTTCAAAATTTTCGCACTTTTTTGTTTATAGCGCAAAAAATAAAAACCGCAGAGATGATCAAATACCACCAAAAGAAATCTCTATTTGTGGGGAAAAAAGGACGCCAATTTTGTTTGGGAGCCACGTCTCGGAGAGATGGTTGTGTGTGAAAATCCCAGTAGATCTGCAGTTTTTGAAATACTCAGACCAGTCCATCTGCCACGGACAACCATGCCACGTTCAAAGTCACCTAAATCCCCATTCTTCCCCATTCTGATGCTCGGTTTGAACTTCAGCAAGTGTCTTCACCACGTCCAGATGCCTAAATGCATCAAGTTGCTGTCATGTGATTGGCTGATTAGCAATTTGTGTTACCAAGCAATTGAACGGGTGTACCTAATAATAAAGTGAGTGTATGACTTATAGATGTTTACAGTCATAAACGTTTGTATCCCACGGGTATGTGACTGGATGGTGACTCTGCCTGTGTTTTCACCCAACACAGTTCAGCGTGGTTTGCTCGGCTCAGTGACTGGCAAGGTGCCACAGATCACTTCTTTTGTGTGTGATTTGCTGAATGCTGATGCTGGCACTTTACAAATCCTGTTTATTGCTCTGTGGACATTCCCCTGTACAGTGCAATATTCCTCGGACACTGCAATCAGTGGGAAAATATCTCTAATGGTTTGTAGGATGTTTTGGTCCCTCTGCAGTTGTTTCGAGGTTTGCCATGCATGCCTCCCAATCAGATTTAGTGACTCTGCACTGGCGAGGATGCAGAAAGATGCCGGGAATTCTAGTTCCTGAGCAGCTAGAGGGTCCCAAGGTCACAAAGCTCTTTGTCCACATTGCCTTACCGGTGTCATGTTTTGTCTTGGGACCATTTTCAGTTTCAATACAAGTCTATGGGAATGCAAAAGCAGCTGAAGCAGGTCAATTACACCTGCAATGAACCCTGAATAATCCCGGAAGCATCTCTGACTGATGTCAGATGTACACTCTGCATTACCCTAATCCAGTGGTCTCCAAACTGCAGCCCGAGGGCCATATGCGGCCCTATGCTTGCCTATATCCCCGGCCCTTGGGGCACTATCCCTGCCACTGATACGAGACGCTATTCTGCCATCTGACACCGACAGAGGGGCACCATTTCTCCCACTGACACCACTAATGGGACACCATTCCTCCCTGTTATTCTAACAATGGGGCACTATTCCTCCCCCTAATACCAGATGTTTAGTTCCACTGAAAATTTCCACCCCCGCTGGCAAAAGTCTGGCCCTCCAAAAATCTGAAGGACAATAAACCGGCCCTTTGTTTAGAATGTTTGGGGACCCCTGCCCTAATCAAACACAGCGATACGGCTACCAAGTGTTGTGAAGGGGCTTGCAGAAGTATGTATTTGCCTTCCTCCTTATGACTAAAGCCTCGTACACTCGATCGGATATCTGATTGAATCTAATCCGATGGATTTTTCGTCTGATATCCGATGAAGCTGACTTTCATCAGTCAAAAATCCAAAAGTGCCAAAACGCGGTGACGTAAAACACTACAACGTGCTGAAAAAAATGAAGTTCAATGCTTCCGAGCATGCGTCGACTTGATTCTGAGCATGCGGGAATTTTTGACCGATGGAGTTCCACACAGACGTATTTTTTTTTTTCAATTGTTTTTTTTTTATTTATAGGAAAAATTGAAAACATGTTCTATTTATTTCACCAATGGGAAAACAAACCGATGGGGCCCACACACGATCGGTTTGTCCGACAAAAACAGTCCATCGGTCTGTTTTCATCGGACAAAACCGATCGTGTGTACAGGGCTTAAAGGGGAGGTTCCCCTAAAAAGAAACTTTTACCATTGCATGTCTCTTATTAATTACATGTAGAATCGGCTGGTAGTTAAAAAAAAAAAACGTCCGTACATACCATTTTCGGCATGTAGTCTCACCGCCGCTTCCGGGTATGATGTTTGGGGACAGGCATCCGATCGACGCATACAGCGCGTCACGAGATACACCACGTTGGTGCGGCTCTATACGGCGCATGCGCACCAACGTTCGGCTTCTTTCGGCATCTCGTGATGCGCTGTATGCGTCGATCAGATGCCTGTCAATCAAGTAGGCACGCCCTACCCCGACCAAGACTACATGCCGAAAATGGTATGTACGGACGTTTTTTTTTAAAACTACCAGCCGATTCTACATGTAATTAAGAAGAGACATGCAATGTTAAAAGTTTCTTTTTAGGGGAACCTCCCCTTTAAGCCTTTTTTTTGACATTTTGGTGTTTACAAGTTAAAATCTGTATATTTTGCTAGAAAATTACTTGGAACCCCCAAACATTTTTTGCAGAGAATAAAATGGCGATTGTTGCAATATTTTATGTCACACAGTATTTGTGCAGCGATCTTTTTAACTGAACTTTTTTGGGAAAAAGACACTTTTGTGAATTATAAAAAAACAAAACCGTAAAGTTAGTCCAATTTTTTTGTATAATGTGAAAGATGGTGTTGCGCCGAGTAACTAGAAACCAAACAAGTCACGCTTTAAAATTTGCTCACACTCGTGGAATGGCGACAACTACGGTACCTAGAAATGTCCATAGGCAACGTTTTAAAAAAATAAAGCCATTACCGGGTTAGAGTTACAGAGGAGGTCTAGTACTAGAATTATTGCTCTCGCTCTGGGGATTGCGGTGATACCTCACATGTGTGATTTGAACATCGTTTGCATATGCGGGCCCAACTTCTGTATGCATTTTCTTTGCTGCGTGATCTTACGGGGGCGCTTTAAAAAAATATATAAATATATATAATATATATTATTTTAAAAAAAGACAGTGTTTTTAAAAAAATTCCCTCCTTCGCACTTCAAAGTATTCAGATCGCTGAAAACGGCGATTCTGAATACTGTATTTTTTTTTTTAAATCCGGCGCCATTAGCAGCCAGGTAAACGGGAAGTGATGTCGCTTCCGTGTTTACAGAGAGAGGACTGGCACGCAGCTGTAGCCGCCGGAAGTGGCAGATCGGGTCTCCCGATGGGATGCAAGGCCTGGTAAGAGCAGCGGAAGGCATTGGTAGGGGGATGTCCCCTTCCGCTCCTCTGGGATAACCAAGCGACTTTTAGCGGCATCAGTTGTTATCCCTGGAAAGCCAACCGCTGGCTCTGAAACCAGTACCGGGATGATGCCTGCAGCTGCGGGCATCATCCTGGTAAAACCCCCTAAAGCCCAGGACGCATAAATGCGTACGCTCTGCACGAAGGGGTGGTTTTGTACTGCTACAGCCAAAGCTGGCAGTTTAGTGTGCCTGGGAGGCACAAGTGCAGCGTCCAAACGGTGCTTGCTGCCTGTCAATATACCTGTGTTGCAGGCATATGTCTCCGTAAAAATATTCAGCCCTGTCCAGCCGCAGCATATTCTATAGACTTTGACAGGCTGCGGGCAGAGGGGCACATTAAATGCTGGAACTGATTGCACACCAGCTAAACGCCAAGTGTCCAAGTAGCCTTAAGCCCTGGTTCACATTGATGCGATTTGAAATGCCAAATCAGCCGCAATTGCCGGCAATGGCACCGTCCGACTCGGTGCCACGCCAGTTCCCTAAAGTATTTTCTGTACTACTTTTGGCGATTTGGGAGTGTGATTTCCATTGGCAGAAACCTGCACAGATGTCTAAAATCGCCCCCAAAGTCGGGACTGACATGCGGGAATGAGCGATTTTTTTTCCCCCGCAGTCAGTGTGAACCTGGGATAAAGGTGGAAAATACGTATAGTATTTACTTTGCACCCCCGAGTTATTTAGTAGAAGCATTTTGGCTGCAATTACAGCTGCCAATCTTTTGGGGGTGAATCTCTGCGGGCTGTTCATACCAAGTTCCTGTCATTTCTGCCCATTTTTCTGCAAGATTGAATCCGGACCCTTTCTGAACAGCAATTTTCAAGTACGTCAAAGATGCTTGCTTTGAGATGTGGACTTTTACTGAGTCATTCTAAGACAATGGGGTTGATTTGCTAAAATTGGAGTGCGCGACGTCTGGTGCAGCTCTGCATAGAAATTAATCCGCCTCCAGGTTGTTGTTTTTTTGTCAAAGCTTGAAGCGGAGTTCCAGCCGCAAAAATATATTTTTTTAAATCTGCATGTACTGCAGCTGCTGATTTTTAAAAAGGACACCTTCCTATCCAGGGAGCACGCGATGTCGGCCCCCCCCCCCCCCCCCCGAGGCCGTTTCGTCCACTAGCTCGGGTGCAGGTGCCACCATTCCAACTAAGGGAAGCCGGCAGGGGAGCCTTCGGGCTCCACATCCAGTTTCCTACTGTGCATGGACGAATCGCAGAGTGCTTTGTAAATGGCCAGGTTTCTTCGGAGGGACACACAGGTTCCAGAAGGAGGAGGGCTCGCCAAAGAAGAGGACATGACGTACTGCGCCATGGTTGGGCTAGCACAGAAGTAAATTTATTATTTTTAAAAAGGTAGGCACGAAAAAAATAATCTAAAAACGAGTTGTGGAGGGGTAGTCTTTAGTTAAAGACCACCTTGTTAAAGTGGGTGGAACTCCACTTTAATTAAACAAGCTGAAGTTAGAAGCTGATTGGCTACCATGCATAGCTGTACCAGATTTTGCTCTCTCCATTTATAGTAAATCAACCCCTTAAGTCACGTACACACGACCATTTTCATGTCATGGAAAAAAACAAAATTCTTCTCCTTGTGATTCTTGCCAAGCCTGCCTTGCCTACACACGATCGTGGAAAAAAAAAATGCTCGAGCAAAGCGCGGTGACGTACGACGGCACTATAAAGGGCAAGTTCCATTCGATTGGCGCCGCCCTTTGGGCTGATTATGCAAATTTCCCTTGTCATAACTTGCTTCTGAGCATGCACGTTTTTTTCCCCCCCGTCGTTAAAGCCTACACACGACCATTTTTCACGACGAGAAAAACGAAGAGAAAAAATAGAGCCGGTTCTAAATTTTTAATGCCTATTTTCCACGTCGAGAAAATGCTCTGGAGCCTACACACGATCGTTTTTAATGACCAATTAAAAAAATGGCATTTTCTACTAGTGTTACTCTCCGTCTTTCCCTCAGTCCTGACCACTTTCTCTCCCTCGTCAACGAAAAGCACCACCACATGTTGCCACCACCAGGCTTCACAATGGGGATGGTGTTTCCTTTATAACAGGGTTTACAAACGTTATAAACAAAGGGCCGGTTTACTATGCTTCAGACTTTAAGGGGGGCTTGGCTGTGGCCAGTGGGAGTAGAAAATGCTTTATCATTGGTTTCAATGGGTGGAGAAGCATCTCGTTGTTTGGTATTAGTGGGAAGAATCAATGGTGTCTACGGGAGGAATGGTTCCCCATCATTGGTGTTCGCTGGAGGAAAAGTGTCCCAAGGGCCAGATAAAGGCAGGCAAAGGGCCACAGTCTGGAGACCACTGCTCTATAATGAGACGTTTTCCATGAGGCCAAACTGTTTATTTTTTTGTTTTATCAGTCCATAAATCTGCTGCCTCTCCTGCATGCCTTTTGGTAACTCCACAGGAGATTTTATTTTTATTTTTTAAGCAACTTTCTTAAAACCTAGCTTTTTGTAGCAGCCAATTTAGAATTGTCCCATTGACTGTTCTTGTATCAAAGCCGTGGGTGTCTGCAGACTCCTTAGATTTACCATTGGTTGCATCTCCAACAAATTCCATCCTTGCCCAGTAACTGGATGATGTTCCCGAGACGGAGAGTATTTCTTTTAGTGTGCTCTGGACATGATGGTATAGGACTTTTTCTATGGCTCCTTGGACCCTAGTGATGTTTGTTTGGAGATGTTCTCTAGTACTTAAACTACCCTGTTTCCCTGAAAATAAGACCTACCCCAAAAATAAGACCTAGCGTTCTTTTTCAGGAGGGCTGCAATATAAGCCCTACCCTGAAAATAAGCCCTATTTTAAAATGCTTGTAAAATCCTATAATCCGCTCTATTACAGGAGTATATCATGTACAATGTGTGTGTTTCTGTAATATAATTGTGGGGAAGAGAGCTCCGGCGAGTCACAGAAGCGAAGAGCGGCATTATAACGAAGGTATTTGGCACCATTATATTACAGAAACACACACATTGTACATTATATACTACTGTAATAGGGAGGATTATAGGATTGTACAAGCATTTTAATTTGGTTCACACTGGGGATTTTTGTCAGGCAGGATGGGAGAGGGGGAGAGAAGACGGCACATTACACGTAAGACCTACCCCGAAAATAATCCCTACTGTGTCTTTTGTTGCCAAAATTAATATAGGACCCGGGCTTATTTTCGGGGAAACACGCTATGAGACCTTCCAGAAGCTGATCTATTTGGGATCACGTGACACTTCTTTTGCACACAGGTGGACTCCATTCAAGTAATTGTCACTGTGTAAAGACAGTTTGCAGCTTATAGTGAATAGTTGTATGTAATTTTTATTTAAAAAAAAATGTTTTATTAGTAATGGCGGCGATCATCGATTTTTATCATGACTGCGACATTATGGCAGACACTTTTGGCGCTATTTTGGGACCATTCACATTTATACAGCGATCAGGGCTATAAAAATGCACTGATTACTGTGTAAATGTGACTGGCAGGGAAGGGGTTAACCACTGGGGGGGCTAGGAAAGGGGTCAAGTGTGTCCTAGGGATGTGTTCCAACTGTGTGGGGGTGGGGCTTACTGTAACACGACACTGATCACTGCTCCTGATGAGAGGGAGCAGACGATCACTGTCCTGTCACCAAGCAGAACAGGGAGGTGCCTTGTTTACACAGGCATCCCCCGTTCTGCAGCTCCGTGACACGCGATCGCGGGACACCGGTGGACATCGAGTCGGGTCCCGCGGGCACAATCACGAAGCTCATGGCAGGGGCGTGCACGCCCAGCCACATGGCGGCAAATTTCAAGGGACGTACCTGTACGCCCATTTGCCTGTCCATGCCATTCTGCCAACGTAAATGTTTGTGCGGCGGTCGGCAAGTGGTTAAGGGTGAATGCGTATGAATGTAGTAATGATTTTTTATTTTTTTTGTAAATAATTTGGAAGGCTGCGTAGATTTCTTTTATGCCTCTGTAGAGTCATTGTCAAGTCCAACCTATTTATCTGGGGGCACTGTAAGGTCTCCTTTACACAGGTAGCAGGGGGGGTTTTGGGGACCCAGTACCGTCCCCTGGACCCCCTCGGCACACATGTGTGCAAAGTTTGTTGGCCGGGGGACCTACGGCCAGGGAGCACCAGTTTTTCAAAGTCGGGCACCCCTTCCATAGACTCCCATATTAAACGGTAATTTCTCCGGTAACTTTGGGGACGTGGTACCGGCCGGCCGTAGGCCTATTCCTAATATTTGACTTGGTGTTTGTCCTGCATCCCAGAAATAAAATGCTGGCGTTTTTAGGAGATTTCATTGTTATGGAATTCCAATACATTTCTCGTATTCATTAATACACCACGCATGTTCTGGCACGTTCTCTAGCTGTCATGGATTTGTGTGACATTTGCTAAAATTAAAACAAAAATTCAACCTTCCACATTGTGAAACCCAATCCATTGTTTGTAAGGTGTGTATGTCGCACCAGCACGAGCCATGTGTGTCACATACATGACGGAGGAATTTTTAGTACATTCCTTTCCCAGGCGTCTCAATTTTTCCTCTGCCAAGAGCCTGGGTGTGTGCATGCGTGTGGCCTACATCAAGCTCATATCTGTGGAATGTTTTGATTACCCAGAATGGTTTTAGATAACCTGCAACTTTCCCTTCTATCTCTTCCTCAGACTTCACCAAAGATGTCCACCAAAACTACCAGCACGAATAACATAGCACAAGCGAGGAGAACCGTCCAGCAACTCCGAGTGGAGGCGTCTATAGAGAGAATAAAGGTAACGCTCAGCGCCAATACTTTGTCATATTTGCAGCACCCAGAGCTTCGTCAGTCCCTGTCCTCAAGGAGGTTACATTCTAAGGTCCCTAACTCATGTTTATACATTTATATACACTAAATTGCCAAAAGTATTGGGACACCTGCCTTTACACGCACATGAACTTTAATGGCATCCCAGCCTTAGTTCAATATATAAACAAAGTTCCACACCATTTTATAACTTGCCATTATAAGCATTCTTGCAGCATAATCTATTTGCAAAGGAAATTATTTTATTTTTCCCCCTATAGGTTACCTGGATATTCCAGTTTCTAATGAAGTTTCCGGTCTCTGCCACCCATGGATATGCCCGTTTATAGCTGGTGGCGCAGCTCTCCTGGGAGCTTTGTGAAAGAATTCCCAGGAGTCCGTGTGGATGGCCGCCACTCATTATCATGATATTCCAAAACTGGAATTGACGCAATGACGCCAGTGATTATCTTGGTTGCCATCACAATGGGGGCGGGCACTTCCAACGACGTCGCCCGTTGTGATGGCAAGGTCAGAAATGTACGGCGCTGCAAGCCGTACATATACTGCACATGCGCGAGTGATTATCTTGGTTGCCATCACAACTGGCCGGGCACTAATGAAGAAGCTGCCCGTTGTAATGGCAACGTCTGAATTGTACAGCACTGTGAGATGTACATACTGCGCATGCGCGAGAACGAGCGGTGCATGCTGGTTGCTCAGCTGCACCGAAACCTGGAAGATGGTGCTTGTGGGCTTCACATGCCCACAAGCAATATGGAACATGCCAGGGAGAGAAGAATCTAATATATATTCTATGATCAGAAATTGGCAATCGAGCATCGATTAATCTGTAATACGCGAGTCATCTAACTAATTCTATTTAAAAAACGATATTTAGCAAAAAAAAATTATATAGTAGGAACTCCGCTTTAAGTTGGCCCACTTTTTGCAGCTATAACAGTTTCAACTCTTCTGGGAAGGCTGTCCACAAGGTTTAGGAGTGTGTCTATGGGAATGTTTGACCATTCTTCCAGAAACGCATTTGTGAGGTCAGCCACTGATGTGGAGGAGAAGGTCTGGCTCGCACTCTCCGCTCTAATTCATCCCAAAGGTATTCTATCTGGTTGAGGTCAGGACTCTGTGCTGCCCAGTCAAACCTTGTGGACAGCCTTCCCAGAAGAGTTGAAGCTCTTTATAGCTGCAAAGGGTGAGCCACCTCAATATTGAGCTCTACGGACTAAGACTGGGAAGCCATTAAAGTTCATGTGCGTGTAAAGGCAGGCGTCCCAATACTTTTGATAATATAGTGTAGTTGAAATACATACAAGGGAACCAATCAACGTGAAAAATATTTTCAACTCCAAAAAAGCCAGTTTTGTGACACTTTGGGCCAGATTCAGGTAGGACAGCGGTTCTTTATTTCGGAGTAACGTTAGTCATTTACGTTACTCCGCTGAAACTTTAGGAGCAAGTACTGTTATTCACATAGCACTTGCTCCTAAAGTTGCGGCGGCGTAGCGAAAATGAGACGGCAGAATTCAAATAAGGCGGTTAGGGGGGTGTATTATTTAAACTAGGCGCGATCCCGCGGCGAACGTACTGCGAATGCGTCGACTGTCGGTGCGCATGCTCCAAATTTTGTCAGTGGACGTCAATCCCCATTCACGGACGTTTTATGCAAACGACACGAAATTTTTTTAATTTGACGCGATGACGACGGCCATACTTAACATAGGATACTCCACTAGGGGGCATGTTTTTCTTTACACCGCGTATCGCTTACGGAAACGTCGGAAAGTCACTGCGTCGTGCCCGAATACGATCGTGAATTGCCGATTCTCGCTGATTAACATATTTTCGGCGTTAATCAGCGGGAACGCCCCGAGCGCCATTTTTTTAAATTGCAGTTCCGATACGACGGCGAAATACAATTACTCCGCTCGTATAGGAACTCCAACCTGGCGTTTCTTGTTTTCTGCTTACAGAAAACAGAAACGCCGGCTCAAAGTGAGAGTTAGGCTGGAGTATCACTGATACTCCAGAGTAACTCTACCTGAATCTGGCCCTTAAAGTGTAACTTCACCATGATCTATGAAGACGGGCTGCACAGAACAGCAGTCTTTTGACATGTAATACAGTTTGTATTTATGCATTTCAACCTTATACAGTTTTCATCGTTTTTCTTTCTTTCCAGATTTCCAAAGCATCGGCTGATCTCATGCGCTACTGTGACGAACATGCCAAGAACGACCCTTTGCTTATGGGCATCCCAGCATCAGAAAACCCCTTCAAGGATAAGAAGCCTTGCATTATATTGTAGTGTCCTCGTCGCTAGCAAACATCTGTCTCTCTCTTCACTTACAACACCAAGCAGATCCTTGCTAAAATTAGACTAAGGATTCTGTAATCCACTTAAAAAAAAAAAAAAAAAAAGGAAAAAAAATGTACTTTAATCTATACCAATGATTTTTTTCTATTTTTTTTTTTTCTTTAAATTTTTTTCTTTTTTTTTTTAGATTTCGTATTCATGGGAACAGTTTCTAAAAAAACAAATTGTTATTACTTATTAGGGACGTGTTAGGGGTGGTAAATATTTTGGTTGGGTTGTATTTTATTATTATTTTTTAATGTGCAGTGTCTACTCGTCTTAGTTGAAGTATTGCTAGAACTCTAACCAAGACCAACGTTGCCTCCGCTTTCTGCGCAAATTAGCGTTGCAGGTTTGTGAATGGTGTAGCGCAACTAAAGGTCCATTGCCATGTAGAATTCGTAGGTCTGAATCTGCCATTCCAGGGCCTTTTCCAATGTCCTAAATATATTCTAAATTCAGGGTAACAAGTTTTTTTTTTTGTGAAGGAAGAGTGTGCTTGTCTTGTAAAGCACCAGCAGCCATTTTTTTTTGTGAGCTGAACCAACCAAATGTAATGGTTTAAATTAAGCCAACCTTGTCACTTGAATCTTAGTGTTATTGCTTACTGTGTGTTGGGAAAGACTTTGGCGGAGGGAAATGCATAAGGCATGGCTGTGTTTGAGACATTTCAGAGCTTTAGAGCCGGTTCACACTGCTGACGAGTTGCGTCCCATTTTATGCAATAGAACCGTTCTAATAGGAGCGACTCAAGTCGCTCCGACTTAGAAAAAGGTTCTTGCACGACTTTAGGGCGAACCTGCATTAACTTCTATACGGAAGTCATTTTGCTAATCGCCTCTGAAGTCGTCTTCAGGACAACTTGCAGAGTCGCCCCCGAAGTCGTGCCGCCGCAGTGTGAACCGACTCTTATTGTCCAATTCCAGCTGCTTCGTCTGGCCCTTGAGGCTGGGTTCACACTGGTTTCCCTGCATCCAATTCATATGACAGGAGACTGACCGGCTCTCAATGAATGCCGCTTCATACACCTCCAGGGTGGCAGTGCATTGCACAAGGGTCCTGTGCGACTTTGGCTCAGTTTCAGGTCCGAATTCAGGCAACAATTTAGGCCTGAAACAGAGAACAGGAAAGAACCGGACCCCCTGCTGTGAGCCGTGTGCGCACACATTGTGAACCCAGGCCTGATGGAAACTCCCAGAGAATCTTGAGTATTACATTCTATTACTCCTAGCCCTCCAATTAACAATCTAAGCAGAGGTAGGCTAGTTATAACTTCTTGCCAAACACACAGCCAAGCAGCTCATTAACGGCTGCATGCAGAAGTTCGATACCACTACATGCCAAGGAATGAGCCATATATTTGGGCAGGTGAGAGGATGGAATCTCACTGTAAGCAAGGGCTGGAATGAGGGCACTACATTAACCTCGTCTTATTGCAGGCTTTAGACCAGGGGTCTCAAACTGGTGGCCCTCCAGCTGTTGTGAATCTACAAGTCCCATGAGGCATTGCCAGTGCCGGTCCTGACCTCCCTGGGGCCCTAAGCAAAATGACATGTCACATTAAATTTGAGATGGGTGGGGGGGGGGGGCTGTCGACAATGACATGTCACATTAAAGATTAAAGTTGGGAAGCGGGGAGGGGGGGGGGGTGTTCTGCTGTCGGAAATGACATCTTACATTAAAGTGAGAAGCAGTGGGTGCTGACTTCTTACCTCTTCTCCTATGCAGCCAGCGAGTTGAGAAAATGACTTCTCATCAGGCGTGGCCTCTAGTAATTTGGAGGGAGGGGGCCCTAAGCGGATTGCATAGTGAGCCTATAGGGCGGATTGGCCCTGGGCATTGCAAAGCTGACCGTTACAAGCCCGACTCCCATAGGCTGAGGCTTGATGGGACTTGTAGTTCTGCAACAGCTGGAGGGCTGTCAGTTTGAGACCACTGCTTTAGACGATGCTGGCAGCATGTTCACAAGACTGTGGCCTCAATGTTGTCTTTTGCTCCAAAACCAGCCTGGTGCAGCATTTTGTCTCTCCTCTGTTCAACATTTGGTCAATAAGTATTCACTACTTTACATAAAGTGTTCCCATTCAGTATAGGATTCTTGTCCAACATGTCTAAGCCTACAGATGCAGTCCAACCAGGTAGTTGGCCTACTATATCTGCTTTAACCAGTTGAAAATGATCGTAGTGGCAAGACTTATAGTGGTTGTAAACTCTGTTGCACCACTTTTACCTGCAGGCTTACCTGTAGGTACCGTGAATATCTCCTAAGCTTGGACATATTCACTGGATCTGCATGTGCCGACGTCATCAGCACATGCGCACTGAAGAAACGGGCAGCTCGTGCCGTTTCTTCAGGAGCCATGCTGTGACCGGTGGCTCTCGTGCGGAAGCGTGGGAGTGATGTCATCACGGCTCCGGACAATGACAGCACCGGAGCCCACAAACCCGGAAACAACTCCAGGAGACATGTCACCGGTGTGTGGGGACCGCTACAACAGCTTTGATCTAAGGGAAGTATTTTATAATGAGCTAGAATGTGATGCATACTAGCCTATTATGCCTTTGTCTTGCAGGTTTTTATTTTTGGAATTTACAACCACTTTAAAGAGGAACTAAACCCATCAATTTAAGAGTTTAAAAAAACAGTTGTATTCCTGGCACGTGCCGGTGTCTTGTTGATTTAGTTCCCCTATCGAGATGGTTGACTGCGCAAGCGCAGACGAAGCCCACGGAAATCTCTGGACCTCTGGCGGCATCCAGGCTCATTCCTTAACATTCCCGTGGAGCACAGCGAGGCCGACTGGCCACTTTCAGCAAATTCCACATCGCCCTGGACCTCTTACTACAGCTGCTCAGGTTCAGTGATTTCCATTGGCTCGAATTGCGCCTGCTCAGTCAAGATGGGAACCATATCGATAGGAGGAACCATATCGTCAGATCACCGGGAATGTAACTGTCACATTGGATGTGCTGTCAAACTGTCAAACCATCCAATGGCTGGTGTCACAACTGATCACATGTGCAGCACCATGGCAGTTGTAGATTAAACAGAGGCCAAGATGGCAGCTTCCCTGGCTGAAAACGATAGAAGGATTTACTTCCACTTTAAAGTCAAACTAAACCCATCAATTTAAGTTTCCAAAAACAGTTACATTTATTGGCATGCCATGAAATTATAAGCATCACATTTGCTTGTGTTCCTAATGGAACTGTCAAACAATCAATTGGCTGGTGCCATAACTGATCACAGGTCGAGCACTATGGCAGCTGCAGGTTAAACCAAGGCCCAGGTGGCAGTTTCCTTGCCTGTAAAGCAGTGATCTCCAAACTGTGGCCTGGGGGCCAGATGCGGCCCTTTGCTTGCCTTTACCTGGCCCTTGGGGCATTATTCCTCCCAATGACACCAACCATGGGGCAGTATTACCCCATCGGTGGGGAGGAATTCCTCTATTGATGCCCACAATGGGGCACTATTCCTCACATTGAAACCAATGACGATGACATTGCATTTTTTTTACTCCCACCAGCCACAATCTGGCCCCCTAAAGCCTGAAGGACCGTAAACTGGCCCTTTGAAAAGTTTGGAGACCCCTGTTGTAAAGGATTGGAGGGTTTAGTTCAGCTTTAACTAGGCTCCGGGCTCATTCTTGTTGGCTCTCCAGAGTCTTGTTTTGAATTGATTGAGCTTGGATCAAGATCTTCACCCAGGCTAAGCTAAGATAAAGCTGTAGGCATGATTAAAGGTACATATAGGGGAAAGAAAAAAAATGCAGACCAAAAAGACATTCCCGGCCCTGCCATCTGGCTGAGTCTAGACCTGTTCTGTATCATGTTTTCCGGTGAATTTTATTTCACATACAAACATTCAGTCACAGGGACCAATTTATTTTTTAAATGCGCACAAAGTGTCACATTGTATGAAAGTGCCTTTGTTACCCGTAGCAACCAGTCCGCTTCTCTTTTTTATATTCCAACCTGCTCAGCCATCTTGAAGAGGAGCAGCAGGCTTGTTGCTCCGGGCAACACAGACAGTTTTTGTACGTGTGTGCAAAGCTCATTGACTGTAAGGAAAGGCACTGGCTGGCGACTTGCTGTTTTTAGCACCAAAGAAATCAGATGCAGCCATTGTTTTTATAGTTTTATTTTTGCACAGTTGTATTTTGGTGAGTAGGAGCTTACGGTCACAGGGTTGTGTCCATTGTCTGCTGGGGAGGGAGGGGGGGCTGGGCTTGGAACAAGACGTAAATGTAAAACTATGGGGGTTTTCAGAACGCCCATCATGGATCCCTAAAGTCTGTTCCACATTGCGGGTAACTCGCACAGAATGTATTATCCTAGCTATGCTGGAAGACCTGCCGGGGGTTCCCTCTTGCAGTAACTTTAAGGCCATTGCAACCTCCTGCTTAATTTTGTGCTTTTAAGGCAATGTACTTCTGTGATCCGGCAAAGAAGTTTCTTTATTTTGCCTGTGATATGACACAATGCTGTCTGGTTACACTCTAACCAACTTAAGATAAAGCAATGCATTTAAAGTGTTCCTAAACCCAGGACTCTGCATTCACTATATCTGGTCTCCCTCAGTACACAGGACAGGGAAATGCAATTATTTTTGTAAATATCAACTGCTATATAGCTTTTCTCATCAGCAGTATATAGCAGTCTTGTGACTTCTATCAGTGTCTGGTTAAAGCTTGTAGGAGGTGTTTTCATTCTCTCCTGATTGTTCTATGAGGCTGCGTGACCCCTGACCCTCTGTTTGGATAGTGCTGATTGGCCATGGGCCGATCACATGCAGTCTCCCAAGAAAAATAAAAAAATCTCTCTAGCAATACACACCAAACTGAGCATGTGCAGCCTGTCCCCAAGGCTCTGTTCTATCAGCAGCTGGATTGGGGACTGTTGAAGTGGAGGATGTGAGAAGGCGGGTTTAAACAGCCTTTTTAGACAATGCAAAGTCCTAATCCCTTAGGTTTCACAGTGAGTATAACAAGCGTGCTTTACTGCAGGGGTACCCAACCTTTTGAAGAGCGAGGGCCACTTAAGCCACAATGAGCGGTGCAGCAGGTGGATGACAGGTCACAGCTACTCTATAGACCAGTGATGGCGAACCTTGGCACCCCAGATGTTTTTGAACTACATTTCCCATAATGCTTATGCACTCTGCAGTGTAGTTGACCATCATGGGAAATATAGTTCCAAAACATCTGGGATGCCAAGGTCCGCCATCACTGCTATAGGCCTTCCCATCCGCCCAGATAGAAGGGGACGAATGGCCTTCTATTTTTTTAGAGGATCAGATTGGAGGTAGGCGGGCATAAACGGACAAAAGTCTGTTTACATCTGCCGCTCTGTAGAGGTGAATTGAGGCTCCGATTGGTCAGGGCCAATCTTTCGAAAAAGCCCAAGACTACTTTCACACTGATGTGCTGTGGTTTACCCACACCGCGAGTCCAGCGTAGTGCACCTGTGTCTATCCTGCGGGTTGGCTGAACTTTGCGATAGACTCCGGCCTTTGGCCAAAACTGGCGCTGTACAGGAAGCATCGGCTTATGGGGCTCTACTCTGCAGCAGTTTTCTTTCTCTACCACCAGCTTGATTCACAACACTGATGCTCTGGTATGACGGGTCGGCAACCTGCGATCTGGGCTTGCCAACCGCCATTCCAGAACGGGTGGTCAGGGGCCAATTTAGAGGGCTCCGCGGGCCACATGTGGCCCTCGGGCCCCTAGTTGGCCACCCCTGCTTTACTGCATTTACAGACCGATTTTACTGTTGTGGGTTTAGTAACACTTTAATGAGGTGCAGGAGGGTTTGTACTATCAAATGGAAAAGTCATGTCAAGATGGGAAATCCCTTTCAATGTGCCACCTCGCTGTGAGGTTTCCCCGTTCACAGGCCAAATGTGTGAAGTGTTGTTCTTTCTTTGTGTTTTCCCCTTGCTGTGCTTTATTTCGGTAGCGCTGGTGGTCGGGTTGACATCCCTTTTTTGTCAAGTTTTTTATTTTTTCATATGCAGGATCCTGACTAGTAGCATATCTGGAGCTCACGGGATTCATGTATTCTCTGCTCACGTTCTAGGCTTGCAGTGTTGAATTAAACAAATATATAGATTTCACTGACTGCACTTTTCTTTTTCTTTTTTTTTTAATCCCTTTTTAAAAATGTTGTATTTTGTGCTTACGTGCACCTAAAATCAGCCAAGTAAAGTGTTCGAAACTCCGTATTGGCAATAAATGTCCCAAAAGCTGTTAGGAATCCACTAAAACATACTGGTGCTCTGTCGTAACGCCATACTGTAAATTTTCCCTGATGAAATTTCAGTATAAATATATATATATCTATTTTTAATACAACTTCTTTCTTGATATGTGTGTGTTTTAATTGGTTACTGAGGCAAAGTATTTTATTAAATCGCAAATAATTAAAAGTTTAATGGGGGGGTTTAAAGTGTCATTCCGATTTACGGTTTGGGTTCAGGTTATATTGTGGGGGGGGGGGGTTCATGTATTTTATTGGATTAGTACACTCCTAATGTGCCATAGTGGACAGTGTGTGTATATGTGTTTTTAACTAATTCTCTGGGATTGAGAGGGGTGGGCATCTCCCACATCGGTGGGTAGATGGCCAGTTGGCGTTTAGCTACAAGCGACTCATGTGCAAGCTTTAGTAGTTGACCAGTCAGAGCAACAGATGATCTCTGTATGAGTGGATGGAGCTTAGACTGGTCTGTAGAGCTTTCTTAGCATGTTTCCAGAATCATTCTGTTGAGGCTTTTTTTTTTTTTTTTTTCCATTGAACAACACACATGGAAAATGTAATACCTCTAAGTGAGTGGGATTTTGACAACACACATTGGAAGTTGAGGTTTTTAAGAGCGTGGCCAGGAGGGGAACCAGTCTTCTGAGCACTAGTGACATCACTGTGGTACAGTGGACCTCAGTTTACGAGCATAATCTGTTCCAGGAGAATGCTCGTAATCAAGAGTACTCGCATATCAAAGCGAGTTTCCCCATTGAAGTCAATGGAAACGAAAATAATTTGTTCCGCATCGACTTCAATGGCATGCAATACCGAATGCGGCCAGAGGTGGGGGGGCGCCGGAGAGCCTCGGAAACGGGCGGAAAGTCCAGAGGACAGCTTGGCTGACCTTGGCAAACCTCAGGCTCGGGAATGGAGTATTTCCATGCCAATCGGCTCCTGCGCCCCCCACCTCAGGCCAAACGCGGGAATGCTCCCCGCCTTGGCCTGAATCCTGCTCGTTTCGCAAAATAACACTCGCAAACCGAGTTAGGATTTTTTTTAAACACAGTGCTTGTATTGCAAAATGCTTGTTGACCACGTTACTCGCAGTCCGAGGTTCCACTGTAATTGTTTCTAGTGGATTAAAAATGTGGCCACCTACACCTACTTTTCCATAAAGAACAGTTTCCTCCAACACGTTGGTGTTTTGCATTCAAGTAATTTCAAACCGAGACCCTCGAAAATGCAACACTTGGCAAGCATAGATTGGTGTATTTTCAGAGACAAATAGTAAAAGGATGACTGTTGTGGGGTCGGCAGCCTCAAAACGTAAAAGTAGCAATGGCAGCTGCCTTATTGCTATCCTTTCAAGGTTCCCTTTAAGGTTGGTCCAGCCAATGTTAATAGGCAGTGTTTGGCTTATCTGTCCAGCAGTCGGTTTTATTATGGTGTTAAGCATAGTGTGATGTTGCCAAATGATTAGTATACGTATTATGTAAAGTCCTGTGCACACTAACAGGCTTTGTTGGATGCTCGTCAATGGATTCCAGCAACCATTGAAAGGCATTGACGGGCACAATATTGAAGTACCTACACGTATTGGCTTGATCGTATAGTTTTTTTGCAGCGTGTGAGGAAAGGGATAAGAACCACTAGTTGTAGCCGCTAACAATATATATGTTCAAAAGTGTTTTCACATTTTTTTTTTTTTTTTTAAAGTTCTTAGGAGTCATTGGTGTCTAGAGCAACCTTTCTCAACTAGGGTTCCATCTGAACTTAGGGTTTCTCCTTAGGTTGCGAGAGGTCCTTGGCGCATTGAGCACTTTCTGACTTTCAGATAAGTAACCACTGAAGCCCCTTTCACACTACTGCTACTTCAAAGTAGCGCAAATTTACCACAATATCAGGGTATGCCTGTGTAAGTGGCATCAAAATCTGACCAGAGTAGTGCAGGGACTACTTTGAAGTCGAAACGACTTGAAGTCGTTCCAATTATTTTAAATGGTTGTTAATGGAAATCTTGGGAAACTACTTGTCATGCTACTTTGCCTTCACAAATCGTGGGACAAGTCGTATAAGTGTGAAAGGGGCCTGATACAGTGAGCTTTCTGTATGAAGAGCTTTGCTGGTTACCTACTGTATGTATGGAGCAATTCTTCCCACTGGCCACCAATGTAACGTTTTTCTCACTGACCACCAAAGGAATGGACCAAACATAAAGGCAAACAGTGCGCTGGATGCAGATGGGGACCACCCTCAGGAAAAGGACCCAGAATTGATTGATAGAATCGATTCATAGCAGAATAAATCCAATGCATTTCAGGGCCCTTCATCACGGTGAAAATGTACACTTCTTTTATTATAAACGTGAACCCCCTTGCATAGTACCATATAGGATTATCCTTCACCAGACTAATGGGGCCCTTCTCCTCGCTGACCACCAGAGTAATGGTGCCCTTCTCCTCGCTGACCACCAGAGTAATGGTGCCCTTCTCCTCGCTGACCACCAGAGTAATGGTGCCCTTTTCCTCGCTGACCACCAGAGTAATGGTGCCCTTTTCCTCGCTGACCACCAGAGTAATGGTGCCCTTTTCCTCGCTGACCACCAGAGTAATGGTGCCCTTTTCCTCGCTGACCACCAGAGTAATGGTGCCCTTCTCCTCGCTGACCACCAGCGCAATGGTGCCCTTCTCCTCGCTGACCACCAGAGTAATGGGGCCCGTCTCCTGACTGACCACCAGAGTAATGGGGCCCTTCTCACTAAACACCAGGATAATGTGGCCTTTCTCCTCATTGGACCCCAGAGTCATAGGGCCCTTCTCACTGACCACAAAAGTATTGGGGCCCTTATGCCACTGACTACCAATCTAAGGGAGTCTGTCACCACTAATCATATATGTAAGGGTTTCACTGACCACCAATGAAAGGGGGGCAAGTCTTGATTGACGTACTCTTCATGCTAATGTCCTGTAACTGTACAGTAATTATAAGCAGGGATTCCCTGAGACCTAAAAGTTATTTCAAGGGTTCCTCCAGGTTGAGAAAGGCTGATCTAGACATCCAAGATAGACGGGATTTGTTTTTATATAATTTTTATTGGGCGTTACCTCTGTGTGAAGATTCCTTCATTTTAGACCAACCTTTTTTTTAATTCTGGAAGCTGATGCATTTGTCTAATCTCTTCTCCCCCCTGTTTTGTGATTGGCTAGCCTCACAGGGCACATTAACAAGCCAAATAGCTTCACTTTGCACATTGTGGACTGCTTCCTATCACTGGTACTCTTTTTAGAACTGAAATCAAATAGTCGTTCTGTTTTCGGTGTAGTAATGATAAGGTTTCTTCTGTGACACATCACCAAATATGGAATTGGCCGAGCGATGGGAAAAGGAAGGACAGTTTGTTGGATCTGAGCTCGGCATCGGTCGATGTGGGAAAAAAATATAAGTGTAGTGTTCTCTCGTATTTGCAGCAATCAGCAGTGAAATTTCCCCCTCAAGTATCTAGTGTAAACATCCTTCACTGCCTACAAGTCCCGGATCCAGTGTTTGTACTAATGTGTGACTGCGGTTTGTGTCTTAGCTGAGATTTCTGAATGAATCGCTCTCCCACTCGGTGAGGAGAGGAGTAAGCAGTATTCAGACACTGCGTGGTTTCACTTTTCCTGAGGATTTTGCTGAATTCTTTTTTTCGTTCACCAGCCGATTCAGACTGACCAGCGTGTGAACGTTGGGAAGATTTGCCATTGTGCAGATGGTTAGATATTTCTTCATGTCTTTCGGGGGATTGTAATTGGGGACAGAGTTGTTTTTTAATGGATGGATGGGGACATGGAAAAAAAAAATTTCATGGAGGATGACCATTCTTCATACTATCCTGATGTCCTCTGTGTCTGTCACCCATCTGTTCCTTTTTGTTTCCAAAAACACGGATAGCAGAGATGGAGCTTGCAGGGATGAGTGCCTAGGCCAGTGATGGCAAACCTTGGCACCCCATGTGTTTTGGAACTAAATTTACCATGATGCTCAACTACACTGCAGAGTGCATGAGCATCATGGGAAATGTAGTTCCAAAACATCTGGGGTGCCGAGGTTCGCCATCACTGGCCTAGGCTAACTTATAATGATCCTGTAGCAAAACTACCAGCTCATGGACGGTACCTTCTACCCATATGATTAAAATACATACACTATATGGCCAAAACGAGGTCACCACGCCACCAAATGATTGAGCTTAGGTGTTTCCACTGAAGGGTATTTGCTGTTCATGCTACAGATGCTTCCAACTTTTTGGGAGCAGTTTAATCCGTACACACGATCCGAATTATGTACGAAAAATGTCGTTCAAAGAAAAATCGTACAATAAACGGTCGTGATCAGCTCTCGAAAGCTCTGTACCAACGATGCGTTGGTACAGAACTTTCGAGAGCCGATTATGACCGTTCATCTGTTATTATTTTATCGGACATGCACGAAAATTTTCCTTGTACGATACCAGATCGTATGATTTTCGTTTTAGTCAGTACAGTTGTCGTCCAAAAATACATTACAACCCATGACATCACTTTTTTTTTTCTGTCGTATGAGAATTTTCGGGACTTTAATAACCGATTTTTTCATTTCTACTTGCGACTATTAAGCAGAAAAAAAGTCGTACGATATTCGGATTGTGTGTACGGGGCATAAGGAAGCGCACCTTTTTGTTCACACATGACTGTGCCCCCCGTGTATAAAGCCAGCTCCATAAAGACACGGTTTAATGAGCTTGGTGTGTAGAAAATTGAGAGGCCTGACCTCGCCCTTTTCGAACCCCTTTGGAAATAAATTGGATTGCTGATAATTAGCTGGGTCTTCTCATCCAAAATCAGTTCCTGAACTGATCACCCGGACTTGACAAATGCTTTTTCGGCTAAATAGGCTTAGGTACTGTTCTTGAGACCTTTTTTATTTTGTTTTGCATTAAAGGATAAGTTCACCTTTTCTTTTAAAAACAAAAAAATAAATGCACATCTTTTTGCGGTTAAAAAAAGTCAATTTTTTTTCCATGCGTGGCAAGCATTGCACCCGCGATCAGAAGCATGCTATCCAAAATTTGTTGTCGGAAAATTGCAGTTTGTTTGAAAATTGCATTTTCATGACTACTGCTTGGACCGAGAAGGAGGGGATAAACCCCAAAAAGCTTTTCCTAACTGTGGGTGCAAATAAACAAAATGTATCACAGTAGCGAAGGCTGCATTCACACCCGAGCGTTACGTTTTCAGGCAGAAAGCCGTGCATTTTTGCTAGGGTTTTGCACAGGTCAAATGTAAAGTCACCAATGTAAAACGCAGAAAAACACCTGTAATCTGCCTCAAAAGACGCTCATGTACTTTTTTTTTTTTGAGTTTCAGGTGTTTTTCTTTAGATGGCAAAACACTTCGATGTGAACAGGTGCCATTTGAAATGAATGGGATTTTGCTTGTTGAGCGTTTTACGAGCTGAAATCACTCCGGTGTGAATGCAGCCTTGGGTTGGGTTCACACTTGTCCGACAAACGCTCCGACACTGGGAGCTCATGTCGCATGACGTGTGAAAATCAATGTTGCCCTATGAGATCCGTCTTAACTGGTCCGACACAAGTCGGTCCGACTTTGAAAATGCTCCCTCTACTACTTTGGTCCGACTTCAGCCCATTGAATATCATTGAAGTCAGATCAAAGTAGGATCCTTGTCCTTACCATCCAACTTTTGACATCTGACGTGATTACAGCAGCAGTAAAAGGAATTTATCTCACATTGGGATTTTAATTGTTTTAATTGGTCAAAGAACAAGTCAGACCAAAGTATTATCCTGTTCATGAAAGTCGGATGGATGTACGACCAATGTCGCAGAGCAAAGTAGGATGAAAGTCGTACTACTGTTGTGTAGTATAGTGTGAACCCAGCCTGAATGAGTTGCAAGTGTTCTAATGCAACTACAATCCCTTAGAGGCTGAATAGATGCAAATTCCCACTTGTGGAAAGCCCACTCAGGAAAGATCTTCAACTCCATATTAATCCCTATGGTTTTGGAATGGGATGTCCAAGTTTCATATAGGTGTGGTGGTCAGGTGTCCACAGTTGTTTGGCCATATAGGGCCAGATTCAGGTAGATGGGCGCATCTTTGCTCTGGAGTAACGCTTCTCATTTACGTTACGCTGCCGAAATTTTAGGAGCAAGTGCTGTTATTCATGAAGCACTTGCTTCTAAAGTTGCGGCAGCGCATCGCAAATGAGCCGGCGGAATTCAAATTGGGCGGGTACGGGGCGTGTATTATTAAAACTAAGCGCGATCCCGCGGCGAACGTACTGCGCATGCGTCGACTGTCAATGCATCCCAGTGCGCATGCTCCAAATTCTGTCAGTGAACGTCAATGACGTCAAATCCCCATTCATGGACGTTTTACGCAAGCGACGCAAATTTTTTTTTTTCGACGCGATGACGACGCCTATACTTAACATAGGATACTCCACTAGGGGGCTGCTTTATCTTTACGCCGCGTATTGCTTACGGAAACGTCGGAAAGTCACTGCGTCGCGCCCGAATACGATCGTGAATTGCCGATTCCCGCTGATTAACATATTTTTTCAGCGTAAATCAGCGGGAACGCCCCCGGCGCCATTTTTAAATTAAAGTTGCGATGCGATGGCGACATTCAATTGCGCCGATCGCACCAACCCGGCGTTTCTTGTTTTCTGGTTACAGAAAACAGAAACGCCGGCTTAAAGTGACAGGCTGGAGTAGCACAGATACTCCAGCCTAACTCTACCTGAATCTGGCCCATAGTGTATTTTCCAGTCCGAAGTATTATTGTTTTATATATATATTTGTATGTTTGTAGTTCTTTAATGCAAACCAACTTCTCTTAGTGGTCCTTTATCATCAGTACAGTGCTCTCGTTTGCTTTCACTCATACGGACGAAATGGATTCATTCTCATAGATCAGTGATGGTGAACCTTGGCACCCCAGATGTTTTGGAACTACATTTCCCATGATTCTCAACTACACTGCAGAGTGCATGAGCATCATGGGAAATGTAGTTCCAAAACATCTGGGGTGCTCAGGTTCCCCACCACTGTCATAGGCCATGGTCGGTCTTCATAGCAGATGACATCCGGACATCACAGGGGTGTGATCCAAGTAAAAACCCAGGTCGTTTTTTGTTTTGTTGTTTATTTCCATCACGGTTAACAATTCCAACTGCAGAGCGGCTATTCAAGCTTCAGTGCTGTATTTCATACATAAGGATAGTTTGTATCATTTGGAGATAAAAATTAAAAAACCTTGCAGAGTTCTTTGGTTTTGCTATAATGTAAAAAAAAAAATGATGTTTCCTTTGACTGTCTACCACTGAAAAGTGTACTAGTGGCAAATATTATTATTATTTTTATTTTATTTTTTAATAATCCATTTGTAAATTGTGTTTCCACTCGACTTCATTCATTTCTGATCCAACACTAAATGCCAAGGATAATCCATCAAGACATTTGTATAATTCCAGTCCTCTGATTGTATTTGTATGTTTTAATGTGTGTGTATAAAACGCTTAATAAAGGTACAGACTACAGCCATCTCTTACCAAAATTGGACTAGCACCTTTTTTTGTTTTTAAATATAATTACCACCGTTTTTTTGTAATGTTCCTTTTTTGTAGTCGACGACAGTGTAATGTTATAAACATATAACACTATTGCCATTTTTCAAGAAAATTCTTGGTCCATGTTATAAACCTATTAAAATGTTGAATGTTGATTTTCTAAATCCATTTGTGTCATTGTGTTCTATTTTTTTGCTCTAATAATCCAAAGGAAGCGAGAGCCACTCGCCATAAAAGCCTGCCTAATTTTATTGAAGAATACCGATGCGCCAGCATTCGACCTGGTGTAGATAGCACGGCTAACGCGTTTCACGCCCAAAGGAGCTTAACCACTTCCATACCAGGCACTTATGCACCTTCCCGCCCAAGCCAATTTTCAGCTTTCAGCACTGTCGCACTTTGAATGACAATTGCGCGGTCATGCTACACTGTACCCAAACAAAATTGGCGTCCTTTTTTCCCCACAAATAGAGCTTTCTTTTGGTGGTATTTGATCACCTCTGCGGTTTTTATTTTTTGCGCAACAACTAATAAAAGACTGAAAATTTAGAAAAAAAATACATTTTTTTTTTCTGTTAACTTTTTTGTAAATAAGTATGTTTTCTCTTTCAATTATGGGCACTTATATGGCGGCACTGATGGGCACTGATGAGGTAGTACTGATGGGCACCAATGAGGTGGCACTGATAGGCGGCGCTGGTATGCGGCACTGATGGGCACTCATAGGTGGCACTGATGGGCACTCATAGGTGGCACTGATGGGCACTCATAGGCGGCACTGATGGGCACTCATAGGCGGCACTGATGGGCACTCATAGGAGGCACTGATGGGCACTCATAGGCGTCACTGATGGGCACTCATGGGCAGCACTGGGAACTCATACGTGGCACAGAATGGCACTCATGGGTGGCACTTATGGGTGGCACTGATGGGTACTTATGGGTGGCACAGATGGGCACTGATAGGTGGGCACTGGGCATGGATTGGCACGGAGGGGTGGTACTGAAGGACACTGTGGGGTGGCACTGATGTACTTTGAGGGTTGGCACTGATGTATATGTTGCCAGTCAGTGCCATGTGTGGGCACTGACTGGCATGTTTCTTTTTTTTTTACCTGTATTTTTTTTTTTTTTCTGTTTTTTTTACTTTTTTGCCCTGCCAGTGTGGGCATCCCTGGTGGTCTAGTGTGGGCATACGAGGGGGGGCTGCGCTGATAAACAATCAGCGTGAACGCCCCCTGTCAGGAGAGCCGCCGATCGGCTCTCCTGTACTCGCGTCTGTCAGACGCGAGTAAGGAAGAGCCGTCGGCGGCTCTTCCTGTTTACATCGTGATCAGCCGTGATTGGACACGGCTGATCACGTGGTAGCGAGCCTCCGCCGGAGACTCGTTACCGAGATCGGTGATGCAGGGTGTCAGACTGACACCCCGCATCAGTGATCGCCGCGCTGCGCGCCCCCACGGGCGTGTGCGGCATGAAATCGCGCAGGACGTTTGAGAACGTCTAGTCACGATTTCATAACCACTTCCCGGCCGTAAATCTGCTATTGGCCGGGCGGGAAGTGGTTAATCATAAAGGTGGAATCGCTTTTCAGAGGGCACTATAACAGTTGGCAGGTTTTCAGGAGGCAATCCTACTGCTTCCTGCTTTTTTTTTTTTTTTTCAATCTTCAAACCCAAGGAGGATTTTGTACTAAATTAAATGTATCACAAGCTGTTTAGATCATGGTTGCTGTGCATTTACATTGAAGCCTAAACTAAAACTGCTGCAGGAAGTGTACAGTCGTGTCAGCCTGTAATAGTAGCATTCGGGTGGGGGGGATAAAACCGTGGCTCGGCCGTCTGATTTTGCCGCCCATGTGACTGGCCTTAAAGGGGATGTAAACAGGAACCTTTTTATTTTTTGATGTCACAATGTAGAGTATAAGATTTCCTATCATCTGTGCCCAGTCTTACCACACAGAGTTAATCCAGCTCTGAGCAATCCTCTTTTATTCTTCAGTGAAATAAAACGGATTTAGAGAAAATCCTTAGTCCGTTCCGCCCCCTTGCTGTGAGTGACAGGTTATTTACATATCTCATGCACTAGCCTGGAGATGGGCATTATTTTTTAATTCCCACCCCCACTTCTTTTCTGAAGTCATGTGGTTACTTTTCTGGATTTTGACTGGATGTTAGTGATCATAGCAGAATTTTGTGTAAGGAATACACAGGAGAAAATGCATGTTGACAAGGGGAGTGTAGAGGAGGGCGGGGAGTCTACTGACATCACGACTCCACCCACTGAGCTCCAGACAACAAACCTACCCACAGAATCTGCAGTTTTTCAGTTCTTATAACAGACAGAGGGGAGACATGTGACAGGTAAGGATACATGCAGGAGGCGTCTATATCCTTATAAATCTGCACTATGGCAGTCGTTTTGAAAGGATGAGAGCGGGTTTAAATGCCTAAAAACCTGATAATGTTCAATCCTAATTTACAACTGTATGGAAATCTCTTGGATTTTCTGATAAAATAGATGGCAGTGGCTTTGCATCCCGCATTAGCAGGTCCCCAGTTGTCCTGTTGGGCGGGGTGTCCCTTTAAATCGGAGTCGATATTTCACTTTTATGTCTGGCACTGGAAGTAGGAGGGCAGGAAATAGATGACATTTCTGGAATCTCTGGACTTGGGATGGGAGGGGATGAAAGAGAGGAAAACGCCATGTGCCTTCTTGTGTGGAATGGAGGCGAGCAGAACAGGAACAGGTGTGATAAGGAATGAGCACTTCGGGGATTCAGAAAAGTTCATCCAAGGTAAAGACATGACCACAAACATAGCCGAGGGGATTTCAGGGCTTGTGTTTGATCCTCAGTCTCTGCTGCAGGACTGGATTCTCAGTGAGAAATCTGGGCACTGTGCCCTGGACCCACAAAGGAGAGAAAACGCCACATCTACCAACACCCTTCTTTTATGTAACTTGGGAGAAGACCGCCCGTGTCCTTGCACAATCACTGGATCTGGGCAAACGATTGCATCTCATCAAGACACAGGCTTCCCCAAAATGGCTGCTGGAGCCCATCCACATTGTAGGGACATTATGGTACCACATGGGTGCTGTTTTGCCCAACTACAAGTGACGTGTATTCTTCTAGACTCTTGGTGAGCTTAGTGTACTTCTTCCAGATCTGTGCAGTAATCCAGTCTGAGACTTTCCCTGTGTGCAGGAGCTTCCTGTAATAAAGACCGCTCGCTGCTGTTCTCTTTTCTTGTGCAGGGTGACTGGTCTTGTCTCCGCCCCTCCTGTAGTTTTCTGCATGCAGCCTGTAGTGGGTGGAGCCTGCTGGGTCCCTCTCACCACTCACTGTTGCTCTCTCTCCTTGTGCAGGGTGACTGGTCTTGTCTCCGCCCCCTCCTGTTTTTTTTTTTTTTTGCAGCCAGCCTGCGGTGGGCGGAGCCTGTTGGTCCCTCCCACCACTCACTGCTACTCTTTCCTGCAGTCAGCTTGTAGTGGGTGGAGCCTGCTGGGTCCCTCCCACCACTCACTGCTACTCTCTTTCCTTGTGCAGGAAGACTGGTCTTGTGTCCGCCCCCTCTTTTTTCTTCAGCCAGCCTGCAGGGGGTGGAACCTGCTGGGTCCCTCCCGCCACTTGCTACTGGTCTCTCTCCTTGTGCAGGGTGACTGGTCTTGTCTCCGTCCACATCCTGTAGTTTTTTGCAGCCAGCCTGCAGTGGGTGGAGCCTGCTGAGCTGGGCTATGTACCGCCCAGTGAGGATGTCACTGCTACTTTTACAAGGTAATCATTGGGTTTGCAAAGGCATTTGTAGCTGAGGTTCTATCTTTTGTGGAAATTGAACACATCTAAAATTAGAGTTTTTGTGCCCAGAGTTTAGCTTTCAACTTTCTCCAACTTAAAGTGAATCTCCTTTTCTTTTCTTTTTTTTTTTTTATACACTGCTCAAAAAAAATGAAAGGAACACTTTGAAAACATATCAGATCTCAATGGGGAAAAAATCTCATGCTGGATATCTATACTTATGGACTGGGTAATGTGTTAGGAACAAAAGAATGCCACATTGTTTGATAGAAATAATAATTATCACCCCACAGAGGACAGTCTCAAGAGCATGGAGATTCCAGGAGACGGGAAGTTACTCTAGGAGAGCTGGACAGAGCCATAGAAGGTCCTTAACCCATCAGCAGGACCGGAATCTGCTCCTTTGCGCAAGGACCAACAGGGTGAGCACTGCCAGAGCCCTACAAAATGGCCTCCAGCAGGTGTACTCACTTTTGTTGCCAGCGGTTTAGACATTAACTGCTTAACGCACGCCTATGTACGTCCACAGAATGGCACGTACAGGCAGATGGGCGTACATGTACATCCCTGCCTTCTAGCGGGTCGGGGGTCCGATCAGGACCCCCTCCGCTGCGTGCGGCGGGCGGCTTACCTGTGGGAGCGATTCGTCTTGAGGGGGCGGCTGTCCGTTTCTGTCCGCCCCCTCATGATCGCTCCCAGCCAATCCCGTGAGCCCCCGCCGTGTCACTTCCTCTGCCTGTAAAATGTAAACACTGGCAGAGGAAGTGATGTCAGCTCTCCTCTCGGAGGTATTTTCAAACCGCCAAGAGGAGAGAAGAGTCACAGTAAGTCGCACAAACACTACACTGACACCATACACATAGGCACATTTAACCCCTTGCTGATCACTGCATTTAGTGTCAGTGTGACAGGCAGTTAGTGTTAGGTCCAGGGTAGCCCCGTACCCCCCCCAAATAAAGTTTTAACCCCCTGATCACCGCCCTAGTTACCCTTTCACCCCTATTACCAGTGTCACTAAGCGATCATTTTTCTGATCGCTGTATTAGTGTCACTGTTGCCGCTAGGTAGCTAATTTTTTTTTTTATTGTGATTTTTTTTTTTTTTTTACTAAACACATGTGGCTGAATACATTTTGGCCTAAATGTTTGACTAAAATTTAGTTTATTCAATTTTTCTTATAACACAAAGTAAAAAATATTGTTTTTTTTTTCAAAAATGTCGCTCTATTTTTGTTTATAGCGCAAAAAATAAAAATCGCAGAGGCAATCAAATACCATCAAAAGAAAGCTCTATTTGTGGGAAGAAAAGGACGCACATTTTGTTTGGGAGCCACGTCTCACGACCGCGCAATTGTCTGTTAAAGCGACGCAGTGCCGAATTGTAAACGCCTCTGGGCATGAGGGGACAGCAAATGTACACTGTTAGGGTCCTTTCACAGGTTCGTTCGTCCGTTTTTTGGACGTCTGGTAACGGACCTCAATGCTTCCCTATGGGAGCGGATCCGTTAGCGGATGATGCATCCGCTAACGTCCGCATCCGTTTTTGCGGACGGAAGAATGCCCTATTTTTCTTCCGTCCGCCCAAACGGATCGGATGCAAATGGACAGACGGTCCGTTTCCATCCGACTCCCCATAGGGGAGAGCGGAGGAGAGACAGGGCGGTCCCTGCACAGTGTGCGGGGAACGCCCCGTCCGCCGACAGCTGAGCGGAGACCCCCCCCGCTGAGCTGACGGACACACGGAGCGGACCGAAAAACGGTCCGCTCCGTGTGAAAGGACCCTTACACAAGCTGTACACTCACTACACAACATTGTAGCAAAATGCAACTTCTGCTTTTTGAATCTTTTAGGGGGGGGGGGGGGGCAGATACCTGTCTAATACAGGTATTTTGCTCCCACTTCTGGGCATAGATAGCCGCAGTATCCACAGAGATCTACGCCATGTCCGGCACCCCCCCCCTACTGTCTTCTGGGAAACGCACAGGTCCCAGGAGACAGCAGGGACAAGTGGGATCGCGCAGCACAACTCGTGCATGCGCAGTAGGGAACCAGGTCCTGCACCATAATGGTGTAAATGCAATGCAATTTCACTGGAATCTTTGCACACTTGTAGAGTGGGGCTATATGTGTGCCAGGTTTGGGGCCCAGATGACCTACGGCCGGCAATGGGTCCCCAAAGTCCGGGAGATCAGGCGCAAAAAGGTGACTCGAGTATAAGCCGTGGGGGGGGGGGGCATTTTCAGCACCAAAAAAAAAAGTGCTGAAAAACTCGGCTTATACTGGAGTATATACGGTATTATAAATACAGCACAGTGAGTTGGGTGTTGTGATCCTGATAGTTTTAGTGTGACAAGCTGAAAAACAATGCAGTTGATACATCCAAGGGCAAGCAGGCGCAATCTATGTTTTTTTTTTTTAGAAAAGGCAAATACACTTTGCACTACAAGTGCACTAAAAGTGCAGTCGCTGTAAATCTGAGGGGTAGATCTGAAATGAGGGGAAGCTCTGCTGATTTTATCATCCAATCATGTGAAAGCTAAAATGCTGTTTAATTTTCCTTGCATGTCCCGCTCGGATCTACAGCGACTGCACTTCCAAGTGCACTTGCCTTTCGTAAATAACCCCCAATGACATTTTCGATGTTGGGTGAAGGTGCACTTTAAATACAGAAGCACGAGAAGACAACGCTCAGGTCATTTGAAAGACTTTATTTAGAACAATCCAATGAAAAAAAAATAAAAACAGGTTAAAATGTCATTCATCTCAACCACTCCGAGTATAAAAAGTACAGTACCAGCTCCTGGAAATTCATAAAATAAAGTAACAAATTTGCATAAATAAATTGAGGAAATAAATTAAACTTTTCTAATATGATAACTTTTAACATTAACATTTTTCTTTTAATAATGTTTAAAAAAGCTTTTTTTTTTTTTTCTCCCCAGACATCTAAAGTCTGATGTTCGTTTTTCGATATCCGTGCCGACCCGCCTGAAAGTCACAAAGGCACCAAAAAAATAAATTGCGAACAGCTGAAAGTTCCACAGCAGTCTCCTCTCTTTCTCTCTCTCTCTGTCATTCCCGGCTCCGTGTCCCAAGACCCGCGCCTTTCCTCCCGCACAGCACAAGGCAGCCAAACCAACCAGTCACGTCCACTTTGTTCGTTTTTACATTTTTTTTTTCTGTACAATTTATTTTTGTAAATCCTGTGGAAGCGTCCACCACAAAGAACGGACCCCCTGCGCGTCCGCAAAACCCTTTGCTGCTTTTTTATTTCTTTTAACATTTTAAACCCGAAAGTGTCCTTTGTGGCGATCGGAACGGGGGTCATCGCTCGGGCAGGTTGATCACGGGAACCCACTGATCCAGGTAGCGGCTCTCTTTGCAGAAGTTGCTCACTTTGTTGATGGCGGGATCCTTCAGCTGGGAAGCGTGCGGGTTCTAGAAGTTATATAAAAAAAAATGTATTGTTTAATTAAAAAAAAAAAAAAAAAAAAACACAAGTGTATGCATGTTATATATATATATATATATATATATATATATATATATATATATATATATATATATATATATATATATATATATATATATATATATATATATATATATATATATATAAAAATAAATAAATAAATAAATAAATAAAAAGACCTTTAAGCCTTAATATGCAATTTTTTAAGGCCCTTTGTTTGTTTGTATTATATAAATTTTATTATTATATTTTTTTTTATACACACACATAAAATAATAATATTATAATATATAAAAAATATATAGATTTTTTTTTATATATATTATAAGATTTTTTTTTTAGATGTGTGTGTGTATGAAAGAAAAAATATAATAAAATATAGATTACAAACAAAAACAAAGGGCCTTAAAAAAATTGCACATTAAAGTGGAAGTAACCCCTCCTATCGTTTTCAGCCAAGGTAGCTGCCATCTTGGCCTCTGTTTAATCTGCAACTGCCATGATGCTGCACTTGTGACCAGTTATGAAACCAGCCATTGGATGGTTTGACAGTTTGGTTGAGAGCACAAGCAAATGTGACAGCTAGCATTTCCAGCACGCCGGGAATATCAACTGTTTTTTTAACCTATCAAATTGATGGGTTTACTTCCACTTTAAGGCGTTTTTTTATATATATATATATTTTTAGTTATTTTTTTCATACACACACAAAAAAATATATATAATATATATATTTATATATAAGATTTTTTTTATAATAATAGTATTGTGTATATATATATATATATATATATATATATATATATATATATATATATATATAACAATAATATTATTATAAAAAAATTATATATTAAAAAAAAATAAAAAAAAGGACCTTAAAGCATCTAAAATTGCACAAAAATATTTGCTTTTATTTTATAGTTGCACCTGTTCTAGTAGCAGGTAGGATCCGTTACCAAGAGGCATGTCAGAACAAGTCCGGGACGGGAATAGTTTAGTGATGATGTCACACGTGGTTCAAAGTCCACTTGTAATCACAAGAGCAAGAAAAAAAAAAAAGTGCAACTAGCAGAAAGCAAAGTCACTGTGATCCAGCATTACCGAAACTCCTTCCAGGGGTGGGGAAGTGCATGGAGCTTCGGAATGCAGGAATGAGTCAGTCCCACGGGAGCTTGGGAACCCAGCAAGGAACTGGCAACAGAAACCAAAGGCTGGGCAGGTAAAGAAGAATACCTGCCACCGCCGCACATCAATTGTTCTATTGCTGGAGGGATGGAGGGGGATATGTGAGCCGGATGTATAGTAAACCAAGGCGTTGCACTCCCAGTGTGTGGGTGGCGGGTGGGATAACAGGTGCAGTTCAAAGGTAAAGGGAAAGGTTTACTGTGTAGGCAGCCAACCGCAATGACAAATGCAATACTTAGAAGGTTAGCCGTGCCCCTGTGTACCAAAACCTCACAGCCAACAATCACACACGGGAGTTTCTATAAAAGAGAACCTGTCACCTTGCCTGTCCAGAGCAAAAAGTGACAGGTTCTCTTCATCATCTTACTGCAAACTCCTCATGTGCATCACATACATGCAGCTGCGGTTTCAGCACGGGAGTTCGGTGCGGTTCTGTTCACCGGGTCAGGTGCAAATTTTTTTTTCACCTGAACCGGTTCAATGCAATATTCCCAACGCACACATTCCTGTAGAGATGGCTGCGTTTATAAATGGGCGCTGAAGCGATCAACGGCTGGAACCCTGTGTAGTCAAAGTAATGTCACCGGCACGCCAGGATCTCCAAAAACTTTAATCAACGATCACAGAATTACAGCAGAAAGCGACGCTTCGGAGCCACGCAGGACCCCTGCATTCTGCGATCGCTGATTAAAGTTTTGGACCCATTTTTGAAGATCCTGGTGTGCTGGGGACATTACTTTCAATGATGTGGGAGCGGGGGGGGGGGGCGGAGTCAAGTCCTGCTGTCTGTGTCAATGGGAGCAGCGGCAGGACACGGGAGTGCGCTCGCACGAGTGCCCCCGAGGGAGAGTGGCTCTCCAGCGGGGGGGGGGCACTCGAGAAGAAAAAGGAGCCAGGAACGCCGCCGAGGGACCCCAGAAGAGGAGGATTGGGGCCACTCTGTGCAAAACCAATTGCACAGAGGTGGCAACTATGACATGTCTGTTAAAAAAAAAAAAAAGCCAGTCAGAGTACCTAGATGGACTTGTGTCTTTTTTCAGCCCGATTATGTAAACGCCTGAGCAGTTACATGCAAACAGCCACGTTGCCATCCGCCCCGGTTCACGCCGGTGCGACTTTGAAATTGCAAGGCATGATTTCAAATCCAATGATCAGAACAATTTCATGTGCAGCCTGTGGACATCTGTGTGACCTTATTTACACAGATGTCAATGCACGTCGCACATGAAAAAAAAAAAAAAAAACGCACTGAAATAGTGCAGGGACCTTTTGAAAGTTGCTGCGACTTGAACCGTTGCATTGGTGCAAATGGGGTGCGACTTTAAACTGTCAAGTCGCACTGGTGTGAAACAGGGCCAACACCCCATTCACTCTTGTGCAAGGTCATGTAACTTTGGACATCAAAGTTGCATGACAAGTCACACCCTCATGTTTTCCAATGATAACCATACATGTGCGACTTGAAAAAGTTGCAGTCACTTAAAAGTAGTTCCTGCACTACTTTGGTCTGACTTTCATGCAACGTCAATGTTAACCCCCAAAAGTTGCATGAATGTTTTACATGCAACAGTGGGTCTGACTTTGCAGAGGGACAACAAGTCACATCCAAGTCGCACCCATAAGCCTCCATTCCAAGTGTGAATGGAGCCTTAGTGGTACGGGTGGCTGCACTGTTGCTGTTCACACACGGAGCATGCAGTCGCCCCTGTGATTGCGAAGAATGCAACGAAAGCGGTACAAGTGTTGTAGCTTACACTGCATACACCAGCTGCACAATAATGTGTCATTGCCGTATGAATGACAGCTTCCACCTGTGGCTTCTCACACAGCCAAAAAAACAGATGCATCTCTATGCGATTATTTGGATATGATGTACAAGTCTGGAGATGAGAATTCTAGGTGTAGTCTTTGCTCCTCGGATTCCTCCTGGTGGGACAGAGAAGTATGCAAGCGGCATTCCGTTACTACCAACTTACACAAGGGAGTGACGTCCATTCCCGGCTGTGTGAGACACGGTAACCCACAACAATCCCCTCTCCGGTCCAGCCCTGGAATGCAAGCTTGCGGAACCCGCCCATCCCCCCCCCCCCCCCTTCTTCTTTTTATCCTCCCCGAGAGACAGAGAATGTCACCTACGTTGATTAGAATACAATGCAGGTCGGCAGGTTCTCCCGGCTTGTCAGAGCCGCCCAGGATCTCGGCCAGCCGGCTCATGTTGCTCACTCTCAGGATGTTGATGTCATTCTCGCAGCAGAACGCCTGGATCAGAGTGAAGTGGATCTGCAGAGCGACATCCTGATCCTCCGTCTCATCTGTGGCCAGAAGACAAAGCACCACATTGTCCGGGTCCCTAAAACACAACAAAGGCATGGCAGGGGTTACAACACAACCAGGGGAAGCAGACAAAACAGGAGAACTGGGGGGAGGGGGGCAAGACAGACACTAGTGCGGGTGCCCTTTTAAAAATGCCAGTTGCCTGGCTGTCTAGGGTAGACCTGGGGGTTATCATTGTTACTGCTACCTTTGCATTACTGTAACCACATCCAATGCTCTACCATTATACTATACAGGATTTATATATTATTCAGGAGAGATAGAAATATATATATATATATAATAAAAATTATTCAGGATTACAATAATAATTATTATTAAAATCCTGAATAACCTTATTCAGGTTTTAAATTTTTTATTATTAATAATAATAATAACAATAATAATGGATTTATATATTCTTCAGGAGTTTAATAATTATTACTTATTATTAATTTTCATTAAAATCCTTAATAATATTCAAATCCTGTATATTATTATTCTTCAGGATTTATATATTATTCAGGGTTTAAATAATAGTATTATTAATAATAAATCCTAAATAATAATAATATACAGGATTTATATATTATTCAGTATTTAAATAAAAATAAAATTATTATTATTATTATTATTATTATTATTTAGGATTTATAAATTATTCAGGATTTGAATAATAATAACAACATACAGGATTTAATATATAAATCTTTATTATTATTAATAATAATAATAAACAGGATTTATATATTATTCAGAGTTTAAATCATAAAGATTTATATATTATTCTGGATTTAAATAAAAATATTTTTATTAATAATATTATTATTATTATTCAGGATTTATATATTATTCTGGATTTGAATAATAATAATAATAATAATAATAATATTATTCAGGATTTAAAAAAAATATATAATAATAACTTATATATTATTATACAGAATTTGTATGGCACTGACAGTTTATTCAGCACTTTACAACATGAGGGCAAACAGTACACTTGTTGCCATCACAAGGACAGAAGTAACAAGGGGTGGGTCTATGTAGTATAAAGGGTTATAAAGGGTTAAATGCAAAAAAAGTTTCCCATCGACATACAGAAGCAGAATATTATGCTGAGGAAAGCCTAGGCCAACGCTGGGACTTGTAGTTCCCCATCAGCAGCTGGAATCCCACATGTCCCCATGCACAGAGCGGTATTATTATTATGGGATGTACTCACACATTCAGCAGTTTGGCCGCTTCGTACACCCCGATGGTGATTGTTCTCTGCACTTTGGCTTTGTTCAGCACTTCCTCCAACGCGGTGCCCACACTGTCCATCCTGCAATGACAGGTCCTCATTAGATGCATTCCACACCACACACCGACCAGGACTGAGTCACAGCAAGACCACACACAGCACCGATCATCACCACCACACACAGCACCGATCACCACCGATCATCACCACACACATCACCGATCACCACCACACACATCACCGATCACCACCGATCATCATCACCACACACAGCACCGATCATCATCACCAATCATCATCACCACACACATCACCGATCACCACCGATCATCACCACCACACACAGCACCGATCACCACACACATCACCGATCATCACCACCACACACATCACCGATCACCACCGATCACCACCACCGATCATCACCACCACACACATCACCGATCACCACCGATCATCATCACCACACACAGCACCGATCATCATCACCAATCATCATCACCACACACATCACCGATCACCACCGATCATCATCACCACACACAGCACCGATCATCATCACCACACACAGCACCGATCATCATCACCACACACAGCACCGATCATCATCACCACACACAGCACCGATCATCACCACCACACACAGCACCGATCATCACCACCACACACAGCACCGATCATCATCACCACACACAGCACCGATCATCACCACCACACCACACACAGCACCGATCATCATCACCACACACAGCACCGATCATCATCACCAATCATCATCACCACACACATCACCGATCACCACCGATCATCACCACCACACACAGCACCGATCATCATCACCACACACAGCACCGATCATCACTGCCACCGACTGGGGGGGGGGGGTTCTACTTCACTAGCTCACCCTGCAGGGTCAGACCCTCCTTCTATATCACCCCCCACCCCCAAACCAGCACATCACCCCACATACACCATGAGCACCAAACCTCTCTTGCAGAAGTCAATGGGAGGGGGGGGGGGGACTCTCTGGGGTCACCAGTCACTTTTTTAGAAGTAAAATCAGGACCCCCAACCTCTCTTGCAGAAGTCAAAGTGGGGCCCCCAGTCTCCTTTGCACTAGTTACTGGGGAGGGGGGTGTCACCCTTGTAGAAGTCAGAATAGGGTCACCATGATCCTATGCAGAAGTCACACTGGGGGGCCCCAGCACTGCTTTGCATTACTCAGAACAGGGGTCACCCTTGTAGAAGTCAAATTGGAGCCCCAAGTCTCTCTTCCATTAGTCAGAATGGGGGGTCTCAAATCTCTCTTGCAGAGGTCAATATAGGGGGGGGGGCCCTCTCCCATTAGTCATTTTGGGGCCACTAATCACTTTTTTTGCAAGACAAATTAAGAGCCCCCCAACCTCATTTACAATAGTTACTGGGGGGGTCATAAGTCACCCCTATGGAAGTCAAATTGGGGCCCCCTAGCCTCTTTTGCAGTAGTTAATGGGGTCACCCTTGCAGAAGTCACATTGGGGGCCCCCAGTCTCCTATGCAGAATATTGGGCCCCCCCAGTCTCCTATGCAGAAGTCACATTGGGGCCACCCAGTCTCCTATGCAGAATATTGGGGGCCCCCAGTCTCCTATGCAGCAGTGATATTGGGGCCCCCCAGTCACCTATGTAGAAGTCACATTGGGGCCCCCCAGTCTCCTATGCAGAAGTCACAGTGGGGCCCCCCAGTCTCCTATGCAGCAGTGATATTGGGACCCCCCAGTCTCCTATGCAGAAGTCACAGTGGGGCCCCCAGGATCCTATAGAAGTGCCAGTGGGAGCTCCAGTCTCCTATGCAGAAGTAATATTGGGGCCCCCAGTTTCCTATGCAGAAGTCCCAGTGGGGCCCCCAGTCTCTTTTGCAGTGGTGACACACTGGGGCCCCAGGATCCTATGCAGAAGTCACATTGGGGCCCCCAGTCTCCTATAGAAAAGTCCCAGTGTGGCCCCCAGTCTCCTATGCAGTGGTGACACACTGGGGCCCCCAGGATTCTATGCAGAAGTCACATTGGGGCCCCCAGTCTCCTATGCAGAAGTCCCAGTGTGGCCCCCAGTCTCCTATGCAGAAGTCACATTGGGGCCCCCCAGTCTCCTATGCAGAAGTCCCAGTGTGGCCCCCAGTCTCCTATGCAGAAGTCACATTGGGGCCCCCAGTCTCCTATGCAGAAGTCCCAGTGTGGCCCCCAGTCTCCTATGCAGAAGTCACATTGGGGCCCCCCAGTCTCCTATGCAGAAGTCCCAGTCTCCTATAGAAAAGTCCCAGTGTGGCCCCCAGTCTCCTATGCAGTGGTGACACACTGGGGCCCCCAGGATCCTATGCAGAAGTCACATCCAGGCAGCACACACACAGCTCCTCCATGGTGTCCTTACTTTCCCCGGCTCTGCTCCCCGCTCAGCTCCTCCAGTGTCATATTGCAATGTCTCGGCTTCTCTATGATCTCTTGTCTCTCTTCTCTCTCTCAGCTCTCCGGACTCTCTGACTCACCTCCGGCGCGTACCCGGCTTCTAGAGCTCAGCCATCTCATTAGCATGCCCGCCGCTCATTGGTGCGCCCGATCGGCGGCCCGGCCTCCTCACTACAACTTCGTGATTGGCCCGGGCGCGGGATGAAGGGGCGGCGCCTGTGTGGGGCAGACCGGTTGCCACGGCGATGGCGGGGAACTGCCGCTGTAACCCCTTCGCTGCTGCAGCCGTCTGAGTTGCATTGGATGTCTGCAGAGTCTCCTCCACCTGACTTTCCCGCACATGAGCCCCCCCCCCCCACATCTGAGATCAGATCTGCACACAACCAATCAGATCGCTGGGAAGTGATTTCTAATATAATATCACTTCAGAATGAGAAGATTTATCATTGAATTCTCATATAATCAGATATATCCGAGAGCCCTCAGCCGCCTTGGCTTTAATTGCATTAATTATTATTATTGTTTTCTGCAGCCTGGGCCCCTCACCCTCCATTCTCTGATCATCTCCAGCTTACCTGGATACCCTCAGCGCTCTGCAACTCCCAGCAACCAATCAGAGAGCAGCATTCTGTGTCACTAGTCAGATCTGGGGGGAGAGCTGGATCCTGATTGGCTGCTGTGAGGTGGTGCTCAGTGCACATTGGACCTCAAAGGTCACAAGAGTTCAATAAAAGTCCTATAATCTGCCCCCCCTCAGCATGCCAACAATGGGATTGGATGGAAATCAAACCAATAAAATCTCATAGAAGCTTCAACAATGTCATGAGAATTCAAAAAGTCATTTTTAGGGCTCATTCACATTGGTAAGTTGGGGGTGCAGTAATAGCAGGCGGTTTAGCTGCAGTTTTACCGCCCCCCCGTCTAAAGAAAAACGCAGTGGATTACAATCAAAGCATCGCAGCCGCAGCAATAAAATGGAAGCGCGTTTTACATCTGGCGGGCGGTGCTGTGCCAAGCGTGACCCATATAAGTGTCTGGGGCCAGGACAAGGGGTGGGCAGGAGGGCACTGTGCTATCATGTGAGTTGGGGGGGGGGGCACCAGAAGGATGTTGGGCGAGAGGAGAAGAGGGGGTTTGGGGAGTGGGCAGGGGATAGGAATTGTTCTAGGAGGGTACATTTGGGGAAGTGTGATAGGGGTGGTGATTTGAGGGAATTTGGGTTGGGAGGGGGTAAGATGTGTGCTTGAAGGGGGGGTTTTGGGGGGATTTTGGGGGGTTTGTACTAGGAGGTCGGATTTTGGGGGGTTTGTACTAGGAGAGGGGATTTTGGGGGTTTGTGCTAGAGGGGGGGGTTTTGGTGCAATGGTATGGTACAGTATACAACAGTATAGTACATTATAGTATGATATGGTACAGTATAGTAGGGTATGGTACAATATAGAACAGTATGGTATGGTACAGTATAGTACGGGATAGTACAGTATAACACAGTATAGTATAGTATAGTACGATATGGTACAGTATAGTACGGTATAGTACAGTATAACACAGTATAGTACGGTATGGTACAGTATAGTACGGTATGGTATGGTAGTGTAGTACAGTATAGTACAGTGTAGTACGGTATGGTACAGTATAGTACATTGTAGTGCAGTATAGTATGGTATGGTACAGTGTAGTACAGTATAGTGCGGTATAGTACAGTATAGTACATTATAGTACGCTATTGTACAGTTTAGTACGGTATAGTACAGTATGGTATGGTAGTGTAGTACGGTATAGTACAGTATAGTACGGTATAGTACAGTATGGTATGGTAGTGTAGTACGGTATAGTATGGTATAGTACAGTATGGTATGGTAGTGTAGTACGGTATAGTACAGTATAGTACGGTATAGTACAGTATGGTATGGTAGTGTAGTACAGTATAGTACATTACAGTACGGTATGGTACAGTATAGTATGGTATAATACAGTATAATACAGTATAGTACGGTATAGTACAGTATAGTACATTATAGTATGGTATGGTACAGTATAGTACAGTATGGTATGGTAGTGTAGTACGGTATAGTATGGTATGGTAGTGTAGTACAGTATAGTATGGTATGGTATGGTAGTGTAGTACAGTATAGTACGGTATAGTACATTATAGTAAGGTATGGTACAGTATAGTACAGTATGGTATGGTACAGTATAGTACGGTATGATAGTGTAGTATGGTATGATACAGTGTAGTACAGTATGGTACACCCCGTTTGAACAAGGCCAAATTTGATAGCCGTCCACGGCCCTGAGGGCACATTGTCTGTGTTTGGGGCCGTGCACCCACATCAATGTCAAATTGGGAGCACCTGCTGCATCCCAACAGGTAAGTGTGCCATAATGTCCATATGGAGGAATGGAATCCTGATAGGTAAGTATGCCATGTTGTCCATGTGGGGGAATGGAACCCTGACAGGTAAGTGTGCCATGTTGTCCATATAGAGGAACAGAACCCTGACAGGTAAGTGTGCCATGTTGTCCATATGGGGGAATGGAACCCTGACAGGTAAGTATGCCATGTTGTCCATATAGAGGAACAGAACCCTGACAGGTAAGTGTGCCATGTTGTCCATGTGGAGGAATGGAAACCTGACAGGTAAGTATGCCATGTTGTCCATATAGAGGAACAAACCCTGACAGGTAAGTGTGCCATGTGGTCCATATAGAGGAACAAAACCCTGACAGGTAAGTATGCCATGTTGTCCATATAGAGGAACAAAACCCTGACAGGTAAGTGTGCCATGTTGTCCATGTGGAGGAATGGAACCCTGACAGGTAAGTGTGCCATGTTGTCCATATAGAGGAACAGAACCCTGACAGGTAAGTGTGCCATGTTGTCCATATGGGGGAATGGAACCCTGACAGGTAAGTGTGCCATGTTGTCCATATAGAGGAACAGAACCCTGACAGGTAAGTGTGCCATGTTGTCCATATGGGGGAATGGAACCCTGACAGGTAAGTATGCCATGTTGTCCATATAGAGGAACAGAACCCTGACAGGTAAGTGTGCCATGTTGTCCATATGGAGGAATGGAACCCTGACAGGTAAGTGTGCCATGTTGTCCATATGGAGGAATGGAACCCTGACAGGTAAGTGTGCCATGTTGTCCATATAGAGGAACAGAACCCTGACAGGTAAGTGTGCCATGTTGTCCATATGGAGGAATGGAACCCTGACAGGTAAGTGTGCCATGTTGTCCATGTGGAGGAATGAAACAGGACAATGTCCAGTCTCACCATATACAGGCTGCAGGCAGCGGGTCGGACCTGTGCCTCCCGGACACAATAAAACGCCAGGATTGGGGATGCACTGCGTGCGTTTAGCACTTTTTAGCATTTAGCGCATATTGCACAAGGCGATAATGTTTGCACGGACCCAGAACACGCATGCAGATTAGAAGTCAGAGAAAAGTCAGAACTCCCCCTCTGCAGGCTTGTTTACCTCAGAAAGTTCTGACAACACAGAATCAGCATGAGAGCCAGGCAACCAGCATATCCTTTCCATAGCTCAGCAATGTTTTATTGGTGTATATATGACAGGGACAGGTCTGCAGCCTGAGGCTGTCCTGGATATAAGGGACTGTTTGTTGTCATTCACTCTGCAGGACTTGGCTGCTTATTTCCTGTCACATTATGCAACCCGTACCCCGCCACTGCTGTGTAAGCGCCCTGCGGACATGCCGGGACAGGTGTCAGCCATTTTATTCAGAATTGGGGCAATCTGAGCTCATTCGGCTCCAATACACACTTTGACCTTTGAAGCGTCCCGCACTGAGGAGAACAAGCGCGGGCAAAGCACGGCCGGTGACGTCAGCCCACCAGGGGGGCGGATCCCTTAGCCAGTCTGTTGCCATGGTGAGCCGGCTGACTGGAAGCCGCGTGGATCCCCGGGCTGGGAATGCAGGATGCCGGTCACGTGCCTCCGGTCAGCTGTCAATCACAGCGCCGAGCCTTCCCAAACCACGTGACCGCGCTGGAATCCCCGAGCTGCTGCAGAACCTCTTCCCTGACAGCTGTGGAGGAATAGATTTATCGTTTGCATCCATAAATAAATAATTCATTAAACAAAATATCCATAAATAAAAATAATTTAAATAAATTGAATAAATATATTATCGATCAAATAAAATATAAATCAATAAAAATAATTTTAATAAATTGAAAAATGTATTGATTAAATAAAATATAAATCAAATAATATATAAAATGAATTTAAATAAATAAATTATCGATTAAATGAAATATAAATCCATAAATTGAATAAACACAAAGTTACATAGCAACTGTGTATTTATTCCAATTATTTTTATTGATTTATATTTTATTTAATCGATAGTTTATTTAAATTATTTTCAAATTTTTTATATATTTTATTTAATTGATAATGTATTTATTACATTTATAAAAATTATGTTTATTTATTATTTGTATCGATTTATTTATTGAAAAATATATTTATTCAATTAATTTCATTTTTTTAAATTTATTTAAATAAATTATAATTTAAATAAAATATAAATCAATAAAAATAATAAATACAAATAATTTAAATAAATCAATTAATGATCGATTAAATAAAATATAAATCAATAAAAAATTGAATACATACATAGTTACATATATGTAACTATGTATTTATTTAAATTATTTTTATTTTTATTGATTTAGATTTTATTTAATTAAAAATGTATTCAATTTATTAAAATGATGTTTATTTATTATTTGTATCGATTTATTTAATGGAAAATATATTTATTCAATTAATTTCATTTTTTTTTATTTATTTAAATAAATTATAATTTAAATAAAATATAAATCAATAAAAATAATAAATACAAATAATTTAAATAAATCAATTAATTAATCGATTAAATAAAATATAAATCAATAAAAAATTGAATACATACTTAGTTACATATATGTAACTATGTATTTATTTAAATTATTTTTATTGATTTATATTTTATTTAATTAAAAATGTATTCAATTTATTAAAATGATATTTATTTATTATTTGTATTGATTTATTTAATGAAAAATATATTTATTCAATTAATTTCATTTTTTTAAATTTATTTAAATAAATTATAATTTAAATAAAATATAAATCAATAAAAATAATAAATACAAATAATTTAAATAAATCAATTAATAAATCGATTAAATAAAATATACATCAATAAAAAATTGAATACATACTTAGTTACATATATATTTTTATTTTTATTGATTTATATTTTATTTAATTAAAAATGTATTCAATTTATTAAAAAAAATTATTTACTATTTTTATTGATTTAGATTTTATTTAATCGATAATGTATTTATTTACTTTATTTAAATTATTTTTAAAATAATTAAAATAAATTGAGATCAAAATTTTACTATTTGGCCGAAAAGCAAAAAGCTATGTGTGGTGGAAAACTAACACTGCACATCACTCCGAACACACCATCCCCACTGTGAAACATGGTGGTGGCAGCATCATGTTGTGGGGATGCTTTTCTTCAGCAGGGACAGGGAAACTGGTCAGAGTTGATGGGAAGAGGGATGGAGCCAAATACAGGGCAAGCTTAGAGTCTGCAAAAGACTTGAGACTGGGGCGGAGCTAAGGGACTCGGATGCGCACTGCTGACGTTCCCATCCTGTACAGAGCTGTGGAGATTCAAGAGTCAAGTTGAGAGCACTTGTGGAGCCCATGCAGAGCGCATGGCGGGGGTCACTCCACTATGGAGGGGGGGGGGGGGGTAGTATTGGAAAATGCTGGACAGGTGGATGTGGAAATTGCTCAAAGTTTCCCTCCAAATTGCACATTACACAGAAGGTGTGCATTGTCAGGGGGAAGTGAGAATTATCTGGAGTTGCAGTGCAATGTACATGGAGGACGTTCATCTCTAAGAGCAGTCTGCTTTAACCACTTAAGACCCGGACAATTATGCAGGTAAAGGACCCTTTTTGTGATTCGGCACTGCGTCGCTTTAACTAACAATTGCGCGGTCGTGCGACGTGGCTCCCAAACAAAATTGGCGTCCTTTTTTTCCCCACAAATAGAGCTTTTTTTTGGTGGTATTTGATCACCTCTTTTTTGCGCTATAAACAAAAATAGAGCGAAAATTTTGAAAAAAAAATCAATAGTTTTTACGTTTTGCTATAATAAATATCCCCAAAAAATACATTGGGCCAGATTCAGGTAGATGAGAGCATCTTTGCTCTGGAGTAACGCTTCTCATTTACGTTACTCTGACGACCCTTTCAGCGCAAGTACTGTTATTCACATAGCAGTTGCGCGTAAACTTGCGCCGGAGTAACGATAATGCGCTGGCGTAACCCGACGCAAGTGGAAGTGGGTGTGATCATATGTAAATGATGGGCGGAGCCCAGCGCAGAGGCTTACGTTCAGCGCATCATCCACGGAGCATGCGCAGTGAGTGCGGCTCCACTCGCCCCCTTGTGCGCATGCTCACAACTTCCGTCGGCACCACTTCCCGGGAAACGTCAGCGCAATGCCTTCCGTTGGGCGCTTAAAAGCGCAGGCGGAAACGCCATTCCGGCGCAAAAGTATATCCGTTTCCCCCCACCCCAGGGAAGATACTTTTGTGCTGTGATGGCTGCTCCCGCTACCCCCAGAGAGAGGAGGAACCTCAACTTTAATTCACAGGAGGTGTCTGTGATCATATCCGCGATGGAGAGTTTTAATCATTTTCTCCATGGGAAAAAAAGCCGTAAGACCAGCCGGGAGAGGAAGCAGGGCATCCTGGACACCATTGCTGGCCGGGTCAATATTTTGGGGAACTCCACCCGGACTGCTTCTGACATTCAAAAAAAAATTAATGATCTGCGGCGCAAGGTCCGTGGCAAGGTGGCCACCATCAGGAGGCATGAGAGGGGCACAGGTGGTGGTCCCCCATGTCCGATCACCCTGACCGCGGAGGAGGAGGTGGTCTCTCGCTGCCTGGAGAGGGAGCAGGTGGAGGGGGTCCCTGGCTATGACTCTATGGAGGAAGGCTCCAGGACAGGTAAGTGTTTTTTATCCCCTATTTGATGTGTTGCATTTGGGGGGGGGAGGGTACATGTGCCAAGTGTGTGGGACCACCAACATGTGTCTGCTTTGTGTCATCCACAGATGACGGAGCTGGGCCATCATCTGTCAGCGTCCAGTCCACCCCATCCCCCCAACGCCATCGTGTGCCCGAGCCCCTGGGTGGTGAAGACACCGAGGTGGAGGAGGAGAGTGCCCACACCACACCTGCCGAGGTGGTTGTGGAGGATCCTGCTGTGGCAGAGCAGGACTTTTCTTTAGTTTTGGAGGTCTCCTCCCCTTCTCCTGGGCCGTCTGTCATCCCCTCCCCCATCCTTGGAAGCCCCTCAAGGGCGACTCCATCCCCCCGGGGACAACCATCTTCTGGCCCCAGGAAGGCGACCCAGAAGACCAGGGGGGTGTCGGATGTTGTCCAGGGCCAGTTGGCGAGGGATCACGCCAGACAGACCCAACAAATGGGGGAACTAGTTGGGCACTTAGAGAAAGTGGCTGACAGCCTGGGCTCCGTTGCCCAGATAAGCAACGCAGTGCAGGATGTCAGCTGCAACTGCGCTGCAGTGGTGACCAGTTTGGGGGAGGTGCAGGGGGATATTAGGCACCTCACTGCAGCCGTACAGGCAAACACTGCTGCCATCCATGGGAACAGTGCTGCCATCCGGGACCAGGGGAGGCTGAGTCGGCGGGCCCAGCACTACCAAGTGACCCGGCAGCTGAGGATGCAGGGCCAGACAAACAATTACCTCGGCCGGATAGCCATGGCCTTGGAGGGCATGCAGGCCACACCTGCCAGGAGTGGCCCACCCGGGGATCAGCCACCTCCAGATGCCCCCCCCACCCCCACCCACTCCATCCAGGCAGCTGAGGAGCCAGAGAGGTTCGGCAAGAAAGAGCCCCCGGCATCCCCGATGATTTTTTTATTTTGGATTTCTGATTTATACTCAGGTTATGAGATTTTTATTTTTGATACTGCACACGTTGCAGTGTGAATGGTGTGTGAATGTGAGAGGGTGGCACTCCTGACAGTAAGGGGTGTCACCCTCGGCCGTGGTGGTGAAGTTATCCCCACGGCTGTATGAATGACGTGTGAAAGGTGTATGAATGGACAGCGACATCATTGGGGCCTTGACGCCGGCGTTGCTGCTCCCAAGTCCTACATGCTGGACTTGGGCTAATCCAATGCGATGTGCATGTGGTGTGTGTGATCTAGGGACATTAGTGGTGTACACGCGTGCATTGTCTGTGTGATTAATGTTTTGGTTTAGTGTCCAAAGATGCCTACGGCGAGGACCCTCCTGACTGCTCTTCCATCAGCAGACTGGGTGTCCTCTGGCAGGTGGGGACTGTGTGGGTCGGGGGTCAGGTCATCACGTATGTCAATCTGCAGGCTTTTTTTCATAGCAAAGTTGTGCAGAATGCAACATGCACCGATGATCTGACACACAAAGGTAGGGGAATACAATAGGGTCCCCCCAGTCTTATCCAGGCAGCGGAAACGGGACTTCAGGAGCCCAAATGTTTGTTCCACCACTGCACGGGTTTTGATGTGTGCTTCATTGTATTTTCTCTCTCCTCTGGTTTGGGGGTTGCGGAAAGGAGTCATTAGATGGGGTCCCAGTGCATATGCAGAGTCACCTGGAAGGGAAAAGACAGGAGGATGTTAGTCATGCATGTGCCACTTCTGTTGTGCATCACGGGAGGGGATAGTCATGCCTGCCACCCATGTCACTCACCAACCAGCCAGCTGTCCCCATACATGTTCTGTTCGAATTCTGCTGGGATGGGGCTCTGATTGTATATGAAGCTGTCATGGCTGGATCCGGGGTGTTTGGCACGGACGTGCCATATGAGGCGTTGGGCATCGGCTATCACCTGTACGTTGATGGAATGCCAATGCTTCCGATTGCGGTATATGTGCTCTGTGGCACTGGGGGGCTGTAGGGCCACATGTGTGCAATCAATGGCCCCCACAGTGCGTGGGAATCTGGCAATGCTGTAGAAATCTGTCATTGTCTTCAGCCGCAGCTCCTCAGTGGTTGGTCTGATGAAGTGGTGGGACATGCGTGTGAGGATTGCAGGGACAACCTGGTGCACACATCTGCTCACGGAGGATTGTGACATCCCAGCCACCACTCCACTTGTACGCTGGAATGATCCACTTGCAAGGAAATGAAGTGTTGCCAGGACCTTCACCAGTGGCTGCACTGCATGTGAGCGGTGTGTCTTGCTGGTGATGTCATCCTGCAGGGTTGTGGTTAGTTCAAGGATTGCATCTGGGCTGAATCTGAAGAGGCGATACACCTCCTCATCCCCCATGCCAAAGAGGCTCATGCGCGTGCGGTATATCCTCTCACGTGCCGCCTCCTCCGTACCGGGGGACCCATTAGTAGTTCTAGGACCACGATTGCCCCTGGCATGTTGGCACACAGAGGTGTTGTCCTGGCAAGTGTGGGTGCTCAGCTTCCTAGTTTCGTCGGTAACGCTGCTGCTGTAGCTGCTCTCCTGCTGACCTGTGACCGTCTGGAGTAAAGATAAAGCAGCTATTTGTAGGAATAACTTTGCGCCGGACGGACCAGATACGCGCGGCGCATGTAGCCAGCGTATGGTGCTAATCCGTTCGCGAATTGGGAAATCTCCCTCATTTGCATATTTGCAGGGGAAATCAATAGGCGCGACTGATGCGCCAAACGAAATTATGCGCTGACGGGACTCTGGCGTCGGAAAGTTAAGCCGATCGGAAATGGCCCGTTTTCCGGCGCATCTAGTTTGGTGGGTACGGCCACATAGAAACGACGGCAATAAGCGTTTATCGATTGGTTTGCAAAAAATGTATAGGGCCAGATTCAGGTAGCGTTACTCTGGAGTATCAGTGATACTCCAGCCTGAGGCCTCGTACACACGAGCGGTCCGATGGATCGTTTTAGCAGACATCTTCGATCGTGTGTATGGGCTAGCGGACAGATTTGTCCACCCGACAGATTTCAAAGCATGCTTTGAAATCTATCGGGTGGGAATGTGTCCACCCGACATGTCTGCTGGTTAGTACACTTACCAGCAGACATGTCGTCCCGCACCGCCACCGCGCCGCCGCCGAATGGATTCGGCGCAATGCGCGGAAGTGTTTTACTTCCTGGTGCGGTGACGTGGCGGCGTCAACGTCACCGCCACGTCACCGCGCCGTCCGCCGGCGGGGAATTTGATCCGATGGTGTGTACACGCCATCGGACCAAACTCCAGATCGGACATATCCGATGGAAACGGTCCGTGGACCGTTTTCATCGGATATGTCCGATCGTGTGTACAAGGCCTAACTCTCACTTTGAGCCGGCGTTTCTGTTTTCAGTAAGCAGAAAACAAGAAACGCCGGGTTGGAGTTCCTATACGAGCGGCGTAATTGTATTTCGCTGTCGTATCGGAACTGCAATTTAAAAAATGGCGCTCAGGTCGTTCCCGCTGATTAACGCCGAGAATATGTTAATCAGCGAGAATCGGAAATTCACGATTGTACTCGGGCCCGACGCAATGATTTTCCGACGTTTCCGTAAGCGATACGCGGCGCAATGAAAAACATGCCCCCTAGGTGGAGTATCCTATGTTAAAGCGGAGCTCCAGCCGCGAAACATTTTTTTTTTTAAAGTCAGCAGCTACTAACAGTGTAGCTGCTGACTTTAAATAAAGACACTTACCTGTCCTAGGCGCCCGCGCTGACGGCCCCCCCCCCCCCCGATGCCGGTCCCACGATCGCTCCGGGTCCCGCGCCGCCATTCACACTATGGGAAACAGGGTCTCACGCTGGCTTGTGAATGGGCGCGCTGCTCTCTGAGAACACACACAGTTCCCAGAAAGCAGCGCGCCCCATTCACAAGGAGAAGGACAAGAAGACATTAAACCGCGGTGTGGAAGAGGCAGATTATGGACTTCCGCATAGCAACAGCTATTTCGGGTGAGTATTTTTTTGACGTTGACGTTCCCTGACAGAATTTGGAGCATGCGCACTGACAGTCGACGCATGCGCAGTACGTTTGCCGCGGGATCACGCATAGTTTACATAATACACGCCCCCTACCCGCCCAATTTGAATAACGCCGGCTCATTTTCGCAACGCCGCCGCAACTTTAGGAGCAAGTGCTATGTGAATAACAGTACTTGCTCCTAAAGTTTCGGCGGAGTAACGTAAATGAGAAACGTTACTCCACCAAAAAGATCCGCTCTCCTACCTGAATCTGGCCCATAGTGTTTACAAAATAGGGGATTATTTTATTGCATTTTTAATAATATTTTTTTTTTTTACCACTAATGGCAGTGATCAGCGATTTTTTTTCGTGACTGCGACATTATGGCGGACACATTGGACACTTTTGACACATTTTTGGGACCATTGTCATTTTCACGGCGAAAAGTGCAATAAAAATGCACCGATTACTGTGAAAATGACAATTGCAGTTTAGGAGTTAACCACTAGGGGGCGCTGAAGGGGTTAAGTGTGACCTTATAAGTTTTTCTAACTGTAGGGGGGCGGGGCTGGACGTGTGACGTCATTGATCGTCTTTCCCTATATCAGGGAACAGACGATCACTGACACTGCCACAATGAAGAACAGGGAAGGTGTGTTTACACTCACCTCTCCCCGTTCTTCAGCTCCCGTGACTGATCGCGGGACATCGGCAGCGATGGGATCCATGGGTCCCGCGGGCATGGTCACGGGGCTTCAGGCCAGATCGCAATCGCGCAGCTGGCGGCGCGCGTGCGACCCACAGGTATGTGCCCAGCCGTGCCGTTCTGCCGACGTATATCAGCATGAAAGGGTCCTTAAGTGGTTAAGGTGGAGTATTCTCCCAACGGCAGCCTCAGCCTTGTTCCAGGGCATTGATGAAGATGGCACAAAGCAAAGGTTACCAATGTGTGTAGTAAAGTGACCCTGTACCAGGTGCCTGGCATAACCCAGAGGAGCCCACCCTGGATAGTCTGATCCAGATAGAAATACATTCCCTGACCTGGACCTGGCCATTCCCTGAACGGCCAAACATCCCTGTAATGTAACGTCCCACACTCCTAAACCGCTTCCATCATATACCTTCCTATCAGTCTGGATATAGATATCGGATATTCCAGCTGCTCTCAAGCACATAATGAGACAAGAACTGTTTGTGTGCTGAACATGGAGTGTTTATAAGAACCAAGAATACAACCTTATACACAGTTAGAGTAGGTAACCAGAACATAAATTAACATGAGCTAATTAACTAATCATTTACCCAGACGAGGTGACTCCGAGATATGACCTTTCAGGGTAGATGTCATGTCTCCTCGCTCACCTGCTATACAATACACATTATAATAAGTGTAAACACAGGACATCTTCACACAATAGCAGAGATTAAATTAGCACAGAGAACAGACAGATGGCTGGAGGTGAGGATATTAGCATCTAACAGTATGTGTCCCAACATTATGAATGAGTCACTCTTACAATAAACCCGTTGAGTTCAGAATCAACAAACAGTAAATAGTTCTTTACAGATATCCTGGAATATATTGTGGATAATAATTACATAATAATGCCAGGTAGTCCCAGGGCTTTTTTTCAGCAGAAAACATGGGGGAACGCAGTTCCGGCACCTCCTGCTCTGAATGTATGTTATGGTGCTCGGAGGTGGGTAGGGGGTGGAACCAAGGAACGGTGCTCAGAGGTGGGTAGAGGGTGAAACCAATCAATGGTGCTTGGAGGTGGGTAGGGGGATGGAACCAAGGAATAGTGCTCAGAGGTGGTTAGGGGGTGGAACCAAGGCACGGTACTCAGAGGTGGGTAGGGGGTGAAACCAATCAATGGTGCTTGGAGGTGAGTAGGGGAATGAAAACAAGGAATACTACTCGAAGGTGGGTAGGGAGTGGAACTAAGGAATAGTGCTCGGAGGTGGGTAGGGGGTAGAACCAAGGAATAGTGCTCAGAGGTGGGTAGAGGGTGAAACCAATCAATGGTGCTTGGAGGTGAGTAGGGGATGAAAACAAGGAATACTACTCGAAGGTGGGTAGGGAGTGGAACCAAGGAATAGTGCTCGGAGGTGGGTAGGGGGTGGAACCAAGGAACGGTGCTCAGAGGTGGGTAGAGGGTGAAACCAATCAATGGTGCTTGGAGGTGGGTAGGGGGATGGAACCAAGAAATAGTGCTCAGAGGTGGTTAGGGGGTGGAACCAAGGCTCGGTACTCAGAGGTGGGTAGGGGGTGAAACCAATCAATGGTGCTTGGAGGTGAGTAGGGGGATGAAAACAAGGAATACTACTCGAAGGTGGGTAGGGAGTGGAACTAAGGAATAGTGCTCGGAGGTGGGTAGGGGGTAGAACCAAGGAATAGTACTCAGAGGTGGGTAGAGGGTGAAACCAATCAATGGTGCTTGGAGGTGAGTAGGGGATGAAAACAAGGAATACTACTCGAAGGTGGGTAGGGAGTGGAACCAAGGAATAGTGCTCGGAGGTGGGTAGGGGGTGGAACCAAGGAACGGTGCTCAGAGGTGGGTAGAGGGTGAAACCAATCAATGGTGCTTGGAGGTGGGTAGGGGGATGGAACCAAGAAATAGTGCTCAGAGGTGGTTAGGGGGTGGAACCAAGGCTCGGTACTCAGAGGTGGGTAGGGGGTGAAACCAATCAATGGTGCTTGGAGGTGGGTAGGGGATGAAAACAAGGAATAGTATTCGAAAGTGGGTAGGGGGTGGAACCAAGGACTAGTGCTCGAAGGTGGTTAGGGGGTGGAACCAAGGAATAGTACTCAAAGGTGAGTAGGCGGTGGAACCAAGGAATAGTGCTCGGAGGTGGGTAGGGGGTGGAACAAAGGCTCGGTACTCAGAGGTGGGTAGGGGGTGAAACCAATCAATGGTGCTTGGAGGTGGGTAGGGGATGAAAACAAGGAATAGTATTCGAAAGTGGGTAGGGGGTGGAACCAAGGACTAGTGCTCGAAGGTGGTTAGGGGGTGGAACCAAGGAATAGTACTCAAAGGTGAGTAGGCGGTGGAACCAAGGAATAGTGCTCGGAGGTGGGTAGGGGGTGGAACAAAGGAATGGTGGATGTCCCAGGTGAGTCTGTCACGATCCCCATATGTTTAGGTGACACAACCATACCTCCCATTTATGATATCTGCAGAACTTAGGTCAGGCAAACACCTGCTGTGCACATTTTTCAAAATTTGCGATCTTTATGTGTATAGACCTGAACGACATACATCCAGGGCTGAGCATGTGACATAAAAACAAGGGTTTCTCAGACTTCAACCCTTCAGTTGCTTTGTGTAGTCCAGATGTTGTTTGTACAGGAAACCAGGAAGTACAAAACATGTTTTCTGATTAATATACACTCAGAAATGTGGTCCTATCAGACTGAAACTTTATCACAAGATCATTGCAAAGAACTCGAACAATGGAATTCCGAGACTTTCCCTTCCTTGCTATGGTAAGCACACCCTTGTGTTGTGATTGTCCTATATGGTTGCTTGGATGGGTGCTGGCAATGCAACATCACACACAAATGTGTCACCCAGTATGACAAATACAGTATGTATGCATGGAAGATGTGATAAAAAAACAAGTTCAGAGAGCAACAATAAAAAAAAAAGACCAAAGGAATAAAATATACCCCGAGAGGTGCAGGAACTTAAAGGAGATCTCCGGTCACAGCATTCACTTTCATTATATAACAGCATTGTAATAACAATGCAAACAATCCAATATAAGATAGATTACTTAAGCCCAGGTCTTATATTAATTTTGGCAACAAAAGACATAGTAGGTCTTATTTTCCGGGTAGGTCTTACCATGTCTTCTCTCCCCTTCTCCCTCCCTGCCTGTCAGGAATCCCCACTGTGAACTGAGTTAAAAATGCTTGTAAAATCCTATAATCCACTCTATTACAGTATTATATAATGTACAATGTGTGTGTTTTTGTAATATAATTGTGCCAAATACATTTGTTATAGCACCGCTCCGTGATTCTGTTACCTGCCGGAGCTCTCTTTTCCGCATTTATATTACAGAAACACACACATTGTACATTTTATACTACTGTAATAGAGTGGATTATAGGATTTTACAAGCATTTTTAACTAGGGCTTATTTTCGGGGTAGGGCTTATATTGCAGCCCTCCTTGAAAATAACACTAGGTCTTATTTTCAGGGTAGGTCTTATTTTTGGGGAAACAGGGTACTTTGCAGTGTCTCCTCTGCTGTTTACATTAAATTTCGAAGGACTATATATCCCATGGTACCTTGCTGCCAGTGATCCAAAGGGGTGTGATGCTATAGCCCTCAGAAATAGCAGAAAACAATGTAACTAATAACAGTCAACACAGGAAAGCAAAGGAAGTTATTACAAGATTCTACTTTGTGCACCCAATGCATTTTGCAAACCCAGAATCTACCTCTACCAGACCAGTGGGAGGGACCCAGCAGGCCCCACCTACTACAGGTTGCCTGTAGAAAACTATAGGAGGGGGGCGGAGACCAGACCAGTCACCCTGCACAAGGAGAGAGAGCAGCAGTGACTGGTGGGAGGGCCCAGCAGGCCCCACCCACTACAGTTTGCCTGCAGAAAACAACAGGAGGGGGCGAAGATAGGACCAGTCACCCTGCACAAAGAGGGAGAACAGCAGTGCGTGGTGGGAGGGTCCAGCAGGCCCCACCCACTACAGGCTGCCTGTAGAAAACTATAGGAGAGGGCAGAGACAAGGCCAGTCACCCTGCACAAGGAGGGAGAGCAGCAGTGAGTGGTGGGCGGGCATAGCTTCCAACTGTCCCTGATTTCGAGGGACTGTCCCTGATTTAGAGCAATGTCCCTCTGTCCCTGATTCCTCCTCATTTGTCCCTCATTTTGGTCTGATCTATATAGATGTATATAAAATGCACTTTTTATCTTTTAAAAAGTGTTTTCAAGCACTAAACTTTTCATCTGATTTCTAAATTGCTGAATTTGTAAATTCCAATGACTGCATACTTTTGATGATAGGTGTCCCTCACTCCTATCTCATAAAGTTGGGAGGTATGGGAGGGTCCAGCAGGCCCCACCCACTACAGGCTGCCTGCAGAAAATGACAGGAGGGGCGGAGACCAGACCAGTCACCCTGCACAGGGGGGGAGAGCAGCAGTGACTGGTGGGAGGGCCCAGCAGGCCCCACCCACTACAGGCTGCCTGCAGAAAACTATAGGTGGGTACAGAGATAAGACCAGTCACCCTGCACAAGGAGAAAAAACAAAAGTGAGTGGTGGGAGGGTCCAGCAGGCCCCATCCACTACATGCTGCCTGCAGAAAACCACAGGAGGGGGCGGGGACAAGACCAGTCACCCTGCACAAGGAGAGAGCAGCAGTGACCGGTCTTTTTATAGGAAGTCTCACACTGGATTACTACACAGGTCTGGAAGAAATACATGACAGTGAACTTGATTACTGTATATTGTCGTTGATTGTTGAAAACATTATTATGTATTGATTATGTGTATATTTTCGTAGTTAGACTACTTGCCTCCATCATCCAAGAGCACAGGGTCCTAAGGAAGCAGTCAAAGCGAAACGCGTAAACCTCTCTTCTCTTGGTTAATCCCTCTGGGGCTCAAACAAGAATTGAATAGTACATAATAGGGTTTATTTACTAAAGCTGAAGAGTGTAAAATCAGGCTCACTTCTGCATAGGAACCAATCAGCTTTCAGGTTGTATTGCCAAAGCTTAAAGTGGAAGTTCACCCAAAAATACATTTCTAATAATACCTTGAGTTGACCGGTTAGACTGCGGGGAGGCTGGGGTTTTTTTTTTTTTTCATACATACCTTGTTAGCGGTGTTTCATCCCTCGGCTGGTACGATTCTTGCGTGGCTGGGCGTTCCTAGTTGATTGACGTTCGTCCGACCGGCGCATACTGCGCGTCACGACTTTCCGAAAGAAGCCGAACGTCGCTGCGCAGGCGCCGTATAGAGCCGACTCTATACGGTGCCTGCGCAATGACGTTTGGCTTCTTTCGGAAAGTCGTGACGCGCAGTATGCGCCGGTCGGAGGAACGTCAATCAACTAGGAACTCCCAACCCCACTAGAGTCATACCCGGAAGCCGAGGGATGAAACACCGCTAACAAGGTATGTAAAAAAAAAAAACAGCCTCCCCGCAGTCTAACCGGTCAGCTGAAGGTATTATTAGAAATTTATTTTTGGGTGAACTTCCACTTTAACTGGACAAGCTGAGGTTAGAAGCTGATTGGCTACCATGCACAGCTGCACCAGATCCTGAGTGCTCCAGGTTTAGTAAGGGCTCTTTCACACGTCCGTTTCGTTCGTCCGTTTTTTGGACGTCCGTTAACGGACCTCAATGCTTCCCTATGGGAGCGGACCCGCTAACGTCCGCCAGATCCGCATCCGTATTTTCGGACGGAAGAATGTCCTATTTTTCTTCCGTCCGGCCAAACGGATTGGATGCAAACGGACAGACGGTCCGTTTCCATCCGATTCCCCATAGGGGATAGCAGAGGAGAGACAGGGCGGTCCCTGCACAGTGTGTGGGGACCGCCCTGTCCGCCCGACAGCTCAGCCGCTGAGCTGACGGACACACGGAGCGGACCGAAAAACGGACCGATCCGTGTGAAAGGGCCCTTAATCTATCCCATTGTTATGTTGGACCTCCAGTACAGAGGGGAGCTTAAAGAACGTGCAGCCATTTTTTAACCACTTCCGGACCGCCGCACGCCTATCTACGTCGGCACTTTGAAGATGGATATCTCGGTTATGGCAGCAGCTACCCGCTATAACCCAGGTATCCTCTTTTTCAGCGGGCAGTCCGGTTTACGATAATGATGGTCTCTGGGGGTGAATTGCCGCGAGATCGCCATTATCGGGTCCTCTCTGTGGCTGGGTATGGAGATGAGTGAAGTGGCCACCCTCCCGTCTCCATACCACAGCAGGGCCCAAGAAGCGTCAAAATATCACTTCTGCCCATAGCTCTTAGGCCTCGTACACACGATCAAATCTGTCTGCTGGAAACAGTCTGCTAGACCGTCCCAGCAGACAGATTCGATCGCGTGTTCGGGCGAGCCGACGGATTTGGCCACCCGACAGATTTCAAAGCAAGCTTTGAAATCTATCGGGTGGGAACCCGTCCGCCCGACATGTCTGCTGGTTAGTACACTTACCAGCAGACATGTCGTCTCGCACCGCCGCCGAATGGATTCGGTGCATGCGCGGAAGTGTTTTACTTCCTGGTGCGGTGACGTGGCGGCGTCAACGTCACCGCCACGTCACCGACACGTCAGCGCGCCGTCTGCTGGCGGGGATTTTGGTTTGCTCGTGTGTACACGCGAGCAAACCAAAATCCAAAGAGACAGATTTGTTCATATCGGTCGGTCCGACCGATTTGAACAAATGAATTGCCTCGTGTGTACGAGGCCTTAAAGGGAATTTTTTTTTTGTAATTTTTTCAAATGACTAAAAAAAAATGTATTTATTTATTTATTGCATTTTAGTGTATATATATATATATATATATATATATATATATATATATGGTGTGAGGTCTTTTTGACCCCAGATCTCATATTTAAGAGGACCTGTCATGCTTTTTTTCTATTACAAGGGATGTTTACATTCCTTGTAATAGGAACAAAAGTGGCCCAATTATTTTCGTTTTAAAAGAACAGTGTAAAAAATAAAAATAAATGGTAAAACAAATAAGAAAAAATAAATATTTTTTTTTTAACGCACCCCGTCTTGTCGACCTCGTGTGCGGAAACGAACGCATACGTGAGCAGCACCCGCATATGAAAGCGGTGTTCAAACCGCACAAACCGTCCTCTGTAACTCAAAACTTTGTCGCCATTCCACAATCAGCACAATTTTGAGGCGTTGGGTATCAATTCACTCGGCGTAACATTATCTTTCACAATATAAAAAAAATTGGGCTAACTTTACTGTTATCTTATTTATTTAAAAAAAAAGTGCGCTTGTAATACCGCTGCGCAAATACGGTGTGACAAAAAGCATTTTATTCTCTAGGGTGTTAGGAAAAAAAGTATAATGTTTTGGGGTTCTAAGTAATTTTCTAGCAAAAAAAAATGTTTTTAACTTGTAAACAACAAATCTGAAAAAGAGGTTTGATCCTTAAAGCGGAGGTTCCATTTAAAAAAAAAAAAATTAAAAGTCAGCAGGTACTAACACTGTAGCTGCTGACTTTTAATAAGGACACTTATGCCGCGTACACACGATCATTTTTTGTGATGAAAAAAAAAACGACGTTTTCTGTGAAGTAAAAAACGACGTTTTTGAAACGTCACTTTCAAAGACAATTTTGCATACACACCATCGTTTTTTTCACAAAAAGCGAGGTTACGTTCACCACTCTTTTCCATTGAAGTTCGCTTCATAACTAGCTTCTGGGCATGCGCGGGTTGAAAAACGTCGTTTTAAATGACGTTTTTGCTACACACGGTGACTTTTTGTGAAACAAAAAACGACGTTTTGAAAAACGACACAAAAAATTCAAGCATGTTGGAATTTTTTTTTGGTCGTTTTTTTGAAGACAAAAAACGACGTTTTGCCCACACACGATCAATTTAAATGACGTTTTAAAAAACGTCGTTTTTTTTTCATCGCAAAAAACGACCGTGTGTACGCGGCATTACTCGTCCTAGTCGCCAGTGATGTCGGCCCCCGCCGAGGCCGATCCTTGATCCTGGCAGCTCCAGGCGCCGCCATCCACAGTAAGGGAAACAGGCAGTGAAGCCGTGCCCGTTTTCTACTGCGCATGTGCGAGCGGCGCTTTGTGAATGGGCAGGCTGCTTTCTGGGATACACACAGTTCCCAGAATGCAGCGCGCCCCATTCACAACAAGACACCGAGTAGGAGGAGGAAGAGAATCCACCGCGGAGGATGAAGAGGCAGATTCGCCACTTCCGCATAGCAACAGCTATTTCGGGTATGTAAAAAAAAAATTTTTTTTTTTTTTGGGGGATTTTTGGTGCAAATTTTTTTTTCAGGGTGGAAATCCACATGCCCATCGCCCTATAGGGAAAGTACGTCCTATTTTTAAAGATGGATATCTCGGTAACGGCAGCAGCTGCTGCCACAACTGAGGTATCCATCTTTGCAGTGGGCAGTCTCCGTTATCGGTGGCAGGAGAGGGCCCCCCCCCTCCCGCCGCTCTCCCGCGCCCTCCGCCGCTTACCGGAGCCGTCGGTAATGGCGGAGGCGAAAAATCGCCCCCACCCGTCCCCCATAGCTCTGCTGGGCGGAAGTGACGTCAAAACGTCAGTCCCGCCCATCGTCTTAAAGAAACATTTTTTTTTTCTGACATTTGAAAAATGACTTTTTTTTCTTTTTTTGCATTTAAGCCTAAATATGAGATCTGATGTCTTTTTGACCCCAGATCTCATATTTAAGAGGACCTGTCATGCTTTTTTCTATTACAAGGGATGTTTACATTCCTTGTAATAGGAATAAAAGTAATCAATTTTTTTTTTTTTATTATTTCAGTGTAAAAAATTATAAACTAAATTAAAATAAATAAGAAAACAACATTTTTTTTTTAAACGCCCCGTCCCGACGAGCTCGCGCACAGAAGCGAACGCATACGCGAGTTGCGCCCGCATATGAAAATGATGTTCAAACCACACAAGTGAGGTATCGCCGCGATCGTTAGAGCGAGAGCAATAATTCTAGCCCTATACCTCCTCTGTATCTAAAAAAATGCAACCTGTAGAATTTTTTAAACGTCGCATATCGAGATTTTTAAGGGTAAAAGTTTGACGCCATGCCACGAGCGGGCGCAATTTTTAAGCGTGACATGTTGGGTATCATTTTACTTGGCGTAACATTATCTTTCACAATATATAAAAAATTGTGCCAAATTTATTGTTGTCTTGTTTTTTAATTCAAAAAAGTGATTTTTTTCCAAAAAAAGTGCACTTGTAAGAGCGCTGCGCAAATACGGTGTGACAAAAAGTATTGCAATGACTGCCATTTTATTCTCTAGGGTGTTAGAAAAATATATATATATATATATAATGTTTGGGGGTTTTAAGTAATTTTCTAGCAAAAAACAATGTTTTAGTCTCGTAAACACCGAATCTGAAAAACAGGCTCGGTGGGCAAGTGGTGGTTAAATATGTGTTATAATAAACTTTGTATAACATTTTTTACATTGATGGTATTGCCTTTCCCATCTGTACCTGTAAATTAAGATCGCAAAATTGTATTTCTTAGCTATCTGGAGGGAATACACAAAGCACACCAGGATTCAAGAAGAATACACATGGCTGTTGAGAATATTTGCTTATTCCGGAGTTCAGCTTTAACAAATTACCAGTTCTTCCATTGTCTCTATTTTGCCAGTAATTGGTTACAATGTAATTATTTTCGTTTTAAAAGAACAGTGTAAAAAATAAAAATAAATGGTAAAACAAATAAGAAAAAATAAATATTTTTTTTTTAACGCGCCCCGTCTTGTCGACCTCGTGTGCGGAAACGAACGCATACGTGAGCAGCACCCGCATATGAAAGCGGTGTTCAAACCGCACAAACCGTCCTCTGTTTTTTTAGCCCAATATAAAAAAAAATGGGCTAACTTTACTGTTATCTTATTTATTTAAAATTTACTTGTTTTAGTATAACAATTCAAGCCCCGCCTCCCTTTTTTATCAGCACGCCTTCTAGTCTGGGTGGAACTGTTTCATCTAATATAGCGATGAACGGGGTGAAGGTCAGAGCTCTTTGGGCGATTTCACTTTCCATAGGAAACCGCGCCGCACAACAGAGCCGACCGACTGGCACATGACGGGATAAAAAATCCCAATTCTCTGGAGTGGAAAATAAACACTGATTATTGCTTTTACACCTCAGAGGGCAAGTCGGGCGATGGATGGCTCAGGGACGGGGTTATAGAGGGATCAGTAATATTCCATTCACTGTAACATTTCATACTGCAATATACTATAGATATTTTTTATATTATAATATAATATTAAAAAAATATTTGTATTATTATATTATATTTTACAGGGCTTTTTTCCAGGGGGAACTTGGGGGAACTCAGTTCCACCACCTCTGGCTCAGACCCTTTGGTGCCTGCTCACCACAATCATTTGTAAACACAGAAGTCTGGTTTCTGTGTTTACAAGTGACAATTCTCCCCTCTTTATGTAATACAATTCTGGTATTTAATGTCCCTTTAAGACCCTTCTACTGTTTGTGAAATCTGAACGGGGTCGTGGTTGAGTTCCTGCACCCATTTTCTGAGAAAAAAAACTCTGATATTATATATTATACTCTTATCATCTTCTCCTGCCCCAAGTGTTTATAAATTAACTTCCATGCATTAAAGGGGATGTAAAGGTACAATTTTCCTCCTAAATAGCTTCCTTTACCTCAGTGCAGTCCTCCTTCACTTACCTCATCCTTCCATTTTGCTTTTAAATGTCCTTATTTCTTCTGAGAAATCCTCACTTTCTGTTCTTCTGTCTGTAACTCCACACAGTAATGCAAGGCTTTCTCCCTGGTGTGGAGTGTCATGCTCGCCCCCTCCCTTGGACTACAGGAGAGTCAGGACGCCCACTAACACACAGCTCCTTTCTCTATCTGCAACGTAGAGAGCGTCCTGACTCTCCTGACTCTTTTGGTAAAAAAAAAAATCGCAATAAGCGTTTATCGATGGTTTGCGCAAAATTTATAGCGTTTACAAAATAGGGGATAATTTTATGGCATTTTTATTAATAATTTTTTTTTTACTAGTAATGGCGGCGACATTATGGAAAACACATCGGACACTTTTGACACATTTTTGGAACCATTGTCATTTTCACAGGGAAAAGTGCTATAAAAATGCACTGATTACTGTTAAAATGTCAATGGCAGTGAAGGGGTTAACCACTAGGGGCGCTAAAGAGTTAAGTGTGCCCAAAGAGATCGATTCTTACTGTAGGGGGGCATGGGTGTAGGTGTGACATCACTGATCGTCGTTCCCTATATCCGGGAACAGCCAATCAGTGTCACTGCCACACAGAAGAACGGGGAAGGTGTGTTTACACTCACCTCTCCCCGTTCTTCAGCTCCTGTGACCAATCGCGGGACACCGGACGGCGATCGGGTCCGCGGGTCCCGCAGTAGCGGAGCTTCTGACCGGGTCGCGAGTGCGCCGGCTGGGCTCCTAAAGGCAATGTACAGGTACGTGCCTGTCCCCAGCCGTGCCATTCTGTCGACGTATATCGGCGTGAATGTGTCCTTAAGTGGTTAAAGGGGTTAAAGGTAACAATACCGGCCTCCCCAGCCCCCCCCCCCCATTTACTTACCTGACCCCTCGAAAGTCCCGCGCCGTGAACAAGCTGGCATCTTGTTCGGTTTCCTGGCTCATTCATTGGTTGATTGAAAACGAACTGCACAGTGGAGGTAAGTATAACATGTTTGTTATTTAAAAAAAAATTTTTTTCCTTTAAGCCTAAAGCCCTGTACATTTGGGCCAGAATCTCGCCAGGAAAGAGAAGCTCCGGGACCGCTGGAGTGCGGCGATTGGTCCCCGGAGCTGAAGAACGTGGAGAGCCGTGTGTAAACGCGGCTTCCCCGTCCTTCACTGTGGCGGCGTCAATGATTGCGTGATCACTTATACAGGGAATCACAATCGATGATGTCACACCTACAGCCACACCCCCCTACAGTTGTAAACACACATTAGGGAACACAAACCCCTTCAGCGCCCCCTGTGGTTAACTCCCAAACTGCACTGTTATTTTCACAATAAAGAATGCATTTTAAAGGGGAGGTTCACCTAAAAATAAACTTTTGACATTGTCATTAATGTCATAAATGCAATTAGAATCGGACGTTTTTTTTAAAAAAATACGTCCGTACATACCGATTTCTATATGCCTTCTCATCGCCGCTTCCGGGTATGTTCGTCGAGGCTGGGCGTGCCTAATTGATTGACAGGCATCCGACCGACGCATACAGTGCGTCACGAGATGCGGAAAGAAGCCGAACGTCGGTGCGGCTCTATACGGCGCCTGCGCACCGACGTTCGGCTTCTTTCGGCATCTCGTGACGCACTGTATGCGTCGGTCGGATGCCTGTCAATCAATTAGGCACGCCCATCCACGACCCTCATACCCGGAAGCGGCAATGAGAAGGCATATAGGAATCGGTATGTACGGACGTATATAAAAAATAAATAAAAAAACGGCCGATTCTAATTGAATTTATGACATTAATGACAATGTTAAAAGTTTATTTTTAGGTGAACCTCCCCTTTAAATGCATTTTTTGCTGTGAAAATGACAATTGTCCCAAAATTGTCCGAAGTGTCCGCCATAATGTCGCAGTCATGAAAAAAATTGCTGATCACCGCCATTAGTTTAAAAAAAAAATAATAAAAATGCAATAAAGCTATCCCCTATTTTGTAAACGCTATAAAGTTTGTGCAAACCAACCGATAAACGCTTATTGCGATTTTTTTTTGTACGAAAAATATGTAGAAGAATACGTATCGGCCTAAACTGAGGGAAAAAAAATATGTTTTATATATTTTTGGGGGATATTTATTATAGCAAAAAGTAAAAAATATTGCATTTTTTTCAAAATTTGCCGCTCTATTTTTGTTTATAGCGCAAAAAATAAAAACCACAGAGGTGATCAAATACCACCAAAGGAAAGCTCTATTTGTGAGAAAAAAAGGACGTCAATTTTGTTTGGGAGCCACGTCGCACGACCGCGCAATTGTCCGTTAAAGCGACGCAGTGCCGAATCGCAAAAAGGGGCCTGGTCCTTTACCTGCATATTGGTCCGGGTCTTAAGTGGTTAACAGAATCATTACACTATTCTGTCTGTCTACCTTGCAGACATTATTTTTTTTTTCCTTTACAACTCCTTTAAGAAATGTACAATTCATCACAAAATAAATCCTGGGAAACGCTCTGGGTTGTGTTTTCTCATCCTCGGAGATCGCAGTTTATGGCGCTGTTTGCTCGCCGTGTCTCATGACTGCGCAGTACAAAGATTATTCCCCATATTTGTCTAATAAATGATGAAAGAGGTGGGGTGCGGATCCCGGGCTCGGATTATATTCTGCGCCGTCCCTTCTAACATCCAGTAGAGTAAAGGTCACACTGACTTCATAATGAGTCACTTTCACGACCCAATTAAGAAATCTGTGAAATAACAGCAGCTGATAGGTGAGCAATGCTGGTGAGGACATCATCCGTATCAACATGGAAAGATGGCTTGCTGTAAGTATTATATCATCGGCCAGCAGCCTGCGGGGGGTTATGGGGCTGCGTATTGACATGTGACAGGCGCACGGTGCAGCTGGCCGCGTGGAAAATAATTATCCCCAGAGAGGAAGTGAGTACGGGATTGTCGCATGGCGTGATTGCTGGACAGCGTCATCCATCTGCACACAGAGATAAGCACCGACCACTCATTTATGGCGGTGAGCTAAGGAGAAGCGCTCATGATCCTGCATGCTGCGAAGCCTAAAGAGAACCAGTCATATTATCGGGGCTTAAAGAGGAACTGCAGTCTGCTCACATCATTTGTAACAAAAACATCTTCGCCATTCTGAAGCTTCCCTCCAACCACTTTTTGCCTATTATTTTATATACAGTGCCTTCCGAAAGTATTCGGCCCCCTTGAACTTTGCGACCTTTTGCCACATTTCAGGCTTCAAACATAAAGATATAAAACTGTAATTTTTTGTGAAGAATCAACAACAAGTGGGACACAATCATGAAGTGGAAGGAAATTTATTGGATATTTCAAACTTTTTTTAACAAGTAAAAAACTGAAAAATTGGGCGTGCAAAATTATTCACCCCCCTTAAAGGGGGGTTCCACCCACAATTTCACTTTTTAACCACTTCAGTCCCCGCTTATCGTCAATTGACGGCAGCTTAGGGGATCTGAATATCCAAGCTGCCGTCAATTGACGGCATCGTTTTCTCCGGCCACTGGGGGGCGCGTCCCCGAGATGCCGATGCGCGTGCCTGGCGTTCGCGATGTCCGCCAGGTACCCGCTGATTGCCAGTTTTAGAGCAGGGACGTGAAGCTCTGAGTGTAAACACAGAGCTCCACGTCCTGTCAGTGAGAGGAGACAGATGCTGTTTCTCTTGTATATAGGGACACAGCATCGGTCACCTCCCCCAGTCACCCCCCTCCCCCCACACAGTTAGAACACACCCGGGACTCACATTTAACCCCTTCCTCACCCCCTAGTGTTAACCCCTTCACTGCCAGTCACATTTATACACTAATTAGTGCGTTTTTATAGCACTGATCGCTGTATAAATGTGAATGGTCCCAAAAATGTGTCAAAAGTGTCCGATGTGTCCGTCCCAATATCGCAGTCCTGACAAAATTTGCAGATCGCCATATTACTAGTAAAAAAAAAACAAATTCTATCCCTTATTTCCTAGCCACTATAACCTTTGCGCAAACCAATTACTATACGCTAATTGCGATTGTTTTTTTTACCAAAAATATGTAGAATACATATCGGCCTAAACTGAGAAGAAAATATTTTTTTTTTTTTAAATTGGATTTTTATTATAGCAAAAAGTAAAAAATATTCTGTGTTTTTTTTTTTTTTTTTTGTTTGTTTATAGCGCAAAAAAACAAAAACGCAGAGGTGATCAAATACCACCAAAAGAAAGCTCTATTTGTGGGGGAAAAAAGGACGTAAATTTTGTTTGTAAGGCACGTCGCACGACCGCGCAATTTTAATTTAAAGCGACGCAGTGCTGAAAGCTGAAATTTCGCCTGGGCAGGAAGGGGGTATATGTGCCCAGTAAGCAAGTGGTTAAATATAAATACGTCTGTAATACACAAGCTTAATGTATTCTAGTAAAGTTAGTCTGTAAACTAAGGTCCGTTTTGTTAGGTTGTTACAGCATTTAGAGTTTATAATCTAGAAATAGACCGTGGCCATCTTAAGTGTGGGCATCATGAAGCCAGACTGTATGACTTCCTGGATTTCAGCTTTGCATATCTCGCACATGCTCAGTGCTGCACAAGCAATGTAATAGGTTTCAGTCAGGATTGCAAGGACTACTGGGAAACATGATGCCTATCCCAGAAACCCTTGCAAATAGCCATGTGACTTAATAGCCTAGGCTAATAAGGAGAAGGAAGTAATGAAGGACTACAAAATAAAGGTATTTACAAGCAACAAAATAAATAAAAATTGTCCATTCTGAACACTATGAGATTAGGGCATGCAGCACAGACAAACATAAAAAAATGGGTGGAACTCCACTTTAAGTTAATACTTTGTAGCGCAACCTTTTGCTGCGATTACAGCTGTAAGTCGCTTGGGGTATGTCTCTATCAGTTTTGCACATCGAGAGACTGAAATTTTTGCCCATTCCTCCTTGCAAAACAGCTCGAGCTCAGTGAGGTTGGATGGAGAGCGTTTGTGAACAGCAGTTTTCAGATCTTTCGACAGATTCTCGATTGGATTCAGGTCTGGACTTTGACTTGGCCATTCTAACACCTGGATATGTTTATTTGTGAACCATTCCATTGTAGATTTTGCTTTATGTTTTGGATCATTGTCTTGTTGGAAGACAAATCTCTGTCCCAGTCTCAGGTCTTTTGCAGACTCCATCCGGTTTTCTTCCAGAAATTTGGCTTCATCCATCTTCCCATCAATTTTAACCATATTCCCTGTCCTTGCTGAAGAAAAGCAGGCCCAAACCATGATGCTGCCACCACCCTGTTTCACAGTGGGGATGGTGTGTTCAGGGTGATGAGCTGTGTTGCTTTTACGCCAAACATAACGTTTTGCATTGTTGCCAAAAAGTTGGATTTTGGTTTCATCTGACCAGAGCACCTTCTTCCACATGTTTGGTGTGTCTCCCAGGTGGCTTGTGGCAAACTTTAAACAACACTTTTTATGGATATCTTTAAGAAATGGCTTTCTTCTTGCCACTCTTCCATAAAGGCCAGATTTGTGCAGTATACGACTGATTGTTGTCCTAGGGACAGAGTCTCCCACCTCAGCTGTAGATCTCTGCAGTTCATCCAGAGTGATAATGGGCCTCTTGGCTGCATCTCTGATCATCTTCTCCTTGTATGAGATGAAAGTTTAGAGGGACGGCCAGGTCTTCGTAGATTTGCATTGGTCTGATACTCCTTCCATTTCAATATTATCGCTTGCACAGTGCTCCTTGAAATGTTCAAAGCTTGGGAAATCTTTTTGTATCCAAATCCAGCTTTAAACTTCTCCACAACAGTATCTCGGACCTGCCTGGTGTGTTCCTTGTTCTTCATGATGCTCTCTTGCGCTTTAAACGGACCTCTGAGACTATCACAGTGCAGGTGCATTTATATGGAGACTTGATTACATACAGGTGGATTCTATTTATCATCATTAGTCATTTAGGTCAACATTGGATCATTCAGAGATCCTCACTGAAATTCTGGAAAGAGTTTGCTGCACTGAAAGTAAAGGGGCTGAATAATTTTGCACGCCCAATTTTTCAGTTTGAAATATCCAATAAATTTCGTTCCACTTCATGATTGTTGTTGTTGTTGATTCTTCACAAAAAAATACAGTTTTTATCTTTATGTTTGAAGCCTGAAATGTGGCAAAAGGTCGCAAAGTTCAAGGGGGCCGAATACTTTCGCAAGGCACTGTATATACTGTGATTCTCTTCTTGTCAAATATGCTGCAGAAATCTCCCTCCACTGAGTCTGGCTGCATCTATTTTAACTGTGGGCAGCTGAAGCCGCTGCCTGTTCACTTTCTGGATTTACACAGAGGCACACCTCCAGCTCTGCAGCTCTCATTGGCCCTCTTATAACTCATCCCCCCTCCCTCCCTGGCAAACTCTAACGAAAGTGAAAGAGCTGTGCATGATGTCATAAGGCTATGCTTTTTATCAGACAAGAAACATGAAGTTGGCTGTATGAGGTATTTACTTTCAGTGCAATTTCAAGTTCACTTTGCTCTTGTAATTTGCACTTGTAGTGCAAAGTGGATTTGCCTTTAGTATATAACCCTCTATGTATGAACAAAGCGGCTGCCTGCTGATGCTGAGACTTAATTGCTTTTTGCAGAGAGAAGAGAGTAGGAACACCAGTGCCCGGGCGCCCCTAGGCAGCAGTGCGCACTAGGAGGCTGCCTAGTTTGCCTAGTGGTAGCACCGGCCCTGGAAGGACACCATCAATTCTCTTGAGGTGTCTTTATTGCAAATTTTCTAAAACCATCATTGGAGATCCAAAAATTACTTGACATCCAGGAAGTCAGGGGCGTTGCTAGGTCTGCAAAAGATCTGGGGCTAGCGCCCATAGCAGCGGTCACCAATCTTTTTGCAGGCCCAGAGGGGGGGGGGGGGGGGGACGCGGGTGGTAAGCACTTTTTCACAGGCAATGACTGGTCACAATCATCACGGCCGCACCTCCGACATTGGAAGAGGCCCGGCTGTAAGGGCGGAAGAGCGGTGATGCAGGGCGGGCAGAGAGATGATGCCATCTCTGCTCGTCCACCCGTTTGCTTCTCTCATCCGCCTGCCCGGCTCTCTCATGCAGCCCACCTGGTCGCTGCACTCTCCACCTGGCTCCAGAGAGGCCACGGCCCGCTGGTTAGGCAGGGACCTCTGCGGTAAGAGACTCAAGGCTATTGGCCTCAGATTCGGGGCTATAGCCCCAATAGCCACCCCCTAGCGATGCCACTGCAGGTAGTATAGACCAGTGTTTCCCAACTCCAGTCCTCAGGGCACACCAACAGGTCATGTTTCCAGGATTTCCATTATTTTGCACAGGTGATTCGATCAGTTTTACTGCCTTAGTAATTACCACAGCTGTTTCAATTGAGGGAAATCCTGAAAACATGACCTGTTGGTGTGCCTTGAGGACTGGAGTTGGGAAACACTGGTATAGACATTCCCAACAATGCAGCATCCAATGTCCAGGTTGAATGCTCCTGAAAACAACTGCAACTCCATTCAGATTTTTTAACCTCTTTCCCACCGCGCTATAGACAAAATACTGCTACAGCGCGGTGGGGTTACTCTGAGAGGATGTCCCTGGGTTGTCCTCCCAGAATCCTCCTCTCACGCGCCCCCTGGGGCGCGCTCCCGGAATTATCCGCGAGCGCCGGGTCTAGAAGACCCGGCGCATCACGGATCGCGGTAAATTGCGGTAAATGACGGAGCGATCACTTGTAAACAAACCGGCGTCATGTAATGATGACGGTTCCTCCCTCTCCTCTCTGTACCATTCGGTACAGTGTGAGAGGAGAGGGAGGGGCGGGTGTCAACAGCAGCACTGAGGGCTGGATCTGTGACAATTGCAGTCACAGATCCAGCCATCACTCCCTGCGCAATACTCTGCAATACCCCCCCCCCCATTCTCTACAATAGCCCCCCCCCATACTCTGCAATAGCCCCCCATACTCTGCAATACCCCCCATACTCTTCAATACCCCCCATACTCTGCAATACCCCAATACTCTGCAATATCCTCAATACTCCGCAATACCCCAATACTCCAATACCTTGCAATACGTCGCCTATGGGGATTTTTAAGTAGCGAAGTTTGGCGCAATTCCACGAGCGTGTGCAATTTTGAAGGGTGACATGTTAGTTATCTTTTTACTCGGCGTAACTTCATCTTTCATAGTATGCAAAAAAATTGGGCTAACTTTGCTGTTTTTTTTTTTTTTTTTTGCACAAAACAGTTTTTTTTTAAAAACATACGTTCAAAAAATTTCTGCGAAAATACCATGCAAGATAAAAAGTTGTAACGGCCGCCATTGTATTCTCTAGGGTCTTTGCTAAAAAAAAGCATATATAATGTTTTGGGGTTCTATGTAATTTTCTAGCAAATAAATGATGATTTTTCCATGTAGGAGAGAAATGTCAGAATTGGTGTGGGTGTTCCAGAACGCCTGATGGCGCTCCCTGCATGTTGGGCCTCTGTATGTGGCCACGCTGTGTAAAAGTCTCACACATGGGGTATCGCCATACTCGGGAGGAATAGCAGAATGTGTTTTGGGGTGTAATTTGTGGTATGCATATGCTGTGTGTGAGAAAAAACCTGCTAATATGACAGAAACACGTTTTTTTTTTTACAGAATTTTCAGTCTTTTTTCTTTTATAGCGCAAAAAAATAAAAACCGCACAGGTGATCAAATACCACCAAAAGAAAGCTCTATTTGTGTGGAAAAAAAGGACAACAATTTCAGATGGGTACAACGTTGTATGACTGAGTAATTGTCATTCAAATTGTGAGAGCACCGAAAGCTGAAAATTGATCTGGTTAGGAAGGGGGTTTAAGTGCCCGGTGGTCAAGTGGTTAAATGACTGCAAACCTGGGAAAATAATGCTAATTTGTCTTCTTCTTAATCTAATGTGATCTTATCTGTGTTGTTGTTTAAAGTGAAAGTCTTGGCTAAACCTAATCTAATCTTAAACTTGTTCCCACCCCCATTCTAAAGCCTCGTACACCCGATCCAATTGTTGGAAGGGGATTGTCTGTTGACAGGCTGTTGTCTTAAAATCTGACCGTTAGTACGCTCTTTTTGACAATTGTTCAACTTTTGGCCAACAAATGTTGGATGACGGGCTAGTAAGTTTGCGGCGGACAACATTCTGTTGTCTGATTGTCGTATGGTCGGTACACAAATCCGTCACACAAAAGTTCAAAGTGCAAACACGCATGCTCGGAATTAATGCTCACCAAAGACACAATTAGCAGAAGGGGTCCAAAGGGTGGCGCATAACAGTTGAAATTCCTCGTACTACGTTCGTATTTGTGGCACGACAATTGTGTAACGTTAGTATGCAGGACAAGATCCTGGCACACGGCTTTTTAACAACAATCAGACACTCGGTTGGCCAACAATCGTACCGTGTGTAGGAGGCCTAAGGCTGCATTCACACCTAGGCGTAGTGGATTTGCGGTGTTTTTTAGTGCGATTTGCTGCGAAAAACTGTGGCGTTTTTCCCCCGCGATTTGCCGCGAAAAAAGGCGGCATTTTTCCCCGCGGTTTTGTACAGGTCATTGGCATCAATGTAAAACGCCCAAGCCATCCGATTCTCGCGTCGAAAAAGGGTCCGGGACTTGTTTGAAATTCAGGCGTTCGGCGTTCTTTCGGCGTACAACGTTTTGCGTTGGAGATGTGAACCATATCCATAGAGAATAATGTTATATTTCCCCTCTAGCGTCTTTGAGCGTCACGCTTCAGGCGACAAAACGCTCAGATGTGAATGCAGCCTAAGGGTGCTTTGGCGCAATCATCCGGTGTTCTATCGGATAGTGCCCGCTATCGAGAAGTGCCCGGGATGTACTGCACATGCTCCACGCATGCGCCCTACGGAACAGCATAACAGCTGATACGCACAATAGTCGACGGAAGAAAATGTTCTGTTAGATCGCGCCTTGTGCTCCCGAGGCGTGTTCATGTCGGTGAGGGGCGGATTAGTACATGTTGGGGGCGGATTTTTAAATGATGGACAGTGCTGCAAAACACATTTTTTTTCTGCTATTTCTCCTGGGCGCTAGCGGTGTGTGCCCATCTTTTCAAAATCTGCCGCCAACATGTACAAATCCGCCCCCCACCGACAAGAGGCATCATTTAAAAATCTGCCGCCATCTTTGCAGCTCTGCCCAACATTTAAAAATCCGCCCCCAACATCCGCCCCTCACTGAAATGAACACGTCTTAGGCGCACGAGGCAGAATTTTTTTTTCTGACGGTTATTTTGCGCAGGCGCCGTCTCGCCGTCACAACAGCCGATCGTAAAATCATCTGTTGTGTTGTTTCGCCGTACGTCCCGGGCACTTCTCCATAGCGGGCACTATCTGATAGAACACTGGCTTTCGGGGAGAGGAAGCAACAACGGCTGCAATGCCTGGGCGGTGACATCACCCATAGGCTTACTATGGGGCATCCGTTGTCCACTGTACCTCCTCCCCTGAAGGCCACACTAGGAGGCAATCATGTGACGGGACTGGAGCACCCTGAGGATAGGTAAGTATAGACATCGTTCCTCTACTACAGGCTAGTTGGTATAGAATGGGAGCAGATTTAAAGGGGTTGTAAAGGAATTGTTTTCCCTAAATATCTTCCTTTACCTTAGTGCAGTCCTCCTTCACTTACCTCATCCTTCCATTTTGCTTTTAAATGTCCTTATTTCTTCTGAGAAATTCTCACTTCCTGTTCTTCTGTCTGTAACTCCACACAGTAATGCAAGGCTTTCTCCCTGGTGTGGAGTGTCATGCTCACCCCCTACAGGAGAGTCAGGATGCTCTCTACGTTGCAGATAGAGAAAGGAGCTGTGTGTTAGTAGGTGTCCTGACTCTCCTGTAGTCCAAGGGAGGGGGCGAGCACGACACTCCACACCAGGGAGAAAGCCTCGCATTACTGTGTGGAGTTACAGACAGAAGAACAGGAAGTCTGGGCCCTTTAATTTTTTTTTTTTTTTTAAGAAATTACAAAAAAGGGGGGTTTTCCATCCGGACCTCTGGGCCTCTTAAAAAATAAAAAAAAATAAAAAAATTGGCCCTTTAATAAAAAATAAAAAAAAATATATATTAAAAAGCATATATTTTTTTTATCAAAAATAAATAAAAAAAGGGGGGTTGCCATCTGGGGCCCTGTGAGCCTCTGGGCCCCTGGGGACCTCCAGACCTCTAAAAAAAATAAAAAATAAAAAATTGGCCCTTTAATAAAAAAATAAAAGAAAAATATATATTAAAAATATATTTTTTTTTTATAAAAAATAAATTAAAAAAAGGGGGGTTGCCATCCGGGACCATGGGGGCATCCGGGCCCCTGAGGACCTCCGGACCTCTAAAAAAAAAATAAAAGAAAAAAAATTGGCCCTTTAATAAAAAAAATTATAAAAATATATTAAAAAATATATTTTTTTTAATAAAAAATAAACAAAAAAAAGAGGGGGTTCCCATACGGGCCCCTGGGGACCTCCAGGCCCCTTACAGGTGTACTGCCTGTACCCCCCCTGATGGCGGCCCTGGACTTGTGTATTGTTTTCAACCAGACTAACTATGTAAATTTAGATTTTAGCCCGGAACTTCCACTTTGAGAAAAAAACATTTAGATAAGATCACGTCGGATTAACAAGGAAACAAATTAGCATTAGGCCCCTTTCACATTGAGGCGTTTTTCATGCGGTACAGCGCTAAAAATAGCGCTGCTATACCGCATGAAAAATCATGCCCTGTAGTGTTCAATGTGAAAGCCTGAAGGCTTTCACACTGAAGCGGTGCGCTGGCAGGAACGCTCCAAAAGTCCTGCTAGCCGCATCTTTACCGCGGTATAGGAGCGGTGTGTTCACCGCTCCTATAGCGCGCCTTCCCATTGGAATCAATGGGAAACCGCGGTAATTTTTCGGCCGCTAGCGGGGGTTAAAACCTCACCGCTAGCGCCCGAATATCGCGGTAAACACGATGGTATAGCGGCGCTACAAATAGCGCGGCTATACCGTCACCGCGGCTCCACGCCTCAATGTGAAAGGGGCCTAATGGAAACTTTTTCCCTTTTTCCTCCCCCTCCCTTTAGATTGTAAACTCCATGAGCCCTCCTATTCCCTCTGTATTAATCTGCATTGTAATCATACCGTATTCCAAAACGTTGTGCAAAATGCTGGCGCAATATAAATCCTGTGGAATAATAACCACTCGCGGACCGCCCCCGGCCTGCAATGTACTGCGGCGACAGGAGGCTGTGCAGGCAAAACAACATACTGGATTTCTGCATTTGTGTAATCCTGATGAACAGATGCAATGGGGATTTACAGTGACTTGAAAAAGTATTCATACCCTTTGAAATTTTGAACATTGTGGGGGTTATATAAGAAAGGCAAATCCACTTTACATTACAAGTGCAAAGTGCGCTTGGAAGTGCAGTTGCTGTAAATCTGAGGGGTAGATCTGAAATGAGGGGAAGCTCTGCTGATTTTATCATCCGATCCGAGGGCTGGCAGGGGGGCCAGGGTGGAAATATCCCCCCGGGCTGGTGACACTATTCACAGCCACCGGCCGCCACTACCAAATGCTGTTTTTGCAGAGCAGGAATATGCCTGCTGGAGCTCTGTTTAACACAGGTCACGGCCGCTGCTCACCTCCCACTGTGCAGCCGTGGCCGTGTCAGCTCCGAGGTAGATGGCTGCAGAGCTGAGCTATGTCTTGTCTCACACATAGCTCAGCCTCAGCGCACACCAGAGCTGACATCCCCTTCTCTCTCTGCACAGACACAAGGAGTCTGATGTAAGGGGGGCCTCCGTCCGGACTCTGATGTAAGGGGGGCCTCCGTGCGGACTCTGATGTAAGGGGGGCCTCCGTGCGGACTCTGATGTAAGGGGGGCCTCCGTGCGGACTCTTGTGATCATGAAAAATCTTAGACTGTTTTCCTCGAGCCATCACTTTTCCACACTCTATGGGCCACTTGACTGGACTTGCCCCCCAGGCATAAGGCCTCCCCTGTTTGTACTTGTAGTTGATTTGCCTTTAGTAAATAACCCCCATAGTGTCAGAGGCGCAGCGGCGGCAGAGGACTGTGTCTGTGTCCCGACTCCCATGATTTGTGGTAAGGTGTGAGAATACCCACAATGTACAGGTGAGATGGTCCTGGCTGTATACCGGGAAGCGATAGGAAGTGGCCTTTGTTTCCAACCATATGCTTGTGTCTATGGCCAGCTAATAGTGAAAAAGTGAATTGTATAGCGCTACACATGCAATCTGAATCGCCTCTAGGCGCTTTTTGCAGCCAGTGTCTTCCTGGCTGGTGCAGTCATTTACCCCATAGGATCTCGGCACGCAGTCATACACACATATACATACATATATATACATATATACTGGGCCAATTTGAACAGGATCCAATTAACCTACCAGCATGTCTTTGGAGTGTGGGAGGAAACCGGAGAACCTGAAGGAAACCCACGCAGCCACATGGAGAACATGCAAACTCCAGGCAGATGGTGTAGTGGTCGGGATTTGAACCAACGACCCTTTTGCTGCTAGGTGAAAGTGCTAACCACTACACCACTGTGCTATCTATCAATCTATATATCTATCTATGTATCATCTTTCTATATATCTCCCTATCTAATTATCTACCTATTTATGTATCAATTATCTATCTAGATATCTATCTATCTATCATTTTTTAAACGATCAATCTATGTATCGATTATCTATAGAACAATCTATCTATCTATCTACCATCTTTTAATGAACCAATGTATTTATCTATCTATCATCTATCTATCTATCTATCTATCTATCTATCTATCTATCTATCTATCTATCTATCTATCTATCTATCTATCTATCTATCAGTGGCGGTGCGTCCATAGGGACGCAGGAGCGCCGCCCCCTCTGGATCGCTCACAGCCAGTAAAATATACCGATTCATACACTGTATGAATCTGTATATTTTCGCCGCTGCCGCCCACTATTCAGCTGACCGGACATTGAGCGCCGGTCAGCTGAATAGCGGCAGCTGACTGGCTGTGGGGAAGTGCCTATCAGAGTCAGCGCCCCTGATAGGCTGTGTGAGTACAGCCCCGAGGCTGTAGTCGGCTTCCTGAAGCTCATCCTCTGGACGTACCAGCCGTGCGTCCGAGAGGATAAGACTGACAGGCGTCTCAGCCAATCAGGTAACCTGATTGTCTGAAACGTCATCGAGGGCGGGACGAGGGACGTAGAAGCCATAAAGGTAAGTGCCAGGGGGGGTACTGGGCAAGGTGGCTACAAGTGGGGGCACAGTGGCTACAAGTGGGGGCACAGTGGCTACAAATGAGGGCACAGTGGTGACAATTGGGGGGACAGTGGCAACAATTGGGGGCACAGTGGCAACAATTGGGGGCACATTGGCTACAATTCAGATCACAGTGGTGACAATTGGGGGCAAAGTGGCGACAATTGATGGCACAGTGGCTGCGTTTTGATGGCACAGTGGTGACAATTGATAGGTACAGTGAGGCTGCAATTGTTTTTTTGTTTTTTTTTTCGTTTGTGCCCCCCCCCCCCCCCCAAAAAAAAATTTTGAGCACCAGCCACCACTGCTATCTATCTATCTATCTGTCTGTCTGTCTGTCTATCTATCTATCTATCATCTTTCAATCAATCAATGTATTAATTATCAATCTATTATGTATCAATAATCTATCTATCAATCTCTGTATCAGTTATCATTCTATATACTGTATCAAGCAATCACCCATCTTCCTATCTAATTATCTACAATTATATTAGATATTTCTATTAACCAATCCATACAGCCAGTTAGGTATCAACTATCTATCTATGTATCAGTTATCTGTACATCTATTCTATCCATTGATCGATCAACTATTTATCAATTATCTATTGATTAACTATCAATTATCCTTCATCTTTCTTTCTATTTAATAATCTCGTGTTAGTAATGATGAGTATATTTAGTCCTCGGAGTAATAATGGGGTGATTGCAGACAATGTATGATTATCACGGTGATGGGGGAGGGGGATGTACGGACACATCAAAGCCGCTCCGCCGTTCCTCTCCTCCGGCACAATGCTGCGGTACATATGCAGCGCGCACAGCCCAGGGAGCCCGAGGCCGGAGCGCCAACTCCCCCCGCGGCACGTCACTTGGTCTGCTCCGTTCAGCGTATCTCGGCATCTCCCATCACAGGAGAGGGGAGTTCCTGTACACTCTCCCAGACAGGCCCGCCCAGCTGTCAGTAACTCTGCAGGTGAAGTGTGACCAGGGACTGACCCCGGACAGACACGCTGGGCTTTGTAGTTCTTGCACAGCTGGGAGACCAATGTACCTGCATGCAGTCTATGGATCTTATAGTACATAGCTGAGTGATGCATATATGATCAGAGAATTAGAATAAAAGGCGTACACATCACGGTGCCCCATGTCTGGAGTCACGCCTTTCTGTGCCTGAATGTAAGTCTTCTTTACATCATGCATAATCTAAACGCGTTGACACATTTGTAACATGCAATGACCGGAGTTTTCCATTCACTGCCATTGTTATCAATGGGCCCTTTAACCGAATAAGGACCGCCCCACGTACATATACTGCGGCAGGGCGGCCCTTAAGTGCAAAATCATGTACCTATAAGTCATTTGTTTCTTAGGCCCGGGGTGCGCATGCACTGCCAGAGCCCTGCTCCCACTGTGATTGGACACAGCGGGAGCCAATCAGCGGGACCCTGTCACCAGATCGTTCATTTTACATGACCGCAACATGCATGGGCCCATGCACACCACTGTATAACGATTGGTAAACTGGCACTGTGTTCAGATCTGTAAAAATAAATACGAGAAAAATCTGCATATTGCATGTATGAATATTTCACATTGTATCTATCTAAACGCTTATTCAAGCATTTATATGCATACAGCGTAAATGTACTATAGCCGTCTGCGTCCTAGCAACGAAGGACACTAAGCAGAAATAGCAACCTGCATCCTAGCAACGAAGGACAATAAGCAGCAATAGCTGCCTGGATCTTAGCAACAAATGACTTTAAGCAGCAATAGCTGCCTGGGTCCTAGCAACAAATCACACTAAGCAGCAATAGCTGCCTGGGTCTTAGCAACAAAGGATACTAAGCAGCTAAAGCTCCCTGGGTCTTAGCAACGAATGACACTAAGCAGCAATAGCTTCCTGGGTCTTGGCAACAAATTACACTGAGCAGCAATAGCTGCCTGGGTCTTAGCAACAAAGGACACTAAGCAGCTAAAGCTGCCTGGGTCTTAGCAATGAATGATACTAAGCAGCAATAGCTGCCTGGGTCTTAGCAACAAAGGATGCTAGGGGCAGTAATGGCTGAAAGATTCATAGCAACTGAGGATGCAAGGTAGCAATATCAGCCTGCATCCTAGCAACAAAGGACACTAAGCACCAATGGCTTCCTGCATTCTTATTACTGAGGACTCAAGGTGGCAATAGCTATTGTCTGCAACCAATAGGCTTTGTTTACTCTAAACATTTGTACATATGCAAATTATGCTCAAACATTACATGCATATAGCATGCAGGGCACTTTTTATGCAGGGTGCAGGTAAGTAGCCCCCACACTGTCTGCATTCATGGCGATGCACCTACATGGCTGTCAAATTGGGATGAGCCGCTGTGTTCTCATATAAACGAATGAGCTGCCTGCACACAGCACCTGGTGGCTCCATTCATGGATTGGGAGTGTAAGCCCCCATGTGAATGAAGCCTCAGCCCCAGTTCACGCAACTTCAACCTTGATAGGTCCAAATCGCATGACAAGTCACACCCTATTGTATGCAACGGAGCTGTTCAAATCGGTGCGACTCCGACTTTGCGGTCCCGCACGATTTGTAAAAAAAAAAAAAGTCCTGCACATTTTTTTGCAATATCCAGTGCGACTTAGATATCTGTGCATTAAGTCGCACAGATGTCAGGCAAGTCGCACCTGAAATCGCACTGACCTGCGGCTTTAAAGTCATGCTATGTCAAGTGAAATAGTATTATTTCAAAGTCGCATTAAGTGTGAACCAGAGCTCGATCTGCAATAAATTGCATCGATACGAATGGAGACTGTGGAAAGCTGTTGGCTGTTGCACAGTGCAGCCCTGCAGGGGTTAATAAGGGGGGGTTGAAGGCAGAAGGCCCTAAATGCTGCCACTGATTCCCCCCCTCCCCCCGCCCGCCCGCTGTCTGTCCGGCACTTACCCTGTCTCAGGTGATAGGCATCCAATTACAGCGCCTGTTGGTTCAGCCAATCATGTGACAGGTAACAGACCCGAGTACCTGATTGGTGGAGAGGCTGTTCAGCGCTTTCCTAACACACAGCTGGGTAAACTGCGAGCGCCCAGCATGGCGCCGGCTGTTCACCTTTTTGACACCTATTAGAGCCTATGGCTCTAATCAGGTGATTAAAAAAATACCCCGCCGCTGTGATTCAGGTGCCGGTGCCTGAAAAGGGGTCGGACACATAAATAGGGGGTGGCAGCGGCGACCATAGATAGATTCATGCAATGCATGAATCTATCTATGGTGATAGACAGGTGGCAGGAGAGAGGGGGTAGCTTTCTTGCGCCCTTTATGGACGCACCACCACTGGTTACGGTGAAGGGCTGTTAATGTGGTAATGCGCCTTGCCACACAACAAATGCAGCTGCACTATTTTTGCTAATGCAGCATGCCACCATGCAAAGTGCAGTCACATCTGTGCGTTTTTGGTGCGATAATGCATTTTCCTCTATTGGTGGTGTGCCTTTCACAATAAATGGTGGTGCACATAACATGCGTTACAATAACAGATTATACAGCACGTTCCGCTGTAATGGGAAGAAGTGGGGTGAGGACTCTACCTGTAGTCAGGTAACACACATTACTGCAGGGGTGGGTGGGGTGGCTTAGGTGACTTGGTTTCGTGCAGCAGCCTTTGTAAAGTGGGTTTCACTCCGATCAGCATGACAAAAATGCTAATTTAACACCTTTAATCAGGAGGTTTACAATCAGGTCCTGTATTTAAAACAACCCCCAGACTAATCCTATTCCCAGAAGTAGAAAGAACAAAAGAACAGGTTTTCTTCAATTGTCTAATCCAGCCATTCTCATCCACGGCTCCCCCACAGCCAATGCCAGGGGTCCCTTTATTGTGAGCAATTCTTTCCTCTTATAAAACTACTGAAACCAATAATCTTTTATATAGACCATAATTATAGAGCTAATCCTTACTGTGTAAATATATATATATATATATATATATACATACAGTGGAACCTCGAGCATAATCGAGCATAATTACGAGCATAATCCATTCCAGGAGAATGCTCGTAATCCAAAGCATAACAAAGCGATAGAAATCAATGGAAACAAAAATAATTTGTTCCGCATTGACTTCTCTAGCATGCAATAACACATGTGGCCAGAGGTGGGGGGGCGCCAGAGAGACTTGGAAATACACGGAAAGGCTTGGGAACGGAGTATTTCCAAGTTTTTCTGAGTATTTCCAAACGGCTCTGAACAGCTCCGATCGGCTCCACTCGGCTCCGGCGCCCCCGCATCTCAGGCCAAATGCGGTACTGCACACCCCATTAGCTTGAATCCTGCTCGTTTTGCAAGAACAAGACTCGCAAACCGAGTCCGATTTAAAAAAAAAAAAAAGTGATCGTATAACCGCGTTACTCGCAATCCGAGGTTTCACTGTATATACATACACATACACACATAGCAGAGCCAGTCCGAGATTCTTCCCATCTCCCCAGCACAGTCAAAGAGAGGAGTTGAAGCACTTCTTATGGCAGAGCCAGTCAGAGGGAGATCTTTCCCATCTCTCTACCAGCACACTGAGTGATAAGACTTTTGTGCGTGGGGTGATTAGGGTGTACATGCCTATGATATAAATATAAATATATATATATTTATTTTTGGGAGGTCGTAGTTTGTAACACTTCCTGACTTGAAGATGCTGCTGGTGAAGAAACACTTTGTGATGACCCAGTACAACAGGGAATCAGGGTTAGGGTTCCCCATTAAAGAATAAGGCTAGGACTCAGGAATTGGAACAGGAACATCCCCTAGAGGTCAAAGGTCAGAAGGCGGGTTCCCAGAGGTTAAAGGTCACGGGTGTGGCTGACCCACCCCCACCAAAGTATACCGCCTACCCCAACTAAGTTGAGGAATGAACAAGTCGGGGAATGAACAAGTCGGGGAAAGCAGACTCCAAGACCAGTCAGCACTGTTTGGGAGTCAGAGCACTCTTTAAATAGGCCGTCTGGCGCAAATTGGGGTAAGTGACGTGCTTCGGCGCGAGCACGCAGTCCGTTGCGCACACGCATGCGCATTAGCGCTCTGGGAAGCCTGCAGTAGTCCGTGCATGTGCATCAGCGCACTGGGAAGCCTGCTGTTGCTGGTGCGCTCGCCAAGGTTGTTCTAATAGTTCTCTTACAGTATTCCAAGAATTGCTTGTCTTCATCTGATAGAAGTTGCAATAATTTAAGACTTTACAGTCTTAGAAATCTTTCATTGATGTCTTCATGGCTTGTTTTTTTCCCCCCAAATTTTCTGGTATTTTTCCAGGCTTTCCCATCTATAATCAGGATAGTGAAATGTTGGGGCAACATCATAGGTGTGCGCAGCCTTTGGCATTAGGGTGTGCACCCCAAAGCTCAACACACACTCTACCGATCACTCACGATGTTCATTCAGAAAGGGAAGGGGCCGGTAAATGGCATATTTACTGGCCCCTTCCCCCACTCATCCTAAAACATCCACAGCAACAACCGGTGGGAGAGGGGGGAAGCCGGCAGTGCTGTGGGGGGAAGGAGGAGGAACCAAGTGAATAGGGGGAATTTGTTCTGCACAGGGTGATTAGGGTGTGCCTGGGCATACATGGCACACCCTGTGCGCACACCTATGGGTAACATACACTTTAACACAAAGCACAATAACATGATAAAAAATGCACGTTGATGCAATGCACTGGTATGCAGAAGTTACTATGGGCCAGGGGAGAACTGACAACTCATGGGGCCCCCAGGCAATAGAAGATTATGGGGCCCCCGGGCTTACAGATGGCCACCAAGCCAGGTGGGAGTACAGAGGCGGGGCAGCTAAAATCTCGGGATTTTCACATTAAAAGCATGTAGGTTTTGGACATATCAGGGACAGATGTAAAAAAAAACACAGATTTTTACATACTGTCCCTGGTTTTACTGAGCCTGGCAACCCTGATGGGGCCCCCTAGTGGCATGGGGCCCTCGGGCAGTGCCCGAGTTCCTCAATGGTCAGTCCGACCCTGCTATGGGCCCTAAATCTGCCTCCTTTTATCAGAAAACGGAGGCAGAGCTGCTGGTTAAATCACATTTCTTCTCTTTAATGGAAGCCATCTGAGGATAACGTCGCCCGGTTGGCGATGGCGTGCTGAAATGCTTTATGTTAGTTTTATAAGCTCAGACATCATTATAGGTACTTGGCTATCAATCTGCATTGCAGCATTGCATCTGTCTTTTATGTGAAGACTCGTATTTCATAAATGACAATTTTACACGGCGTACCTTCCTCCGTACAATCGGCACACTGACATACAGCCTGAGGACAGAGGTGAGCTCAGGTGACGGAGGTGACAGCGGGACGCTTCACAATGTGGGTTCAGGATCGCAGGGTGCTGTAATTATAGGTTGTATGGAACTTGGTACATGTGGCGTGATTTGACAGTTGCAAGCGTCCTCACTATTGTGTGGGTGGGTTATTCCCAAAGTTTTAAAATGCATGTCGAAAAAAAAATGTAAACCAAACACTTCATATCCCTAATGTACCATGTACTTGTATGAGAAAGTCTCCTGTTCTCTTTGTATTGCTTCCTTCGTGTAAAATCCCCAGTGTTCCTGCCAGTCCCTCTGCTTTCCTATTAAAAACTGACCACACTATGCGGATGTGCACAGCGTGGTCAGTTCTCTAGCTATGCTGGGAACTCAGCAGTGACTTCATCGGTCAGGGGGCGGCAGACGCACCTGAACGCGGACCCTCCCCTATGCTCCCGAACCCCCCCCCCTGTAGCCGGCTTTCTTGCCGTCTTCTGCCCAGGGATGCCAGCCTGATGAGGTTGGCGGCAGGAGAGGGGGGGGATCGATGTCGGAGAGGTGGGCTGGGAACTCAGCAGTGGCTCCATCGGTCAGGGGGGAGGGGCGGCAGACGCACCTGAACATGGGGACCCACCCATTGCTCCAGCCCCCCCCCCCCCGTAGCCGGCTTTCTTGCCATCTGCTGTCCAGGAAAGCCAGCTTGATGAGGTCGGTGGCAGGAGGGGGGGCACGATGTTGGAGAGGTGTGCTGGGAACTCAGCAGTGGCTCCATCGGTCAGGGGGAGGGGCGGCAGACGCACCTGAACATGGGGACCCCCCCATTGCTCCAGCCCCCCCGTAGCCGGCTTTCTTGCCATCTGCTGTCCAGGAAAGCCAGCTTGATGAGGTCGGTGGCAGGAGGGGGGGCACGATGTCGGAGAGGTGTGCTGGGAACTCAGCAGTGGCTCCATCGGTCGGGGGGGAAGGGCGGCAGACGCACCTGAACACGAACCCCCTCTTTGCTCCAGCCCCCCCCCCCCAGCCGGTTTTCCAAAAAAATAGTACATGTTCTATATCTAAATTTCGATGGAATTCATCGGAATTTCTGATGAAAAAACTCAGACGGGGCTACACACGATCGGAAAATCCGATGGAAAAAGTCAGTCGGAAATTCCGATCGTGTGTACATTACTGTCTGGATCACAAGGTGAAAATAAAGGAAAGAAATCCTAAAAAAAGAAAACAAATGTAGCCATCACATCTAATGCCGCACACACACGATCGGAAATTCCGACAAGAAAACCGTGGATTTATTTCCGACGGAATTTTGGTTCAAACTTGTGTTGCATACAAAATTTCCGACCGTCAAGAACGCGGTGACGTACAACACTACAACGAGTCGAAATAAAATGAAGTTCAATGATTCCGAGCATGCATCGAATTGATTCCGAGCATGCGTGTTTTTTTTTTTTTTGCGCATCGGAATTGCATACAGACGAGAACAAGAACCCGTCCCATCATCGTAAAATTTGAGAACCAGCTTTCAAATTTTTGCTGTCGTAAATTCCGACAGAAAAAGTCAGATGGAGCCAACACACGGTCGGAATTTCCGACCCAAAGGTCACATCAAATTTTTCTTGTCGGAAATTCCGATCGTGTGTACGCGGCATAAGAATTGGTGAGTTGCAATATAATAAATGCCTGTCTTTAGGTTTATTGCTGCTTTAAAGGGGTTGTAAAGGAATTTTTTTTTTTCATAATAAGCATCCTTTACCTGCAGACATTCCCCTTTTCACTTCCTCATTGTTCGTTTTTGCTCAGAAGTTACTCTATTTCTTCTCTGTTCTGTTCACTTCCTGCTTGTCTAATTGTTACTGACCACCGTGAAGGAAGGCTTTACTGCGGTGGTCAGTGACGTGCTCGCCCCCTCCTGGGAACTACATCTGTGCCGCAGGACGCTCTCTACGTGTTAGAGACTTCAAGGAGGTGTGAATTACTGGGCGTGCCGCAATGCATACTGGGAAATGTAGTTCTTACATGAACGAGCGCCGCAAACCAGGAAGTGAATGAGAGAACAGAAACTAGAACGCCGGAGGTGATAATAGATGAAGGAATTGAATAGGTATTTACTCGTTTGTTAACAGAATCATTACACTATTCTGTCTGTCTACCTTGCAGACATAAGTTTTAGCCCTAAAAAATTTTTCCTTTACAACTCCTTTAAATTTAATTTTTTATTTTTTTTTGCAACACAGGAAACATATTTTGAATGCTGAGCAAAGAATTACAGGGAAGTAAAAAAAAAAAAGGAAAAACAAATAAATGAATAATTGCTACGATACAATTCAGCACTAGCAACACATTGTGGCGCACGTTCACACTGCACATGGTTGCGCACACGTTATGCACGCAGTAACGCACGCTGTATGGCGTGAACGTGCCCTGCGGGTTTGTAGATGGCCGAGGGATGCACACAGGAGTCACTGGCCGGTTATCTGATTTGCATTCATGTGTGGGAGAAAGTTTGTCTCCTGTGAAGATCGGAGGATTCTCACACGGATCGTCTGTACTTCCAGTCCTAGACATGTGCAGAGAGGGGAAAGCTCCAGGGAGGGAAAGGACTCCTCTGTACATCGGGGGGGAGGAGGAAGGGATCCTGAAAATCCCAACGTTCCCAGAATATGATCTCAGGAAGAGCGCGCCATTCCGCCGACTACGAAATGTCAGAATATGGGCCACGCTCTTTATTAAATTATCAGTTTATTTGACACACATTTCCTGCACTGGGATGAGAAATCCTGGCTGAATGAGAATTGTTACTTTGATTCGCTGGGAATCCTGTCGAGAGCAACACACGGCGGATCAAACGCGGGAACGCAGTGCCACAGATTGCCCGTGGGAATCAGGTTTTCCTATTCTTGTCTCTGGAGGTGGTTAGAAAAAAACTGACCCATGTATGACAAGCTTAACACTTTAAACTTTCCTTATATTTCAGGGCTTGTTCACACCAGCATGTTGCAGTAAGGTAAAAACTAGGGTTGTCCCGATACCACTTTTTTAGGACCGAGTACAAGTACCGATACTTTTTTCAAGTACTCGCCGATACCGAATACCGATACTTTTTTCAAGTACTCGCCGATACCGAATACCGATACTTTTTTCAAGTACTCGCCGATACCGAATACCGATACTTTTTTCAAGTACTCGCCGATACCGAATACCGATACTTTTTTTAATGTCATGTGACGGTTTCTCAAAGCACAATACAGATTGGGTGGCACTGATCTGCAGCACTGGTAGATGGCTGACTGGCACTGACTGCTGGCACTGGCAGATGGCACTGAAGGCTGGCACTGCCAGGTGGCACTGATCTGCAGCACTGATAGGATTAGGTGGCACTGATATGCAGCACTGATAGATTGCTGACTGGCACTGGCAGATGGCACTGATGGCTGGCTGGCACTGGCAGGTGGCACTGATCTGCAGCACTGATAGGATTAGGTGGCGCTGATATGCAGCACTGATAGATTGCTGACTGGCACTGGCAGATGGTACTGACGGCTGGCTGGCACTGTCAGAAGGCACTGACTTCTGGCACTGTCAGATGGCACTGACAGTTGGCACTGGCAGGTGGCACTGATGGCTGGCACTGGAGGATGGCACTGGCGAATGGCACTGATGGCTGTCGGGCACTGGCAAGTGGCACTGATGGCTGTCGGGCACTGGCAGGTGGCACTGGCGGCTGGCAGGCACTGATAGGTGACATTTATGCGCACTGATGGGCAGGCACTAAAATGCCATTAGAGAAGGCTGCCTGCAACGCCCATCCTGGTACTCCTTGCACTCGGACGCATTACAACAGCAGCGGCCATTTGTGACACCCAGCCTAAACTATATGGGCTGGGTGTAACAAGATGTCCGCTGCTGGCATACTGTGGCTGAGTGCAGGATGTACCAAGATGGGCATCTCTGACGGCAACACAGAGCGTCACTTCCGCGACCGAATGTGATGGCTCCGGTCTCCCTGAACTCTGCACTCCCTGCCAGCTCGACGCGCCGCACCCTCCTCTCCACCCGCTACTCCGCCAGGTATTGAGGAGATCTGACTTTACCGTCTGCATACCTGTTTTGAGTCAATGGGCCAGATTCAGTAACATTTACGCCAGCGTATCAGTAGTACGCCGTCGTAACTCTGAATCTGCGTCGGCGTATATTTAAGCGTACTATCAAAGTGAGATACCCTTAAATATTGTTAAGATACGACCGGCGTAAGTCTCCTACGCCGGCGTATCTTAACTCCTTTTTTACGCTGGCCGCTAGGGGCGTTCCCGCTGATTTACGCCTAGAATATGTAAATCAGCTCGGCCGACGCAGTGAATTTACGCAGTTTACGTAAGCCGTTTTCCGGCGTAAAGATAAACCACCAAAAAGATGGCACATCCTATGTTAAGTACGGACGTCGGGACTGCGTCAAATTTTTCAGATTTAACGTCGTTTGCGTAACTCGTCCATGAATGGGGCTTTACGTCAATTACGTTCAAGTCTAAACCAATGCGTCTTAGCGTCATAATTTGGAGCATGCGCACTGGCATACGTCCACGGACGGCCCAACGACTTAGAAAGTTGGAAAGCCAGTATCCTGAAAGTTAGCAATGACAGGTTTTCTTTAAAGGGCCGGATTTATTAATGTCTGGTAGCTATAGCAGTTTGTGTTGCATGCAACATCCATCCTGATTTTTTCTTTCACTCTCCCATAATGCACTGGGGTGGTCTGGTCACTGCTCTCCTGGTAATTGAAGCATTTTGATGATCTCTGTCCTGTTCTTCTGGGAGAGAGAATTATGAACCTCCCCTGGTGTGACCGGGTGTACGGAACGTCATTCAGTGGCTTGTAGCGTGAAAAGCAATTAATCCTCCATTGAGTCGAGGTGCGTGTCAGCTGTCATACCGGCTCACTGTGTAATCTCTGGGTGTGATGTGTCCGGGCCCTGTAATTGTTTTCCTTCCATTGAAGTTTCAATTACGTAACTTAATCTGAAATAGTATTGGGCCAGAACTTGCAGCACCTAAACTGCCATCGGACAGATCTGCGCTTAAAGTATGCTAGAAAAAAGTGCGCCTGTTGGTTAAATGGGCATATTACAGAACAACACATCGCTGCAGCGAAGGAGAGCCCAAAAGTGAGCATTTCTAGAGTGGCTGCCAATGCTGGGGCATGCATCGGTGCAGTGGTAGAGAGCTCTGGGGCATGCATTGGTGCAGTGGTAGAGAGCTCTGGGGCATGCATCGGTGCAGTGGTAGAGAGCTCTGGGGCATGCATCAGTGCAGTGGTAGAGAGCTCTGGGGCATACATCGGTGCAGTGGTAGAGAGCTCTGAGGCATGCATCGATGCAGTGGTAAAGAGCTCTGGGGCATGCATCCATGCAATGGTAGAGAGCTCTGGGGTATGCATCAGTGCAGTGGTAGAGAGCTCCGAGGCATGCATCTGTGCAATGGTAGAGAGCTCTGGGGCATGCATCGGTGCAGTAGTAGAGAGCTCTGGGGCATGCATCGATGCAGTGACAGAAAGTTCAGAGACATGCATCAGTGCAGTGGTAGAGAGCCCTGAGGCATACATTAGTGCAGTGGTAGAGAGCTCTGGGGCATGCATCCGTGCAGTAGTAGAGAGCTCCGAGGCATGCATCAGTGCAGTTGTAGAGAGCTCCGAGGCATGCATCAGTGCAGTGGTAGAGAGCTCAGAGGCATGCATCAGTGGCAGTGCAGTAGCAGAGAGCTCCGAGGCATGCATTAGTGCAGTAGTAGAGAGCTCAGAGGCATGCATCAGTGCAGTGCTAGAGAACTCTGGGGCATGCATCTGTGCAGTGGTAGAGAGCTCTGGAGCATGCATCTGTGCAGTAGTAGAGAGCTATGAGGCATGCATCGGTGCAGTGGTAGAAAGCTCTGAGCCATACATCAATGCAGTAGGAGGGAGCTCCGAGGCATGCATTAGTGCAGTGGTAAAGAGCTCCGAGGCATGCATCAGTGCAGTAGTAGAGAGCTCTTGGGCATGCATCTGTGCAGTAGTAGAGAGCTCTGGTGCATGCATCGGTGCAGTGGTAGAAAGCTCTGAGCCATACATCAATGCAGTAGGAGGGAGCTCCAGGGCATGCATCAGTGCAGTAGTAGAGAGCTCCGAGGCATGCATCAGTGCAGTGGTAGAGATCTCCGAGGCAGGCATCAGTGCAGTAGTAGAGAGCTCAGAGGAATGCATTAGTGCAGTGGTAGAGAGCTCTGAGGCATGCATCAGTGTAGTGGTAGAAAAACCCCAAGGCATGCATCAGTGCAGTGGTAGAGAGCTCCGAGGCATGCATCAGTGCAGTAGTAGAGAGCTCAGAGGAATGCATCAGTGCAGTGGTAGAAAAATCCCAAGGCATGCATCAGTGCAGTGGTAGAGAGCTCCGAGGCATGCATCAGTGCAGTAGTAGAGAGCTCAGAGGAATGCATCAGTGCAGTGGTAGAAAAATCCCAAGGCATGCATCAATGCAGTGGAAGACAGCTCCGAGACATGCTTGTGTGCAGTGGTACAAAAACCCCAAGCAAGGCATGCATCAGTGCAGTAGTAGAGAGCTCAGAGGCATGCATTAGTGCAGTGGTAGAAAAACCCCAAGGCATGCATCAGTGCAGTAGTAGAGAGCTCAGAGGCATGCATTAGTGCAGTGGTAGAGAGCTCTGAGGCATGCATCAGTGCAGTGGTAGAAAAACCCCAAGGCATTCATCAGTGCAGTGGTAGAGAGCTCCGAGGCATGCATCAGTGCAGTAGTAGAGAGCTCAGAGGCATGCTTCAGTGCAGTGGTAGAAAAACCCCAAGGCATGCATCAGTGCAGTAGTAGAGAGCTCAGAGGCATGCATTAGTGCAGTGGTAGAGAGCTCTGAGGCATGCATCAGTGCAGTGGTAGAGAGATCAGAGGCATGCATCAGTGCAGTGGTAGAAAAACCCCAAGGCATGCATCAGTGCAGTGGTAGAGAGCTCCGAGGCATGCATCACTGCAGTGGTAGAAAAACCCCAAGGCATGCATCAGTGCAGTGGTAGAGAGCTCCGAGGCATGCATCATGCAGTAGTAGAGAGCTCAGAGGCATACATCAGTGCAGTGGTAGAAAAACCCCAAGGCATGCATCAGTGCAGTAGTAGAGAGCTCCGAGGCATGCATCAATGCAGTGGTAGAGAGCCCTGAGGCATGCATCAGTGCAGTGGTAGAGAGCCCTGAGGCATGCATCAGTGCAGTGGTAGAGAGCTCTGAGAGGTGCATTGGTGCAGTGGCACAGTGCTCTGAGGCATGCTTGGTGCAGTGACGAGTAAAGTGGGGGCATATGGGAGACGTGGTGAGAGCAGGGGGCGAGCTTGGGGGTCAGGCGCGTAGTTAGAGTAGGGGTTGGTGTGCAGGTGTGGTTCAGGGGTTTAGGGGCGGAGATTGACTGTAGTGGAGAGAGCCTTGTGGGGTTTCTCTAAAAATCAAAGTGGTGGTGAGGAGGAAAGGGTTACATGCATGGTAAAGAGTGGTGCCCACAAAAGGGACTGTCAGCTGTAACTCCAGATGTAGATCTCCAGCTAGCAGCAGAGGTGAGGCAGAAGGCTGACCTGGCTGGTGTACGAGGATGCAGGGGCTTTGATCTCAGGTAAGTTATTCATAATGAGCTAGTATGCTATTTTCGCAGCTGCTTTGGGGAAAGTGCAGCGGCCCCACATGCAGTTGGGGCCCCTGGGCAGTGCCCAGGTGTGCCCTCTCATTAAGACAGCCCTGCATACACACTGTCAGACTAAATTCCGATCGTCCAAAACGCAGTGTCGTAAAACACTTAGACGAGCCGAAAAATGAAGTTCAATGCTCCCGAGCATGCGTCGACTTGATTCTGAGCATGAGTGAATTTTTCTCTGATGGAATTTCACACAGACGATCGGAATATCCCATCAGAAGAATTTTTAACCACTTCCCGCCCGATCAGTCAATGGACACTTGACATCCTGGAAGTGGTTGTGAAATCCTGAAGTCTGACACCCCGCATCTCCGATTTCGGTAAAGAGCCTCCGGCGGAGGCTCTTTACCACATGACCAGCCATGTCCAATCACGGCTGATCACGATGTAAACAGGAAGAGCCTTTGATGGCTCTTCCTCACTCGCGTCTGACAGACGCGAGTAAAGGAGAGCCGATCGGCGGCTCTCCTGACAGGGGGGGTTCACGCTGATTGTTTATCAGCGCAGCCCCCCCTCGGATGCCCACACTGGACCACCAGGAAAGGGCAGAAAAAAAGGGCAAAATAAATAATAAATAAATAAAAAGAGGGCAGTAAAAATAAATAAAAGAATAGATGCCAATCAGTGCCCACAAATGGGCACTGACTGGCAACATGGACCCCTCAGTGTCCATCAGTGCCACCCCTCAGTGTCCATCAATGCCACACCACAGTGTCCATCAGTACTACACCAGTGTCAATCAGTGCCACCCCTCAGTGCCCATCCATGCCCAGTGCCCATCTGTGCCACCCATAAGTACCCATCAGTGCGCCCATTAATGCCCATCTGTGCTGCCTATGAGTGCCCAGTGCCGCCTATGAGTGCCCATCAGTGCCACCTATGAGTGCCCATCATTGCCGCCCATCAGTGCCCACCAATGCCGCCTATCAGTGTCCAACAGTGCCGGCTCACTGGTGCCTATCAGTGCCGCCTCACCGGTGCCCATCAGTGCCACCTCATGGTGCCCATCAGTGCCACCTCATCGGTGCAGAATCGAAGTAGAAAGCTTACTTATTTACCCCACAAAAAAAAACAGAAAAAAATAAAAACTTTTTTTTTTTTTTTTTAAATTCGGTCTTTTTTTAGTTGTTGCGCAAAAAATAAAAATCGCAGGGGTGATCAAATACCACCAAAAGAAAGCTCTATTTGTGGGAACAAAATGATAAAAATGTCATTGGGGTACAGTGTAGCACGACCGCGCAATTGTCATTCAAATTGCGACAGCGCTGAAAGCTGAAATCTGGCCTGGCAGGAAGGTGCGTAAGTGCCCGGTATGGAAGTGGTTATACATGTTCTTATTTTTTTTACTCCGATGGGGCCCACACACGATCGGAATTTCCGATGAAACAACAGACTTTTTTTTTATCGGGAAATCCGTTCGCGTGTACGCGGCATAAGAGGGGCTACTTCTCACTTCCTGTTGTGTCTACAGGACAGGAAGTAAACAAGTGGCGCTCGCCATTCTCTTCTTCATCCGAACTGAAAAAAAATAGGAGGAAAGTTTCGGCTTTAGAATAAATTGTAATTATTGGAATTTTCCATCGCAATCCGTAGGTTTCACCTTCTCTTGGCCTTCGCTAGGCTCTTGTTTTGCCCTCGCAATATATCCGAGCACCAGGTTGACAGATGCAGAACCTTCTATAAGCAAATCATTCCAGACTTGGACGACATAATAACAACAATGATAACTTTGATTCTCCAATCCCGTACATCGGGTACAAGAGCCGCGGGAGGAAATAACACAGCCGCTTGGTAAATTCCACTTAATAGACCAACTGCCAAAGTGCCGCAGGGGAACGAGATTGCAAAAGAGACGTTCCAATCCGGCTCAAGGCTGCGCTGGAGATTTGGAACACTTGTTGTCTCGCTTAGAGCTACATAGGAGAATTTAATGTAGCAGGAAAAAAATAAAAGTCTCCAATATAACAGTATAGAGGTAAGTATGACAGTACCAAGAAACGATTCTCTATTTCAGGGCGGTCCTCGTCATGTAGAATCTGCAGAATTAAAGTTTATCTAAACCCTCAAAACTTGTTTTTTATGGCTTACTGGTCTTAGGATGTGGTGATTGCATTTGTTTTCTTTTTTCAGTCTTGTTTCTCTTTATTTTTACAAGGTGAAATTGAAAAAAGACACGTCCATCTAGTTCAGTGGTCTCCAAACTGCGGCCCCAGGGCCGGATGCGGCCCTTTGCATGCCTTTGTCCGGCCCTTGGGAATTCCTCCTACAGATATGAAGAGCTATTCCTCCAAATGATACGGGCGATGGGGTACTATTCCTCCCACTGATTCCAATGATGGGGTACTATTCCTCTCACTGATACGGGCTATGGGGCACTATTCCTTCCACTGATACAAATGATGGGGTACTATTCCTCCCACTGATTCCAGTGATGGGGTACTATTCCTCCCACTGATACCAGTGATGGGGTACTATTCCTCCCACTGACACCAATGACGGGACACTATTCCTCCCACTGATAGCAATGATGGGGTACTATTCCTCCCACTGATAGCAGTGATGGGACACTATTCCTCCCACTGATAGCAGTGATGGGACACTATTCCTCCCACTGATAGCAGTGATGGGGTACTATTCCTCCCACTGATACCAGTAATGGGGTACTATTCCTCCCACTGACACCAATGATGGGACACTATTCCTCCCACTGATACCAGTGACGGGGTACTATTCCTCCCACTGATACCAGTGATGGGGTACTATTCCTCCCACTGACGCCAATGACGGGACACTATTCCTCTCACTGATTCCAATGATGGGGCAGTATTACTCCCACTGACACCAATGATGGGACACTATTCCTCCCACTGATACCAGTGATGGGGTATTATTCCTCCCACTGACACCAATGACGGGACACTATTCCTCTCACTGATTCCAATGATGGGGTACTATTCCTCCCACTGATTTCAATGATGGGTCAGTATTACTCCCACTGACACCAATGATGGGGTACTATTCCTCTCACTGATTCCAATGATGGGGTACTATTCCTCCCACTGATTCCAATGATGGGGCAGTATTCCTCTCACTGATTCCAATGATGGGGCAGTATTCCTCCCACTGATTCCAATGATGGGGCAGTATTCCTCCCACTGACACAAATGATGGGGCACTATTCCCCCACTGATTCCAATGATGGTGTACTATCTCTCCCAATGACACCAATGATGGGGTATTATTCCTTCCACTGACACCAACAATGGGGCAATATTCCCATAACTAATGACTTTTATGGGGCACTATTCCATCTACTGACTACCGGCTCTATAACTTTTATTTATTTTATATTCCAATCTGCTAAAATCTGAGGGACAGTAAACTGGCCCTTTGTTTAAAAAGTTTGGAGACCCCTTTTCTAGTTCAACCAATAGAAAAAAAATACAATTGAAAATCTATATATACAGAACCATATACCTACAGTGGATCCAAAGCAGGGGTCTCCAAACTACAGCCCAAGGGCCTACACGATTTTACCTGTTCTGCAGACAAGGTTGCCCCATGTCCAGGATTTACCCGGACAGTTCATGTTTGGAATCATGAGTCCGGGTTTCATACTGCCTGAAACCCGGACACATTATTCAGAGTGGACTAGGGCTTCCCAGCAGGGTTGCTGGCTGCAGTTGGCTAAGCTGAGTGTGTCTGTTACACTCTATTTCCCAGCAGCTTGCTATTGGGGGCACTGGTCAAAAGGGGAGGAGCCAGGAGCAACATTGAGGGACTCAAGAAGAAGAGGACCAGGGCTGCTTTGTGCAAAACCACTGTATAAGTATAACACGTTTTATATATATATATATATATGTGTGTGTGTGTGTAGCGCTACCCCCTCAGGAGCCGCTGGTTAGATGTGGGATCTTTGTTACCTTTGATGTGTCTAGGGAAATTGATGGTAGCAACTGTGAGAGCAGTAATGGAATGTCCAAGCCAAGGGTTGACGTTTTCTAAGTGCTTTATTTTCGTTCCAACAGTCAGCTTGAGGTAGACAGGACAGGTTGGTGAAGAGAATAACTTTGCAGAGTCCGGCTATGGATAACGAACAGGAGCAGTCCTGCCTTTAGTGTGTATTCTTTTCTCCCGTCGCCACTCCCGCCGGAGTGGGTGCAGTGCACCCGGACAGGTCTCTCCCACAGGCCCGGCAGCCAGAGTGTCACTGAGGATGCTGAGGAGGAACAAGTCTCTGCCACCGACTTGGCTCTAGTAAAATTAGTAAAGGCCTCTGCCACAGGTCCGATACTTGAGAGCAATAGAGCGTATCCTTTCAGTAAAGTCCTTTAGAAGTGTGGGGACCCAGTAAATCACTGGGGCCCCTCGGCAACTCAGTTGCTCTGAGCCATGAGGGCCCAGAGTTTGGAACTCCCCATGGCACGGGCCCCACCACTATGGCCTACCTGGCCGGGGCCCGCGCCACGCGGGGTTTCCAAACTCTGGGCCCTCATGGCTCAGAGCAACTGAGTTGCCGAGGGGCCCCAGTGATTTACTGGGTCCCCCTACTTCTAAAGGACTTGACTGATGTGCGCACACCCTGAAGGTGGGTGCCGCACCCGGAACCCGCGAAGAACCCTGGAAAATGGCGTCTGCCACAGATATACCCTCCCCCAGCATGCCCCGCGAGGGAAAACACTCCTCCAATTGGCTGCTGGGGAAAAGTGGCTCTGCCTGAATCCTTCTGGCGCCACCTGCCGCCCAGAGATGGAACTGCATCCCTGGAGCGCAGAACGACCCACAGGATAATTCAGGGCTGACAGCAGCCTAATTTAACATAAATCAACCTGGATGAGAGCAAATAAGTCTCTCACCCCACTAAATTTACAAATACTGTGTTTCCCCGAAAATAAGACCTACCCCGAATAATAAGCCCTAGTTTAAAAAGCTTTAAATATCTTATAATCCACTATATTACAGTAGTATATAAAGTACAATGTTTGTGTTTTTTTTTATATATATAATTGTGGTTAAGAGAGCTCCGGTGGGTCACAGAAGCACAAAGTGGCACTATAACAGAGGTATTTGGCACAATTATATTACAGAAACGCACACATTGTACATTATATAATACTGTAATAGAGTGGATTATAGAATTTTACAAGCATTTTAACTCAGTTCACACTGGAGATTCCTGATAGGCAGGGAGAAAGAGGGGGAGAGAAGACAGCGCAATACATGGTAAGACCTACCCCGAAAATAAGCCCTACTGTGTCTTTTGTTGCCAAAATTAATATAAGACCCGGGCTTATTTTCGGAGAAACACGGTAGCGTCCTTTCTGAAAGTACGGGGGCGCTACATATATATATATATTTAAAAGCCAAACCACTTTAATTTAGCATTTTTGATTTGCCAGATTTAAATGTAATCTCTGTTGACATTATTATTGTATAAGTAAACGTTCGGTTCCGTACTGTCGTTTTTCTTCTCGGTGATGTCACTCACACCTACTGAGCTGGAAACTCTCCGTCTCTCAACCCTGCGCACAAGCAACAGGAACCGTCCAAGTGTTTTTGTGAAGTTGTCAGTATACTGTTGCTGTGTACGAGGCACATGTGTATGTGAGTGACACGGATGACGGCTCGGCATTCAGGAGATTGTTTATTAGAGACGGCATCCTGTGTCCGGGAAACTGCCACTGTTTATTCTCCTGAGCAAGAAAACAGCAGCACAACACGGCGTGTTTCTCTGCACCGATTTAAAGCAAAATAACAGAATGAGTTGAAGCTCCGCCGGGTTTCACATTAATAAACATCGCAGTGTTTTTGTCTGCGGCGGATTCAGCTGTTGAGCCGACAGATTTGTGAATCCGGCCAATCGGAGAGCGCGAGAGATGTTTTCCATGAGACGCTGACCCCGTCTTCTTTTTTTTATTGTTTGCTCTACGACTGTCATTTAAAGGGGACCTGAGACTGGCAAAAAAAAACAAAAAACAACCACAGCCTTATAAAAGCAATAGCTACCAACCCACAGGTTAAAGAGGTTGTAAACCTCAGACATGAAATGTCAACAAAGAATATCCCTGTATAGTGTGTACTAGGGTTGTCCCGATACCACTTTTTATGGACCGAGTACAAGTACCGATACTTTTTTTCAAGTACTCGCCGATACCGAATACCGATACTTTTTTTGAAATGTGTCCCCAAATGCAGCCATGTCCCCCACAAATGCAGACATGTCTCCCCCACATATGCAGCCATGTCCCTCCATATATGCAGCCATGTCCCCCACATATGCAGCCATGTCCCCCACATATGCAGCCATGTCCACTGACAGATGCAGCCATGTCTCCCCCACATATGCAGCCATGTCCACTGACAGATGCAGCCATGTCCCCCACATATGCAGCCATGTCCACTGACAGATGCAGCCATGTCCCCCACATATGCAGCCATGTCCCCCACATATGCAGCCATGTCCCCCACATATGCAGCCATGTCCACTGACAGATGCAGCCATGTCCCCCACATATGCAGCCATGTCCACTGACAGATGCAGCCATGTCCCCCACATACGCAGCCATGTCCCCCACATATGCAGCCATGTCCCCCCCACAGATGCAGCCATGTCCCCCCACAGATGCAGCCATGTCCTCCCACATATGCAGCCATGTCCACTGACAGATGCAGCCATGTCCCCCACATATGCAGCCATGTCCCCCACATATGCAGCCATGTCCCCCACATATGCAGCCATGTCCACTGACAGATGCAGCCATGTCCCCCACATATGCAGCCATGTCCACTGACAGATGCAGCCATGTCCCCCACATATGCAGCCATGTCCCCCACATATGCAGCCATGTCCACTGACAGATGCAGCCATGTCCCCCACATATGCAGCCATGTCCACTGACAGATGCAGCCATGTCCCCCACATATGCAGCCATGGTTATCTGAAAGGCTTCAAATGTTTTGACGGGGGTGCAGTTTCAGTGCTTGCCATAGGCGCCATTTTCACTAGATACGCCTCTGCACCCCCCCAACTAGTGACATACTACAGGTCCCTGCATGAACCCCTCAGAGCTGAATATGTGACCCCCCCTGCCCCCCAAATAGTGAAGAACTACAGGTCCCAGCATAGGTTTGTGAACTCTATAGGATCACACTCTAGATCTCACAGGTTCATGCTGGAAGTTTCAAATTTGGGGGGGGGGGGGGGTGACGCCCTTAGATCTCAAGGGTTCATGCTGGGACGGGTAGTCCTTTACTTTGGGGGGGTGTAACCTCCTTACTTCCTGGAATCCATGTGCCCTTAGCTCAGACATTTAAGCAGGAAGGTGTGCATCTTTGAGAAAGCCACTCCCCTTAATGAAGACTCCTGGGACGTGCGACATAATTTTGGTCTAGGCCAGAAACCAGGAAGAAATAAAAAAAAAAAGTTTATTTAATTCTATTTACTAATGCTGGCAAACATAGACGTGCAGCACAGATTCTCCCTACTGTCCTGGCAACCCCCCCCCCCCCCCCGTTACTTCCTCTGCTGCAGGCACACACAGGGGGGTGTTTTACAATATGTGGGAGAAGGGGACGGTAAATACAGGTATGTCATTTACTGGCCCCTTCCCTTTCTGAATGAACATCGTGAGTGATTGGTAGCATGTGTTTGCGCTTTGGGGTGCACACCCTAATGCAATAGGCTACGCACATCTATGCTGGCATCATAAGGATTAAAAATAGTTCATGTTGATTGAGAGAGTATTACTAAGTATTCAGTACATCAGATACATTCAGTATATCAGTACTCGTGCAAATGCACCAAAACCTGTCTGACAGCTGAAATGTAAAAAAAACGGCAATTATCGGTTGTTAAGGAGCAGGGCAGCCGCATTCTTAACAACCGATGACTTATTCAGCTGTCAGTCGGATTCCCCTGTTGACAGCTGAAGTGTTAAAGTGGGGCTCCACTCTAAAGTAGATCTTCTGCTCATTGGATTCCCCCCCCCCCTCTCCGGTGTCACAATTGGCACCTTTTCAGGGGGAGGGGGGACTGGATACCTGGATATCCTTTCCCACTTCCTGGAGGACGTCACCGTGGGGCTCCCTCTTCCTCCTCCGCTGGCCCCCGGGCTAATAGGAGAGAGAAGCGGGCCTCGCGCATGCCCAGTAGGGTTCCCGGCGTGAAGTCAAAAGGCTACACTTCCGGGTTCCCGTACCCGCAATGGTGGCGGCAGCACCCGACAGCTGATGCCGACATCGAGGGACTCCAGGAAAGGTAAGTGTTCTATTATAAAAAAACAGCAGCTGCAGTATGTGTAGCTGCTGGATTTTAATCATTTTTTTCCCGGACCTCCGCTTTAAAGAAGTGCGACAATTGGAGCTGTCAAAAAAAAGCAGCCAAGTAATGTTTATCAACAACGTTGCTCAGCTGAAACACTAAAATAAAAATAAACATTGTTTATTTTTGTATCTTTCTGTTTCTTCATCTGCAGATCAAAAGGGATGAACTTCGATCTGCAGATGAAGTCAGTTTAAAGCATGGGGCCTCAAACTACGGCCCTCCAGCTGTTCAGGAACTACAATTCCCATTATGCCCTAGTCATGTCTGTGAATGTCAGAGTTTTACAATGCCTCATGGGACTTGTAGTTCCGCAACAGCTGAAGGGCCGTAGTTTGAGGATCCCTGGTTTAAAGCAACCAGTCAAGTAAAATAAAACTTTTTTTTCTGTTATTAAATGTTCCTCTGTTTAACCCCTTATTAACCCTTAATTTATTAACTCCCTATTCGCCTCCATTTAGTTATTATTTTCCTGTTTTTTGTTTTTTGTTTACATCTAATTTATAAACAATAAACAATTAAAACTTTTTTCGTTTGCTTTGTCCGTTCATATTTTTACATATTTAAGATATATTTACACATTTCACATTGAAAAAATGCAAAATTAAAAAAAAAAATATATTTTTTTAATCTGTAAATAACTTTTCAAAGCTTTATACTATTGCTGACAGCTGAAGTAAAAACAAAACCGTTGTGGTAGGTATCGGTAATCGGTGAATACTAAAAAAATGTATCGGTACTTTGAACTAGTAAAAAAAATGGTATCGGTGCATCCCAGTGGCGGTGCGTCCATAGAGGGCACTAGAGCGCCGCCCCCTCTCGCTCCCGCACTGCCACTGAATACAATACATGGATTCATGCATTGCATGAATCTATGTATTGTTGCCGCTGCCGCCGACTATTCAGATGCCCGGCCCCCTGGTGAGCGCTGGCCATCTGAAAAACGGCAGCTGGTTGGCTTTGGCTTTCTGATTACAGCCCTCAGGCTGTAATAGGCTTCCAAATACTTATCCAGGGGATGCACGGGGGGGTGCTTTTCTTGGATAAGACTGACAGGCGTCTCAGCCAATCAGGTTCACTGATTCTGGTTACCGGTAGTGTTGCTCACGAATATTCGCATTGCGAATATTCGCTACGAATATTGCATATTCGAGTATTCGCGAATAACACGAATATCGCGGCGAATATTCGCTATTTCGAATATTCAAATTTTTTCATTTTTTTTTTTAAAACAGATCACATCCTAGAGATCCCCATCGACGTCTAAAAGCATTGCTGGTATGATTAGAGCCCTTGGGCCGAGTAGCTGCAGCGCTCATTTTATATTGCCGAAAAATCGCAATGCGATTATTCGGCAATAGCGATATCGCGCGATTATTTTATATTGTAATATATCACGAATATTCTGAGCCAATCAGAGTGCTCCATTCCGCATTTCTCGAAATTTCGCAATTATTTTGTATTGTAATATATCACGAATATTCTGAGCCAATCAGAGTGCTCCATTCCGCATTTCTCGAATATTCGCAATTATTTTATATTGTAATATATCACGAATATTCTGAGCCAATCATAGTGCTCCTTCCGCATTTCTCGAATATTCGCAATTATTTTATATTGTAATATATCACGAATATTCTGAGCCAATCAGAGTGCTCCATTCCGCATTTCTCAAAATTTCGCAATTATTGTGTATTGTAATATATCACGAATATTCTGAGCCAATCAGAGTGCTCCATTCCGCATTTCTCGAATATTCGCAATTATTTTATATTGTAATATATCACGAATATTCTGAGCCAATCAGAGTGCTCCTTCCGCATTTCTCGAATATTCGCAATTATTTTGTATTGTAATATATCACGAATATTCTGAGCCAATCAGAGTGCTCCTTCCGCATTTCTCGAATATTCGCAATTATTTTGTATTGTAATATATCACGAATATTCTGAGCCTATCAGAGTGCTCCTTCCGCATTTCTCGAATATTCGCAATTATTTTGTATTGTAATATATCACGAATATTCTGAGCCAATCAGAGTGCTCCTTCCGCATTTCTCGAAATTTCGCATTCGCATTCGCAATAGCGAAAATTCGCAATAATTTCATTTCCAAAAAATATCACGAATATTCGTATTTAGCGAATATATCTCGAATATTCGACTATATATTCGAGATATATCGCGAAATCGAATATGGCATATTCTGCTCAACACTAGTTACCGGTAACCTGATTGGCTGAAGCATCATCGAGGGTGGGAGAAGACATCGAGGGACCGTGGAAGGAGGATGGCCAACCCCAAAAAGGTAAGTGCCGGGCGGGGGCAGCATTTCACAGGGCACAGTGGTGACAATTACAGGGCACAGTGGTGACGATTACAGAGCACAGTGGCGACAATTAAAGGGCACAGTGGTGACAATTACAGGGCACAGTGTCGACAATTGGCACAGTGGTGACAATTACAGGGCACAGTGTCGACAATTGGCACAGTGGCGACAATTACAGGGCACAGTGTCGACAATTGGTACAGTGGCAGCAATTACAGGGCACAGTGTCGACAATTGGTACAGTGGCAACAATTACAGGGCACAGTGGCGACAATTGGTACAGTGGCAGCAATTACAGGGCACAGTGGCGACAATTGGCATAGTGGCGACAATTACAGGGCTCAGTGGCCACTATTACAGGGCACAGTGGCGACAATTGATGGGCACAGAGGCTGCGTTTGGTGGAATGGCACAGTGGCTGTATTTGATGGGCCCAGTGAGGCTGCAATTGTTTTTTTTTTTCATTTGTTTGCGCCCCCCAAATTTTTTTTAGCACCAGCCGCCACTGGTGCATCCCTATTTTGACTAATAATTTTTAGTATAATTCTCCTTTAAGGGGGCGTGGCAGGGGGTGTGTCCTATTCCTACATACTTTTGCTAATAGGTGTCCCTCGTTCCCATCTCAGAACACTCGCAGGCTGTATTCTGTGGAAGAAGAAGAGGACAGATTCTGTGTTTTGGAAAAGTCTCGTGCTTTATCAGGAGTGGTGAACAAGTGACGTCTCCTAATTCCTTCCATACCAGCAGAGTTAAGTCACCTCTCCGGAGACGTTTTTCCCCAAAATAAAGAGTAACTGTCACGAGTATTTCCACGTTGACTGCCGGTTTCCATTCTGTTAGAGCTGTTGGAGGAAATGGGAGGGGCTGGGGGATTTTTTTGGGCAATTTTTCCACAGAAGAGTAATTAAAGGAAACAAAATAGCTTCCAACATGAACAGAGAAAAGCGTTATAGCGGCTTACCCAAAATATAATACAAAACAATACAATGCAAAATAGAAAAAATACAATACAATGCAAAACAAGGCAATGCAATATATAAAAAAAAACACAGTACAATGCAATATAAAAAAAACACAATACAATGAAAAACAACACAAAGTAATATCAAATAATACAATACAATGCAAATCAACGCAATGCAATATAAAGAAAAAAAAACAATACAATACAAAATATGCAATATAAAAAAATACAATTCAATGCAAAACAACACAAAGTAATATAAAATAACAATACAATACAATGCAAAACAATGCAATGCAATATAAAAAAAAACACAATACAATGCAAAGCAACACAAAGTAATATAAAAAAAAACACAATACAATACAATATAAAAAAACACAATATGATGCAAAACAACACAGAGTAATATAAAATAACACAATACAATACAATGCAAAACAACACAATGCAATATATATAAAAAAACACAATACAATGCAAAACAACACAAAGTAATATAAAAAAAAAACACAACACAATACAAAACAATGCAATATAAAAAAACACAATATGATGCAAAACAACACAAAGTAAAATAAAATAACACAATACAATGCAAAAAAACGCAATTCAATATAAAAAAAACTAAACCATACAATGCAAAACATGCAATGTAATAAAAAAAAAAAAAACACAATACAGCACTAAGCAAAACAACGCAATGCTATATAAAAAAAAACACGATACAAACAAAAACAAAACAACACAATGCAATATAAAAATAAACACAATACAAATGAACGCAATGCAATATATAAAAAAAAAACACACAATACAATACAAATTTAAAAAAAACAATGCAATAAAATGGGAAAAAAATACAATACAACACAATACAAAACAATGCAATTAAAAAAAAATACAATACAAAACAATGCACCATAATACAAAACAACACACAGCAATATAATATAAAGCACACAAAAACATCCAAGCCACAGTATACACCTGATCACTATATCCATTTATTTTTTTTGCGACGTGTTACAGTACAGGTCATTTGAATATGAATAAATAAAATAAAACAAAATGCAGAAAAGAGGGACGGCGGAGGGGGGAGGGGGGTGGGGGGCTGGACTGGGGGACTGGGGGGTTTATTGATATGGTAAGGGAAGGACAGTTCCAGTTCCAGAGTCAGTTCTCCCAGACTGGTTTACGATGATATAATTGTCAGTAATCTGTACGGCATTTTAACTGCAGATAGGTTTCTTTTAGCAGTGGGGCCTTATTACTGCAAATCACATTACCATCTGCACGCTTGTTTGTTACAGTTTCACTCTCTTTCTTTAGTGCACTTTTTGTCTGGCTGTTGTGCCACCTAGTGGTGGAAATCATTTTGCCATGTCGCTTCTGAGTTCTGTACTAAGAATTCATCGCACAAATTCGATTGGATGACTTTTTGATTCATTTGGCTCCTTCTCACCATGACTTGTATAGTTATCCTGTCTCCGTTCCACACCCTACTCCATAGAAGCCATGGTTTCCATACACTGCACTGAAGATGGCCAAAACGCCAGACTGTTGTATGTAGTTTGAAATAAATGGCTTTATAATATACACAATATTACCAAAAGTATTGGGACGCCTGCCTTTGCACGCACATGAACTTTAATGGCATCCCAGTCTTAGTCTGTAGGGTTCAATATTGAGTTGGCCCACTTCTGGGAAGGCCGTCAACAAGGTTTAGGAGTGTGTCTATGGCAGGGGTGGGCAAACTTTTTGACTTGAGGGCCGCAATGGGTTCATATATTGGACCCGGGGGGCCAGAACAAGAGTAGATGGACAGTGTGTATGTGTGAATTAATTTAAATTAAATTTAAATTTGTAACATTAAATGTTTAGATTAATTTAAGGTAGAAAAGCATAAAACATATTATTTTACAAAACTTGATGGCATGGCACAGTGGCTGCATTTGGCATGGCACAATGGTGACAATTGATGGCACAGTGGCTGCATTTGGCATGGCACAGTGGTGGCAATTGATGGCACAGTGATTGCTTTTTTTGATGGCATGGCACAGTGGTGACATTTGATGGGCACAGTGAGGCTGCATTTTTTTTTTTCGTTTGCCCCCCCCCCCCCCCCCCCCCAAAATTTGAGCACCAGCCGCCACTGGGGCAGTGCATTTGAAAAACTATATAATGGGCACATATATAAAAGTGGATATAAGAGTGGATATAAATTATGGTTTTTAATGAGTCTTTTTGGCCTCTCTTACCATATCCTGCTGTTCGCGCGCTGTGTGATCACGTGAACGCCGTCTTATCTGCAGCCTCCGAAGAAGGAACAAATATGGACAGCCGCACTTCAAAAAATGTAAAATCCAAAAAAGCCCTTTATTGGGGTAAAAAGAATGCACTACAAAAACAGCATACAGAAGGGGAAAAAAGCTAATGCATTTCGCATTGACAATCAATGCTTAGTCATAGCTAGATACACAAAGAGCAGCCTCCGGCCAGCTCCTTTCCTGTGTCGTCCCGTGGCAGTGACGTAGGTGGCACCGCCCTCTCAGAGGAATTCCCCAATCCCCCGGGGTGAGAGGCGGCCAGAGGCAGAACGCCCGCAGCCTATCTGCGCTCTCTTTTTATATCATCTCCGACCCCGCACAGCTGACGGCGGCTCCATGAAACCTATGCATCCCGGCCGGCAGGCAGCTCGCCTCATTCCAGCCCCCTCAAAGCATAGGCCGCAAAGCCGCGGCCTCAATTAGCGGCGATCGCGGCATGACGAGATCACGGGTGGGGGGCCGGATTAAAAGGTCCACCGGGCCATATACAGCCCGCAGGCCATAGTTTGCCTATTCTTGGTCTATGGGAATGTTTGACCATTCTTCCAGAAGCACATTTGTGAGGAGAAGCCCTGGCTCAGTCTTCACTCTAATTCACCCCAAAGGTTTTCTATCGGGTTGAGGTCAGGACTCTGTGCAGGCCAGTTAAGTTCTTTCACCCCAAACTCACTCATCCATGTCTTTATGGACCTTTCAAAAGGGCTGCCTAAAGCTGGCTATAGATGGATGTTTTTTTATTTATTTTTTTATGAGCCAGCCAGCTGATTCAAAAAATTGAACCGATTCCCTTGTCCACACATTCAAGATGGAGGGCAGAATCCCCTCACTGTGCTATTATATTCTGGCAGTGGGACTCCTCCGCATCGTGATAAGAAAATGACTGCGCTAGATATTGGTCAGATATAGATATAAAAATACTGGACAAACATATAATAGTCATTATGTCACAAAAGTCTCATAGAAATAGAAACAAATATATACCGTGTTTCCCCCGAAAATAAGCCCGGGTCTTATATTAATTTTGGCAACAAAAGACCCAGTAGGGCTTATTTTCGGGGTAGGTCTTAAAGTGGAGTTCCACCCATTTTTTTTATGTTTGTCTGTGCTGCATGCCCTAATCTCATAGTGCTCAGAATGGGCAATTTTTATTTATTTTGTTGCTTGTAAATACCTTTATTTTGTAGTCCTTCATTACTTCCTCCTCCTTATTAGCCTAGGCTATTAAGTCACAAGGCTGTTTGCAAGGGTTTCTGGGATAGGCATCATGTTTCCCAGTAGTTCTTGCAAACCTGACTGAAACCTATTACATTGCTTGTGCAGCACTGAGCATGTGCGAGATATGCAAAGCTGAAATCCAGGAAGTCATACAGTCTGGCTTCATGATGCCCACACTTAAGATGGCCACGTTCTATTTCTAGATTATAAACTAAATGCTGTAACAACCTAACAAAACGGACCTTAGTTTACAGACTAACTTTACTAGAATACATTAAGCTTGTGTATTACAGGGGTATTTATATTTAAAAAGTGAAATTGTGGGTGCAACTCCCCTTTAATATATTCGCTTTTTCCCTGTCTGTCAGGAATCCACAGTTTGAACAAACTTAAAATGCCCAAATTATTTATTTTACAGCAGTAGCACACAATACAGAATGTGTGTGCTTCTGCAATCCAACAGTACTAAACACCTCAGCCTTCCTCCACCTCTCCCAGCCACCAGGGAGGGACCCCTGCCCCCCTCCCTCTGCAATGCTCCAAGCAGGGAAGAGGGCACACCAGCATGTGGAGGAAAAAAAACTGTAAATACCTTGTGGAGACCAGAGTATCCATGTTGCATACCACACACGTTGATTGCAGAGGCTCTGCACCGTACAGTGCTTTCAATTACCCGCCAAAGCTCTGTGAAGGGAGGGGGGGGGGCCAAGATCCCACGCTGACAGGCGGGAGAAGAGGAGACCAGCAGGCAGATCAGCTGAGCGCCGCTCTGCATTAAAGGCACCTGACACCGCTACAGACACACAGCACACTGCACACGCCGTAACAGGGTTATACCGTGTTTCTTCAAAAATCACACAATCACCTCGAACTATTTTCGGGGTAGGGCTTATATTGCAGCCCTTTTGAAAAATAGCGCTAGGTCTTAGTTTCGGGGTAGGTCTTATTTTTGGGGAAACACGATATATAATATATATAGTTTATAAAAGTCCCATTAGAATGGTAAAGTGCTCGTGCTCAATAGACGTCTCCTATAAAGTTGTGTCCAGACTGGGTGCTCCACATTGTGTTGACACATCTGCCAGTAAGGTGCGTTGGGGTGCCAATCCGAATGAATGGGCTGAAGTGGTTAACTGATACATACTAATGCTGCTAAATGTGTATCTATGCTTCAGTGACAAAAGGGTTCAAATAGGCAGATTTGTTGGTTTATCACTCAGTATGAGGAAAATATTGCCAGGACAAAAGCAGGTAAGAAACACTTTTGCCCAAATCATTGACCTGCAGATGATTCTTTTCTTATCCAGAATTAAAGTGGTCCTGTGCAGGTAGACTACCACCCCCGATCCTGCATTGGGGTCTTTATGCATAAATAAATTGACAAAAAAAAAAAGGATAAATTGGCAGCAAAGCCACCTACTTTATGCTGAGGATCGTCCCTACTTCAATGAGATAAAGGATTCCATCGCCCGTGCCCAGAGTCCCCCCCTCCCCTCCCCCATTAGAATTCCCTAGTAAAACAGGTGAAAGTTTCTTTATAAATAGATCCGTATCCGTTACAGACGGGATTTTGTAGTGAAAATTATACACCATAGATAAGGAGAATCGCACTGGGTTTTCATTAATAAATCAAACACCAGATATTGCAAAAGTAGATGTAAATCCAGTCACTAGAATATTGCATTTAAAGCAATGGTTCACGTCGCAGCGATTCGGACGGTGTCATTTCCGGCAAGAGCCGCTGATTTGGCATGCGATTCGACATGACAAACCGCATGCCAAACTGGCGACTAATGTCGGCAATGACACTATACGAATCGGTGCGACGGCGCGTTTGCAGCGCCGCACCGATTCCAAAAAGCAGTTTCTGTACTACTTTAGTCGACTAGGGGAGCGATTTCAATAGACATTAGAGCTGCACCATTCTGGCTAAAATGAGAATCACCATTTCTTTGCTTAGAATAAAGATCGTGATTCTCGCGGCTTAACATCACCTTTCATATTATACAAAAAATTTGGGATAACTTTGTTGTTTATTTTTTATTCATTGAAGTGTATTTTTTCCCTAAAAATTGCATTTGAAAGACTGCTGTGCAAATACAATGTGGCATAAAATATTGCAACAACCCCCATTTAATTCTCTAGGGTCTCTGCTAAAAATGTGTATATAATGTTTTTTTGGTTTCCAAGTAGAAGGTAGGTCCCTGTATGGTGTAGAAGGTAGGTCCCTGTATGGTGTAGAAGGTAGGTCCATGTATGGTGTAGAAGGTAGGTCCCTGTATGGTGTAGAAGGTGGGTCCCTGTATGGTGTAGAAGGTAGATCCCTGAACGGTACAGAAGGTAGGACCCTGTACGGTATAGAAGGTAGGTACCTGAACGGTATAGAAGGGAGGTCCCTGTATGGAAGGTAGATACCTGTACAGTATAGAAGGGAGGTCCCTGTACAGTATAGAAGGGAGGTCCCTGTATAGAAGGTAGGTCCCTGTATAGAAGGTAGGTCCCTGTATGGTTTAGAAGGGAGGTCCCTGTACGGTATAGAAGGGAGGTCCCTGTACGGTATAGAAGAGAGGTCCCTGTATAGAAGGTAGGTCCCTGTATAGAAGGTAGATCCCTGAACGGTATAGAAGGGAGGTCCCTGTATGGAAGGTAGATACCTGTACAGTATAGAAGGGAGGTCCCTGTACGGTGTAGAAGGGAGGTCCCTGTACAGTATAGAAGGGAGGTCCCTGTATAGAAGGTAGGTCCCTGTATAGAAGGTAGGTCCCTGTACGGTTTAGAAGGGAGGTCCCTGTACGGTATAGAAGGGAGGTCCCTGTACGGTATAGAAGGGAGGTCCCTGTATAGAAGGAAGGTCCCTGTATAGAAGGTAGGTCCCTGTATGGAAGGTAGATACCTGTACGGTATAGAAGGGAGGTCCCTGTATGGAAGGTAGATACCTGTACAGTATAGAAGGGAGGTCCCTGTACGGTATAGAAGGGAGGTCCCTGTATGGAAGGTAGATACCTGTACAGTATAGAAAGGAGCTCCCTGTACGGTATAGAAGGGAGGTCCCTGTACGGTATAGAAGGGAGGTCCCTGTATAGAAGGTAGGTCCCTGTATAGAAGGTAGGTCCCTGTATGGAAGGTAGATACCTGTACAGTATAGAAGGGAGGTCCCTGTACAGTATAGAAGGGAGGTCCCTGTATAGAAGGTAGGTCCCTGTATAGAAGGTAGGTCCCTGTACCAGGGCTCAAGTCCTGCTGGAACGCGTGGCCCTGTGAGTCCCTGTGAGTCCCTGCACATTTTTCACAGAAGGAATGCAGTTCCCTTTGCAGGACGAGAGCAGCCGAGCCACCCGAGCCGATCCTTCACTAAGCGGCGATGCCCAGCTCGAGTCACTGTGGGGGGCAGGCGAACCTTAGTAGAGTTATCTCGGGATTTAGAAAGAACTTGCTTAAAGTTCTTTCTAAATCCCGCGATAACTGGCGGCAGACCTCCGCAATGTCTCCTGGGAACAATGACAAAATCTCCCAGGAGACATTGCAGGATTGAGGAAGTGACGGAATACCCGCACACTACCCGATGACTCCGTATACAGGAAGCGGCCAGTAACATAAAGGATTACTAAGGTACAGTGGATCGAAAACAAACAAACATGCGGTTTAGTAATTATGCATATGAGCGTATCATTTGGATCTTGGGTGGAAGTTCCCGCACTTTTTTCCCCTAGGACTTGACCCCTGCCCTGTAGAGCATGAAAGGTAGGTCCCTGTATAGAAGGTAGGTCCCTGTATGGAAGGTAGGTAGCTGTACGGTATAGAAGATAGGTCCCAGTACGGTATAAAAGGTAGGTCCCAGTACAGTATAGAAGGGAGGTCCCTATATAGAAGGTAGGTCCCTGTACAGTATAGAAGGTAAGTCCCTGTACGGAATGCTGTAAACTTGTTTTGAAGCTCAGATCTGGGAGGGGTAAAAAACACAATGACTGTTCATTGGGATGATGTTGAATGACACAACCCTGAGACATGTTTATACATTTATGTAATTAGGGACGTTTGTTTATTCCACCTCTGACTTCCTCCATCCACACACACAGAGACTGTTCACCGTCAGATGGATATTTTCCTGCAAATTGCAATCCTTCCCCTCCCTGATTCATTGGAGAAAGGATTTCCCCCATGTGACCTGATAGAACCAGGAGGTGTAACGCCTGACATAACAATATACTGATATTTATACTCAGGATCGTGTTTACAGAAAGATCCCGAGTACAATGTTTTGTAAAGAGCTTGTATATACACACCTATAGGCGCGTACACATGTGTATACATTCACAGTGCCCTGAAAAAGTATTCATACCCCTTGAACAAACAGCATCATGAAGGCCAAGGAACACACCAGACAGGTCAGGGATAAAGTTGTGGAGGAGTATAAAGCAGGGTTAGGTTATAAAAAAAATATCTCAAATATCTCAAGCTTTGAACATCTCATGGAGCTCTGTTCAATCCATCATCCGAAAATGGAAAGAGTATGGCACAACTGCAAACCTACCAAGACATGGCCGTCCACCTAAACTGACCGGGCCGGGCAAGGAGAGCATTCATCAGAGAAGCAGCCAAGAGGCCCATGGTAACTGTGGAGGAGCTGCAGCTCAGGTGGGAGAATCTGTCCACAGGACAACTATTAGTGGTGCACTCCACAAATCTGGCCTTTATGGAAGAGCGGCCAGAAGAAAGACATTGTTGGAAGAAAGTCAAAAGAAGTCCTGTTTGCAGTTTGTAAGAAGCCATGTGGGGGGACACAGCAAACATGTGGAAGAAGGTGCTCTGGTCAGATGAGATCAAAATTTAACTTTTTGGCCTAAAAGCAAAACGTTATGTGTGGCGGAAAACTAACACTGCACATCACCCTGAACACACCATCCCCACTGTGAAACATGGTGGTGGCAGCATCATGTTGTGGGGATTCTTTTCTTCAGCAGGGACAGGGAAGCTGGTCAGAATTGATGGGAAGAGGGATGGAGACAAATACAGGGCAATCTTAGAAGAAAACCTGTTAGGCCGCGTACACACGATCGAACATGTCCACTGAAACTGGTCCGCAGACCAGTTTTAGCAGACATGTTCGATCGTGTGTACGGCCTATCGGACCGTTTTCCAGCGGACCAAAGTGTTAAAACATGCTTTAAAACCTGTCCGATGGAAACCTGTCCGTCGGACAGGTTCGATGGTTAGTACACAAAATCATCGGACCAAAAACCCGCACATGCTCAGAATTAAGTCGACGCATGCTTGGAAGCATTGAACTTCATTTTTTCATCACGTCGTTGTGTTCTACGTCACCTCGTTCTGGTCCGATGGGATTTTGGTCCGATGGTGTGTACGCACATCAGACCAACAGACCACTTCAGCGTGGTCCGATGAAAACGGTCCGTCGGACAAGTTTCATCGGACCTGTCTGATCGTGTGTACGAGGCCTTAGAGTCTGAAAAGACTTAAGACTGGTGGAGGTTCACCTTCCAGCAGGACAACGACCCTAAACATACAGCCAGAGCTACAATGGAATGGTTTAGCTCAGTGGTCTCCAAACTGTGGCCCGGGGGCCAGATGTGGCCCTTTACTTGATCTTATCCGGCCCTTGGGGTGCTTTTTTATTCATTGGCACCAATTATGGCGCAGAATTCCTCCCAATGACCTCAATTAGGGGGCAGAATTCCTCCCAGGCTCCCAATGATAGGGGCAGCATTCCTCCCAATGACCCCAATGACGGGGGCAGAATTACTCCCAATGATGGCGCAGAATTCCTCCCAATGACACCAATGTTGGGGCAAAATTCCTCCCAATGATGGGGCAGAATTCCTCCCAATGACACCAATGATGGGGCAGAATTCCTCCCAATGACACTAATAATGGGGCAGAATTCCTCCCAATGACACCAATGTTGGGGCAAAATTCCTCCCAATGATGGGGCAGAATTCCTCCCAATGACACCAATGATGGGGCAAAATTCCTCCCAATGATGGGGCAGAATTCCTCCCAATGACACCAATGATGGGGCAAAATTCCTCCAAATGATGGGGCAAAATTCCTCCCAATGATGGGGCAGAATTCCTCCCAATGACGGGGCAGGATTCCTCCCGATGACGGGGCAGAATTCCTCCCAATGACGGGGCAGAATTCCTCCCAATGACGGGGCAGAATTCCTCCCAATGACACCAATGATGGGGCAGAATTCCTCCCAATGATGGGGCAGAATTCCTCCCAATGACACCAATGATGGGGCAAAATTCCTCCCAGTGACAGGGCAGAATTCCTTCCAATGATGGGGCAGAATTCCTTCCAATGATGGGGCAGAATTCCTCCCAGTGATGGGGCAGAATTTCTCCCTATGACACCAATGATGGGGTCCAATGACACCAATGATGGGGGATTTTGTACTCGTGATGGCCACAGTCTGGCCCCCTTAAAGTCTGGAGGACAGTAATCCGGCCCTTTGTTTAGAAAGTTTGGAGACCCCTGGTTTAGCTCAAATCATATTCATGTGTTAGAATGGCCCAGTCACAGTCCAGACCTAAATCACATTGAGAATCTGTGGCAAGACTTGAAAATTGCTGATCACAGACGCTCTCCATCCAATCTGACAGAGCTTGAGATATTTTACAAAGAAGAAGAATGGGCAAAAATGTCCCTCTCTAGATGTGCAAAGCTGGTAGAGACACCCCCAAAGAGACTTGCAGCTGTAATTGCAGTGAAAGGCGGTTCTACAAAGTATTGACTCCGTGGGGCGCCATACAAATGTACCCCCACCCTTTTCACATATTTATTTGTAAAAAAAAATGAAAATTTTCCCCTCCACTTCACAATTATGTGCCACTTTGTGTTGGTCTATCACATAAAATCCCAATAAAATAGGTTAAAAATGTGCCTAACTACGTGTGTAAAGTGTGCTGCTTTTACCAATAGATCTATTCGTCTCTTAGCCCTGATTTGCAGGGATGAGAAACAGAGAGATTGTTTCCTCTATACCAGGGGTGTCCAAACTTTTTTTTTTAAAGAGGGCCAGATTTGATAAAGTGAACATGCGTAAGGGCCGACCATTTTGCCTGACATTCTTTGAACCATTAAAAGTCGGTCATCCGAGCACTAATACAACGCCCAACAAGAATTGTCTTGCCTTTGTGGCTGTGTGTGGTGAAGAGATGAGGTCAGGTGTGTTAGTTGTATATATATATATCTTTTGTGGCCCCAACGAATCCCTGAGCGCCACTCACGACTAAGGATGAGCTTGGGTGTGCTATTTGGATATACCATATGTATCAGCGTATAACGCGCACCTTTACTTTAGGAGGGAAGTTTCCGGAAAAAAACGTAAATGTTAATTAAAGAACTGTGAAGCAAAATAAGGGCCAGTGCCCACTAATGCAGCCTAAACAGTGCCCATCTGCAGCCTCACCATTGCCATGAATGCAGTCTCTCCATTGCAATGAATGCAGCCTCTCCATTGCCATGAATGCAGCCTCTCCATTGCCATCAGTGCAGCCTGATCGATGCCCATCTGCAGCCTCGGAGGGCACGAGGGAAGGGACGAGCGCCAACAGATTACATACAGGAGAATCTCCTGTTTACACAGCAGCCTCTTTAATACAATGTCCCGCCTCCTATGATTGACAAGAGTCGTCCAATGGCAGCCCAGGAAACGAGACTTCTTATTACAGATGGGGCCACAAAAGATATATACTGTATATCAAATTACATTAAACCGTAACGGGAGCCGCAATTGGCCCGCGGGCCGGACTTTGGACATGGCTGCTCAATACAGAGCTCTGAGTTGGGTTCGGGGGGCGGAGAGTGCAAGGTGTTTTTTTCACCTTAATGCATAGGATGCATTAAGGTGAAAAAACACAAAGGTTTACAAGCCCTGTAAGGTGCGGTGCCATTAAAGTCCCATATTTCTTCCATTCATTCAAACATCTATCAGTTGGCCCAAAGTTCTCCAGAATGCGGCCCACACACAGCTAGCAGCCGTCTACTCATCCAACAGAGCAGATGTGGGCATGCACCCAACAGGTTCACCCTAAACTGACCATGTCTGTGAAGGAGGTTCATGAAAGTGACAGCTTGGAACATGTGGACGCTGTAAATTTAGAGAAGACCCGCGGGACTTGGTCGGACCTGACAGCTTATAGCAGCTGGTTAAATGATGGGGTGAGGGAGAAATCTGATACGGACTCAGCTTTTGGTGGTTGTAGCCAATATTAGTGCACTTGCTACAGTTCAGGACTGTCCGAGATACTCCTTTTATTTGCAATAACCCCCTTTTTCTCTGTCCAAGAAGTTCTAATTCACAAAAACATACCTCCCAACTGTTCCTGATTTCGAGGAACTGACCCTGATTTCGAGGAACTGACCCTGATTTCGAGGAACTGACCCTGATTTCGAGGGACTGTCCCTGATTTCGAGGAACTGACCCTGATTTCGAGGAACTGACCCTGATTTTGAGGAACTGACCCTGATTTCGAGGGACTGTCCCTGATTTCGAGGGACAGACCCTGATTTGGAACAAAGTCCCTCTGTCCCTCTTTCCTTCTCACTTGTCCCTTATTTTGGTCTGATCTATATAATTGCATATAACATGCACTATTCATCTGTTAACCACTTCAGCCCCGGAAGAATTTACCCCCTTCCTGACCAGAGCACTTTTTGCGATTCGTCGCTGCGTTGCTTTAACTGACAATTGTGCGGTCGTGCGACGTGGCTCCCAAACAAAATTGAAATCCTTTTTTTCCCACAAATAGAGCTTTCTTTTGGTGGTATTTCACAACCTCTACGGTTTTTATTTTTTGTGCTATAAACAAAAATAGAGCGACAATTTTGAAAAAAAAAACAATATTTCTAACTTTTTGCTATAATAAATATCCAGTATTTTTTTTCCTCAGTTTAGGGCGATACGTATTCTTCTACCAATTTTTGGTAAAAAAAAAAGCACAAAAAGCGTACATTGATTGGCTTGCGCAAAAGTTATAGCGTCTACAATATAGGGGATAGATTTATGGCATTTAGAAAATAAATTAAAAATATTAGTAATGGCAGCGATCTGCAATTTTTATCGTGGCTGCGACATTATGGCGAACACATCAGACACTTTTGACGCTATTTTGAGACCATTGTCATTTATACAGCGATCACTGATCAGTGCTATAAAAATGCACTGGTTACTGTGTAAATGACACTGGCAGGGAAGGGGTTAACCACTGGGGGGGGCAAGGAAGGGGTTAAGTGTGTCCTAGGGAGTAATTCTAACTGTGTGGGGGATGGGCTACGAGTGACACGACAGTGATCACTGCTCCTGATGACAGGGAGCAGTAGATCAGTGTCCTGTCACTAGGCAGAACAGGAAAATGCCTTGTTTACAAAGGCATCCCCCCCAGTTCTGAAGCTCTGTGACACAATCGTGGGCACCCGGCAGACATCGAGTCTGCGGGACCCGCGGTCACACTCACGCAGCAGGCGTACAAGTACGCTTTATTTATTAATAAAAATTTAATATTTGCACTCACATTTGGAAGAGGTAAAACAAGCGCTTGTTAATTAATAAAATGACGCAATGGGAACAGCAGGCTCGACCGATGCGTTTCATACACAAAGCTATCGTCTATATCGTAGAACAATAGGCAAAACTTTTTTTTTCTTTTTACTTTTGTGGTTGTGGACACTCAAAACTCCCAAGCAGATTTACAAATTATAGCAGGGAGAGCTCTCTGTCAGACAGTGTTGCCAACCTACTAGATTGAAATTTACTGGCACGACACCGGAAACTTACTGGCGCAGCCACATTTTTACTGGCATTTCACAAAAGTTACTAAATTACTTTTTTAGGTGCACATTTCAGTATTTAGGCTACAAACAAGTACACTAGGCAAATAGCAATGTGATTTAAGGTAATTATTTAGGTAAAAAAACATATTTTTGTTATTTTCGATATAATAAGGGCAAATTATTTAGTCACATCACCCCCTGCCTCCATCCCCCTCTGCCACCAACACCCCCTGCCTTCACCCCCCCTCTGCGGTGCCACCATCTCCCACCATCTCCCTTTGCAGTGCCACCAACTCCCCCTGCCTCCAATCACTCCCTGCCATTAACACCCCCTGCCTCCATCCCTCTCTGCCACCAACACCCCCTGCCTCCATCCCCCTCTGCGGTGCCACAATCTCCCCCTGCCTCCAATCTCCCCCTGCCTCCATCAGCCTCTGCAGTACCACCAACAACCCCTGTCTCTATCCCCCACCCTCTGCGGTGCCACCATCTCCCACCATCTCCCTTTGCAGTGCCACCAACTCCCCCTGCCTCCAATCACTCCCTGCCATTAACACCCCCTGCCTCCATCCCCCTCTGCCACCAACACCCCCTGCCTCCATCCCCCTCTGCGGTGCCACAATCTCCCCCTGCCTCCAATCTCCCTCTGCCTCCAATCTCCCCTGCCTCCATCAGCCTCTGCAGTACCACCAACAACCCCTGTCTCTATCCCTCACCCTCTGCGGTGCCACCATCTCCCACCATCTCCCTTTGCAGTGCCACCAACTCCCCCTGCCTCCAATCACTCCCTGCCATTAACACCCCCTGCCTCCAATCTCCCCCTGCCTCCATTGCCCCCTGCCTCCATCCCCCTCTGCGGTGCCACCGGAGCCACCATCACCCCCTGCCTCTAATCACCCCCTGCCTCCAACCTCCATGCGCAGTTCCAAGCCGAAACGATCTCAGCTATTTTTACTGGCACATTCCCGCAACCACAGACATTTACGAACGGGGGAAAAAAGTGCCAGTTTTTACGAACTGTCCGTAAAAATACGGACGGTTGGCAACACTGCTGTCGGACTGCCAAAGACATATAAGAATCCAGGCACTGACTCAATGAAGTGGGTTATAGATGGGCTCAGTTGTGTTGGGGATCCTAGTTCCAACCCACCTGCCAATCCCGCCAGGAAGCCGACACTGCACACCGCAGCTACAGACCAGGGAATGTCTCACTGCCTGTGATTAGCGGTGTGCAGTGTCGAATCCTGGCGGGATTGGGCAGGTGGGTTTGGGACAAGGATCTCTACAGTGGGTTCCACCTATAACTAAAATAGTTTTGGGTGGATTGACTGTGCAGACAGGTGAAGATCATAGACTGGGGCAGTGGGACTATTTTTTTTATTTTTATTTTATTTTGGTGCCAAATTCTCTTTAAAGCGGGGGTTACCCTAAAAACAATTTTCTAACATTACATTGAGCTCAGTCTCGACATTGACAGTATGCCGATTTTTTATTTTTTTTTGCTGTACATACCTCGTATAGCTTTTTTCTTCCCCGGCTTCCGGGTAGTGCCTCCCGCGGGACTGGGCGTTCCTATGCATCAGTTAGTGATTGAAGTGATGACAAAAACAACCCCCCCTGTCGCATAAGGAGCGTCACGAGTTGCCGAAAGAAGCCAAACGTTGGTGCGCAGGCGCCGTATAGTGACGACTCGACGTTCGGCTTCTTTCGGGCAAACCGTGACACTCCTTATGCGACTGTAGGGTGACCACGTGTCCCGGATTCTCTGATCTCTGATCTCTGATGAAGCTGCGTGGTGCAGCGTAACATGTAAGAACCGGAAGTAGATGTGTTACCCGATCGTACACTCGTTCGTTTACTTTATGTAAGTTGTTACTTTTTCATTAAACCGTTATTTCTACATACTTCACTATGGCATCATTCCTTTTTATTTGAGCACCACTGGAACACACACATCTCCACACCCTGGAACATTGGACCCTCATTTGGATTATAACATCATCCTACAGAGAGAATAGAAGGACACCTGCTGGAGACCTCACCTAAGTGTTTCACAGTTCAAGGCTTTTTCTTTGCCTTACTAAGGTAAGCGCAATGTGAGCTCACTTTATTCAAGATCATCACTTATTTTCACAGTATTAATTGCTACATCACGGATGAACTTATTATACTGTTTGATATTTATTTGATATTACACGATTATTATCATATGCTTTCGCATTATCACGGATTAAGTTATTTGATTATTTGATTCATTTGATATTATAGGACCACTATTATATCCATTTGCACGTTGCTGCACAGCTTGTACTTTGTTGCTGTGTTTTTTGTTTTTATGCCAGATCTATAGTGGTATATATTGCGCTCATCCCCCCTTCTTTACGTGTCCCGGATTGCCCGATTTGCAGGTCTGTCCCGGGCACCTTCATTCCAGGACAATACAGTGTCCCCGAATGAAACTGACACAGCCACCCCCCCCCCCCGGGCCAATCTTATTCCCTTAAAAAAAAGGCTGCCACATCACCACTTTACTCATTGACAGTACTTGTCCTGGCCGGGAATGCCTGGAGGAGCACAATCCCGCCCCCTGCTTGTGATTGGAGAAATCATAAATTCCGCCTCTTGTGTCCAATCACTGTGCTGTGATTCGTTACAGCACAAGCTGATTTTTGGGAAGGGAGGGTGTCCCTGAATGGTCGGTTGGAAATGTGGTCACACTATGCGACGGAGGGGTAGTTTTTGTCATCACGTCAATCACTAACTGCTGCATAGGAACGCCCACTCCCGCGGGAGGCACTACCCTGAAGCCGGGGATAGAAAATAGCTATACGAGGTATGTACAGCAAAAAAAAAAAAATCGCATACTGTCAATGTCGAGAGTGAGCTCAATGTAATGTTAGAAAATTGTTTTTAGGGTGAACCCCCGCTTTAAACGAATGCAAGCAGTAAACCTACAGACGCACATTTCTGTGTACACAGCTGCTCGTAGTTTGTCTGGCATTGCAAAATTATGTCATGCAGGCAGTTTAATAATGTTCTTTCCCAGCTTTATGGAAGTATTTCTCGCTTTTCTTGCATAATATTTATTGTAGCAGTTTTGCATCATTTTTTCCACCCGGGATCCTGAAACCTATAACGACTGGTAATGAGGAACCCAAAAAACAGAAATGCACTTTTACTATAAAGTCCGCAGACTGTAGCTATATCCTATTTCCAAACACTTTGCTGCTGTCTGGGTTCCTGTTGATGCACCTGTGTCCGGATTACCAGCCATGCTCTCTTCGGCGGTTTGTAGTAAACAGGAAGCTCAGGCGGTTAGACGAAGCCTTGGCACCTGCAAGGAGCTGCTGTGATCCTGCTGTCCACCCCTAGGGGGAGCTGTGCTGCAAAACACAAGGAACACGCTGCATCCATCCTAGGTTATTATTATTATGATTATTATTATTCAGGATTTATATAGCGCCAACAGTTTGCATATTGCATTACAATATAAAGTGAGACAGTTACAATACAAATCAAGATAAGAGGGTTAGGAGAGCCTTGCTTGTGAGGGCGTACAATCTAAAAGGAAGGGGCAAATGATAAAAAAAAATAAAAAATGTAATAATTGTGTGGGGGATGATTTGTTGGTGAAAGAAAAAGTTGTTGGGTACGGGTGGGATAAGATTTCCTTAACCACTTGCCTACTGTGCACCTACAGCCCCTTCCTGCCCAGACAAAATATAAGCTTCCGGCACTGCGTCACTTTAACTGACAATTGCGCGGTCGTGCGACGTGGCTCCCAAACAAAATTGGCGTCCTTTTTTCCCCACAAATAGAGCTTTCTTTTGGTGGTATTTGATCACCTCTGCGGTTTTTATTTTTTGCGCTATAAACCAAAATAGAGCGTAAATTTTTTAAAAAATTCAATATTTTTTACTTTTTGCTGTAATAAATAACCCCAAAAATATATAAAAAAAAAAAAAATTTTTCCTCAGTTTAGGCCGATACGTATTCTTCTACATATTTTTGGTAAAAAAAAAATGCAATAAGCGTTTATTGATTGTTTTGCGCAAAAATTTATAGTTTTTACAAAATAGGAGATAGTTTATGGCATTTTTTTTTTTTTTTTTACTATTAATGGCGGCGATCTGCAATTTTTTCATTGGGACTGCGACGTTATGGCGGACACTTCGGACACTTTTCTGACATTTTTGGGACCATTTACATTTATACAGTGAACAATGCTATATATATGCATTGATTACTGTATAAATGTGACTGGCAGTGAAGGGGTTAACCACTAGGGGGCGGGGAAGGGGTTAAATGTGTGTCCTATGAGTGTTCTAACTGTAGGGGGAGGGGGGGTGACTGGGGGAGGTGACCGATTGTGTCCCTATGTACAAGGGACACAGCATCGGTCTTCTCTCTCCCTGACAGGACGTGGAGCTCTGTGTTTACATACAGAGCTCCTCGTCCCCGCTCAGTTACTGGGCAATCGCGTGTGCCCGGCGGCGATCGTTGCCGCCGGGCACTCGCACGGGATCGCCACCGGAGCGGCGGGTGCACGCGTGCCGGCGGCTGCGCGCACGCCCGCCCGCTGCTTTAAAAGAACATCACGTCATATGACGTGAGGTCAGGATAATGGAGTCCTCCGCCCGCCGTCATTTGACGGTGGGCAGAGGACAAGTGGTTAAAGTGGTTGTAAACCCCAAAAAAAGTTTTGTTTTTTTTTGATGTCACAATGTAGAGTATAAGATTTCCTATCATCTGTGCCCAGTCTTGCCACACAGAGTTAATCCAGCGCTGAGTCTTTTAATGTTCAGTAAAAACTAACAGAATTCCACATAAAAACCTGCCAAATTATAAAGTCCGTTTCTCTCTTCTTGCTTTGAGTGACAGGTTATTTACATATCTAGCTTGGACATGTTTATCATGTTATGTTATGTTTATCATAACATGAGGTGATCCAAAGTTCATTGTATATTACCAGGAAGTGTTATGTGGGGGAGGGGTGGATTTATCACTTTTAATACTGTGAATCACCTCATGTTATGATAAACATAACATAACATATGATAAGCATGTCCAAGCTAAATATGTAAATAACCTGTCACTCAAAGCAAGAAGAGAGGAACAGACTTTTTATTAAGAGCCGGTTCACACTCCAGCGGCACGACTCCGGGGGCGGCTCTGCAAGTCGTCCTGAGGACGACTTCAGAGGCGACCTGCAAAACGACTTCTGTATAGAAGTCAATGCAGGTCACCCCGAGCCGCCCTCGAAGTCGTACAGGAACCTCTTTCTAAGTCCCTTTCTAAGTCGGAGCGACTTGCGTCGCTCCTATTAGAATGGTTCGATTGCCTTCAATGGGACGTGACTCGTCAGGTGGTCGCCCCAGTGTGAACTGCGTCTTAGGCAAGTTTTTATCTGGAATTCTGTTAATTTTCACTGAACATTAAAAGATGATTTCTGAGATCTGGATTAGCTCTGTGTGGCAAGACTGGGCACAGATGATAGGAAATCTTATACTCTACATTGTGACATAAAAAAAAAATAGATGAGTTTCCAGGGATCGCCTAAAGGTGGAAAGAGTGGAAGATAGTCTGCTTGGGGTAAGGAGTTCCAGGGGATGGGAGAGGCTCTGGAAAAGTCCTAAAGGCAAGCATTGGAGGAAGTGATGAAGGAGCTAGAGGACAGGAGGTCTTGGTAGGAGAGGAGACAACGGTTAAAGGCTAAGTTCACCTTTTGCACCATTATAGATGTGTAGTACCCTGAAGTCTAGTCATGCAGGCAGTTTAATAATGTTCTTTCCCAGCCAATAGGAATAATCATCCTGGCTAATTGTTAGAGATCTATTGATTTCTCCCTGAGTTTGGCCTTGTTGTACTTTTCTCTTCTACCACTAGGTGGTACTAAATATGAGAAGGGCAACGCACGGTCTGATTATGGGTATATGGGGGCATCTCAGCTAATGGGCAGGGGTTTTCTTGGATCTCTTGGCCTGCTGGGAGAACCTATATATTTGGGTGGAGTCAGGTGATCTGTGTTCTGTGCAGGGCCGCCATCAGGGGGATACAGGCAGTACACCTGTAAGGGGTTCGGAGGTCCCCAGGGGCCCGGAGGTTCCCAGGGCCCTGGATGGCAACCCCTCATGTTTTTTAATATATTTATTTTTTACTAAAGGACCCAGAGGTCTCCAGGGGCACGGAGGTCCCCAGGGCCCCGGATGACAACTCCCCCTTTTTTTATAAGAAATAAATAAATATATATATATATATATATATATATATATATATATATATATATATATATATAGATATATATATATATATATTTTTTTTAATTATTATTAAAGGGCCCAGAGGTCCCCAGGGGCCGGAGGTCCCCAGGGCCATGGATGAAAGCCCCCTTTTTTTTATAAAAAAAAACATTTTTTTAATATATATATATTTTTTTTTTTTTTTTTTTTTTTTTTTTATATATATATATATATATATAGGGACGAGCAGGCCAGTGGGGTGAAGCTTGCGAGGCATCTTGATTGCCAAGGTAGGGACTACTGATGCTTAAGGAAGATACTACCGTCAATATTGGAGGAGTCAGAGGAATTCAGTGGCAGTTGAATCAGCGGGTCAAGCGAGAGAACGGGCACTCAGTGTGCTGAAGAACTACAAGGAATGATTGTAGTGGACTCCCCATTTATCACCACCCTCTGAACCCACCCTTGTAGACAGTTTTCAATCCATTTACTTACCCCATGGTCAATGCCAACGGACCTTATTTTGTACAGTAAATGGACTGTGTCAGATGCTTTTGCAAAATCCAGATACACCATGTCTACGGGCCTTCCTTTATCTAGATGGCAGCTCACCTCCTCATAGAAGGTTAATAGATTGGTTTGGCAAGAACAATTCTTCATGAATCCATGCTTTTTACTGCCAATGATACAGTCCTCATTACTAAAATCTTGTATATAGTCCCTTATCATCCCCTCCAAGAGCTTACATACTATTGATGTTAGGCTAACTGATCTGCAATTCCCAGGGATGTATTTTGGGCCCTTTTTAAATATTGGTGCTACATTGGCTTTTCTCCAATCAGCTGGTACCATTCCAGTCAGTAGACATCTTGCTGGATACCTTTCCCTGCATGGCTATCCTCCTGTTGAAGTCTCAGAGTCTGCCAATTGAACTTGCAACTACCTAAGGCTGCATTTACACCTAGGCGACAAGTAACGCCGCGTACGTGGCTTATTTTGCCGCGATTCGATTAACTTTTTTTTTTTTTAACAAATCCTTTCCATTGCTGTCTATGGCCGAACGCCAATGCCGCCTAAAAAAAAGGGTCTGGGACTTTTTTCAGGCGGCAGGCGTACGGCGTGTCGGCGTTCGGCGTGAGATGTGAACCATCTCATAGACAGCAATGGAAATTCGCCCCTCCAGCGTATCGGGCGTTTTGTTGCCAAGGTGTGAATGCAGCCTAAGGGTGTCCTGGCCCTAACCCTCTTTCCCCCCAAAAGTTTGTTAAGAGAAATAAAATCTCTTTTGCATTCAAGAAGTGTCTGGCACCCAATTACCTTAATCACCTTGCACCCACCATGCCTCACAACCCACCACATACTGAAGGATGTCAGCTGTCTTTGGCCCTGCAGGTTCTCATTAGACCAAAGGAAGCCTGGGACTTTGCTATACATGTTATACCTGTATTTAGGGTGTAACATGGAGCAAATGCCCCCCTCCCACCACAATTGCGCTGATCATGGGTGCACTGCTTTGCACTCTGTAAAAACCTGTAGAAATATCAAACAAAAATTCAAAGGTGAACCTAGCCTTAAAGGTGATATTTTGAGATGGGGTTGGTAATGTAGCTTGTATTTTATTAGTTGGGTGAGTGGAAGCCGGTGGAGGGATTTGTAGGGAGGGGTAGCAGACAGTGAGTGGTGGATGAGTCTGGCAGCAGCGTTCACAATAGACTGAAGCAGAGATTGCCTTGTAGAATTTGCGAACGAGGAGAGAGTTGCAATAATCAAAGCAAAAGAAAACAAAGGCGTGACTGGGTGTCTTAGTGGTGCCATTCATTAAGAAAGGGCGTATTACGGAAATATTACAGAGCTGAGGGTGGAAACAATTCACTGTGATTGGATGTAAGGCTGAAAGGAGGGGGGGGGGATATAATATAATCAGCTCAGGTTTGGAAAGACAGAGTTTACGCAAGTGATGTGACATCCATACTGATGTGCCAGTTAGTAAATTAGTCATGTGCAAAGGGGACTGAAGGGGTGGGCGAAGGAGTAGAGCAGGCGGCGGTTAATAATGGGACATGGGGTTCCAGCACCTTGCACCTCTGGACCCCTTTACATTAAACAGCACCCTGCAACTCTGGACCCCTTTACATTACACAGTACCGCACCTATGGACCCTTTTAGATTACACAGCACCCTGCACCTCTGGACCCCTTTACATTACACAGCACCCTGGACCCCTTTACATTACACAGTACCTTGCACCTCTGGTCCCTTTTACATTACACAGCACCCTGTGCCTCTGGACCCCTTTAAATTACATAGCACCGCACCTCTGGACCCCTTTTCATTACATAGCACCACACCTCTGGACCCCTTCACATTACACAGCCCCCCACAGGAGGGGGGGGGGGGGTTATAATATAATCAGCTCAGGTTTGGAAAGACGGAGTTTACGCAAGTGATGTGACATCCATACTGATGTGCCAGTTAGTAAATTAGTCATGTGCAAAGGGGACTGAAGGGGTGGGCGAAGGAGTAGAGCAGGCGGCGGTTAATAATGGGACATGGGGTTCCAGCACCTTGCACCTCTGGACCCCTTTACATTAAACAGCACCCTGCAACTCTGGACCCCTTTACATTACACAGTACCGCACCTATGGACCCTTTTAGATTACACAGCACCCTGCACCTCTGGACCCCTTTACATTACACAGCACCCTGGACCCCTTTACATTACACAGTACCTTGCACCTCTGGTCCCTTTTACATTACACAGCACCCTGTGCCTCTGGACCCCTTTAAATTACATAGCACCGCACCTCTGGACCCCTTTTCATTACATAGCACTACACCTCTGGATCCCTTCACATTACACAGGCCCCCACAGGAGGGGGGGGATATAATATAATCAGCTCAGGTTTGGAAAGACGGAGTTTACGCAAGTGATGTGACATCCATACTGATGTGCCAGTTAGTAAATTAGTCATGTGCAAAGGGGACTGAAGGGGTGGGCGAAGGAGTAGAGCAGGCGGCGGTTAATAATGGGACATGGGGTTCCAGCACCTTGCACCTCTGGACCCCTTTACATTACACAGCACCCTGCACCTCTGGACCCCTTTACATTACACAGCACCTTGCACCTCTGGACCCCTTTACATTACACAGCACCCTGCACCTCTGGACCCCTTTACATTACACAGCACCCTGCACCTCTGGACCCCTTTACATTACACAGCACCCTGCACCTCTGGACCCCTTTACATTACAAAGCACCCTGCACCTCTGGACCCCTTTACATTACACAGCACCCTGCACCTCTGGACCCCTTTACATTACACAGCACCCTGCACCTCTGGACCCCTTTACATTACACAGCACCCTGCACCTCTGGACCCCTTTACATAACACAGCACCCTGCACCTCTGGGCCCCTTTACATTACACAGCACCCTGCACCTCTGGGCCCCTTTACATTACACAGCACCCTGCACCTCTGGACCCCTTTACATTAAACAGCACCCTACTCCTCTGGACTTCTTTACATTACACTGCACCCTGCACCTCTGGACCCCTTTACATTACACAGCACCCTGCACCTCTGGACCCCTTTACATTAAACAGCACCCTGCAACTCTGGACCCCTTTACATTACACAGTACCGCACCTATGGACCCTTTTACATTACACAGCACCCTGCACCTCTGGACCCCTTTACATTACACAGCACCCTGGACCCCTTTACATTACACAGTACCTTGCACCTCTGGTCCCTTTTACATTACACAGCACCCTGTGCCTCTGGACCCCTTTAAATTACATAGCACCGCACCTCTGGACCCCTTTTCATTACATAGCACCACACCTCTGGACCCCTTCACATTACACAGGCCCCCACAGGAGGGGGGGGGATATAATATAATCAGCTCAGGTTTGGAAAGACGGAGTTTACGCAAGTGATGTGACATCCATACTGATGTGCCAGTTAGTAAATTAGTCATGTGCAAAGGGGACTGAAGGGGTGGGCGAAGGAGTAGAGCAGGCGGCGGTTAATAATGGGACATGGGGTTCCAGCTCCTTGCACCTCTGGACCCCTTTACATTACACAGCACCCTGCACCTCTGGACCCCTTTACATTACACAGCACCCTGCACCTCTGGACCCCTTTACATTACACAGCACCCTGCACCTCTGGACCCCTTTACATTACACAGCACCCTGCACCTCTGGACCCCTTTACATTACACAGCACCCTGCACCTCTGGACCCCTTTACATTACACAGCACCCTGCACCTCTGGACCCCTTTACATTACACAGCACCCTGCACCTCTGGACCCCTTTACATTACACAGCACCCTGCACCTCTGGGCCCCTTTACATTACACAGCACCCTGCACCTCTGGACCCCTTTACATTAAACAGCACCCTACTCCTCTGGACTTCTTTACATTACACTGCACCCTGCACCTCTGGACCCCTTTACATTACACAGCACCCTGCACCTCTGGACCCCTTTACATTAAACAGCACCCTGCAACTCTGGACCCCTTTACATTAAACAGCACCCTGCAACTCTGGACCCCTTTACATTACACAGCACCCTGCACCTCTGGACCCCTTTACATTACAAAGCACCCTGCACCTCTGGACCCCTTTACATTACACAGCACCCTGCACCTCTGGACCCCTTTACATTACACAGCACCCTGCACCTCTGGACCCCTTTACATTACACAGCACCCTGCACCTCTGGACCCCTTTACATAACACAGCACCCTGCACCTCTGGGCCCCTTTACATTACACAGCACCCTGCACCTCTGGGCCCCTTTACATTACACAGCACCCTGCACCTCTGGACCCCTTTACATTAAACAGCACCCTACTCCTCTGGACTTCTTTACATTACACTGCACCCTGCACCTCTGGACCCCTTTACATTACACAGCACCCTGCACCTCTGGACCCCTTTACATTAAACAGCACCCTGCAACTCTGGACCCCTTTACATTACACAGTACCGCACCTATGGACCCTTTTACATTACACAGCACCCTGCACCTCTGGACCCCTTTACATTACACAGCACCCTGGACCCCTTTACATTACACAGTACCTTGCACCTCTGGTCCCTTTTACATTACACAGCACCCTGTGCCTCTGGACCCCTTTAAATTACATAGCACCGCACCTCTGGACCCCTTTTCATTACATAGCACCACACCTCTGGACCCCTTCACATTACACAGGCCCCCACAGGAGGGGGGGGGATATAATATAATCAGCTCAGGTTTGGAAAGACGGAGTTTACGCAAGTGATGTGACATCCATACTGATGTGCCAGTTAGTAAATTAGTCATGTGCAAAGGGGACTGAAGGGGTGGGCGAAGGAGTAGAGCAGGCGGCGGTTAATAATGGGACATGGGGTTCCAGCTCCTTGCACCTCTGGACCCCTTTACATTACACAGCACCCTGCACCTCTGGACCCCTTTACATTACACAGCACCCTGCACCTCTGGACCCCTTTACATTACACAGCACCCTGCACCTCTGGACCCCTTTACATTACACAGCACCCTGCACCTCTGGACCCCTTTACATTACACAGCACCCTGCACCTCTGGACCCCTTTACATTACACAGCACCCTGCACCTCTGGACCCCTTTACATTACACAGCACCCTGCACCTCTGGACCCCTTTACATTACACAGCACCCTGCACCTCTGGGCCCCTTTACATTACACAGCACCCTGCACCTCTGGACCCCTTTACATTAAACAGCACCCTACTCCTCTGGACTTCTTTACATTACACTGCACCCTGCACCTCTGGACCCCTTTACATTACACAGCACCCTGCACCTCTGGACCCCTTTACATTAAACAGCACCCTGCAACTCTGGACCCCTTTACATTAAACAGCACCCTGCAACTCTGGACCCCTTTACATTACACAGCACCTTGCACCTCTGGACCCCTTTACATTACACAGCACCTTGCACCTCTGGACCCCTTTACATTACACAGCACCCTGTACCCCTTTACATTACACAGCACCTTGCACCTCTGGACCCCTTTACATTACACAGCACCCTGCACCTCTGGACCCCTTTACATTACACAGCACCTTGCACCTCTGGACTTCTTTACATTACACAGCACCGTGCACCTCTGGACCCCTTTACATTACACAGCACCCTGCATCACTGGACCCCTTTACATTACACAGCACCCTGCACATCTGGACACCTTTACATTACAAAGCACCCTGCACTTCTGGACCCCTTTACATTACACAGCACCTTGCACCTCTGGACCCCTTTACATTACACAGCACCTTGCACCTCTGGACTTCTTTACATTACACAGCACCCTGCACCTCTGGACCCCTTTACATTACACAGCATCCTGCACCTCTGGACCCCTTTACATTACACAGCACCCTGGACCCCTTTACATTACACAGTACCTTGCACCTCTGGTCCCTTTTACATTACACAGCACCCTGTGCCTCTGGACCCCTTTACATTACACAGCACCCTGTGCCTCTGGACCCCTTTAAATTACATAGCCCTGCACCTCTGGACCCCTTTTCATTACATAGCACCACACCTCTGGACCCCTTCACATTACACAGCCCCCCACAGTTTGTTACACAGACACCCCCCTAACAGTTCTGGACCCCCTGCATGTTACACTGGGGGGGAGACGTGACATGCGGCCCACCGGGCATATGCTCGGTATGCCCTATGGCCAGTCTATGCCTGGAGTAGAGATACAGATTTGGGTGTCATCAGCATAGAGGTGATATTGGAAGCCACCATGGAGGCAATCAACTGATCAGGGGAGGAGATAGAGAATATAAGGGATCCAAGGAAGAAGCTTTGGGGGGGGGGGCTCTGCAAAGAAGAAGATATAGAGTTGAAACCTTGCAAGCTAAGGTAGTGGAGATGTGAAGGTAGGTAGGTTGGAGGCAAACCAGCAAAGGGCTGGAGAGGATGGGATAGGGCATTGGAGGTCAAGGGACTGGAGTTGTAGGTGACACTGAAAGAGCACTTAGGTAAGAGGCAAACAAGCAAAATTCACAGTCTTCTCTGAAATGGAGAAGAGGAAGTTATAGAGCATAGTGAAGAAATAATTCCGGACGGCTGCACTTCCAAAAATTATTTTATATGACAAGCTTCATATTAGCTTCATATGACAAGTGGTTGACAGATGGAGCAGAAGACAAAGAGGTAGACGCGTTTGCGTGAAACGCATCTACCTCTTTGTCCCCTGCTCCATCTGTCAACCACTTGTCAAATGAAGCTTCAATTGAAGGATTTTTGGAAGTGTAGCCGTCCGGAATTATTTCTTCACGTTACACAGCATGCGAGCTGGGCTGGCTCCTGACTGGTGTGTGTGGGAATTGACCAGACACTCACTCACCTAGAGCAGCTTTTCTTGTTTCATGATAGAGCATATAGTCTTGGAGGTCTTGGGAGTGGAGTTGTAGGTGACACTGAAGGAACACTTAAGCAGGAGGAGTACCAGAAAATTGTCTTTAAGACCAAGAAAGTCAAGTTCTTTGAGGAGGAGTGAGTCCTCAACCATATAAAAAGCAACAGAACAGTATATTAGTAAGAACACAGAGTAGTGGCCATTGTTTTTAGCAGTTAGTAAGTCACTAGTGCCTTAAGCGCCTTGAGGCGATTCAGTTTGCATTTGTAGCGCTATACAAGTTATTCACTCAATCACTCATTAGTGAGTTTAGGAGGGTAGTGTTTCTGTGGAGTGTTGCGAGAGAAGGCTAGACTCTAAAGCCTAGTACACACGGGCCGAGTGACGGGCAACATCGGGCGATTTAATAAAAAACGTCCGACATTCAGCCTGTGTCTATGGGAGCTGGTCCGAAAGCATACAGCCATTTTGCCGGCTTTTGTCGGACGAGCATGCTGGAAACCATCAGCCAACCAGCTCCCAATCAGCGCTTTCAACCAATGTCAGAATACAACAGCTCAGCATGGGAGATTGCTGTACTAACGTTGCATTGTTAGTACTGTGTCTCCGACCGCAGCTGACTTTTTAAGTAACCTGGGTTGGATGCAAAAAACTCATAGGGCCAGATTCAGGTAGACTTACGACGGCGTATCAGTAGATACGCCGTCGTAACTCAGAATCTGCGCCGTCGTATCTTTAAGCGTATTCTCAAGATACGCTTCTCTGTTGCTAAGATACGACCGGTGTAAGTCTTATACGCCGTCGTATCTTAGCTGCCCATTTACGCTGGCCGCTAGGGGATTTACCTGCCGCGTACACACAATTTGACATTTCCGACAAGACAGCCATGGATTTTTTTCTGACGCAATGTTGGCTCAAACTTGTGTTGCATACACACGGTCACACAAATCTTGTAGGAAATTCCGACCGTCAAGAACGTGGTGACGTACAAGACGTACGACAAGCCAAGATCAATGAAGTTCAATAGGCAGTTTGGCTCCTCTGCTTGATTCTGGACATGCATGTTTTTTTGCCCGTTAAGAATTGTATAAAGACGAGCGGATTTTCCGATAGAAACTTTTTCCGTCTAAAAAATAGAGAACCTGCTCTCAATCTTTTGTTGGTGGAAAATCCAACAGAAAAAGTCCGATGGAGCATAAACACGGTCGGAATTTCCAACAAAAGGCTCACATCGGACTTTTCTTGTCTGAATTTCCAATCGTGTGTACATTTCATGAGAAATATTGGCATGCTTCTTGTCAGCACATGAAGAGATTTACTTCTTGTGCTGCTTTTTCTTTTCACACTCCAGCCCTGCTGTACAGGCACTGCAAGGGATTACTACCAGGTCACATTCAGATACTTACACTAATTGCATTTCAAAATAAAAATTTTGATGGATTAATGATGCTGCATTAACCACCTCCCACCTGGCCACTGCACATATACGGGTGGGCGCTTTCTCCTTCTGAGTTAACGTTACAGCTTTTTACACACTGATCACCAGCCTAGTGTCCCCACACATGTCCCCAAAACACTGTCACCACACACATGTCCCCACACAGTAAAAACACCTGTCCCCCACATATGTAACAGTAAAATCATATGTCCCAATGATCATCTGCGCACATATGTCCGTGATCATCTGCGCACATCTGTACATGATCACACAAACCAATTATTATACACTTAGGGCCAGATTCACGTAGAATCCGCGGCGGCGTAGCGTATGCCATTTACACTACGCCGCCGCAACTTACTGGAGCAAGTGCCATATTCTCCAAGCACTTGCTCCGTAATTTGCGGCGGCGTAGTGTAAATGGCCGCGTAATTCAAAGGGGCGGCTTGTATTTAAATTAAGTGCGCCCCTGCGCCGATCGCACTGCGCATGCGCCGGCCATAAAAATAGCCCAGTGCGCATGCTCCAGCTCACGACGGAAAACGTCAATGAAGCCGACGTGAGCGTCATTTACGTAAAGCCCTATTCGCGAACAACTTAGTAAAACGACGTAAACGACGGAAAAAGACAACGCTGTCCCGACGCCATACTTAACATGGCATAGGGCGGACTGACGTTAGGTTACTCCCCATATAGCAGGGGTAACCTTACGCTAACGGAAACGACGTAAACGACGACGAGGCGGCGCAAAAACGTTCGGGAATTGGCGTATTGGGCTCATTTGCATAGTCAAATGAGAAATCAACGTAAACGCCACCTAGCAGCCAGCGTAGAATTACATCTACAATCCGACGGTGTAAGTGACTTACGCCAGTCGGATCTACGCCGTATCTATGCGTAAGTGATTCTAGGAATCAGATGCATAGATACCCGGGGAAAAAAAAACAGAGATACAACGGTGTATCTTGAGATACACCGTCGGATCTCTTTTAAGAATCTGGCCCTTAATGGGATTTTGTTTTACCAAAGACATGTAGCAGAATACATTTTGGCTTAAATTTATGACAAAATTTGATTTTGAAACAGAATGTAGAAAATATTGCCTATTCTTGTTTTTACTTATATCGCAAAAAAATAATAAACTGAGTGGTGGATAAATACCACCAAAAAAAAAGCTCTATTTGTGTGAACAAAATGATAAAAGCTTCATTTGGGTACAGTGTTGCATGACCGTGCAATTGTCATTGAAATTGCGAGAGCGCTGAAAGCTGAAAATTGGCCTGGGAAGAGAAGGAGGGGGGGGGGGAGTGCCCGGTATTGAAGTGGTTAATAACGTGTGTCTCTTCTATCTGCCTGGAGCTCAGCTTTAAAAGCAGACATGGAGGGAAGCTCGGCCTTCGAGTGCTACTGAAGTAATAGGCAATGATTGTTCGTTGTGCGTCTCCTCCCACCGCTCCTATTTTTAGGTGCTGCTCTTCACTGGATATGTATAGCAATGACAACAGCTGAGCTCCATCAGCCAGGCTAATAATCTGATCTGTGCGGAGTAGGATATCATAGGTGGACGGCCGTGCAATAATTGTGTCACCAGGATCATGTTCGTTTAGGATCGAGTGACGCTCCACTACAGAGCATGTGTGTTTACAGCTATATATATAGTGTAATTCCAGCTTAGGATGTAGATAGAAAGCATGGCTGCAAGGATTTCCAGGCACAGTCCTGGGCAGTACACCCTTCTAGGTGAAATCTTTACATTATATTAACCTGATTTTGCAAGTTGGTGAACCCCAGGCACACAACTAAATACATATATTGGAGCTGATTTGTAATTCTGTTTATCCAGTCCTGTTGTTAACACAGCTCTGCCCTACAGTGCAGGGAAAGAGACCTGCTATTCCTCTGCTGTAGTTAGGTAACACTGAGGCTGCGTACACACGGCAGAGAACCTCGACGGGCGGAACACATCGTTCCGCCCGTCGAGGTTCTCGGCCGGCCGTCAGATTCGGCGACCAGCCCGTCGGGAAAGGCGACCAGCCATTCATCTCGACGGGCCGTCGAGCAAATAGAGAACCTGCTCTCTATTTCGGCTCGACGGCATTCCCGACAGGATGCTCGCCGAATCCATACACACGGCTGAGGTTCTGAGAATCAGGATGCCAGCGAGGTTCTAGCTGGTTTCTGCCGAGAACCTCGGCCGTGTGTACGGGGCTTCACAGGTCTTGTTCCTCCCCCAGCCTGTAACTGGACAGTGAAAGGAGAAGCAGCAGACTGATGAGTTCATCTCTGTGCCACTCTGCTTCTGTTAGAGACTGAAATCAAGTCAAATTCAGGTAGTTAAAGTGACACATAGGCCTGGTTCACACTGGGTACGATTTGAGATGCGATTTGAGATGTCAAATCGCATCTCAAATCGGCAGCATTTGCCGGCAATTGCACCGTCCTAATTGGTGCGACGCTGCATCTGCGGCACTGCACCGATTTCAAAAAGTAGTCTCTGTACTACTTTTTGCGATTTCGGGCCGCGATTTACATTGACATCTGTGCAGAAACCCATACAGATGTCTCTGAAATCGCGGCCGAAATCGGGACTGCCAGCAGATGGAGCGTACAGACCGTCGGATTATCCGACAAAACACGTCCATCGGACGATTGTTGTCTGAATATCCGATCGCGTGTACGGCCCTTAAGCCCTGGTTCACACTGGGCTGCGGGAGTGAAGCAGTGCGAGTTCAGCTGAACTCGCACAATTTCACTCCCGCCCGGCAGTCCCGATTTCAGCCGCGATTTCAGAGACATCTGTGCAGGTTTCTGCACAGATGTCAATGTAAATCGCAGGCTGAAATCGCAAAAAGTAGTACAGAGACTACTTTTTGAAATCGGTGCAATGCCGCAGATGCAGCGTCGCGCCGATTAGGACAGATTTGGAAATCATGGAGGGGTCTGAAATTGTCATCGTAGGTGCATGTCCACTGTGAGAGACATAATCCAAAAAAAAATCCAGAAATCACAATGTATGATTTTTTTAACTATTTATTTGTATGATACAGCTGCAAAGAAGTATTTGAACACCTGAGAAAATCAATGTTAATATTTGGTACAGTAGCCTTTGTTTGCAATTACAGAGGTCAAACGTTTCTTGTAGTTTTTCACCAGGTTTGCACACACTGGAGGAGGGATTTTGGCCCACTCCTCCACACAGATCTTCTCTAGATCAGTCAGGTTTCTGGGCTGTCGCTGAGAAACACAGAGTTTGAACTCCCTCCAAAGATTCTCTATTGGGTTTAGGTCTGGAGACTGGCTAGGCCACGCCAGAACCTTGATATGCTTCTTACAGAGCCACTCCTTGGTTATCCTGGCTGTGTGCTTCGGGTCATTGTCATGTTGGAAGACCCAGCCTCGACCCATCTTCAAAGCTCTAACTGAGGGAAGGAGGTTGTTGTCCAAAATCTCGCAATACATGGCCCCGGTCATCCTCTCCTTAATACAGTGCAGTCGCCCTGTCCCATGTGCAGAAAAACACCCCCAAAGCATGACGCTACCACCCCCATGCTTCACAGTAGGGATGGTGTTCTTGGGATGGTACTCATCATTCTTCTTCCTCCAAACACGGTTAGTGGAATTATGACCAAAAAGTTATATTTTGGTCTCATCTGACCACATGACTTTCTCCCATGACTCCTCTGGATCATCCAAATGATCATTGGCAAACTTAGGACGGGCCTTGACATGTGCTGGTTTAAGCAGGGGAACCTTCCGTGCCATGCATGATTTCAAACCATGATGTCTTGTGTAAGTGTAAGTGTATTACCAACAGTAACCTTGGAAACGGTGGTCCCAGCTCTTTTCAGGTCATTGACCAGCTCCTCCCGTGTAGTCCTGGGCTGATTTCTCACCTTTCTTGGGATCATTGAGACCCCACAAGGTGAGATTTTGCATGGAGCCCCAGTCAGAGGGAGATTGACAGTCATGTTTAGCTTCTTCCATTTTCTAATGATTGCTCCAACAGTGGACCTTTTTTTACCAAGCTGCTTGGCAATTTCCCCGTAGCCCTTTCCAGCCTTGTGGAGGTGTACAATTTTGTCTCTAGTGTCTTTGGACAGCTCTTTGGTCTTGGCCATGTTAGTAGTTGGATTCTTACTGATTGTATGGGGTGGACAGGTGTCTTTATGCAGCTAATGACCTCAAACAGGTGCATCTAATTTAGGATAATAAATGGAGTGGAGGTGGACATTTTAAAGGCAGACTAACAGGTCTTTGAGGGTCAGAATTCTAGCTGATAGACAGGTGTTCAAATACTTCTTTGCAGCTGTATCATACAAATAAATAGTTAAAAAAATCATACATTGTGATTTCTGGAATTTTTTTTTTTGATTATGTCTCTCACAGTGGACATGCACCTACGATGACAATTTCAGACCCCTCCATGATTTCCAAGTGGGAGAACTTGCAAAATAGCAGGGTGTTCAAATACTTATTTTCTGCACTGTATATATATTTTTTTTTTTGCAGGGTGGGGAGGGGGAGTGATGTCTTTGCAAAAAAAAAAAAAACTTAGATCAACTTTGCCATTCTTTACACCATGCTTAGCAAAGATTGCAATGTTGTACCTAGCCAATCGATCATTTCATCATTGTTGTCCCGTATGTGAGCCGGCAGTTGGCAGCAGGTCATGTAAAGGCACAGAACACGGGGTGAGATCCCAATCTGCAGAGCTCATCACCCATAGAGAGAGAGGCTCACACACGTTTTGCTTACTAATGTAAACCTTCCTCCAGCCAAAAATAATCCCGCTTTGTTTGATTACTACAATGGACATTCACATTGCTGTATTGCACCAGAAGTTGCCTGTCGCTGGCTGACACTCCTATAAAATGCACAGAGGCCAGGACATTGTAAATGGTATTTAAATTAGAATTGAGTGGCCTCGAACTTTTCCAGTGCGGAGTAGTACATTGCATTAAAGCGGAACTCCACAATTTGTGCACCCCCCCCCCCCCTCCAGGGGTCAAGTCCTAGGGGAAAAAGTGTGGGAACTCCCACCTAAGATCCACCCCCCCCCCCATCAAAAAAATAAAAATAATACGCTCATATGCATAATTACTAAACCGCAAGTTCTTTCTAAATCCTGCGATAACTCGCAGCAGGCCTCCTCAGTGTCTCCTGGGAACAATGACAAAATCTCCCAGGAGACATTGCGGCATGGAGGAAGTGACGGAATACCTGCAAACTACCCGATGAATCCATATACAGGAAGCGGGCAGTAACATAAAGGATTACTAAGGTTCGTCTGCCCCTGACAGTGACTCGAGCTGGGCATCGCCGCTTGGTGAAGGATTGGCTCAGGCGGCTCGGCTGCTCTAGTCCTGCAAAGAGAACTGAGTTCCTGCTGTGTGAAAAAAGTGCAGGGACGCAGTTACCGCCCCCCCCAGTATCTTTTATTAAATAATAACAAATTAACCACTTGTCTACCGCCCACCGTCAAATGATGGCGGGCGGAGGACTCCGTTGTTCTGACAGCACGTCATATGACATGCTGTCTCTTTAAAGCCGCGGGCGGGCGCGCGTGTACACGCGCCACTCTGCTGGGATCCCGGTGCGAGTGCCCGGCGGCAACGATCGCCGCCGGGTACACGCGATTACCCAGTAACTGAGCGGGGACATGGAGCTCTGTGTGTAAACACAGAGCTCCACGTCCTGTCAGGGAGAGAGAAGACCGATGCTGTGTCCCTTGTACATAGGGACACAATCGGTCACCTACCCCAGTCACCCCCCCTCCCCCTACAGTTAGAACACTCATAGGACACACATTTTACCCCTTCCCCGCCCCCTAGTGGTTAACCCCTTCATTGCCAGTCACATTTATACAGTAATCAATGCATATTTATAGCATTGTTCACTGTATAAATGTAAATGGTCCCAAAAATGTCACAGAAGTGTCCGCCATAACGTCGCAGTCCCAATAAAAAAATCACAGATCGCCGCCATTAATAGTACAAAAAAAAAATAATAGAAAAAGGCCATAAACTATCCCCTATTTTGTAAACACTATAAATTTTGCGCAAACCAATCGATAAAAGCTTATTGAATTTTTTTTTTACCAAAAATAGGTAGAAGAATACGTATCGGCCTAAACTGAGGAAAAACATTTTTTTTTTATATATTTTTGTGGGATATTTACTATAGCAAAAAGTAAAAAATATTGCATTTTTTTTTCAAAATTGTCGCTCTATTTTTGTTTATAGCGCAAAAAATAAAAACCGCTCTATTTGTGGGAAAAAAAGGACGCCAATTTTGTTTGGGAGCCAGGTTGTACGACCGCGCAATTGTCAGTTAAAGCGACGCAGTGCCGGAAGCTTAAATTTCGTCTGGGCAGGAAGGGGGTGTAGGTGCACAGTAGGCAAGTGGTTAATAATCATTTAATGAATAAAACACCCTACGCATACCTCTTTTCCCGCAATCTACTTGTAGGTTCGATGATGTCAGCGGTACTTCCTCTTCTTCCTGCAGCAGGAGGGGGGGGCAGTCACAATTCCAGGACTGAGTAGAGCTCCTGTATTGACATGGGAGCATCACTCAGTCCTGGAATAATGGGATCCCAATTTACAATGACACATCCCCTGGAGAGGGGAAGGGGTGCAGATGCAAGACTGGGCTCATAGGAAATGGGCAGAATTATGCCAGTTTTGTTCTGCCCAAGGACGACAGCTTTGTGCTTAGAGCGGGGGTTCACCCTAAAATAACTATATACCCTTAGATGCTGTGCCCCCCGCTGTACTTACCGTCTTATCGTAGTTTTCACCCGGCTTCCGGGTTCTCTCTGCCCCAGGGAATAGGCGTTCCTAAGACCAGGCGTAGATGATTGACATGCTGGTAAAGCGCGTCACGCTTCCGAAAATACCCGAAGTGGGACTCGGCTTTTTACGGTGCCTGCGCAGTCAGCTCTACATGGCAGGTGCAGGCGCCGTATAGCGCCGTAAACAGCCGAGTCTCACGTCGGCTATTTTCGGAAGGCGTGACGCACTGTACCCGCACGTCAATCATCTATGCCTCGTCTTAGGAACGCCTACTCCCCGTGGGGAATCGGCTCGGAGCCGAATGAGAACTACAATAAAACAGTAAGTACAGCAAAAAATTAAAAAAAACAGCATACTGCAGATGTCAGCAGTATGCTGGATCTAATGGTAAGAAGTTGGTTTTCAGGATGAACCTCCGCTTTAACTGAGGAGAAAGTCGGGGACAGCGCTAGAGCATTGAGAAGGGGGAAGGTCAAAACTTTTCTTTTTGAACACAGATGACAAATGAATGGGCTGGCCATGCACCAAAGTCTCCAAAAAAATTAATTTGCACCATTTTTGCAGCAGCGCACAATGCATTGTGGTATGTTGCAATGTATGTGCCTTGGAGTTGTGTTGCCTTAGTTTTCGGCCAACAAATTTTGGATGGCAGGCAAGTACATTTTCAGCGGGTAACGGCTCCACATCTGATTTTCGTGTGGTCAGTACACAAATCCGTCACACAAAAGTCAAAAGAACAAACACGCATGCTCGGAATCAATGCTCACCAAGCATGAAATTAGCATTCGGGGTCCAAAGGGTGGCGCTCAAGAGCTGTAATTCATCGTAGTACGTCACTACGTACGTGTTTGTGGCATGAAAATTGTGTAACGTTGGTATGCAAGACAAAATCTTGGCACGCGCCCTTTTGACAAAAATCAGACGCTCGGTTGGCCAACAATCATACTGTGTGTACGAGGCTTAAAGGGATTGTAAAGGTAAATGTTTTTTTCACCTTAATGCATCCTATGCATTAAGGTGAAAAAACATCCGACAGTAACGCCCCCCCCCCAACCCCCGTTTTACTTACCTCACCCCTCGAAAGTCCCAAGTTCGTCCCCGTCACCCTCTTCGATTCCCAGCCTAGCCGTTGATTGGCTAGGTTAGACGGATTGATATCAGCGCAGCCATTGCACGGACGTGTTTTATCGGACAATCCGACCGTGTGTATGCTTCATCGGACAATTGTCGGTCTTTCAACAGACAAATGTTCGCTCTGCATGCTCTCAAACTTTCCGACAACAAAAGTCCAAAGTACAAACACGCATGCTCAGAACCAATGCTAAACATCAGACAACAATAGCAGAAGTTGCCCAAAGGGTGGCGCTAAAGAGCTGAAAAAACATGTGATTTGGTGAATGTTGGCTGAAAAGGTTCTGCCGTGTGTATGCAGAACAAGTTCACGGCCAACGCCTATTTGGACAAAAATCCACGGAAAAGTCAGATGGAAGTCCGATCCTGTGTATGAGGCTTTAGAGATAAAGTAGTTATTAGGCCGCGTACACGCGATCGGTTAGCCAGAGGACAACGGTCTGATGGACCGTTTTCATCGGTCAAAACCGATCGTGTGTGGGCCCCATCGGTTCTTTATCCTTCGGTCCAAAAAAAGACAACTTGCTTTAAAATTTAACGGATGGATTCCTAACCGATAGGTCAAAACCGAACCTTAGTACGCACGAGCATCGGTTAAAAATCCACCCATGCTCAGAATCAAGTCGACGCATGCTTGGAAGCATTGAACTTCATCTTTTTCAGCACGTCGTTGTGTTTTATGTCACCGCGTTCTGACACGATCGGTTATTTAACCGATGGTGTGTAGGCACATCAGACCATCAGTCAGCTTCATCGGTTAACCTATGAGAGCGGTCCTTCGGACCGTTCTCATCGGATGGACTGATCGTGTGTACGAGGCCTTAGCAGGGGTTCCCTGAGACCAGAAAAAGTTATTTCAAGGGTTCCTCTGTGTTGAAAAAGGTTGAGGAAGGTTGGTCTAATGCAGGGATCCTCAAACTAAGGCCCTCCAGCTGTTGCAGAACTACACCTTCCAGGGTGACCACATTTCCAAACTACCATTTTGCTAGAACAAATCACAGCACAGTGATTGGACACAAGAGTCGGGATTTATGATTTATCCAATCACAAGCAGGGGGCGGGGGATCCTCCAGGCATTCCCGGCCAGGGCAAGTACTGTCAGTGAGTAAAGCGGTGATGTGGCAGCATTTTTTGGGGGCATCAGATTGGCCTGGGGGGTGGCTGTGTCAGTTTCATTCCGGGACACTGTATTGTCCTGGAATGAATGTGCCCCGGACAGACCTGCAAAATGTGGGACTGTCCCGGGCAATCCGGGACACGTGGTCACCCTACCCATGGGGCATTGTAAAACAGACATGACTAGGCATGATGGGAATTGTAGTTCCTGAACACCTGGAGGGCCGTAGTTTGAAGACCCCTGGTCTAATGTATCTCTGTTTAGCCAAGGCTGTTGCAATTAATGGTTGCAGGTTATAGCTGTAGAAATCTATAATCACCAATTACTAGATGGAGACAGTGCTCCACCTAACATCCACCTGTTAAGCAGATTTAAGCTCTTTATCCATTCTTCCCTTAAGCCTCGGAACCCGGCTTTATCCTGACGCGATGTCTCGGGTGCGGCTGCTGCAGGTCACATGATCCCCGCAAGTAGCAGGTAAACACATTTTGACATAAGAAAAGGTTAAAACATATTTAGGAAGTCTTAACTGTCTTTTGTCCACTAGTCATCATCTAATGAGCTAGAGAAAAGTACAGTTAGGATTTTGGGCTAAGCTTGTTATGGAAACATATTTCCTGTCTCTAATTGGAATTAAAGTGCACCTGTTCTTATCAGAAAGATGTTGTGCCCAGTGGGCACGCTCTAACCATTTTCCTCTGCTCAACAAAAGTTAAGCCCCGTGGCTTAGTTTGTCATAGAGAACACACTTTGATAATGAAATAGAAAATAAATTGTCATGTGAGCAATCAATTCCAACTTCTGTTATGAAGGTACGGTCAGAATAGCAGAATCCACTCCGGAACATTTACCCCCCCCCCCCCCCCCACCCTCTCTTCATGACCCGGACATTTTTTGCGATACGGCACTGCGTTTCTTTAACTGACAATTGCACGATCATGTGATGTTGTACCCAAATAGAATTGATGTCCGTTTTTCCCCACAAATAGAGCTTTCTTTCGTTGGTATTTGATCACCTCTGCGGTGTTTATTTTTTGCGTTATAAACAAAAATCCACCAACAATTTAGAAAAAACAACAATATTTTTTAGTTCCAATAAAATAAGAAAATAAAAAAAATGTATTTCTTCATCAATTTATTCCAATATATATTCTGCTATGTTTTTGATTTAAAAAACAAACAAACAAACAAACAAACCAATAAGCGTATATTGATAGGTTTGTGCAAACGTTATAGTGCAGGGGTGCCCAACCAGTGGCCCAGGGGGCCACACGTGGCCCGCGGAGCCCTCTGAGGTGGCCCGCGACCGCCTGCTCTGGGATGGAATAGAATACTGTTATTAAAGGTCAGTTTATTACTTAAATAAGTGTATATATGGGTATATCTGCAGTGGTTACTGCGCGGCTTTCAAACTACCGTATTTATCGGCGTATAACACGCACTTTTCCCCCCATAAAATCAGGGTAAAATCGCGTGTGCGTGTTATACGCCAATCCCTGCTGTCTGAGAGAAGAGGAGCGAGCGCCGCTGAATTACATAGAGTCGTGATCTCCTTCCTGTGTGTCTGGCGCTCCGTCACGCACAGCCATGCCTCCTGGCCCCGCAATGGACCACTGTACTGTCTATCTTATGAGCAAGGGCAGGAGGCGTGGCTGTGAGTGATGGAGCGCTGGGTATACAGGAAGGAGATCGCGGCTGTATGTAATTCAGTGGCGCTCGCTGCCCTTTTCCCTCGGAAACAGCATCAATGATCTGACAACACTGAAAGGTGAGACTGCAGATGGGCACTAAAGAAGCAGGGCATTTTGGTAAATTTATAGGCTGCAGATGGGCACTAATCAGGCTGCAGTGAGAAGCAATGCTGCAGATGGGCACAGATCAGGCTGCATTGAGGCTGCAGATGGGCACAGATCAGGCTGCTTCGAGGCTGCAGATGGACACAGGTCTAGCTGCATTGAGGCTGCAGATGGGCACAGATCAGGCTGCATTGAGACTGCAGATGGGCACAGATCAGACTGCATTGAGACTGCAGATGGGCACTGGTCAGGATGCATTGAGATTGCAGATGGGCACAGATCAGGCTGCATTGAGACTGCAGATGGGCACAGATCAGGCTGCATTGAGACTGCAGATGGGCACTGGTCAGGATGCATTGAGATTGCAGATGGGCACAGATCAGGCTGCATTGAGACTGCAGATGGGCACAGATCAGGCTGCATTGAGACTGCAGATGGGCACTGGTCAGGATGCATTGAGATTGAAGATGGGCACAGATCAGGCTGCATTGAGACTGCAGATGGGCACAGATCAGGCTGCATTGAGACTGCAGATGGGCACAGATCAGGCTGCAGTCGAACGACCGCGGAAAAAAACCCACACTGGACTGCATTTGGTCCTAAGACCCCTTTCACACTGAAGGCGTTTTTCAGGCGCTAAAAATAACGCCTAAAAAAAGCCTCAGCTGCAATCCTAGTGTGAAAGCCCGAGTGCTTTTACGCTGGCTGGGTGTCAAAAAAAGTCCTGCAAGCAGCTTCTTTGCAGCGCTTTAGGAGCGGCGTATACAGCACCCCTAAAGCGCACCTGCCCATTGAAATTAATGGGCAGCGCTGCTAAACTACCGGCAAAGCGATGCTGCAGTGCTTTTGACCCTTTTTCGGCCGCTAGCATTTTGTAAAAACGACCCCAGTGGCCGAAAGGAGCAGCAAAAACGAGGGTAAAGTGCCACTAAAAATAGCAGCGTTTTACCGCCGACGCCAGGGCGCTTTCAGTGTGAAAGCACTCTGAAACACAGAATAAAAACCAAGGCACGTGTTGTGTTGTGTCAGAACGGGTGCCCTAAAAAGTGCAAATGGGCCCTAAAAGACTCGGAAACAACCACCAAAGCTGTAATCAAGAGAAAATTAACAAGAGCGCACTGAACCTAGAGCAGCAAAAGGACTTTAATCAAACAAACTCACAGCGGTAAATAGAGACTGCGCTTATCTGGGGGCCAAAAACTGATCCGTCTGTGTTGTATGCTGAAGACAAGTCAAGTTTATGGGCTTAATGCTGAACATCCGCGGACATCGAAATCAGCAAGAAGAAGCGCCGTCATGATGTTCCTGTGCGGCGCTTGGCAACCGAGAGCCCTAATTATTTTTCACCATTGTGAGCGCATCAAATTATTTGATTTTAGGTTAATTAAAGTAATTTTGTTGCACAGGGTTGGTGCACTCTTTTTAATTTTGACGATTATTTTGAAAATGCAACCTTTTTTCATGCTGCATTTCCAGTTCTGGGAAAATGTAAAAATGTTTCTCATTTATGACCCCCTTTCCCTTTTGAAGCCTTCCGCTTACATTCTTTATTAAACCGCTGGCAAAATAATTCATTCATGAAGTGGATCTAATATCAGATATATTTTTCACGTTAATGTGCTTGTGTCGTGCTACCCCCGAAGGAGCCGCTGATAGATTTGAGTCCTCAGCTCCAGTGGTGGCTGCCGGTGCTTAATATTCCCCATCTAGCCAAGCAACCAGTCAGTCAGTGTTCCGTCTATTACGGACGAGAAGGAGGCGGGGCTTTGTTACACTGGACGGCCGCCGCCGACTGACTGCATGGCACAGTGGAGAGACTCCAGTATAAGGCCCCTTTCACACTATGAGACCGTCAGGTCCGCCTGTCAGTTTTGACGGCGGACCTGAACGGCAGCCCCATACAGTCCTATGGAGCGTTGGATGTCAGCTGAGATATGTCCGCTGACATCCGACCCGATCCAATCCGCCAAAATCAGACGTTTGGCGATACGTCCCCATCCGTCCATGCCGGACCCAACACTGTATCCTGGCCTAGGCCAACAAGGCCCAGGCCTAGGGCAGCACTTTGCAGGGGGGCAGCACGGAAAGAGTCCCAGCTGGCTTGTGCTACACAGTTAGTGTAACGCAAGCTGTTTCTAATTTTGACTGTCCTATCATCCTGGACCACAAACCTTCCTCACTGTGCTCTATGTTTTCTGCTGTACCATTGGCATGGTTATATCTTCTTAGCAGTGGCGTAACCAGAGTTATGGGTGCCCGGGGCAGAATTCCCCCCCCCCCTTGTATAATCATCCACTCTGGTTATAAGGATCTGTAATATATACCTCTCAGGGCTTTCAGCATGTAGGGGGTTAAATGATTAATTCAATGTAATGCAGCCAGCCTTCAGGGCTTTCAGCATGTAAGGGGTAAATTATTGCAGGATTAATCATTTAACCCCTTACTGTAAGGGATTAACAGACTGAAACCCCCCCCCCCACAACCACAGATCCCCCATCATACAGTAGACTGAACCCCCCCACAATCACAGATCCCCCATCACAGACTGACCCCCTAAATAACAGACCTCCCATCATAGACTGATCCCCCCCAATCACAGACGGACCCCCCACAATCACAGACCCCCTATTTAACAGACCCCCCCATCACATACTGATCCCCCCAATCACAGATGGACCCCCCATCACAGACTGATCCCCCCCTCACAGATGACCCCCCCTCACAGACTGATCCCCCCCAATCACAGATTACCCCCCCTCACAGACTGATCCCCCCCCAATCACAGATGGACCCCCATCACAGACTGATCCCCCACAATCACAGACCCCCCCAATCACAGACTGAACCCCCCCCCATCGCAGACTGACTCCCCCCATCACAGTCCTCTATCAATATCAAACCCCTGCCCTGCACTGCATTGTCCTGTTCTGTCCTGCACTGCACTCCCCCTCCCCACAGAAAACCTACCTTATTCACACAGGACATGAAGTGTGGCCGTTTTGGACAATGGGCGGGACCTTTTCCATTAAAAGTGAGTGATTTATTGCTGGGACCGGCCCGCTGCCTAGCAACCAATCACCCACTTTTTAACTTAGAAAGTCCCGCCCATTGTCCAGCGCGATCGTGCTTCATGCTTGTGAACAAGGCAGACAGGCATTGTGGGGAGGGGGAGTACAGAGAAGGCACAGACCTGCCGCGCCTGCCATGCTGTGTATATAACGGCATCGGCACGCGACAGACACACAGGCGAGCCTGCGGTGCGCTTAGAATGGCCACTGGGGCCGGACCGCGGGCCGCCATTTAGTGACACCCGCTCTAGGAGGAACAGGAAAGCCACACAGGCACATGACCCCATTCGCCCAATCACAGGGGCAGCCAGAGTCTAAACTCGGAGTCGGCCGCACTCGGCAACCTTCGGCATCAGCCGCACCTGTCTTCCCCACTAGCCGGGACTAGTATGGTGTCAGTGCAGGAGATGGATTCGCCCCCCCCCCCCAATTTTTCACCCGGTGCGACGGCCCCCCCTGCCCCCCGCTACGCCAGTGCTTCTTAGTTCTCTCTAAAAAATTATCATAAATTTGTGCTTGAAGTAGAACTATAGGCAACACTTTTTTATTTTATTTTGGATAGAGTAAGGGAGGGTTATAGCCCCTGCCAGTTTATTTTTTCTACCATCCCTGTCCCATTGCAGAGGCTTTCCTTCACTTCCTGCCCCATAACCAAACAGGAAGTGATAGGAAATCTATGCAAATTAATGGAATTCATCCCTCCCACCCAGGCATTGAGAACTACAGTAGTGTCCCCAGTCGAAAATGTCAGGGTGGGTCTTAAACAGAAAGGGGCGTGGCCTTGACAGGAAGGGTGTGGGTCATATTTAAATTAGGGGGTGCACGAGTTTAATCAGGCCTAGGGCAGCACAAAATCTAAATACACCACTGGGCAGATCGGGTAATATCTGATGAGAACGGACGAGCTGTCCGTTCTCATCAGATCGCTCCAAAGGAGACAGCGGCGCTGCACAAGCCCCTCTCGTGCTGAGCTGGGGGACTCCGTAGCGACGGAATCTGCCTAATGTGAAAGGAGCCTATGGCGAGAGGGGGGCTTTTTCAGCACAAAAAAAAATGTGCTGAAAAACTTGGCTTATACTCGAGTATATACGGTAAAAGCCCAAAGAAGATGGAAGCGACCTCAAATGAAATGCAAGCTTAGGAAAAATACACAGCAAATGCAAATACAAATGTGTGCAAAAAGATGCATGTTACTGTGCATGCACTATAACCCAGATAGCAAGGATAACTTCCAACAAAATTTGTGGCAGTGTTGAAATGTAATGCACACGATCATTTTCCGGCATGAAAAAAACGTCATTTAAAATGATGGTGTGTGGGCTTTACATCATTTTTCACGTTCTGAAAAACGCCCCAAAAAAAATTTCGGGTTGTAAAAAATGATCGTGTGTGGGCTAAAACGACGTTTTAAACCCGCGCATGCTCAGAAGCAAGTTATGAGACGGGAGCGCTCGTTCTGGTAAAACTAGCATTCATAATGGAGTAAGCACATTCATCACGCTGTAACAGACAGAAAAGCGCTAAAGCAGCCCAAAGGTGAATAGAACTTCCCCTTTAGAGTGCCGCTGTACGTCACCGCGCTTTGTTCATCATTTTTTTTAAACGATGGTCTGTGGGCATTGTCGTTTTTAATGATGAAGTTGGAAAAACGTTGTTTTCTGGACATGCTGAAAAACAACGTTTTTTTTCATGCCGAAAAATGATCGTGTGTAAGCGGCATTAGTCTTGTTAAAGCGGAATTTCACCCTAAATATAAGATCTCCCATGTGATTCAGCATACTGGCGTCAGCGCCAGTATGCTGGTTTTTTGTTTTTTTATCCCACACTTACTGTATTATCCAGTAATTTCATTTTTTCCCCCCGCGGTGGACGGCGCCAGTACAGCGCGTCACATCTTCCGAAAATACCCAATATGGACTCGGGTAATCTCGGAGAAAATGCGGCGCCTGCGCACAGACCTAGGAGCTGACTGCGCAGGCGCCGTATTTCTCCGAGTCCTATTTCGGAGGGCGTGACGCGCCATAGCCGTAGGACTCGGAGAAATACGGCGCCTGCGCAGTCAGCTCCTAGGTCTGTGCGCAGGCGCCGCATTTTCTCCGAGATTACCCGAGTCCATATTGGGTATTTTCGGAAGATGTGACGCGCTGTACTGGCGCCGTCCACCGCGGGGGGAAAAAATGAAATTACTGGATAATACAGTAAGTGTGGGATAAAAAAAAAAAAAAACAGCATACTGGCGCTGACGCCAGTATGCTGAATCACATGGGAGATCTTATATTTAGGGTGAAATTCCGCTTTAACTTGCTGCACATTTTCACTGGCAAGTTATAAACTTGCAGAGCACTGGAAACACAAGTTCTCGTTGACACCTTTCCAAATTGAAGCAAATTAGCGCGGCAAGTCTCGCTAGCAATAGCAAAGTTGCAGTGGTGAGTCTACAGCAGGAGCTCTGCAAGTCTACAGTAGATATGTGCGTTCCCGTTTGTAACTAATGTATTTTCCTACGAATTTGTTCATTTTCGTACCCGCGGAATAATGTGTACATACGAAAAAATTAAAGCACCAAAATACGAAAACGACGGGATTACGAATGAGCCGCATAACAAACAAGCGCAAATACGAACGAACGATACGACAATCTTACGAAAATACGACAAAGCGGAAACAGCAAAAGAACGAAAATGACATCTATAAAGAATGATTTGCATTCTGTATATTAAATCCTTTTTCTGTTTGTATTTTCAGTCGTATGTTCATATTTTCATTTGTGTGTTTTGTAAATCCGTTTTTTTTGGTCTGTTTGTAAATTTGTGTACTTGTATCGTTTTTTAGAATGGGCAGTGAGTGAGTGTAGTTAGTGAATCAGCTTCTCTTTTGTGCCGACTGCCGAGTACAGTAAAGCCAAAAAAACGTTTCCGTGGATTTTCGTCTGAAGGGAGATCAGTTGGCCAGACTTTTGAACCCAAAAATGGTTTTCTGATGGGGCTTACAAACGAACGGATTTTTTGTAAACGAACAGAAAACGTTCGTTTTTATGTTTGTTGGCAAAAAAGTCTGACCAAGTGTACGGGGCTTAACAATAGTTAATATAGATGAGCCACGTGTTGAAAGTGCGGTGAATCCCGCGATATATTTACGAAAGTACAAAATGACCAAAATTCACGAAAATTATTGTCTAACAAGAAACGACAAAAAATTAAACAGAATAACGAATCATCCCGCATGTACGAAAATAAAATGGTAACCAAAATACGAAACGATTGGAATACGGAAAAATCGCGTCGTACGAAATACGAACGGGAACGAACAGGAAAACAGGCGTTTTACGAAATTACGAATCGGTCAGAACCTACGGAACGATACGAAACGGAACAAAATAATACGAACTTTTTTGCTGTGCACAAGTCTAGTCTACAGCATGGAAATTCAGCCACAGTGACCCCCTGTGGTGGGAGGACTATTGCATAACACAACTGAACCAGAACTTGAAGAATGTTTGCAAAGAAAGTTGATCTGGAGTCAGGGGCGGACTGACAACTCATGGGGCCCCCGGGCAATAGGAGATTATGAGGCCCCGGGGCTTACAGATAGCCACCACGCCAGGCGGCATTGCATAGGCAGGGCAGCTAAAATCTCAAGATTTTCACATCAAAAGCATGTCAGTTTTGGACAAATCAGGGACAGATGTAAAAAAAACACAGATTTTTACATACTGTCCCTGGTTTTATTGAGCCTGGCAACCCTGATGGGGCCCCCCTAGTGGCATGGGGCCTTCGGGCAGTGCCCGAGAGTCCCAATGGTCAGTCCGCCCCTGTCTGGAGTCATGCAATGCGGACTTGCTGCAATTGTATAACAAACTTGTGAAGCCCGGCAAGCCTAGCAATAGCTTAGCAAGTCATTTTTAAACTTGCAGCACAATTGCTTGTTATCTGGGAACATGCCTTATAAAATAGAAAAACGATGGAAATTGGCACTGCACTGGTGAGTAGATCGGAGCCAAGCTTTGAGCCCTGCAGCTGATCACTTCCCTCACTCGCCTGTCTGCAGAGATCTTGCTTTGTGTGCCTGTGTGTCCTGTCAGGACTCTGCTGCACGCTGAGCTGTAGGTCCCTCGGGTTGAGCCAACAAACCAATAAAATGAAAAAGTAGCTAATTGAAGGATTGAGGTCTTTCTGGAGACAGGTGCAGATTTGCAAACGAGGTCTCCGAGTGCGGAGAAGAAGGGCGGATTATGGAGCCGTTGAAGTGGCTTTCCCGCCACCGGATAATTTGCCGCTCTCTCTCCGGCTTCAAGGCGCAGGCGGTCCCACCCAGTCCTTTAAACTGGGATTGTTAGTGCTGGAATGTTGATTGACTGGGTGCGTGCTTTCATTGTGTGCATTGTACACATCCGATATAGCGACTCCATTGCATTGCACGTCATCAATCAGAGTGTCCATTCTTGTGGCCCATAGCAACCCCGGCAAGTCCAGTATGGAAGAATGAAAGGAGGTATGCAGACGTTGGGGCAATATAATTCTTCAGATGTTTCTGTTTTTGGTTACAGGTGAAATGCAGTAACCAATCGCCAACTCTGCATAGAAACCAAATCAGCTTCCAGGTTTTATTGACAAATCTTCATTGAAATGTAGTAACCAATAGCAGCAGTGCGATCAGCTGAGAGGTTTCTGATTGGTTGCTGGGGAGTAATACACTATATACATTGGGCCAAATTCAGTAAGAAGTTACGCGGCTTATCTCTAGATACGCCGCGTAACTTCTAACCTACGCCGGTGTATCCGTTTTCTGTATTCAGAAAACAAGATACGCCGGGATTGAGTTAAGATACGAGCGGCGTAATTGTATTACGCCGTCGTATCTTAACTGCAATTTTAAAATGGCCGCTAGTGCCGTTCCCGCCGATTTACGCCGAGAATATGTAAATCAACGAGATACGCCAATTCACGAACGTACGCCCGCCCGACGCAGTGACTTTACGCCGTTTCCGTAAGGGGTTTCCCGGCGTAAAGATAAAGCACCAAAAAGATGGCCAATCCTATGTTAAAGGGGAGGTTCCCCTAAAAATAAACTTTTAACATTGCATTTCTCCTCTTAATCACATCTAGACTACATGACTACATGACGAAAATGGTATGTACGGACGGATTTTTTTTTAAATACCAGCCGATTCTAGATGTGATTAAGAGGAGAAATGCAATGTTAAAAGTTTATTTTTAGGGAAACCTCCCCTTTAAGTATGGACGTCGTGACCGCGTCCAATTTGAAAATGTTTACGTCGTTTGCGTAACTCGTCCATGAATGGGGATTTACGTCGAAAACACCGTCATAATTTGGAGCATGCGCACTGGGATACATTGACGGCCGGCGCATGCGCAGTACATTCGGCGCGGGATCGCGCCTAATTTAAATAGTACACGCCCCCTACCCGCCGAATTTGAATTACGACGGGCCATTTACGCTACGCCGCCGCAACTTTAGGAGCAAGTGCTTTGTGAATACAGCACTTGCGCGTAAAGTTGCCGCGGCGTAACTTAAATGAGAAACATTACGCCGGCCAAAAGAACCGCTCGCCATCCTGAATCTGGCCCATTGTTGCTGCTCTATGCACTGCCTTGGGGCCATAAGAAAATAGCAAGCCTATTATCGGTGGCAATTGCGCCCACTACAAGATTGCTAAGGGCTCATTCATACAAACCCCATTGGACAGCATTGCCCAGTGCAGTACCAATGCAAAAAAAAAGCCTTGTTTTGTATAGGGCTGGCTCATGCCAACTAAATGCAGTGGCATGCATTGCAAAAAAAATGCTGCAGGTACGATTTTAGTATTAAAGCGGAGGTTCACCCAAAAGTGAACCTCCGCATTTCGGAACTCTCCCCCCCCTCCGGTGTCACATTTGACACCTTTCATGGGGGAGGGGGTGCAGATACCTGTATAAAACAGGTATTTGCACCACTTCCGGGTATAGACTCCCACGGGAGTCCGGCCCCTCCGTGTCCCTTACCGAGTCCCTTACAGAGGATGGCGGCGAGGAAAGCAGAGAGCCGAGCTACCACGCGGCTTCGGCTGCCGACGTCGCGGGCGACTTGGACAGGTAAGTGTTAACTTTTAAAAGTCAGCAGCTGCTGTATTTGTAGCTGCTGGCTTTTAAAAAAAAAATAATCCAGATGAACCCCCGCTTAACATCAAAGTTAAAACGTGAGCACTGCAATGCATTATAACGACACGCAATTTAGATTAAGGCCCCTTTCACACTGGGGCGTCGGCGGTAAATCGGCGCTATTTTTAGCGGGACCCCTTACACAGCTTCAGGCATGGGCCCCCTGGAGCGGGGGGGGGGGGTGCTACCGCCTCAAACTGAGAAGCAAGGGGGTTGCCCTTAAAAAAAAATGGGGGTTGCCATCCGGGGGCCTGGGGGCCTCTGGGCCCTTTAAGAAAAAATAAATTAAAAAAAATGGAGGGGGGGGGGGGAATAAAAAGAAAAAAGTAAAAAAAAAGAGATATAATTTTTTTATTTATTTTTTTTATAAAAAAAAAACGGGGGTTGCCTTCTGGGGACCTCCGGGCCCCTGGGGACCTCTGGGCCCTTTAATAAAAAATAAAAAAATAAATATATATATATATTTTTTTTTAATAAAAAAAGGGGGGTTGACATCCGGGGCCCTGGGGACCTCCAGGCCCTTTAATAATAATAATAAAAAAATTAAATAAAAAAAAAAAGAAGGGGGTTGCCATCCGGGCACCTTACAGGTGTACTGCCTGTACCCCCCTGATGCCGCCATCAGGAGGGGCACAGGCAGTACACCCTGATTCCATGCATAAAGGGTAAAAAACCTTCAGTGTAGCTCCAGGCCAGCCATCTGAGGCCCAGGTCAAGGTAGAGTCCCTCTCCAGCAGGGGTCCCTCAAGGGCCACCGACAGTCTCCCTCAGCACTCCATCTCCAACCCTCCTGCTGGCATGACTCAAACATATTTAAGGGCTCACTTAGTCTCCTGCCAGGCCCATCACCTTGGAATTGGTTACGTTCCCCCTAAATATGCAGGACAACCCTCCTAGCCTCTTCCCCCTAATTTATTGAACATTCTTGGCATTCTAGAACCAGGGGGAGGCACCAGAAAGCTGACTGGAAGAGTCATCCAGCCCTGAACTTTAGTTTACCCTGACCCAGATTCCATGGCTCAGGATAGTCCTGAGCCAAACTACAGTGGAACCTTGCTTTATTAGTAACGCGGTTAACAAGCGTTTTGAATAACGAGCAACTTTTTGTTTTTAAATCCTGGTTTGCGAGTGTTGTTTCACAAAACTAGCAGAATTCATGCTAATTGGGTGTGCAAGATAAAGGGAAAACCGCCGCTCCAGACGACACTCTTCAGTGGTGAGTAAAGTTCAAAAACCCAAATGGGTGCAGGCAATGCGTGGTGCAATATAAGGAAAGAAAAATGGACAGCCGCACTCCAATGGATGAAAAGACTTAAAAATAGTGCCTGTTTATTCCAGTCAAAAAACTAAAACAGCAAAAACAGCAAACAGTGGGGTAACAAAAGCTGACGCGTTTCACATCGACAACCGATGCTTAGTCATAGCTAAACATAATGATAAAAGAAATCTCATTTATAGAAAGAAAAAAGTCCCAGAAACCATCTGATGATTCATTAATTAGTCTCCTGGTGGGGCCTGGCTAATGCCGGTAATCGTGCACACCTGTTGAAAGAATGCAACAAGGAAAAAACACAGTCCATCATGACTAGATGGGAACATAATATATACATCGGCCGAATAAAATTGGTTACACCAGTCTAATAAAATCCCAAATTATGGGTTGTCACCAGAACAGGAATAGAGGGGAAATCTTCCAATGGGGATACCCAGGGATTCCCTTACTTTGGAGGGATCTTCTCTCATTTCCTGTTTTGGCTATTGGGTTATAACCCTCCATTACTCCATTCGAAACGGGGGAGAGGGGGAACATTATTGCTTTTAGTTCCACTTTACGTGAGCCAATCAATTAAACTGCAAACTTTGTGCATTCATTGATGTCTAACATGGTACCATGGGCATCCGCTGACATTTTTTCAGAGGGGGGTGCTTCGGCAGTGGCGATACACAGTCGCATTTTACCCTTTCTTTGACCGCTAGCGGGGGTTAAAAGCGCCCCCCCACGTTAAAATGTAAAAACACCCCACTGTCCCCTCTGCATCTTTCAATATCTCTTTGTCACTACTGTATACCACTCTCCACAACTGCACCTCTGGACCCCTTTACATTACACAGCACCTCACAGCTTTGGCCCCCTTTACATTACACAGCACCCTGTATCACTGGCCCCCTTTACATTACACAGCACCCTGCATCACTGGCCCCCTTTACATTACACAGCATCCTGCATCACTGGCCCCCTTTACATTACACAGCACCCTGCATCACTGGCCCCCTTTACATTACACAGCACCCTGCATCACTGGCCCCCTTTACATTACACAGCACCCTGTATCACTGGCCCCCTTTACATTTCACAGCACCCTGCATCACTGGCCCCCTTTACATTACACAGCACCCTGCATCACTGGCCCCCTTTACATTACACAGCACCCTGCATCACTGGACCCCTTTACATTACACAGCACCCTGCATCACTGGACCCCTTTACATTACACAGCACCCTGCATCACTGGACCCCTTTACATTACACAGCACCCTGTATCACTGGCCCCCTTTACATTACACAGCACCCTGCATCACTGGCCCCCTTTACATTACACAGCACCCTGCATCACTGGACCCCTTTACATTACACAGCACCTGCATCACTGGACCCCTTTACATTACACAGCACCCTGCATCACTGGACCCCTTTACATTACACAGCACCCTGCATCACTGGACCCCTTTACATTACACAGCACCCTGCATCACTGGACCCCTTTACATTACACAGCACCCTGCACCTCTGGACCCCTTTACATTACACTGCACCCTGCACCTCTGGACCCCTTTACATTACACAGCACCCTACACCACTGGACCCCTTTACATTACACAGCACCCTGCACCTCTGGACCCCTTTACATTACACAGCACCCTGCATCACTAGACCCCTTTACATTACACAGCACCCTGCATCACGGGACCCCTTTACATTACACAGCACCCCTTTCCCTTGACTAAAATACTACACTATATTGACAGTATATTTATTTCAGGTCTAAGGCTGGGTTCACACTTGTGCGGGTTGAATTTCAGCTCTGTAATGTCTCTGCAAAGATAAGGGAGTGTTCAGCAGATTAGTTGAGTTTTTGCTGCAAATTTGGAGACCTGGGGGAAGTTCTGAGTGAGAGGAGAGTGGGGGAGAAATGTATTGAGCTGAATGAGAGAAATTCCTGAAGAGAACTGAACACATCTGCGAATCAGCTGCGTACCCATTGGGCCAGATTCAGGTAGAGTTAGGCTGGAGTATCAGTGATCCGCCAGCCTAACTGTCACTTTAAGCCGGCGTTTCTGTTTTCTGTAACCAGAAAACAAGAAACGCCGGGTTGGAGTTCCGATGCAATCGGCGCAATTGAATTTCGCCATCGCATCGCAACTTTAATTTAAAAATGGCGCTGGGGGCGTTCCCGCTGATTTACGCCGAAGAAATATGTTAATCAGCTGGAATCGGCAATTCACGATCGTATTCGGGCACGACGCAGTGACTTTCCGACGTTTCCGTAAGCGAATACGCGGCGTAAAGATAAAGCAGCCCCCTAGTGGAGTATCCTATGTTAAGTATAGCCGTTGTCATCGTGTCGAAAAAAATAATAATCGCGTCGCTTGCGTAAAACGTCCATGAATGGGGATTTGACGTCATTGACGTTCACTGACAGAATTTGGAGCATGCGCACTGGGATGCATTGACAGTTCGCCGCGGGATCGCGCTTAGTTTAAATAATACACGCCCCGTACCCGCCCAATTTGAATTCCGCCGGCTCATTTGCGATGCGCTGCCGCAACTTTAGGAGCAAGTGCTTCAGGAATAACAGCACTTGCTCCTAAAATTTCGCCAGAGTAACGTAAATGAGAAGCGTTACTCCAGAGCAAAGATGCTCCCATCTACCTGAATCTGGCCCATAGAAGATAATGGGACTGAATTTGCACCTGAGCCGCACCGCAAGGCCTCCACAACGCATACGGATTTCCGGCAATGCGCAGTGTGAATGCATCGCACATATGTGAACCAGCCTCATTGAAAACAATGTCTTTAGAAATGTTCTGCGTTTTGGATGCGGTTCAAACCGCAACCAATTCGCATAGGTGTGAACCCAGCCTAAAAGAGGAACCTTTTGGAATGAGGGACAATTGGATTTGATTCCAGAAGATGGACAGGCACTTTAAATAAGGGAGAACTAGAGGGGAGGGGAGCGCTGCAGTCACGGCTTAAATCGGCCCCAGGGCGAGTTCGACCCTGCTCCTGGCTGTCCCTGGCGATTCCAGGGGGGGCAAATGACCCCCCCTTGCCCTATGGTGCGGACGCCCATGCATGGTACAATACTCCACTAATGCTATATATTGTCTTATTGCTACACTGTGCAACTCCACTAGACTGCTTTACTTCTGTTGCAAGTTGTTTCTTGTCGGAGTTTTATATTATACACAATTCTGTAATTTTGACATGAATTATAATGAACATTATATTTTACAGTTCAGCTCACTGGCACAGAAAGTTATGCACTTCTCTAGCCATACATTTGGTGTAGTACTCACTTGTGGCCTGCAGATGTCACTGTTGCTGCTCAAGGAGCTTACAATATTGCTGTAACAGGAAGAATCAGTTTTGTAAGTTCTGCTGTAATAGAGCCGGAATTCTTATCACCAGAGACCATCAGGACTGCATAGAGACGGATGGCCTGTTGAGACATGGCAACTTATTACATTTATTTATATGCATTGTGTAATTTCATGCTGGTCATTTTTATAGCAGCATTTTCTGTTATTTTGACCATCAGTCCGTTACATAGGGCCATTATCAAATGTAACAATTCTAATTCTGATTGAGCAGGGCAATATTGGTAAGCAGCGCAAAAGGACAGAATGCATCAAGGCTGTAACTGAAGAGAATCAGATAGCTAAGAAAGACCAACACAAACATGACAAGGACATGACATGCGGCTCTGCGTGTTGCAGGTGTGTGCGTCGCTGCGTTTTCTGCAAGGAAAGAGTCCCTGCACCTTTTTTTACCACTTCATGCCTAAGCCTATTTCTGACATTTGTTGCTTACAAGTTAAAATCAGTGGCCCAGATTCAGAGAGAATTAGATTATCGTAGAGTATCAGAAATACACTACGCCGCCGTTTTTTACCTGGCTCTACGTGGAATCCAGGTAGATTTTGTCCAGTAAACGACGGCGGCGTAGTGTATTTCTCCCATCGCAATCCATCTGCGCGAGTAGGGGGCGTGAAGCATTTAAAATAGGCGCGTTCCCGCGGCGATCGAACTGCTCATGCTCCGTTCGCAAATTTCCCGCCGTGCATTGCGCGAAATCACGTCGTTACGTCATTTTTTCTTGAGTAGCGTCGTTTACGGAGATTCCTATTCCCGAACGAGTTACGTAAAAAAAAAATTTTTAAATTTGACGCGGGAACGACAGCCACACTTAACATGGGCTACGCACCGTTAGACCAGCAAAAAGCTGGTCTAACAGTACGTATAAAAAAATAGACGAAAGCGATTGCGAAGACCGCTCGTATCTTCGTGGATCGCCGTAAAAACTCATTTGCATATCCCGACGCATCAAAACGACGCGAACTCCTCCCAGCGGCCGCAAAAATATCGCAGCGTAGATCCGAAGGCTTACAAAGACGTAAGCCTCTCGGATCGAAGCCCGAAGCCGCCGTATCATGGTTTGAGGATTCAAACTAGTGATACGGCGCGCAAAATTTGAAATTACTCCTGTCTAACACCAGTTAGACAGGCGTAATTGCTCTGTGAATCTGGGCCAGTATTTTTTGCTTAGAACCCCCAAACATTACATATATTTTTTTTTTAGCAGAGACCCTATAGCAGGGATCCTTAAACTACGGACCTCCAGCTGTTGCGGAACTACACATCCCATGAGGCATTATAAAACTCTGACATTCACAGACATGACTAGGCATGATGGGAATTGTAGTTCCTGAACAACTGGAGGGCCGTAGTTTGAAGACCCATGCCCTAGAGAATAAAATAGTGATCATTGCAATTTTTTATATATCACGCGGTATTTGCGCAGCGGTTTTTCAAATGCAATTTCTTTTAAATACTCTTTAACCACTTAAGGACCTTTGGGTGTTTTTCAGATTTGGTGTTTGCAAGACTAAAACATTTTTTTCTGCTAGAAAATTACTTAAAACCGCCAAACATTATATATTTTTTTTCTAACACCCTAGAGAATAAAATAGTGGTCATTGCAATACTTTTTGTCACACCGTATTTGCGCAGCGGTCTTACGAGCGCACTTTTTTTTGGAAAAAAAACACTTTTTTGAATTAAAAAATAAGAAAACAAGAAATTTGGCCCAATTTTTTTATATATTGTCATAGATAATATTACGCCGAGTAAAATGATACCCAACATGTCACGCTTAAAAATTGCGCCTGCTCGTGGCATGGCGTCAAACTTTTACCCTTAAAAATCTCGATAGGCAACGTTTAAAAAATTCTACAGGTTGCATCTTTTGAGTTACAGAGGAGGTCTAGGGCTAGAATTTTTTCTCTCGCTCTAACGATCACGGCGATACCTCACTTGTGTAGTTTGAACACCGTTTTTATATGTGGGCGCTACTCCCTTGTAATAGAAATAAGGATGACAGGTCCTCTTTATGGAGAGTTCTGGGGTCAAGAAATCTGGGGTCAAAAAATCCCAAATCTCTTCTTTACCTTTTTAAAAGCAAAAGAAATAAAGTGATCTTTTGCTTTAAAAGAAAAAAAAAATAGTTTACTTCCAGCCTGGACAGGAAGTGACATCATAACATCGTTCGGGTCCTCCAAGGCCATAGAGGCAATCAAAGCAGATCTACTCTTTGATCGCCTGTGTGGCCAGCCAGTGGTATTGTCGGATCGTTTCTCGGGTGAACTGGTGGAGACGGTAAGCCCGAGAAACACCGGCGAGTGGCAGGAGGGAGCACCATGCAATTTCTTTGCGTGGGAAACAGGATTGCGTTTTTCAGTGCATGGGGGTGCCATTAAGAGTTAACGGCACCCCCACGTGTTTTCTGTGCAGCACTGTATGTTGCTGCATACAGATGTGGGAATGCAGTTTACACGCACTCCTGCACTCGCATACAGGGCCGCCATCAGGGGGGTACAGGCATTACACCTGTAAGGGGCCCGGGGGTCCCTAGGGGCCCGGATGGGAACCACCCTAAAAAAAATATTTTTTATTTTTTTAGGGGCCCGGAGGCCACCAAGGGCCCCAGATGGCAAGCCCTTTTTTTTATAAAAAAATATATATTTTTTTTATAAAAAAATATATTTTTTTTTTTATAAAAAAAAATATATTTTTTTTATAAAAAAAAATATATTTTTTTTATAAAAAAATATATATTTTTATATAAAAAAATTTTTTTTTAATATATTTTTCTTTTATTTTTTATTAAAGGCCCAATTTTTTTTTTTTTTTGAGGTCCGGAGGTCCCCAGGGGCCCAGAGGCCACCAGGGCCCCAGATGGCAAGCCCTTTTTTTTATAAAAATATATATTTTTTTATAAACAAATATATTTTTTTAATATATTTTTATTTTTTATTAAAGGGCCAATTTTTTTTATTTATTTTTTTTTAGAGGTCCGGAGGTCCACAGGGGTCCGGAGGCCCCCAGGGCACCGGATGGAAACCCCCCTTTTTTTTATTTATTTTCTATAAAAATATATATATTTTTTAATATATTTTTATTTAATTTTTTTTATTAAAGGGCCATTTTTTTAGGGGTCAAGGGGCCCTTAGGCCACCAGGGCCCCAGATGGCAACCCCCTTTTTTTTATTTATTTTTTTTATATAAAAAAATATATTTCTTTATAAAAAAATATATTTTTTATTAAAGGGACAATTTTTTTTCTTTTATTTTTTTTAGAGGTCCGGAGGTCCACAGGGACCTGGAGATCCCCAGGGCCCCAGATGACAACCCCCCTCTTTTTTTATAAAAAAAAATATATTTTTTATATATTTTTTTATTTCTTTTATTTTTATATTTATAATATATATATATATATATATATATATATATATATATATATATATATATATATATATATATAGATATAGATATATATATCTCTATCTATATCTATATCTATATCTATATATATATATAATATCATTATTATTAAAGAGCCCAGAGGTCCCCCAGATGGCAAGCCCTTTTTTTTATAAAAATATATATTTTTTTATAAACAAATATATTTTTTTAATATATTTTTATTTTTTATTAAAGGGCCAATTTTTTTTATTTTTTTTTTTTTTAGAGGTCCGGAGGTCCACAGGGGTCCGGAGGCCCCCAGGGCACCGGATGGAAACCCCCCTTTTTTTTATTTATTTTCTATAAAAATATATATATTTTTTAATATATTTTTATTTAATTTTTTTATTAAAGGGCCATTTTTTTAGGGGTCAAGGGGCCCTTAGGCCACCAGGGCCCCAGATGGCAACCCCCTCTTTTTTATTTATTTTTTTATGTAAAAAAATATATTTCTTTATAAAAAAATATATTTTTTATTAAAGGGACAATTTTTTTTCTTTTATTTTTTTTAGAGGTCCGGAGGTCCACAGGGACCTGGAGATCCCCAGGGCCCCAGATGACAACCCCCCTCTTTTTTTATAAAAAAAAATATATTTTTTATATATTTTTTTATTTCTTTTATTTCTTTTATTTTTATATTTTATATATATATATATATATATATATATATATATATATATATATATATATATATATATAGATAGGTAGGTATATATCTCTATCTCTCTATATCTATATATATATATATATAATAATCATCATTATTATTAAAGAGCCCAGAGGTCCCCCAGATGGCAAGCCCTTTTTTTTATAAAAATATATATTTTTTTATAAACAAATATATTTTTTTAATATATTTTTATTTTTTATTAAAGGGCCAATTTTTTTTATTTAATTTTTTTTAGAGGTCCGGAGGTCCACAGGGCACCGGATGGAAACCCCCCTTTTTTTTATTTATTTTCTATAAAAATATATATATTTTTTAATATATTTTTATTTAATTTTTTTATTAAAGGGCCATTTTTTTAGGGGTCAAGGGGCCCTTAGGCCACCAGGGCCCCAGATGGCAACCCCCTCTTTTTTATTTATTTTTTTTATATAAAAAAATATATTTCTTTATAAAAAAATATATTTTTTATTAAAGGGACAATTTTTTTTCTTTTATTTTTTTTAGAGGTCCGGAGGTCCACAGGGACCTGGAGATCCCCAGGGCCCCAGATGACAACCCCCCCTCTTTTTTTATAAAAAAAAATATATTTTTTATATATTTTTTTATTTCTTTTATTTTTATATTTATAATATATATATATATATATATATATATATATATATATATATATATATATATATATATATATATATAGATAGATAGATAGATAGATAGATAGATAGATAGATAGATAGATATATATATCTCTATCTATATCTATATCTATATATATATATAATATCATTATTATTAAAGAGCCCAGAGGTCCCCCGGATGACAATCCTCCTTTTTTATATATTTTTTTTTACTTTTTTATATTATTGATTGTGTGTCCCTATTTTAGGGAACGCAAGATCGATGACGGCGCCACAGTGAAGAATGGGGAAGCCGTGTTTACACACATCTCTCCTCGTTCTTCAGCTCCGGGGACCAATCGCGGAACTCCAGCGGCGAGCACGCCCGCGACCCACGGCTGGGCACTAGCAGAGGACGTACCTGTACGTGCTTGTGCCCAGCTGTGCCATAATGCCGACGTAAATGTGCAGAAGGCGGTCCTTAAGCGGTTTAGATCATTGACCGGAAGTGACGTTTTGAAGTTGCTTCTGCCTTGCAGTGGTATGGAGACGGGTGGGGGCAGGGATGGACTGAGACCAAAATTTGGCCCTGGACTTTATCCAGACCGGCCCAATTTATGTTTGCAAACAAGAACAAAAACAGTATATAAACTATACGCAATTGTGCAAAAAAACATAAGTAGCATAACATAAAGGAGTCCTCACTCACCTCTTTTATTATTTCACTTATTCTCCTCTGTATTTTTCTCATTCTTCTCACATCACTGCATGAAGTGGAGGGCGAGCTGCGCAGCCATTACTTTGACAGGCTGTCACTGAAACCGGCCCACTGAGCCATCGGCCCACCGGGAAACTCCCTGTAGTCCCTATGGCCAGTCCATGCCTGGGTGGGGGCCATTTCCCCTCACTTGTCTCCATATTACACAAGACAACAGACGCGTTCACCTCCGCCACTGCCGACGGCTCCGGTAAGCGGCAGAGGACAATAAAAGTGATCTTATGGCGAATCCGCCGCACAGACCACTTTTATCTGAAACCGGACCGCCCGCTCTTGAAGAGGATACTGGGTATATGGCAGATAGCTTATTGGGATTTTTTACCAAAACTATGTAGCAGAATACATATTGGCCTAAATTGCTGAAGAAATTAGATTTTTTTTTTTTATTGGATATGTATTCTAGCAAAAAAAATTATATATATATATTTGTCGGCCTTTTTTGTTTTCAGCGCAAAAAAAATAAATGCAGAGGTCATCTAATGCCACCAAAAGAAAGCTCTATTTGTGGGGGGAAAAAAGTTATACATTTTATTTGGGCACAACGTCGCACAACCGCGCAATTGGCAGTTAAAGTAACGCAACGCTATATCGCACAAAATGGCCTGGTCATGAAGGGGGGTAAATCTTCTGGAGGCCAAGTGGTTAAACAAGCAAAGTCTGCTTATGTAGCGATCAGGAACCCTGGGAAATGCAGTGCAGCCATTACTGGCGTGTGTATTGTAATTACAGGAAGTGGCTTCAAAGTGGCTGAAAAAAGACCAACAGCACTGAGATGCAACAAAAAAAGGAGACCATTTTTTTTTTTTTTTTTATAGAAACTAAAATTGTTAATGATACACTCGGCTTTAATAATCGAATTGCCATTTATTTTGCGTTTACATCTACTAAAGCTAAGCTGAGTCAGCATCACAGAGACTCATATGGTGACATTCCTCGGCGGTGGTTTGTCGCCGCCGCTCCCCTCAATAAGACCTTAATGAAGGTGTCGCGCTCTCATTCCTGGATTATATGTTTATTCTTCATTATAGATAATAACAGATCACTGCCTTTTGACTTTTTTTTTTATAGTTGTGGAATTAAAATTCTGTGGCCCAGATTCACAGAGCGATTACGCGTGCGCAACTGCTGTTGCGCGTGCGTAAGTCTAAATGTGCGCGTGCGTATAGTTGGACGCGATTCACAAAACAATATACGCCAGAAATCTACGTTTTTTGGTCCGGCGTAATTGAGTTAGACATTCGCTTCCCTTCGCGCAAAACTGCGCTAGACACACCATTGATTTGCTAGTCAAATATGCTAATGAGGGAGTTACGGGGATCCACAAAAAAACGCAGTTGCTGCGCAGGCTACGCGATGTGCGCAACTGCAAAATGTCCTGTCTAAAGTTAGAGCACATAAAAGCTGATCTAACTTTTGAAAAAAAGTCTAATTGTCAGATAAAGCAACACCGTTATTGAGGAGCAGACCACACACACGTGTTGCACTACAATTTGACTGCCAACATGCTAGGGGCATCGTCGCTCATAGCTGCACTAGTGAATATAGATGACCAAAGAAGGAGGAGGGCACGGAGGATGGCACGGGAGAGGGTATACCGCACCCGCATACACCTGTTTGGCATGAATGATTCAGAGGTCTTTCGCATCTTCAGATTCCCCCCTCATGCCATCCTGGAATTAACCACAACCTTGCAGGAGGACATCACCAGCCCAACACAACGCTCACATGCAGTGCAGCCACTGGTGAAGGTCCTGGCAACACTCCATGTCCTTGCCAGTGGCTTTTTTCAGCGTACAAGTGGAGTGGTGGCTGGGATGTCACAATCCTCCATGAGCAGATGTGTGCACCAGGTTGTCCCTGCAATCCTCACACGCTTGGCCAACCAAATCATCAAACCCACCACTGAGGAGCTTCGAATCAAGGCAATGGCAGATTTCTACCGAATTGCCAGATTCCCACGCACCATCGGGGCCATAGATTGCACACATGTGGCACTCCAGCCCCCCCATGAGACCGAGCACATGTACCGCAATCGGAAGAATTGGCACTCCATCAACGTACAGGTGATAGTTGATGCCCAAGGCCTCATATGGCACGTCCGTGCCAAACACCCAGGGTCCAGCCATGACAGCTACATCTACAATCAAAGCCACATCCGAACAGAATTCGAACAGAACGTGTATGGGAACACCTGGCTGGTTGGTGAGTGACATGGGAGTCAGGCATGACTATCCCCTCCCGTGATGCACAACAGAAGTGGCACATGCATGACTAACATTCTCCTGTCTTTTCCTTTACAGGTGACTCTGCATATGCACTGGGACCCCATCTCATGACTCCTATCCGGAACCCCCAAACCCCAGGAGAGGAACGATACAATGAAGCACACATCAAAACCCGTGCAGTGGTGGAGCGCACCTTTGGCCTCCTGAAGTCACGTTTCCGATGCCTGGATAAGTCTGGGGGTACACTGTTGTATTCCCCAAACTTCGTGTGCCATATCATCGCTGCATGTTGCATGCTACACAATCTCGCAGTGAGGAAGGGCCTGCAGGTTGAGCTACGTGATGATCTGACCCCCCAACCAGAAAATCAACCCCTAACCGAGAATACCCCGTCTTCTGAGGGAAGAGCAGTCAGGAGGCAGCTCATATTGGGCATCTTTGCACGTTAAACACACACATTAATCATGGCACAATGAGAATGCATGCATGCACACCACTATGGTCCCTAGCACACACACCCCACATCCTCATCAAATTGGATTGGCACCAGTCCACCATGCAAGACTGGTGAGCAGTAACGCCACGTCAAGGCTCCAATTATGTCACTGTACATTCATACACCATTCACACGGACCTGGGAATCACTTCTCCCTGGTCCTGGGGAACCCTTCTCCACCAAAATTGAGGGTGACACCCCTTTTCCAGCAGGAATGTCACCCCCACATTCAAACATCATTCACAACCCAAAATATGCCAAAAAAGTCAAACAAACAAAAATGCATAGAAACAAAAAATGCATAGGAAAAAAAAAATGCTTAGAAAAAACAAAAAAAAGCAGAGAACAAAAATAAAAAAGCTTTCAAAACAAACAAAAGGGGGAAAAAAAAATTATTGCCCTCTGCCTGAGCCACGCCTGGGGCGCCCCCGGCCACGGCCCCGGACCCTCAGGGGAGACGCATGGGGGAGGGGAAAAGCCGGGGAAGGAGGAGCAGCCCCTGAGATCTGCCCACCTGGCGGCCTGCCCTCCAAGGCCACGGCTATTCTGTCCAGGGCAGCACCAAGTGTTGCCGTGTTGCCCTGGATAGCCTGGGTAAGGGCCCTCACATCCTGCCCAACGCCTGCTGCTGTAGTTTGCAGGTCATTTAGGCAGGTTGTGGAGGCCCGGGAGTGGGAGTCCAGGTTACCCAGGCTATCATTAATGGAGGACAGGCTCTGATCCACCCGCCCCATAGTCTGGCAGAGCTGTCTCAGAAGGCGGGTCTGGGTGGCCAGGTTCCTTCTCAGACAGGCGGGCATGAGATTGGGCGCCCCCCTGGTGCTTGGGGATGACCTCCTGGCTCCAGCTGATGGTTGTGGCCGGGGAGAAGGGGAGGCCCTTGTGAGGGGAGCCATGTTGGGGGAGGAGGGGGGGGGGCTGACCCTTAGGGAGGGCAGGCTTCTTGCAGCCAGAGGGGAAGAGTCCGCAGAAACCAAAGGGCCAGTGCCTTCCATGGACTCCTCCTCCTCATGATTCTGCTCCTCCTCATGATCGTCCTCCGCATGATCCTCCCCCTCCTCTTGTTCCTCCTCTGCGGACTCTGGCCTTGTTGGGGGGGCCTCATTAGGCTGCTGTCCTGGGGTTGGAGCGGTCAGTCCAGATGGCCCTGCACCCTCCTGCACAGCTGTGGATGACACAAAACATTCACAGGTTGGAGGATCCACACACTTGCCACATATTCCCTTTCACCCCCTCCCCCACACATGCTACACACCTGAGAGAAATAAAAACCTTACCTGGCACCGCGGGGACCGGACTTGTGTCAAAGCCTGGCAGGCCCTCCACTTCATGCCGGTGAAAGGTCAGGGCCACCACACGCTCCGTCTCTGAAAATCTAACCCGGCATGGTGGGCCCCCTCCTGTGCCCCTGGCATGGGCATTTATTGCGGCCAGTTTTTTTTTCACCTCACGCCGGAGGTCATTTATTTTCTTTTCTATCCCAGAGCGGGTCCGTGTCTCCCCCTCCCCCGATGAATTCACCTGCTCCGTGATCCTATCCAAGATCTCCCTCCTCCTGGCCGGGGTGGTGGTGGCACTCTGCGGGCCGTGGAGAAAACGCCCATAGTCGGTAATGGCCCGGGCAAGAATTCTTTTTTCCCCCACAGTAAAATTGAGCTTTCTTTTTCTCTCAGTCATACTTCCAAACAAACTCACTAGCAGTCACCAAAAATCTGTCACAAATACAAGCACAACCAATCAGACAAGAACACACACAAAGAGAAAAAGAACAGCCAAAAATCACACTAGCACTCAGCAAGAAACACACACAAAAAAATCAGATGAAAAAAAAAAGCAAGAAAACAAACGCTCAGAAATCTATCAATCAAACAAACAGTCTCAAACACTTATCAAAATACACTTTCACAAAACTACCAACAAGCACAAGATCACACAGAACACTAATCTCACAACTACAAAACACACTCTAACGAACAACAGAGCAAAAGCACTTGATTCAATGGGAAGGGACACAAAGGGATGTACTTTTGCAATGGAAGTGCGTTTGTGTGTGTCTATTTATGCTGTCTGCGTAGTTCACAACATTGCCCTAGTCCATTTCCAATTTCAATGATTGCGCCGCTCCCGAGTTGTGAGCATGCGCACAACGGAGCTGACATGGTTTCCTTCACGTGCGCATGCGCGAGTCGGCCGGCCCTTCATTTGCATGGGGTCACGGCTCATTTCAATGTAACACGCCCACGTCCCTCCCAATTTGTATTACTCCTCCTTACGCCTACGGAAAAAACCTTACGTTTGCGCAAGCTCTTGCGTAAAAGCTACGTGAATCGCCGGATTACGCGGCTAGATTGCGCAAGTCTAACGGAAAAGTGGTGCGCTACGCCGGAATGATAATGCGCCGATCTACGTGAATCTGCCCCAGTATTTTTTGCTAGAAAACTACTTATAACCCCCAAACATTATACATAGGAAATAAAATGGCGATCGTTTTTTGTCACGTGATATTTGCGTAGCGCTTTTACAAACAAATAATTTTTGGGGAAAAAATACACTTTTTTTGTAAAATGTGAAAGATGATGTTACGCCGAGTAAATAGATACCTAACATGTCATGCTTCAACCACTTAAAGCGGAGCTCCACCCTAAAGTGGAACTCACGCTGATCAGAACCCTCCCCCCCTCCGGTGTCACATTTGACACCTTTCAGGGGGGAGGTGCAGATACCCGTCTAAAGACAGGTATTTGCACTCACTTCCGGCCCAGCATTCTCGGGCAGAATGTGGGCATGTCGTCACCTCCCGTCGCCCCCCCCTGTTGTGTTATGGGAACACTCGGCTCCCAGCACACAGCGGGAGCCAATCGGCGGGCGCAGCGCGACTCGTGCATGCGCCGTAGGGAACTGGGCAGTGAAGGCCGGAGCGCTTCACTTCCTGGTTCCCTCACCGTGGATGGAGGGGGGAGCAGCAGAGTGACGAGCGATCGCTTATCCTCTGCTGCGGACGGCGCTGGACTCCAGGACAGGTAAGTGTCCTAATATTAAAATTCAGCAGCTGCAGTATTTGTAGTTGCTGGCTTTTAATATTTTTTTTGAGCGGACATCCGCTTTAAGGGCCTGTACATACACGTCGGCACTTTAAAGATGGATATCTCAGTAACAGCAGCAGCTGCCACAACTGAGATATCCATATTTTCCGTAGTCGGTCTTGTAAACGATAATGGTGGTCTCGGCAGCGGATTCGCTGCAAGATCACCATTATTAGCGACGGGAGAGGCCATCCCGCCGCTCTCGCGTGCCTTTTTTTTATTATTGCATTTTAGTCTAAATATATATATATATATATATATATATAGGAGGACCTGCCATTCTTTTTTCTATTACAAGGGATGTTTACATTCCTTGTAATAGGAATAAAAGTGACCCATTTTTTTTTTTTTTTTTAAACAGTGTAACAATAAAAAAAAGTAAGTAAAATAAATAAGAAAACCCCCAAAAACATTTTTTAAAGTGCCCTGTCCCGACGAGCTTGCACGCAGAAACGAACGCATACGTGAGTAGCGCCCGCATATGAAAATGGTGTTCAAACCGCACAAGTGAGATATTGCCGCAATCGTTAGAGCGAGAGCAATAATTCTAGCCCTAGACCTCCTCTCTCTCCCTCTCTCCCCCTCTTTTTCTCCCTCTCTCCCTCTCTTCCTCTCTCCCTGTAAAATAAGCATACCAGGTCCTTTTTATGGAGAGATCTGGGGTCAAAAAGACCTCAAATCCAGTGGCGGCTGGTGCTTAATATTTTTGCGGCACCCCCCACATGGGAGACAGACATGCAGAAGGCAGGTGACAAGGGAGGAGCCGGGGGCCAATCTGACGACTGTACATACATTGCATTTCTCGGGATCTAGGTGCTTCTCCTCCTGACCGTACAGGAAGTGAGTCTAAACACTTCCTGGCCAATGGGGTCTCAGGAACTGCTTCCTGATTGGCCGGGAGGAAAATCAGGAAAACAATAGCGAATATTCGTTCATTATTGTCACACACAGTTGGGTGGGCTCAGGGCGCAGAGCTCTGCTCCCCTAGCCCACCTTTTTTTTAAAGCTTTACAACCCCTTTAATAAAAATTTACACATCAGCCGAGTACCAGCTGTGTTGTTGTAGACGCATCTATTTGTACCCCTAGAGGTAAGTCTTGTGCATTTTACATTTGCAAAGCTAAACACAGGGAGTGCAGCAGATGGAAATGATGCAATAATCTGCCTCGTGTTGCGTTGTCTGAACTTGCTAAAACAGATCATGCAAACCTTTACTGAATCACATTTAGTTTGCTAAAGCATTGTCTGTCAAAAACTACTTTGTTTAGAAAAAAATAAAATACTGCTGTTTTTTTTTTTTTGTTGTTTTTTTCTCCATCCTTTGTTTAATCTCAGTGCTGCTGATTTCCTGCAACTTCTTTGCATCAGTTTCCTATCTACATCCACTCCACGGATTGCTGCATGGCATTTCTCATTGCAGGTTTACTGATAAGATAAGATGAAAATACAAACGGCTGACTTCTCAAGATATTACCAAAAGTATTGGGACACCTGCCTTTACAGGCACATGAAATTTAATATCATCCCAGTCTAAGGCCCCTTTTAGGCCTGATTCACGCCTATGCATTTTCAGTGCTTTTTGCATTTTGCAGATTTGCACTGCAGTCCATTTATCATGGTTTCCTATGGAACACGTTCTGTAGTGCAAATCTGAAAAAAGCACTAACAATGCATAGATGTGAATCAGGCCTAACACAGGCTTTCCGATCAGGTCTACCTGTCAGTTTTTCAGGCAGACCTGATTGGATGCTCCATTCACTCGAATGTCTGCGGTGACATGTTTGCTGACACCCGCCGCTATCTGATCCAATCTTGTCCATGAAATCCAGACGGATGGTGACCCTATTTTCCATCCATCTGGTGGATTGATGGGATCTCCCCATAGAGGAGAGTGGGTTTCTGACAGGTCCGTCTCTGCACAGTCAGTGGAGACGGACCTGTCATCCACCTGCTCAGCAGGGATCAACGGTTTAATCCCCCCGCTAAGAAAATTGGAGTCCTCCAAGCGGACCGCCTCTGTGAAAGTACCCTTAGCCTGTAGGGTTCAATATTGGGTTGGCCCTCTCTTTGCAGCTATAACAGCTTCAACTCTTCTGGGAAGGCTGTCCACAAGGTTTAGAAGTGTGTCTATGTGAATGTTTGACCATTCTTCATTTGTGAGGTCAGGCAATGATGTTGGACAAGAAGGATTGACTCGCAGTCTCCACTGTAATTCATCCCAAAGTTGTTGGTCCATAAAGACATGGATTGGCGAGTTTGGGGTGGAGGAACTTAACTGACCTGAACTAAACCTGATAGAACACCTTTGGGATAAATTAGAGTGCAGACTGCGAGCCAGGCCTTCTCATCCAACATAAGTGTCTGGCCTCACAAATGCGCTTCTGGAAGAATGGTCAAATATTCCCATAGACACACTCCCAAACCTTGTGGACGGCCTTCCCAGAAGAGTTGAAGCTGTTATAGCTGCAAAGGGGGGGGGGGGGGCAACTCAATATTGAACCCTACAGACTAAGACTGGGATGCCATTAACCACTTACCGGGCACATTTTGAATGACAATTGCGAGGTCATACAACACTGCACCCAAATCCTCCTTTTTTTTTTATCGTAGCTAAAACACACCAAAATAAACTGACACTGATACTAAATTAAAAAATAATTCTCCAGCAAGGTAATATCATAAGGTGGTAGTATGCGCCGCATACTAGCACATTATGAGAATCTTACCTTAAAACTAAGCCTTCCAGTGGCGCACTGTCATAGCTGCAGGCACATCTTTTTTCATAAGGCCTTCCTTCCAGGTTTTGAAAACTCCAGCTGCCTGACTGCACTTGTGCGCGGGAGACTCGGTCTCAGCACACAGCTCTGAAGGCATGGGTATGTGATTCCTTCAGAGCGCATGCCCGGTGACATCACTGGCAGCTGTCTGCTTGAATATCTCCTAGACCAGTGATGGAGAACCTTGGCACCCCAGAACTACATTTCCCATGATGCTCAACTACACTGCAGAGTGCATCAGCATCATGGGAAATGTTGTTCCAAAACATCTGGGGTGCCGAGGTTCGTCATCACTGGTCTAGACGGTGCAAGTGCACTTTATTATAAGCTTACCTGTAGGTAAAAATCACAAATAAGAGTTTACTACTACTTGAAATCCTGACTAAAGCTGCCCAAAGATGAATCAAAATTCAGCCGGTTTAGCAGGGACCAGCCAAATTTCTATCCATGTCTGTCCACCGATTGACTTCTGTTCAAATTTCCACTTAAAATTTCCACTTAATCAGGGCTTCAGAATAGACATGTGCAATTTGTTTAGACAAATTGATTAATTCGGAAATTCAGAACTTTGGAAATTCAGAACTTCGGAAATTTCCAAAGTTCTGAATTTCCAAAGTTCTGAATTTCCAAAGTTCTGAATTTCCGAAGTTCTGAATTTCCGAAGTTCTGAATTTCCGAAGTTCTGAATTTCCGAAGTTCCAAAGTTCTGAATTTCCAAAGTTCTGAATTTCCAAAGTTCTGAATTTCCAAAGTTCTGAATTTCCAAAGTTCTGAATTTCCCAAAGTTCTGAATTTCCCAAAGTTCTGAATTTCCCAAAGTTCTGAATTTCCAAAGTTCTGAATTTCCAAAGTTCTGAATTTCCGAAATTCTGAATTTCCGAAATTCTGAATTTCCGAAATTTCGAATTTCCGAAATGTGAACACTCGCGATTTCGGAAATTCTGAAATTAGAAAATTTCCGAATTTTCAAATTCCGAATTTTTTGAATTTCCGAAAAAAAGCTAAAAATAAATAAAATGAAACGAAAACGAAAATGAACACATTTTTCGGCAGTGCACATGTCCACAGCAGAATACAATGACAAAGTGGGGAGGATTCCCCATCTATATCAAGTGTGTATATGGGGGAATCGGGTCAGGGTTTTTTTTTGTTTTTTTTGCATTCAACTCACTGAATAGTGTATGGGCTGCTTAAAACACAATGACCCTGACCATCTCCCTAACCCAGGGGTGTCAAAGTCAATTTCATCGTGGGCCGCATAAGCATTATGATTGTCCTCAAAAGGGCCGGTTGTATCTGTATGATTAGATGTCCAGCACATCCCCTGCGATTTCCTCTTTACCGCCATTATCACACACCTTTTCTGTTTTTTTTTTCTCACTTTACCCCCTTTCTGGCAAACTGCATGATCTTTATGCGTTTTTTTTTTTTACCTTTCCATTTTCTTTTTTTTCTTTTCTTTTGTGGTATGTTTTCTTTTACTTTGTATCCACTATACTTTTTACTTTTTCAGGCAACAATGGGTGTTGGTTTCTTCTCCATTATTATATATGGGAGGAGTCCAGGGAGTGTCGGGTGTTACTTACACCCCCACTGGGAGTCTAGTTCACACTTTGGCGTTGAGCCTATCAATGTCATCATATTCCCAACACATAGGTTGACCTCAACTGTGATTCATTTGTATTACATAACCCATTTGTATCCATTACTTAATAAGCATTTGGCTTTTTATAATAAATACTTCCATGGGATACTATGCGATTTCAGATCTGTACATGTGTATATACATATATATGAATCCATCCTTTCTGTATCCCATTGCCTTGTATATAGATACAAATATTAATTTTCAACCATGTATCATATGTTTGAGGTGTGCTTTGTTCATATGTCAATTAAACAACTTTCTAATTCTTCCTACCACCAGTCCTGTGCCTCACTCAAAGTCCCCCAAAAAAAAAAAAATTCTAACTTCTGAATTAGGGATGGAGGTGCACGGTATCATGTACCTCCTTTAAAGTCCCAAAACCCCTTTTCGCTGAGCTACTAGCCAGGCCTTAAGAGTTACTCGCCACAAGTTGCTCCACCCCTAAACACGCCCTCATAAATTATCTCATGAAATTACACTGTTAAAAGTTTTATGCAGAATAAAGTTTTAAAAATAAACATTATCAACAACTTTAACAATATTAACATAAAGCATATCAGTGCCCGTCAGTGCAGCCTCATCAGTGCCTGTCAATGTAGCCTAATCAAGAGGGAGCTGTGGTGGCTCAACGTGATTGGCACTGCGCTGACAAGCCGTTCACCTCTGCAGCCAAGGGTTCGGGTCCCGGTCTCGGCTGCATGTGAATTGAGTTTGGTGGTCTCAGCCCGGCTCCCAGTGGGTGTGCTATGCAAGGTACGCCTGTGCTTAGTACGCCCACCCCCCCCCCCCCACAAAAACCACTACACTTGCACGCACACAAAATTGGTTTAACCACTTAAGGACCGCCTACTGCACATTTACGTCGGCAGAATGGCACGGCTGGGCACATCAACGTAGCTCCAGGACCGGGACCGCGGGATTCGCGGACCCGATCGCCGCTGCAGTGCGGCGATCTGTCCCTGGAGCGGAAGAACGGGGAGAGCCGTGTGTACACACGGCTTCCCCGTGCTTCTCTGTGGCTGTAGCATCGATCGCGTCATCCCTGTAATAGGGGGACGCGATCGATGACGTCACACCTACAGCCACACCCCCCTACAGTTGTAAACACAACACATAGGCACACATCCCCTACAGCGCCACCTGTGGTTAACTCCCAAACTGCAACTGTCATTTCCACAGTAAACAATGCAAATTTAAATGCATTTTTTGCTGTGAAAATGACAATTGTCCCAAAAATGTGTAAAAATTGTCGCAGTCACGAAAAAAATCGCTGATCGCCGCTATTAGTAGTAAAAAAAAAAAAAATAATAAAAATGCAATAAAACTATCCCTTATTTTCAGTGCCGGCCCAAGACATTGTGCTGCCTGGGACCAAGAATGAAATGCTGCCCCCCCCCCCCAAAATAAATCACGCCCACCAAAAGACCCCCACATTCATTATTTTATATCATGATAGCTAAAGGGGACACGTCATTGCTCTATACATGTATATAGGAGAATAAAGAGGACCTGCCATGGCTCTATACATGTATATAGGAGTATAAAGAGGACATGTCATGGCTCTATACATGTATAAAGAAGTATAAAGAGGACCTGTCATGGCTCTTTACATGTAAAGGAATATAAAGAGTACTTGTCATGGCTCTATACATGTATAAAGGAGAATAACAAGGACCTGTCATGGCTCTATACATGTATCCAGGAGTATAAAGGGACCTGTGCATTGCCGGCCGCCACAATGTATTTTGCGCAAACTAATCATGTACGCTAATTGTGTTTTTTTTTTTGTACCAAATGTAGCGCTCACCCCCGAAGGAGCCGCTTGTTGATTTCGGGGTCGGCGTAATAAGTTATCAATTACACTTGTCTAGGGGTTAATACTTGTGGAAAGTGAATAAAGCGAGTCTCCAGACATCATTGTCATTTTTTGTTGTTGTTTATAGCACAAAAAAAAAAAAACGCCAGTAGGGCAGTGGACGGTGTCAGTAGGGCAGTGGACGATGTCAGCAGCATTGTACCTCCATCCAAAAACCTGAATCAGCTCTACTAAACCCAACCCCATACAAACTGTATACAAAGTGGCACTGTGCATTCTACAACCCTTTCAAGCACATTTTAATTACAGAAAAAAGCCCAAAAATGTTAAAGCAATCCACAGGCACCCCACAAATAGAGAAGGAAATAACAGATTAAATATCAGACAGTGACAATAGAGACCTCCATTACAGCAAGACAAAAAAAAAACATTACCTTCCAGGAGCCGCTGCAAAGATGTTGCCCTCCATTCACTGTCTCTGGAGTGCACAGACAGTGCAGTGTGACCTGGCTGCAGGACATTAGCCCTGCTGGAGCGGGGGAAGAAAGGAGGGGTTTGCATGCTGTTTGGGGGTAGCTGATAGAAGGGGGTAGCTGACAGAGGAGGGGGTGGGCGACAGAGGAGATGGGCGGGTTGACAGAGAGGGGGGGGGGCTGACAGAGAGGGGGGCTGCTGACAGAGAGGGGGTCTGACAGGGGGGTTGCTGACAGAGGCAGAGAGGGGGGCTGACAGAGAGGGGGGTTGCTGACAGAGGGGAATGGCTTACAGAGAAGGGTGGGCTGGCAGAGAGGGGTGGGTTGCTGACAGAGAAGAGGGCTGACGGAGGGGGGTTGCTGACAGAGAAGTGGACTGAAAGGGGGGTTGCTGACAGAGAGGGGGGCTGACAGGGGGGTTGGCTGACAGGGGGGTGGCTGACAGACGGGGTGGCTGACGGACGGGGTGGCTGACGGACGGGGTGGCTGACGGACGGGGTGGCTGACGGACGGGGTGGCTGACGGACGGGGTTGCTGACGGACGGGGTGGCTGACGGACGGGGTTGCTGACGGACGGGGTGGCTGACGGACGGGGTTGCTGACGGACGGGGTTGCTGACGGACGGGGTTGCTGACGGACGGGGTTGCTGACGGACGGGGTTGCTGACAGAGGAGGGGGGCTGACGGACGGGGTTGATGACAGAGAGGGGGGCTGACGAGGGTTGCTGACAGAGAGGGAGGCTGATAGAGAGGGGCGGGCTGACAAGGGGGGTTGATGACAGAGAGGGGGGTTGACAGGGAGGGGGGCTGACGGGGGTTGCTGACAGAGGGGGGGCTTGCTGAAATAGAGGGGGCTTACAGGGGGTTGTTGCTGACAGGGGGTTGTTGCTGACAGGGGGTTGTTACTGACAGGGGGTTGTTGCTGACAGGGGGTTGTTGCTGACAGGGGGTTGTTACTGACAGGGGGTTGTTGCTGACAGGGGGTTGTTGCTGACAGGGGGTTGTTGCTGACAGGGGGTTGTTGCTGACAGGAGGGTGTTGCTGACAGGAGGGTGTTGCTGACAGGAAGGTGTTGCTGACGGGGTTGCTGACAGCCAGGGGGAAGCTTACAGAGAGGGGCAGGCTGACAGACGGGCCGGTGGAAGAGCGGATGACACAGACCTCATCCAAGGCAGTCAAAAGAAACAGCGCGCCAGGCAGGGGGGGCGGGACTCCGGGTGGCCGCGATGACGATCACCCACAGTCACGCACATGTGTCAAATCCGGACAAGCCCTGCGGCCCGCCCGCTCCTGTGTCCTGTCACCACTACAGCAGCGGCGCCGGGCTCCTGAGAGGCAGAAGCGCCTGCCCTTCTCACTCGCTGACTGCTTCGGCTGCGACTGTCCTCACAGGCAGCCCTGCGCCGTGCTTCTCACAGGCAGCGGGCGGAACGGGCTGGCAGGGGCGGCAGAATGCCGCTCCCCTAAAAGTGCCGCCTGGTACCCATGGTACCACCCGGTCCCATCATAGGGCCGGCCCTGCTTATTTTGTAAACGCTATAAATTTTGCGAAAACCAACCGATAAACGCTTATTGCGATTTTTTTTACCAAAAATAGGTAGAAGAATATGTATCGGCCTAAACTGAGGAAAAAATTTTTTTTTATATATTTTTGGGGGATATTTATTATAGCAAAAAGTAAAAAATATTGCATTTTTTTTTAAATTGTCGCTCTATTTTTGTTTATAGCGCAAAAAATAAAAACCGCAGAGGTGATCAAATACCACCAAAAGAAAGCTCTATTTGTGGGGAAAAAAGGACGCCAATTTTGTTTGGGAGCCACGTCGCACGACCGCGCAATTGTCAGTTAAAGCGACGCAGTGCCGAATCGCAAAAAGGGGCAAGGTCCTTTACCTGCATTTTGGTCCGGGTCTTAAGTGGTTAAAACACACGCACTTTGGCCATGCGGTCTCTTAAAATAAAGAGAGGCGAAGGACCTACGGGGCTGGCTGGGTGGGCTAGGCCCCCCATAGGGGGAGTCCCTCTGCCCCGTTGGGCCCCAGTTGGGCTCCCAAGAGGAGCAGGTACGGCGGGGTGAGTGGGAGGCCCCCCTTCACACCCGCCATTGCCACCAGGGGCATGGAGAAGGATGGCGATTGCCTCCGGGGGGAGGGTCTGCCTACTCCCAACTCCTGCAGTCCGGCTCCTCTCTCTCGAGTTCACGCACAAAAATACACTTTAAAAAAAAAAATGTAGCCTAATCAGTGCACGTCAGTTAAGCCTATTAGTGCCCATCAGTGCAGCTCATTAGTGTCGCCTCATCAGTGACCATCAGTATAGCCTTATCAGTGCCCATGAGTGCAGTCTCATCAGTGCCCATCAATGCAGCAGGGATCACAGGGGGGAATCGGGAGGATTGCCGGCCACGTCACACAGAGCAGTGGCGTCACTAGGGTTGGTGTCACCTGGTGCGGTCTAAAGAACCCCCATCGTCTAAAGAACTATGTGCAGAGTGCCCCTCACCCCCATTTACCCCCTCTAGCACAATTCCTCTTTCTCCTTCCCTCATCCCCCCCTCTCAGCACAAATCCCCCCTCCCCCAATATTCCCCCTCTTAAAAATCTTCACCCCCATATGCCCCCTTCCACTACAAATACCCCCTCTCAGCACATTACTTCCCCTCCATTTCCCCCTACCAGCACAAGTCATCACCCTCATATACCCCATTTCAGTACAAAATGCCCCCCATATCCCTTGTCCCAGTATAAATCCCCTCCCAAACCCCTTCTTATACAAATTATTTTAACCCCCAAATCCCCCTCTCAGCACAAATGATCCCCCCATCTCCCTGCACAGATCCCCCTCTCAGCACAAATTATCCCCCCATCTCCATGCACAGATCCCCATCTCCCTGCACAAACCCCCCTCTCAGCACAAATAATCACCCCCCCTCAGCACAGTATTAAACCTTTCTTCTTGCCCAAATACTCTTATTCCCCCAACCAAACCACCCTCAGCAGAAGACTTACCGGGTCCTCAGCGATTGATGGCTGACACTTTAGCAGCTCCCAGTCCCATCTGTCCCAGCCGGCTGCCTGCATGATATCAGTGTCAGAGCGCCGGGAGATCTCCTTAGAGTGTGTGTCTGCATTTGCCGACTAGTGTTGCTCACGAATATTCGCATTGCGAATATTCGCTACGAATATTGCATATTCGAGAATAACTAGAATATCGCGGCGAATATTCGGTATTTCCAATATCTCGCAATTTTTTTTCGTGATAATCGTGATATTTTATTTAAAAAGAAAAAAAAATTGCGAAATTTCGCCAATGCGAAATTTCGTCAATGCGGAATTTCGCAATTTTTCTTATTTTTTTATAAAATATTACGAATATTCGATATTAACGAATTTTTGCGAATATTCTTCGAAATATTCGCGAAATATCGCGAAATCGAATATGGCATATTCCGCTCATCACTATTGCCGACATCTCCTGCGGTGTGTCCCCAGGGTCTCCAGTGCAGTGATGGCTGACACTTTAGCAGCTCCTATCTGTTCCCGGGCCAGCCGCATGTTAGCAGTGTCAGGGCGCCAGGAGATCCTCCTCCCGTCCCATCAGAAGACCCGCCAAAGCAGGGGAGGAACCTGGGAAGGAGATCTGCTGGCGCCCTGACACGGCTGACATGCGGCTGGCTGGGAACAGATAGGAGCAGCTAAAGTGTCAGCCATTACTGCGCTGGAGACCCGGGGACACCCCGCAGGAGATGTCGGCAAATGCCGACACACACTCGAAGGAGATCTCCCGGCGCTCTGACACTGCTAACATGCAGGCAGCCGGCTGGGACAAATGGGACTGGGAGCTGCTAAAGTGTCTATCTATCACACTGCGCCCGAGAATGAAGCCCTGCTCTTGCCCCTGCCTAGTCCTGGCCCCAGGTGTCACCCCTCTGGCGGGTGTCACCCGGTGTGGCCCGCACCCCCATAGCAACGCCGCTGCCAATCCTCCTGACAGTTTTTCCTGGCTGACTGTTTCTGGCAGAAGCAGGGCTGCCTTTCTTTACAGGGAATCGGATGCTTTTAAGACATCATAGCAGGCACGCGAGCGATGACGGAGGTGAGTGCATGCGCCCAGCACGTGTGCCCGGAGCCGATGTGTGTGCCAGGCGGGGGCAGTGTCCGCCTGGCACCCGCAATCGCTCATGTCATAACGAGAACGGGGATGTGTGTGTAAACACATACATCCCAGTTCTTTCAGGGGAAAGGAGACAGATCATGTGAAACCTCCAGAAACCTGCAAGGAGGGCCCCAAGGTTTCAACTTCCTAGGGCAGTGATGGCGAACCTTGGCACCCCAGATGTTTTGGAACTACATTCCCCATGATGCTCAGCTACACTGCAGACTGCATGAGCATCATGGGAAATGTAGTTCCAAAACATCTAGGATGCCAAGGTTCTCCATTACTGGCCTAGGGGCTTCCACAGAGTTTAATCTGCCACTGGTTGTAGCAGCTGAGAGGATGTGTAAAATCCTGACTGCTGCTGTCGTATGACAGCAAAAGGGTTTGTATTCCCTCTAACAATAAACTTTTCCTATTTGGTCCCCTTTTGTCTCTGAAAGGTGAAGTTGAATCTGCTTCCTTCCCTGGTTCCTCCATAGATCCAGCAAAACGAATGCATCCACCATATCTAAAGATTGGTAAGCTGCAATATACCACATGTTTGTTCTTGTGTTTAGATACATGGTAAGGCATGTCTAAACCCAGAAGCAAAATTTAAATTTTGTCAGAACCAAGCTGTGACCTGGAACGATCCCTTCCAGGCAGAGAAGGGTTGACTGTATGCTAATAACTACCGAAAGACTGCGCCTGCCGAACTCGTGAATTGTCATTTGTGAATTAGATGGTAACAGATATCTCATAACAAAAAATGTAAAAGGATGGTTCATCTGATGAAAATAGTAAAAAAAAAAAAACAGTTCCACAAATAGATTTTTTTTCTGGGGATTGTTTTTGTATAATTATAATCTTTTTTTTACATAACATATCTTGTACTGTGGACTGTTTTGATGTTATAGATGATTGTATAATGTGAGATCTGAAGATTTCTCATGATTTTCTGGGCAAAACAATTATTAAGACCAGAGATGAATAAAGATTCTATATTGCTGTTTCAAAGGCTGGAATGGATATATCGACGACATACACTGAATAGTAGATGTGCATCTCGGATGACCGAAAAATTGTTTCCGATCATCCCTCTCTGTATGGACAACTTTATATTTTCAGATGTTAATTAAAAGAAGATCAGTCATTTAAAAAAAAAAAAAAAAAACTCCATGCGGCTTCACAGATGACTCCCCACTGTGCATGTACCAGCTGTGCTGAGCTCTGTGAATGGTCCTTCAGTCCTCACCCAGGCTAGTTCTTTACCGGTCTTCGGGTCCCCATTGCTGCCATGTTTACTGTGGTAAGTCAGCTGTGACTCCATGCGGCTTCACAGCCGGCTCCCCACTGTGCATGTACCAGCTGCACTGAGCTCTGTGAATGGTCCTTCAGCCTACTGGGACCTGTGACCTGTCCCAGGAAGTTGTGGGCAGGGAGGTGAGGGGGATAATTTCTGTTGAGATTGCCTAGGTGATTCCAGTGGAAGTGGGAATGGGTACCTGTCAGGAATAGGTACCTGTTGCACAAACTGACCCCCCCCTCCCCACTAAAGTGTCCCCTGCATTCAACCCTACTGAACACCTCTGGAATAAGCTGGAACGTTGATTTTAACCCAGGTATTCTCACCGCACATCAGTACCTAAAGCCTCGTACACACGATCAGTTTTCCCAACGGTAAAACTGTGAGGAGAACTTTTGCCTGGGAATCCCGGCCGTGTGTATGCTCATAACAGTTTTTCCGATCGGAAAATTGCACATAAACAGCCGGACAAAAAAAGTGAATCAGAAGGTTTTTGGCAGTTTTCCTATGGGAAAAACTGTGATAAAGCATACACATGGCCGGGATTCCCCGCACATGACCGTGCGTAGGGAAAAAACTGAACCGAGCAGGTTCTCAGCTTTCCCCTCGGGATTTCCAATGGGAACTTTTCCCGTCCGAAATCCCGTACGTTGGTATGAGGCATTAGACATTACATATGCTGTTTTGGCTGGAATGAGCACAGAATGCCCACAGACATACTGAAAAATCTTGTGGAAAACCTTCCCAGGATAGTGGAGCCTGCTTTAACTGCAATGGGGACTAAAGCCCTGTCCACACGGCCGGGATTCTCATCAGGAAAAAAACATTGTTTTTCCTGACGAGATTCCTGGCAAGCTTTTCTTGCTGGCCGAGTGTACAGACCTACGATTTAAAAGAACCGATGTTCTTTTGAATGGCGCAAACGCGGTGACGTCATCGACGACGACGAGCATGCGCTCGTCACATTCGATGCCGTCGCTGCCATCTTGCTTCACCTTACCTATGCCTTGGAAGCTACCGCGTATGCGTCAAAGTCATTTCGAGCATAGGCGGGTTTCCATGGAGGCAGGTAAGTATACACACTCTCGGGTTTCTCGGCAGGGAAACACTGCCGAGAATCACAACGAGAAAATAGAGAGCAGGCTCTCTATTTTTCTCGTCTATATTCTGGGCAGTTTTCTCGGCGAGAAACCTCAAAGCCTCATAAACACGCATGTTTACTCAGCAAGAAAGCTCTGCCAACAGTTTTCTTGCCGAGAAAACCGTGCGCGCGTACGAGGCTTTAGTCTATTACTGCCCATGGTTTTGGAATGGGATAACACCAAGTGAACCAAAAAAAGTGCATGTGAAACACACAAAGAAAAAATGCACAGTTGTGTCACTGGTCTCTACCTAAAGAGGAAGGACCTTCCCTGACCTTCATGGTACAAGATTCCTGACAGGGGCAAAGACACTCTGGTCCACCTAGCGTCCTAGCCAAAAGACCTGGTGGACCCCTCCCATCATGGCTAGCTATAGCCAGCCACTGAGTACTGGGTGGGGGATCTCCTGAAGAAAGACAGATAAACACAGCCCCCCTCAAGGTGGGAGACAAAGGAACCTAATGGCCACACATCCTCCCCCAGACCTCAGAGTAAACCAGAAGATCCACACCCTAGCATCCCTGTGGAGTGAAATACACATAACAAAGTGAAAGTGGCCCACATGGAGAAAGTATAAACATGTTTCCAAAGTACACAATGGCTGGGCCTTGCTGCCTGATAACAAAACTTACCCTGGTCTCAGCCAACGCCCTAGACCTAGACCTAGTCTTCAAACTATGGCCTGTGGGCCAAATGCGGCCCTTTGCTTGCCTGTATGTGTTCCCACTGATATAAGACAATATTCCTCCCACTGACACCAATAATGAGTTACCATTCCTCCCTCTCGCCGAAGCCAATAATGGGGCACTATTGTTGGGGGAATTTTTCTTTCCAATGGCACCAATGATGGCACACTATTCTTCCCACTGACTCCAACAACGGGACATTTTTACTTCCATTCACACCAATGATGGGGTTCCATTTCTCCCAATGACACTAATTATGGGGCTCCATTCCTTTCACTGATACCAATGATGGGGCACTATTCCTGCCACTGATACCAATGATGGAACACTATTCCTCCCACTGACACCAACAATCTGGCACTATTCTTCCCACTGACACCAATGATGGGGCAATATTCCTCCCGCTGACGCCAATTATGGGGCACTACTCCCCCCCCACTGACACCAATGATGGGGCACTATTCCTCCACCTACTGACCACAGGCGCTATGTAATTTTTTTTTATTCCCACTGACCACCAAGCATGTGAAGGTTGTCTCCTCCCCACTGGCCACAGTCCAGCCCCTCTGGAGTCTGAAGGACAGTAAACTGGGTTTTCATTTAGAAAGTTTGGAGACTCCTGCCCTAGACCATGAGGCATAATGCAAGAGCTGTCATGGCCTAGTGCAGTAGCACACAAAAGCATGTTAGCCAGTGTGAAAATACAGAAGAGCGCATTTTCTTGTTTACACCAGGCAGCAGACTCCTGAGGATGTTTGTCTTAGAGACATGTATTGTGCTGGGTATGATCAGCCATGGGGCATCCTCAGGAAAAGTTTGCTTTCACACATCAAGCTGCCTGGGAATGCATTATCAGCTGTTAATGTCTCTCTACCTGTCATCCTGGGTACAGATCGTGTACATTATGGTGAGTTGAACTATTTAATTTATTACTACAATGTAATAATAGAAAAAATGCGCTTCAATCACCCTGAAACCATAACAAGCACGGTGCCGGGATGATTGAAGCGCCAACCCCAGCCATTGCCCGCAAAAAATCGTGACCCCCCCCCCGGTCCTTGGCACAATTTTCTTTTTCTACGCAGCCAAAAAGGTTGGGGACCACTGGTCTAGGGGTTGAGAGTCAGCAAAGAGTTCAATGTCCACAAGTTAGAGTTCCTTTTCTTTTGCTTTTATTTTCAAACTACTTGTAGAAGTAGAGGGGTGAAGGATCAGGGGAAGGTTCAGGCGCACAAAACATGATTTTGCGGGAATTTCCCGCGATGCGCGCTAAATCCAGTGGTCCCGCGATCAGGACACCCTTCCGTGTTTGCCGCGATTTGCTGTAAATCCAGTGGTCAACCCCCCCGCTCAACAACTGTGATCTGCCAAACCCCCCCGCTCAACAACTCAGATCCGCTAACCCCCCCCCCCCCCCGCCGCTCACTCAACAACCCCCCCGCTCAACAACTCAGATCCGCGGAACCCCCCTGCTCAACAAGGTGTCCCTTCTTCCCATGGTGTAGGCCCAAGTCAGGGTAACTGGGCCTACCAGGCCAAAATTCAGCCTTGGGCCAGCATGGTCCCGAGGTTAAAAAACATCGAAGCAGACAGGTCGGCAGCATAGGAGGAGGGTCGTTTTTTTCTTTTTAACGGGTCGGCGGCAGAGGAAGAAGAACACTGGATGGAGAAGACCAGAGGAATAATTGTGGGGAGAAGACTGTTTCTTGTCTTTTGTCACACTACACTACTTTTTTTGGTGAATGAGTAGGGGTACAATGTACCCTTACTTATTCACATGGGGGGATGGGATCTGGGAGCCCCATTGTTAAAGGGGGCTTATGGATTCTGATAAGCCCCCCCGCCCGCAGACCCCCACAACCTCCGGCCAAGGTTGTGGGGAAGAGGCCCTTGTCCCCATCAACATGGGGTCAAGGTGCTTTGTGGTTTGGGGGCAAAGACCCACCACCCCTAAAGCACCCTCCCATGTTGAGAGCATGCAGCCTGGTATGGTTCAGGAGGGGGAGAGGGCCCGCTCGTCCCCTCCTTTCCTGAACTGCCGGGCTGCATGCTTGGCTAATGCCGCGTTCACGCGATCGGAATTTCCGACAAAAGTTCGATGTGAGCTTTAGGTTGGAAATTCTGACCGAGTGTATGTTCCATGTGACTTTTTCTGTCAAAAATTTGAGAGCTGGTTCTCTATTTTTCCAACTGAAAATTCTGACGCATGCTTGGAATCATTGAACTTCGTTTTTCTCGGCTCGTCGTAGTGTTGTACGTCACTGTGTTCTTGACTGTCGGAATTTTGTGTGACCGTGTGTATGCAACACAAGTTTGAGCCAAAATTCTGTCTGAAAAAAATGGGATTATTTTATTTTTTTGGCATGGGGGTGTCCCCTCCAGATCCATACTAAACAATTTTTTTTTCTATATTCAGCTGTCAGCAGGGAACCTGTCGCGAAACGCGTAGAGTAATTTGTCATGCAAACATCTGTACCTTGGATTCTCAACCATGCTTTGATCTATGCAACTATATATATATATATATATATATATATATATATATATATGTTTGTTTATGATTTAGAAGTATGTATTAATCTTGTCTAAATGTTGAATACATTTTTTACACATATTTAGTCCGTGTCTCTGAAAGTCCCTTGGGCATTTCTTCATTTGTATGTATATTTCGGGACTGAGACGCTTTCATGCCCCACATATGCCAGCGCTATGTCTGTCACTGAAACAATTGTCCTTATTGCAAGATGTCCCCTCTATTCCTTTTCTTAGGACAACAAAACATGTTGGAATTTCTCTCACTTCCAGTCCCAGTGGCCATCAAATTTGTCCCTCACCCTGCTATTAATCCAGCTGCTGCAAGCTCAAGCTGTCAGACCCCACCAGGCCCAACTGTTTGTTTTTTTCTAAATTTATAGCTACCATATGTTCTAAGCTGTCAATTTCATGAAACTTTCTTTACAGACATGGTCAGATGAACCTGTAGTATCCATGTCCACATCTCTTCCATTGGATGAGTAGACGGCTGTCAGCTGTCTGTGGGCCGCATTCTGGAGAACATTGGACCAACTGACAAGATGACCGCTGTACAATGTACAGTTTTCTTGACTTTTCCTATTGAAGACATAAACATTCACAATATCAGAGGGTTGATAAGCACCACCAGAAGTTCATTCTTTTTTTTTCTTTGTTTTTTTGCAACCGGCAATTTTTTATGGCAGTAATGCCCTGCATTGGTCAGCCAAGCACCAATATGTGGGCGCTGTCCGTCAAAAAGAAAACATTTGTATCGACACTAAAGTCCATAGAATCCTTTCCTGTGTCTATAAGGAAGAAGTAAACCCTGATGAGTTTTACTTCCTCTCTACTTCAATGCTAAGTAGCCCATTATGTGTCACTTACCTGAAAACGAAGCCTGCGATTTCACCGATGTCCCCTGTTGCAGGAAGTGTCCATTCTTCACCCTTCTTCCTTCCGGGGGCAACAAACTCTGGCTCTGTGACTGGCCGGAGTCACGTGACGTCACTCCAGCGAATGCACGCGGGAGCCACCAGTCACGGCGTGACCTTCCTATAGAAGAGGCACAATTGACATTTCGAAAGTGCGCCTACGCCTTTGTCTATGGCGCATGCGCCGTTGACATCAGTGCTCGTCTCTTTTGTAAATATCTCCTAAACTGTGGAGGTTTAGGAGGTATTTCCTGCACCTACAGGTAATGCCGCGTACACACGATCACTTTATGTGATGGAAAAAAATGACGTTTCAATTTTTTGTGTCGTTTTTCAAAACGTTGTTTTTTGTTTCACAAAAAATCACAGTGTGTAGCAAAAAACGTTGTTTAAAACGACATTTTTCAACCCGCGCATGCCCAGAAGCTGGTTATGTAGCGAGCTTCAATGGAAAAGAGTGGTGAACGTAACCTCGCTTTGCTAGAGCATTGTGAAAAAACGATGGTGTGTAGGCAACATCGTCTTTGAAAATTGAAGTTTCAGAAACTTCGTTTTTTACTTCACAGAAAACTTTGTTTTTTCCCATCGCATAAAGTGATCGTGTGTACGCGGCATAAGCCTTATGCCACGTACACATGAGCGTTTTTCATGACGAGAAAAATGCAATTTTTTAATTGGTCGTTAACAACTATCGTGTGTAGGCTCCGGGGCCGATCCGCACTATAGGCTCACTATGCAAGCCGCTTAGGGCCCCGCAAAGCTGCGGAGGGCCCCCCAAATTACTAGAGGCCCCGCCTGGTGAGAAGTCATTTTTTTTCAGCCCCTCAACTCGCTGGCTGCATGGGAGAAGAGGTAAGAAGTCAGCACCCCATGCTTCTCACTTTAATATAAGATGTAATTTCCGACAGCAGAACACACCCCCCCCCCCCCTGCTTCTCAACTTTAATGGGACATGTCATTTTGCTTAGGGCCCCAGGGAGGTCAGGATCGGCACTGGTAGGCTCCACAGCATTTTCTCGACGAGAAAAACTATGACGTGAAAAACGACGACATTAAAAACGACGAGAAAAAAATAGAGCAGGTTCTAAATTTTTAATGGCCATTTTTCTCATCGAGAAAATGCTCTGGAGCCTACCAGTGCTGATCCTGACCTCCCTGGGGCCCTAAGCAAAATGAAATGTGAAAAACAATTGTGTGTACACTTTAACGACGGGGGAAAAACCGTGCATGCTCAGAAGCAAGTTATGAGACCCAAATTGGCATAATCAGCCCAAAGGGTGGCACCATTTGAATGGAACTTCCCATTTGTACGTCACCGCGCTTTGCTCGAGCATTTTTTATCACGATCGTGTGTAGGCAAGGCAGGCATGAGAGGAAACACATTGAGAAAAACGTTGTTTTTTTCCATGACATGAAAAACGGTCATGTGTACGCGCCATCAATCTAGGCTTACCTCTAGGTGAAAGTGGTTGTACAACCACTTTAAGGCTCCATTTACACTTGTATGACTCCACAGTTGGGCCGACTTTAGAGTGCAACTTTGACGCAACCTTGGATGGGGGTGACTTGGATACGACTTTAGCTTTGACCAGTGATCATGGACAACTGTTGCATTGTGTAACGTTTAGGTATGGCTTTCATGCAACTTTTGAGGGTTAACATTGAAGTCTATGGCCCTCAATTTGCATGAAGGTCGGACCAAAGTAGTGCATAAAGTACTTTGAAGTCGCTGCAACTTAAAGTCGCACATGTAAATGGTTATCATTGAAAAACATGGGGAACAACTTATCATGCGACTTTGATGTCACGCAAGTGTGAATGGAGCCCTAAAGGGGTTGTAAAGGTTTGCGTTTTTTCTAAATAGGTTACTTCAAGCTAGTGCATTGTTGGGTCACTTACCTTTTCTTTCCATTTACCTTCTAAATGTTTTTTTTCTTTGTTTTCTTTGTCTGAATTTCTCACTTCCTGTTTCTCCTCAGTAAGGTGTTCAGTAAGCTGTTCTAAATGACTTTCCACCGCTCGGATGATGGTGGAAGGCTTACTGAGGAGAAACAGGAAGTGAGAAATTCAAACAAAGAAAAAAAACATTTAAAGGTAAATGGAAGGATAAAGGAAGTGAACTAACAATGCACTAGCTTAAAGGAACATATTTAGAAAATAAAAGATGAACCTTTACAACCCCTTTAAGGTAACAGACTTGCCCCCTTACCCCCCTTATATTTACCTGAACCCCATTGCGATCCAGCTCTGTGCATGAGAGCTATGGCTCTCCTGACTTTGTTCCTTCTCCCTGGGCAGATCGATAGCATGCTCCCGCTCCTGTCAATCAATTCCAGTGACAAGGGAGCTGGGGGCGGGTCAAGTCCTGCTGTCTGTATCAATGGAATGGTTTTGATCAAAGCATATTCATGTGTTAGAAAGGCCCAGTCAAAATCCAGACTTAAATCCAATTGAGAATCTGTGGCAAGACTTGAAAATTGCTGTTCACAGACGCACTCCATCCAATCTGACAGAGCTTAAGATATTTTACAGAAGAATGGGCAGAAATGTCCCTCTCTAGATGTGCAAAGCTGGTAGAAACATCCCCAAAGAGACTTGCAGCTGTAATTGCAGAGAAAGGAGGTTCTACAAAGTATTGACTCCGGGGGGCGCCATAAAAATGTACCCCCCACACTTTTCACATATTTATTTGTAAAAAATGTTAAAAAAATATATAATTTTCCTTCCACTTCACAACTATGTGCTACTCTGTGTTGGTCTATCTCATAAAATCCCAATAAAATACATTTAAGTTTTTGGTTGTAACATGACAAAATGTGGAAGATTTCAAGGGGTTATGAATACTTTTTCGAGGCACTATATGTACCCTAATGCTGTTGTACACACGATCAGGCTTTTGCCCAGCCAAATCACATCGGAATTCTGACGGAATTCCATCAGAAAAATATAGAACATGTTCTATATCTAAAGTCCGATGGAATTCATCGGAATTTCCGATGAAAAAACTCCATCGGAAATTCCAATCGTGTGTACGGGGCATTATCCTCATGTTTCTGAAACAAAGCCTTCCACAACACTGCAATGCAGCTTTTCCTCTGTGTCTCTATCTTCCTTCCTTTCTCCAAATGGGTATCAGAAGCTCCCAAAAAGGAAGTATGAGCACATAATGTAATACTGCAAATAGATTAATCACCACAAACTATAATCCATGCTACTCACAAAAGTATAGGTATAGGAATTGTTGGAGACTGAGGACATGCTATAGGAGTTGTTGGAGACTGAGGACATGCTATAGGAGTTGTTGGAGCATGAGGACATGCTATAGGAGTTGTTGGAGACTGAGGACATGCTATAGGAGTTGTTGGAGACTGAGGACATGCTATAGGAGTTGTTGGAGACTGAGGACATGCTATAGGAGTTGTTGGAGACTGAAGACATGCTGTAGGAGTTGTTGGTGACTGAGGACATGCTATAGGAGTTGTTGGAGACTGAGGACATGCTATAGGAGTTGTTGGAGACTGAGGACATGCTATAGGAGTTGTTGGCGACTGAGGACATGCTATAGGAGTTGTTGGCGACTGAGGACATGCTATAGGAGTTGTTGGAGACTGGGAATGTGCTGTAAGAGTTGTTGGTGACTGAAGACATGCTATAGGAGTTGTTGGAGACTGAGGACATGCTATAGGAGTTGTTGGAGACTGAGGACATGCTATAGGAGTTGTTGGAGACTGAAGACATGCTGTAGGAGTTGTTGGTGACTGAGGACATGCTATAGGAGTTGTTGGAGACTGAGGACATGCTATAGGAGTTGTTGGTGACTGAGGACATGCTATAGGAGTTGTTGGTGACTGAGGACATGCTTTAGGAGTTGTTAGCGACTGAGGACATGCTATAGGAGTTGTTAGCGACTGAGGACATGCTATAGGAGTTGTTAGCGACTAAGGACATGCTATAGGAGTTGTTAGCGACTGAGGACATGCTATAGCAGTTGTTGGAGACTGAGGACATGCTATAGCAGTTGTTGGAGACTGTGAATGTGCTGTAGGAACTGTTGGTGACTGAGGACATGCTATATGAGTTGTTGGAGACTGAGGACATTCTGCATGAGTTGTTAGAGACTGTGAATGTGCTGTAGGAGTTGTTGGCGACTTAGGATACGCTATAGGAGTTGTTGGCGACTGAGGACATGCTATAGGAGTTGTTGGAGACTGAGGACATGCTATAGGAGTTGTTGGAGACTGAGGACATTCTGCATGAGTTGTTAGAGACTGTGAATGTGCTGTAGGAGTTGTTGGCGACTGAGGACACGCTATAGGACTTGTTGGAGTTATATACAAGTTATTGGAGACTGAGGACATGCTATAGGACTTGTTGGAGTTATATACAAGTTGTTGGAGACTGAGGACATGCTTCAGGAGGCAGTCATTTTCTGGTTCTGGAGACACATTACATGAGACTTCTAGAGATCACGGCTATAACAGGGCAATAGGCACACACATATTGGTGTCTCCAGGGGCCCCAAGGGGCGCACTTTCCAGCATGCTGCAGGTTGGGCCCCCGGGGTCTATGTACCTCATTTCTCTGCACCACTAGGTCTGCGGTGGCCCACAGGGTACAGTTGTCCCTTTTTTCTTTCTAATAATAACATTGGCAGCAGGTGTGATCTGTAGCGGCCATGCCGGCGATCTACCAGACCGGTGACGGCCCTTCATATACTCCATATGAGCCTAGCCTGCACTGTACAGCACTATCAGGGCCTGTGCACACAGGGGTTTGTGTTGCGTTGGTGACATGTTGGCCTCATGACTTCCATAGTGACCTTGTCCCACCTCCACACTTGTTCCTGTCACCTCATGTCATGAGCTGAGGTACTTCTATGTATTGGTGGGGAGGGGAGAGGGTTCCTGCATGTCCTCCCCCCTCCCCCAATGTATCTCCTCAGCTTTCCCTCATGTCACTGACAGGCAGCACAACACACAGCGCACAATGCGGCCGCGGTGAACGCCGGGAGTTGTAGTGCGGGGCGCCGCCCACACCCACTGCGCGCACCTCTCCCCCGCCTACGACTCCCGTCACCCCCCGCGCGCCCATGTCCCGGATGTCCCCAGCGCCGGAAGAGAAGACAACCTCTTTCCCGGCCATCTTTCAAGCGAGCTGCGCGCTCCGGGCCCTCGCCGTAATCTGAGGACATCCGACAGGACAGGGGCCACAATGCCCGGTCATCTGCAAGAAGGCTTCGGCTGCGTCGTCACTAACCGTTTCGACCAGCTATTCGATGATGAAACCGACCCGTTCGAGGTGCTGAAGGCGGCCGAGAACAAGAAGAAGGAGGCGGGGGGAGCCCAGGCCAAGACCGCCGCCCAGGCCGCCAAACAGCCCAAGAAGGAGTCCCAGAAGGACCGCAGGAACCCTCTGCCCGACAAGAAGGAGGAGGCCGCGCCGCCTGTGGCCCTCAAGAAGGAAGGTGAGCGGGTAGGAGGGGCCCGCCTCGTGCCAAGGGCCACAGGGGCCCCGTGCTGTCCGGGGAGGGGGGGCCGAGGACTTCCTGACGCGAGACCCCTTCGTGCTGGGGCCTCTGGCGCTGTCTGGGGACCCCCCTATTCCCGCTGCACGTGTGGCCCCCTCGTGTGTCCTGAGTCCGGGCCGAGGGCCACACTTCAGCACCACGTGCATCTCCTGAGTATAGCTGCACCCCAATGTGTTGTCCACGGTGGGGCCCCTGGGCGCCCTGCCTGTGTGCACTGGCCACGGTGGGGCCCCTGGGCGCCCTGCCTGTGTGCACTGGCCACGGTGGGGCCCCTGGGCGCCCTGACAGTGACCCTCTGTGCACAGTCCATAGTGGGGCCCTGGCACTTCAAGGGAACCCGCTCCATGTGGGTCCCCATAATCCACCCACCCCCCCCATGCTGAGGGCCCCATAGCACCATGTGGGGGTCCCTTGGAAGCTCTGCTGGTGTGCCCCTCTGAATATAGCTGCACCTGTGAGTACTATCCATAGTGGGGCCCCTAGCACTACAAAGGGAATGTTTTCCCGCTGTCCATGTATCCCCCCTAATTTAGCCTCTGTCCCCTCACCCAATGTCTTGACCCCAGGCCGAGGGCCACATATCAGAACCATGTGCACCCCCTGATGGTGAGGCCCCTAGCACTATAAGGGGAACCTTCCCCTGCTGCACACAAGTGCCCCCTTAATCCAGCCCCCCCCATGTCTTGACCCCAGGCTGAGGACCTATAGGGGAACCCTTCCCCTGCTGCACATGTACCCCCTTAATTTATTGCCCCCCATGTCTTGATCACAGGCCGAGGGCCACATATCAGAACCATGTGCACCCCCTGATGGTGGGGCCCTGGCACTATAAGGGGAACCTTCTGCTGCACATGTGTCCCCTTATCCCCCCCCCATGTTTTGACCATGTGTACCCCCTGATGGTGGGGGCCCTGGCCCTATAGGGGGAACCTTCTCCTGCTGCACATGTGTCCCCTTAATCCACCCCCAATGTCTTGACCCCAGGCTGAGGGCCTATAAGGGGAACCTTTCCCCCGCTGCACATGTACCCCCTTAATTTAGCCCCCCCCAATGTCTTGATCACAGGCTGAGGTCCACATATCAGGACTATGTGCACCCCCGATGTTGGGCCCCCTGGCACTCTAAAGGGAAACTTTCCCCTGCTGCAAATGTGTCCCCTTAATCCACCTCCGATGGTGAGGTTTGTGGAAGCTCTGCTGTGCGCCCCTCTGGGTATAGATGCACCCCTATGTGCTCTGTCCATAGTGGGGCCCCTGAAAGCTCCACTCACGCCCCATGGCTTGGAGAACTTCATAGAGCAGAGATCGCCTAGTAGCAGTTTGCCCTTCTAAATATAGGCTGCTAATAAAACCAGAAAGAAACTCCGACTTATCTTGATGTTGTCTTTATTGTCAAAAGGGTCAGACAGATGCAGGCAATGGTAGACGGGTTTTCACAAGTCCGTGTGCTCTGTCCCTGGGATTCCTAGATTAGATATAGTGTCCCCTGTCTATGGTGGGGCCCCTGGAGGATCTGATACCTGGCAGATTGGGGGACTCTCATATATATATATAGGAGATCACGTAGTATGAGCGTGCCCCCCTCTAAATATAGATGGGCCACTTTGTGTACTGTCAATGGAAGCTCTGCTGTCCATGGTGGGGCCCTTGAAAGCTCTGCTCTCCCTTAATGATTGGAGGGCTTTTTAGATTAAAGCTCACCTAGTACTAGTGTGCCCCTCTGAATATAGCTGCACCCCTGTGTGCATTCTTCCTGGGGCCCCACCATAGAGCTCTGCTCACACCCTATTGCCTGGGGGGGGGGGGGGGCTTATTGGGTCATTTAATGTTGGTGTGCCCCCCCCTCTCTCCATGGTGGGGCCCTTGTAAGACTTGATGACACCCTACTGCTTGGACTTCCATCTGAGATCACTTGGTAGTGTGCCCCTCTGAATATAGCTGCACCACTGTTTGTACTTTCTATAATGGGGCCTCTGCAAGTTCTACTAAGAGCCTATAGCTTGGAAGACTTCCTAGATATGAGAGCGCCCCTCTGAATATAGCTCCACCGCCATGGTGGGGCCTCTTTGGCTTGGCGTGTTTCCTAGATCAGTGATGCCCCTCTAAACATAGCGGTACCTCTGTGTATGCTCTCTCCACTCTATCCATGGTGGGGCCCCTGGATGCTTTGCTAACCCCCTATGGCTTTCTAGATCAAAAATGACCTAACAGTGTGGCCCTCTGTCTATGGTGGGCCCTTTGTAAACTCAGCTTATACCCTATGGCTTGGAGGGCTTCCTAGGTCTAGGCCAGTGTGCCCCTCTGAATAAAGATGCCCCTCAGTCTCCATGTTGGGGGGCACTGTAAGCTTTACAAACACCCTACGACTTGCAGGACTTCCTAGATAAGAGATGACCTAGGACCGGTGTGCCCCTCTGAACAAAGCTGCTCACATTTAAAGGCCCGGACGCATGGAAGATCCCCTGGTGTCGGTGTGCCCCTCTATGCACACTCTCTATGGTGGGGCCCCCTGTAAGCTCTGCTCACACCCTACTGCTTGGAGGACTTCCTTAATCAGAGATCACGTGTGCCCCTCTGTGGGGCATCGGGAAGCTGCTCACACGTAAAGGCCTAGATGTAGGAAAGACCCCCTGGTGTCAGTGTGCCTCTTAGAATGTGAACAGAGGTTCCACTATATTCCATCTAGAGCAGAGGAGATAGTGTGCGGCCCCTCTGAACATGTCGGTGGGCCGCTGAGTTGCGCTTCCACCCAAAGGCTTGGAGTGCTTACTACAAGATCCCTTGGTGGCAGTGTGCCCCTCTGAATATAGCTACATCTGTGTGTGGTTCTCACAGTGCAGAGGTCATTTAGTGTCCGTGTGCCCCTCTGAATAAAGCTACTGTACTTTGTGTTTCTGTAGTGACATAACGGCCCTGTAGTACACAGGCCTGGGTCTGCCTATGTAAGTTACTCTAGGTTGTGCTCTGGAGGGGGGATACTGAATGTGGATGTGCATTTGTTATCAATGTACTGGGGGCGCTCTTGATTGTACTCATTCTGTGGGGGGGAGGGGTTCACTGAATACATGCAGCACTTTTATAGTGTCACCATATTGGGGTCCTAGTTTCCTGCACTCATTCTGTGGGGGGAGGGGTTTACTGAATGTATGCAGCACTTTTGGTGTCACCATATTGGGGTCCTTGTTCCCAGTACTTATGCTATGGGTGAGGGGTTGTGAATAGGAGTACATCCTCTGTGCTTTCTATCAGTTGTATTCATGCTCTGGGGGAGGGGTAGTAGTAGCCCAATATCGGTGCTCTGGTGGAGGTTTGACAACCCCCTTCCCCTCCCCCATGCTAATTAAGGGAACTCCTCCATTGCTTTGAGTTGGGTGTCCAGATTAAGTGTGTGCATGTTGAGGATCCACTTCCCTCCCCCAAAGGTGGGGGGGAAGGGGGGTGGTAATGGGATGCTGCTATCTTTTGGCAATAGAAAAGCCTGGCAGAAATGAGAACTGCCCTTGTCGTCGTTCCATTCCAGATGATACCATGCTGATCCTTGGGGGGCGGTTACTATAGTGAGAGTCGCTGACCCAAAATAGAGGAGACACTGAAGTCCATTCTAGATAACAGACTTTTTGTTGCAGGTCAGCAACTTGCTGATTGGTGAAGCTGTAGGGTCAGCAAACTACTATGAAGTAGATAATGGCAGTTGTCTGCTGGAAGTAAGGTGGGGGGGGGGTGGAGTCCATTGACTTTTTATCAGAATTATACACCCTCTTTGGTCACACCTGTTTTATATCGGCTCCTCAATACTTTTCTGCCAGAAGTTTTTAGAAAACAGAAGTGACGGCTCTACCGGCTCACGGACTTTTCCCAAGTTAGGTGCTTATTGCGTCCCTAAGGATTTCCAGTAGCTCCACCCACTGTCAGTTCTACTTTCACTTAGAGGGGGGGGGGGGTGTTTTCTACAGCAGAGGCCTGCATTTGAATCTGTTGCTTCTTGTATCTGTTTGAGGGACCCCCTCATGGATCACAGACCTCATGCATGCTTTTGTGTTTCAAAGCTTCTAACATCCACTTGTTCAATTAAACTTTGATAATGAAACCTGGAAGCTGATTGTTTTCTATGCAGAAGTCGGCCTGATTTCACATTTTCCTGTTTTGTGTCCCATGTAATGTCTAACTGCTGGGTTGTAAACGGCTGATACTGGGGAAAGGGACCCCCCCACATGTATCCAGACCCCCCTTTATATGTCCTCTGTGGCCTATACAGGTGATCGGTTGTTTTTAGCGCCAGCGTCTTGGTAGTTCATGGCATTGCTGTGGTCGGCATGGAATGGGGTAAGTATATTCCAGGAGTGAGGATTAGTGTAGGACAGTGATCTCCAAACTGTGGGCTTGGGGCTGGATGCAGCCCTTTGACATGCTCTTTAAAAAAAAATTAAACATTTGAAGGAAAAAAATGTACTTGAAATGCCTGTTGCTAGGCAGTTTTCCTAACCTGCCACTTCCTATACAGCGGCACTCTTCTTCTGCCTCGCGTTGTCTTCTGGAACCAGTGTGCGTCCCAGAAGACAGCCGCCCATTTGCAAAGCATTGCTGCACGAGTCACGCGCTGCTTTGAAAATGGGCAATGGACAGTGAAGCTGCATGTTTTCCTTAGTGAGGATGGCGGTGCCGGCACACGATCCGAAGGATGGATCGACCTCGGAGCGACATCGTGGGCACCCAGGACAGGTGAATTACATTATTATAAGTTAGCAACTACAGTGTTTGTAGGTGCTGATTTATATACACATTGCAGCTGGAACACCACTTTAATCTGGCCTTTTGAGGCATTATTATGCAGCCACTGACACCAACAATGGGGCACAATTTCTCCCAACAACACAAACTATTTCTCCCCCTAATACCAAAGATTGGGCATTGTTTACTCCCACAGGCCACAGTCCAGACCGCTAAAGTCTGAAGGACAGTAAACTGGGCCTTTCTGTAGAAAGTGTGGAGACCCCTGGGGTGTAGGAGTTGGGATGGGTTCTAGTCAGAAGTCTAATATGAATGAAGTGTGTCCCTCTGTCACCCATTGTATACATTGTACAAAGTGCCCTCTGGGGTATGAGCCTGTACAGCAGGATACAAAGTATTCCTCCAGATCTCCTATTACACTGATGTGAGGTGGTAGGACATTGTTAGTTTTGTATCCAGCGTTATGCAGAGTGCAGGTTGATGTAGAAGGATACAATGTTGTGCAGTAGATCAGGTGACACTTCAGTAGATGGGAGGATGTGATCATGTGGTTGGTGAGCTTCTATTATATTCTATGTAGGAAGATGTTGTGTACCTTACCAGGGATGGGCACACAATCCTATAATGGAGAATTGTGGATGAATTCTGTGTTATGCTTTTGGGGGGGGATGTGTGGGGATAAGCCAGGAGTCAGAATTCATATTTATAGTAAGAAAAAAAATTGTGTTTTTGGTGCTCAGATACAGTGAATACACTTTAAGGCTCTCTACACATTCCAATCAACTCTGTGGTACCAAAACTACATAATAGGAGGCCCTACCTAGTCTAGTCTAGGGGGGGGGGGGCTACCTCATCTAGTCTAGGGGGGGGGGCTACCTCTACATACATGTTGACAGATAAATATCGTATTGTATAATCGGTCTAAATATAAGTATAATGGAGAACCCAGATTTTTGCTTCGATTATTAAAAATGTGTAGTACCTGCACACTCCCTCATACATGTCTCCATGCTTTATTTTGATGAGAAATCACTTGGGGGAAAAAAAAACACCCCCCCCCCCTAACCATTCTGGCCGTGGCCATCTTAAGTAAGGGCAAATAATCCATGTAGTATTTGCTTCCTGGAGCCCCATCAAGCATGCAAGCAGGAGTGTGTGTGGCAAAAAAAAAAAAACTCCCCCCCCCCCCCCCCCCCAAAGTCTCCTGTGATGTGTGACGACATTTGCCTAGGCAAAAAAAAAAAAACGTGAAGAAATTAAAAAAAAGCTCCAAACCAATATGATGTACTTTCCTATTTATTTACTAATGCTAGCAGCATGAAGAGTATAAACGTAAACAATGTTGATTGGGAGAGTAAAGTTCCAGCCATGCATGGAGCAAATTTCTGCAGGGACTGGATACATTTTGAGCCAAGAATGGGCTGTGAGGTTGTACAGAATCTATTGTCCTATTTGATTCTCCATTAGTACTGTAGGCTTATAGCAGGCAACATTGCATACCCAACAAAAGCAGCGTTCTGACTGTAAGAGACTAATGGTTGATATCTGGCCTCTCCACGTGCCCGGGTTCAAACGTCCTCCCACTCGTCGCAAACACTCGAATTGGAAGAACCGACACTCAGGAATCCATCCGTATACTTTATTCAGATAAAACCAACTGCTACTTTGTAACTTGGGTTTTATCTGAATAATGCCCCTTTCACACTTGTGTGACTTTGGACCATTCATATCTGTGCGACTTTACAGTAGTGCCTGTACTGCTTTGGTCCATAGACCTCAAGTTTACACAGGCATTCCCTGAAATTTTGACAATGTGAAAGGAGCCTAAAGCATATGGATGGATTCCAAAGTGCTGGTTCTTCCAATTTTTTTTTTTTAGCCCTGGTTCACAATGGGCTGCGGGAGTGAAGCCGTGCGAGTTCAGCTGAACTCGCACGATTTCACTCCCGCTGGCAGTCCTGATTTCAGCCGCGATTTAAGAGTCATCTGTGCAGGTTTCTGCACAGATGTCAATGTAAATCGCGTCCTGAAATCGCAAAAAGTAGTACAGGAACTACTTTTTGAAATCGGTGCAGCGCCGCACCGATTAGGACGAAATCGCATCTCAAATCGAACTAAATCGTACCCAGTATGAACCTGGGCTAAAAGGAAAAACTATTATACTTGCCTCGCCAGTGCTCCTGGCTACTCTGTCAAGTGCCCCCACAGCAGGCTGCTTGCTCTATGGGGCACCTGAGCCGCTGCTATTGTGTCCATTTAGACCAGGGGTCCTCAAACTACGGCCCTCCAGCTGTTCAGGAACTACAATTCCCATCATGCTTAGTCATGTCTGTGAATGTCAGTTTTGCAATGCCTCATGGGATGTGTAGTTCCACAACAGCTGGAGGGCCGTAGTTTGAGGATCCCTGATTTAGACAGTCGCGGTTAAGCCCCACCCCCTCTCTTGCCCGGCTGACTGACAGCAGGGGAAGCCAATGGCACTGCTGTTGTCTCAGCCAATCAGGAGAGAGTCTGAGGCATTCATGCAACGTTACTGGATAGAGATGTGCTTGGGTAACTGGAGGGGGGCGGCCTGCTACTGCAGTTTTTTTTTTTTTTATCTATGCATAAAGATAAAAAAAAAAATCTGCATTGAATCCGGCAGACCCGTGCACCACATAGTTGATGGTCGGTCTCAGGCCTACTACACATCACAACCTAAGCCGTGGTTCGCACAGTCATGCGACTTGAGTTCTATGTTGTATGACAAGTCATGCCCCATTAACAGCAATGGAACCATTCTAATCAGTGCGATTCGCGTCGCTCTGACTTACACTACTTTTGGTGCGACTTCAACACAACTTGCTTTGACCTCTGATAAGTGGTATGGAAGCGGCGATGGCGTCTTGCAGGGATTTCAAAACCATAGCAGTGTGAGCAAGGGCTGAGGGTGGGTTCACTCCGTGCCTGCACAGAAACGCATACACGCACGCCCTGCAATTTCATTTTGAATGTGCTAAAAATCGCACCAAAGTAATGTATATATTGCAACTGGATTGCATGGCACAAAAGTACCAATGTGATCGGGGGGGGGGGTAGGTAGGTGTGTCATCAACTTTCTATTGACGCCCAGTGCAGATCACAAATGGCCCGATCGTTTTCACCATTATGTAGTCCAACAAAGCCTCGTCTGATTGGATAGATGAGGTAGGTCCTCCTCCTAATACAATGTCTTGGTACATCTGAAGTGGGATTTCTAGTTGACGGAACGATCGCTGTAGCCATATTACATTGTTTATTGCTGAATCTAAAGTAGATTGAATGGTTGGGCTGTAACGTGTATGGCCACCTAAAGATTGTACAATCGGATAGCACTGTGTGAGGTGATTGGCTCAGGCAAGGATTGGATATAGCGGGGATGTATCGGGCTGTGGTGGGACAGATCTGCACAAGGTATGTGTCCTGGTGACACCCGGTCTGAGTGATGGGAAATGTAATGGAGTTGTCACCAGAATATAAATAGGGTGGAATCTTCCAATGGGGGAACAGATAAGATTTCCTTCACTTGGGAATTTTCCTGTTGTGACTACAGGACCGGAAGTGAAGGGAAATCGCCCCCATGAGACAAAGAAGCAAATCTGCTGTGTGTTGCCACCATTCCACACCTGACATGCAGGATCGGCTTCCATTGTACGCGGACATTGAATCGGGGTTTAGTGCGCAGCTGCGGTAAAGGGGGAAGGGAGCGTTTCCTATATCCGCTGTAGTACCGATCGGACCCCGCGTGCTGAGCGATGGCGGCCGCCTCGGTTGGTGTATTGCGGAGGCCGCCGATCCCCTTAGCACGTGTTCTCTGCACACCGCCGCCCGCGTACCACGCTTGGGTCGTGCGGCGCTTCCGGGAGAGGGCGCGGCGCCGGGCACGTGGTGCTGTCAACGGGGAGGGCGGAGCGAGGCTTATGGCGGGAGATGGGCCGTTTACCACGTGGTGCCGGGATGTGGAGGAGGGGCTTGTTTATCTCGACCACGTGACTCGTGCAGCGTCGCGCTGTGAAGGTTGCCTGTGCGCACATGTCTATGTATGGAGTGTGTAGAGCATGCTGGGACTTGTAGTTTCACAGAGATATCGATATCTGCATGTAGTGTTTAAATAAATATCATTGTAGATACGATGACTGCTCCCTTTTTACATGTGGATGTCAGATTAGTTCTTAAAGTGACACCAAACCAAATTATTATATTCTGATTACTAATCAGCAGCAGCTTTCTGTTTGCGTTCCCTCCAGCAATGACTTTGTCACTTCCTGATGGGACAATGGTGGAAAAACACCGGAGCAATGTGTCAGCATGCTTGTATTCTGCATGTAACACGGTGACAACACCGAACAATTGGAGACTGGAATAGATTGTTGTCACCTTATATTAGGAAGTGTCTGAACAAGGCAGGGCTATTGACTTTCAAACACTGTTAATATATGAAATCTTGTGATTAGGTCTAGTCTAGTTCTTGGGTATAGGAATACTTGTGTACTTGTGTTTTTTTTTTTTTTTAACCCACTTCTATACCAGGCACTTACGCACCTTCCCGCCCAGGCCAATTTTCAGCTTTCAGCGCTGTTGCACTTTGAATGACAATTGCGCGGTCATGCTACACTATACTCAAACAAAATTGGCGTCCTTTTTTCTCTACAAATAGAGCTTTCTTTTGGTGGTATTTGATCACCTCCTTTTTTTTTTGCGCAACAACTAAAAAAAAAAAAGACTAAAAATGTTGTTTGTTTTGTAAAGTACGTGTGGGGTGGCACTGATGGACACTTTGGGGTGGCACTGATGGATCCATGTTGCCAGTCAGTGCCCATTCTTTATTTTTTAATGCCCTTTTTTTTGACTGCTTTTTTATTTATCCCCCCCCCCCTTTTTTTTTTTGTTGCCCTTCCCAGGTGGTCCAGTGGGGACATCCGCGGATCAGCGTGAACCCCCCCACCCTGTCAGGAGAGCCACCGATCGGCTCTCCTGTAATCGCGCCTCTTTACATTGTGATCAGCCGTGATTGGACACCCCGCATCACCGGGGTGTCCAATCCGCATCACCGATCGCGCGCGCCAGCATGAAATCCTGCCGGACGTCAATGGACGTCTAGTCAGAATTTCTGAACCGCTTCCCGGACGTCAATCTGCTATTGACTGAGCGGAAAGTGGTTAAAGATTTAAATAGTGGTGGGGGGGGGGGGGGGTTTAGAACCTCAGTCAGGGTTTTACTTCTAGAACAAATCATCCAGTGACCTGACCCTTTCCTCCAGGCTGGCAGTGCTTATAATGGTGCCGTATTACAGCTCAGAAGAGGTCACCACTCAGCCAGTAGATCTCAATGCCTTTAATGAGGTCATATTTCAACAATAATTGCAGAATCAGTTTTAATAAACAGTCACAGCCTGTCACCCTAATTATTATTATTATACAGGGTATTATTTTTATATAGATCAGTTTAGTTTGCAGTGTTTTACAATATTAGGCTGGGTTCACACTGCTGCGAATTGGATGTAGTTTTCTCTGCATCCATTCCACGTGGAGCCAGTGTTCTATCGAATGGTGCCGATAATCGGATAATGCCTCCGATCTAGAGATTTTTCAGTACTGTAGCTTGATGCCATTCCACGCATGTGCGCAATTTTAAAGCATTACACATTCTTTATCTTTCATACCTGGCATAAAATCCTTTACATTAAACAAAAAAATTGGCTACATTTTTTAAGTGTGTGTGTGTGTGGTGTATTTTTTTTTCCCCATAAAAATTGCATTTGAAAGTCCGCTCGGCAAATAGTGTGACATAAAATATTAAGGATAAGATCACTTTAAAGAATAAAATACATGCATTTTTTTCTTTGTTTTTGCTGGGGGAAAAAAATTGTGCATTTTATATCTTGTAACCAATAAATTATTGGATCAGCAGTTTGCAGGTGCTATGCAGGTCTCCTGCAAGCCTGTCAGTGTATCTGTGTTGCCCACACATCGTGTGGGTAGGAAAAATCAATGACCTAACCACAATGTTCCACAGCTCAGTGATAGTTCATTGAGAACTACAAACTGACAGCCGCAAAGGACTCAGGACTTGTAGTTCGTTCACTAACAGAGCTGTGTGTGGTGTGGCCTTGTGGGCGGACCCACTCTGATTTCAAAAACGGACAGCTAGTATGGGGAACTACTCCCTGTACTGCTGTCACAGGGAGTATGTGGATCAGGCAACATTGGGAACTTAAAAACGCGTGGAACTGAAATTAAGTGGATAAACAACATTTTAAATTTTTATTAGAACAGGAATAAAGGGGAAATCTTCCGATACGGATGCTTGCTCCTGTGATATAAGTCTTTAGAGTACTAAAAGAGAATGAATTTTGGGACTTTATATGAAGCCATATATAGTCACAACTTGTTCTGTTTTCTTATCTGTCCTTGGAAGGGATTGTACTGTAAAGCGATCCTTTCACTTCCTGTTGAGTCTACAGAACAGGAAGTGAGGGAAAGCCTTCCTAATAAGGCACAAATGGCAAAAATTGACCACTGTTTTTTTTTTCCCTCTGATAATTTAAAGGGGTTGTAAAAGAAAACTTTTTTTTTTTTCTCCCCCTAAATAGCTTCCTTTACCTTAGTGCAGTCCTCCTTCACTTACCTCATCCTTCTATTTTGCTTTTAAATGTCCTTATTTTTTCTGAGAAATCCTCACTTTCTGTTCTGTCTGTAACTCCACACAGTAATGCAAGGCTTTCTTACTGGTGTGGAAAAAGCCTCTTGAGGGGGCGAGCAGGAGTGTCAGGACGTCCACTAACACACAGCTCCTTTCTCTACCTGCTCGCCCCCTCAAGAGGCTTTTTCCACACCAGTAAGAAAGCCTTGCATTACTGTGTGGAGTTACAGACAGAACAGGAAGTGAGGATTTCTCAGAAGAAATAAGGACATTTAAAAGCAAAATGGAAGGATGAGGTAAGTGAAGGAGGGCTGCACTAAGGTAAAGGAAGCTATTTAGGGAAAAAAACTGTTTCTTTTACAACCCCTTTAAAGCAAATTAACTTTTTGAGCTTGTGTTAATCTTGTGCTTTCTAAGAATGTCACAATGATTGGGTATTGCCAGTGACAGAACTCTTTCTCATTGCTGTAGACGCAGTGATGGATTTACTATGTGGCTTGTTGGGCTGTCTCGGCGTCTATACAGATGAAGAAGCCCTTGTCACTGTTTTCATGGGTGTGGTAGCCATTGTTCGCCGTATAACATGTCTGGTGTAATTGCCGGCTCTTTTTTGTGGCCGCACCCAGGTATAAAAGTTTAAAGCAGTAATTGTGAGCTGAGAAGGATGATACCTAATAAAGTTTAATTTCTTATTCACATTAAAGTTGTAGGGCTGTGGATGGAATTGGTTATTTGAGCTATAAATGGCATGCAGTAGCCAAAGTCGTGTTTGCCCCACTTTATGGCTTCCAGCAGCTGCTGTCAGAGCCGGTTCAGCAGTCGTAGTACCAAGCGTCTATTCTTGGTGTGTTGTGGGAGCTCAGGGTGTGCTGTCAATCACCAAGTCTTGCATGGTTTACACCCTGGAGCCCTTTCAAGATGTTGGCGACCTTACTTTGCCCAAATACCTCAGCGGCTCCCCATTCTCTTGAGGTCAAATGGCAGTCGGATTTTGAATCCTATTTCAGGAAAGCCAATAGTAAAGCTAAACTTTTTGGTTTAAAACTAAAAAACATTAAAGAGAAAGTAAACCCTAATGAGTTTTACTTCCTGTCTTGCCTCCCTGCAAATGAAATGCATAATGGGACAGTATGCATCTCATACTAGCCCATTATGTGCCAATTACCTGCACAAAAAATCCAGCGATGTCCCCAGTGTAGGCAGCGTCCATCTTCTGGCCCCTCTTCCTTCCGGGCCGCAGACTCCGGCTCTGTGATTTGCCGGGGCCGCGTGACATCACTCCAGCGCATTCGAACGGGAGCCGTGATTAACGGCACAGGCTAGGGAAGAAATGGCATTGTTTTGTTTCTTCCCCGCGCATTGCTGGCCTCCTGAAAACGCCTGGCTTTTTTCTTTTTTTTTTTTGATACTCTGGCCGTGTATACAAATCATAAGAGTGGGAACCCCTAATCTGAATACTTGTGGTGCAGAGACTACTGGAGTCATGGATGGGATAAGCAGGAAATTATACAACTGGGCTTTCTTCAAAGGCAGTAATCTTCCATTTTATTTTGCATCTAATGCTTTGCTGATGGGCCCCTGGCTGCTTGTTACACCTGCTTGTTGAGAAGCATAATGTTCTTTTATCACATGCTCTATTTATGTCGGCTGCACCATTGACGTTCTAAAACGTGCTGTTTTGTGTATTCGCAGGAATCAGGAGGGTCGGTAGGAGACCTGACCAGCCGCAACAACCAACACCATCACCACAGCAGCCAACTTCACAGGCCCCCCTGGGCGAAGGGAAGCCCATCGACAGAAGGCAAACAGACAGGCGGCCTCCTCGTGAACGTCGTTTTGAGAAACCAGCTGAAGAGAAGGGTGAAGGAGGGGAATTTGCTGTGGACAGGTAAGACTTGTGCTCCTGGTAAAAAAAAAAATCAACACTGCTGTATAAGCAAATGTCATAAAAGGTTAAAGGATACATTTACTTTAAAAAAAAAAAAAATGCACTTTTTTTTTGCAGGTAAAAAAAATGATCCTTTTTTTTTACATTTTTTTGTTTGCTGGTGCCATGCTTTACAGGTTTTCAAAAAAACAATCTTCTATAAAGCATTACACCAATGATCAGAAGAGTGCTGTTTCCATGCTTTACAGGCTTTACCTGCAGATTGTTTGTGCCATGCAGGTCTCCTGCAGATCTTTCTGTACATCCCATATGGGCAGGCATGTACACTGACAGGGAGTATCAATGAACTAACATGGCGCTCCACAGCGCTGAGAAAATTCATTAAATACAAGCTAACAGCTGCAAAGAATGTTGGGGTTCATTTACACTCAGAGCTGTGTGAAAGAATGACACAGCAGTGTAGGCAGCGCTGATTTAAAAGTGACCACAGGGAAGGGTGGGGAGTGGTTGCAGCAGTGGGATCATGTAACCTGTTTCAAAGGTGAACTTATCCTTTAAAAGTGCATTTTCAAGAAAATTTAGTTTGTTTGCATAACATCTTGAAAGCTTTTAATCCGATATATTGTTTGAAAAATTTAGCATTAATGGTGTTTTTTTTACTTATGGCGTAAAATCTTTATCTTTTTATTTTTTTTCCATAAAATGCAGCCTAATGAACGTGGTTCTTGTACATTTTTTCACTTTGCCTCCCTAGCAGTAGTAGAGTGTTGTATCGTGTCTGCCTTTGATTAATTCAGAATGTTTGGAGTTTAAAGCTTAAAGGGTCACTAAAGGAAAAAAAATGTTTGGGCTGAAATGACTGTTTACAGGGTATAGAGACATAAAAGTTAACTGATTCCTTTTCAAAATTATTAAAAATAGATAAAAATCAATCATATAATCAACCTACAGTTCTAGTTTCGTTTTTGCTGTTATTTCCTGTCTCTCTGATGTACAGAGCCAGAGAGCCAATAGAGGGCAGTGATGGTTTGTCTAAAACCCCTCAGCACCAACCCAGTTTCAGTTTACACACAGTAATCACACCTCCTTGATTAGTGACCACAGTGAGAAAGCTACAGTACTGTGGTTATAAGGAAACAGACAACCAGGAAGTGTGGAGATCAGAGCAGAATTACAGCAAAAACGAGCAATGAGGACATAAAAACAGCCCTGCAGTAAGGTAAAGGAAGCTATTTAGCTTAAATTTTTTTCCTTTTAGTGACCCTTTAAGTTGGCTAATATAGGATATTGCTTAAAGGAAAAGTACAGCCAAAGCTTGTTTGGCTGTACTTCTCCTTTGGATCACAGGAGTGCAGTTCAGACTGCACTCTTTTAAATCGGTTTCCGCTTAGAGAGGCCTGAAGTCTGTTGGCATCATCGCGACAATGGAGTCAGGATCCGCCCAGATTCCTGGACCGACACCCGTCTCGGGCTCTCGGCGAGCCGCTGAGAGCCTGAGCCAGTCGCTCTTGTCCCCTCCACAGCCCTGCTCTCCAGTGAGCAAGGAGGGGGCAGACCGACTGTGACTACGTCAGCAGCTTTCTGCTCAGAGCTGTGAGAACTGAGCAATCGGCAGTGTTCGATCGCTTGGTTCTCCGTATTGGAGGCGCCAGGGGACAGATGCAGCATCGGAGTGATGCCGCATCCACCTAGGTTAAGTATGAATAATAATATAAAAAAACTTTTTTTTAAAGATGTAAGCTTTTTAGGTGTGCCTTGGATCTCATTTCAGCCTTTGACAATTGCATAATGAGTAAAGGAGCCTTAAAAGCTTGCATCTTTAGGTTGAATATATTTTAATTACCGTATTTATCGGCGTATAACACGCACCCTAACTTTAAGAAGGACGTTTCCGGGAAAAAACTTTCCACAGCCCCCTGCGTATAACACTCAGGCACAGTATACCTTCTATTTTCAGGGTAAAAGTGAGTGTTATACGCCAATAAACACAGTAATCGTTTTCAAGTAAAGCAATAGGAGGTATAGAATAAAGATGAAAAAAAGGGGGGGGGGGTGTGATGAGAATAAAACATTCGGTACATAACACTGACATACAGTGGACCCTTGGTTTATGAGTAACCTGTTTAACAAGCATTTTAAGTAACGAGCATCTTATTTTTTTTTATATATATATATATATATATATATATATATATTTTTTTTTTATTCTGTTTGCGAGTGTCATACGAGCAGAATCCAAACTAATGGGGTGTGCAGTACCGCATTTGGCCAGTCATGCAGGGGTGCCAGTGACACTCGGAACAGTTTGGAGCTGTTCGGAAATACAGTTTACGAGCTCAGCCGAGCTGTCCCTAAATATTGCAGAGGCTCCCTGGTACCCCCCACCTCTGGCCACATGCGGTATTGCATGCTATAGAAGTCAGTCAATGTAGAACGAATTATCTTAGTTTCTATTGACTTCTATGGGAAACTCGCTTTGATATGCGAGTGCTTTGGATTGCAAGCATTCTGGGATTCTCGTAGGGATTATGCTCGTAATCCAAGGTTCCACTGTATACAAGTGTGAGCAACAGTGCTCAAAATTGCAATCGGTGCCAAAAACAACCTTGATGCCTGTGAAAGCTTGCATCTTTAATAACTAAAATGATCCAACAAAGGGTTTTGCTTCAAATTTTGCCGTCACAAATGCCAAATTCGCTATGATTCCATAACACAATGGTTTTGCTCCTTTTAATCCTGTGGCAAGACTCCCAACACTGCCACAAATAAGCGCGGCCTTGCATTGGCTGCAGTAATCTTAAACTTATAGTGTGATGTAGCCGCAGCATTGGGCAATGCATTAATCGTCAAACCTCACACAGCACTACTTTGCTCGTTTTGTGCCTCGTAAATGCGTGATTAGGATTAACCACCCCCACAAGTTGATCAATTAATCCCAGTGACGTGCTTCTCCAGAAAGCCAAACGCAAGAGATCAAGGAAATGTAGTTTCATGAGAAACTTCCCAGGCTTCCAGATATGTTTTAGCACTGTATTGCCTAGTGAGGGGGTTTGGATCTGAACTCACAGCAACATTAAAGAATCAATCTGTTGAGGGGAGCGATTTATTTTATGAACTAATAAGACATTTGTTGGCAGTGGTCGAAAAAACCAAACTCAAACCTGAAGTGTAATACAAGCATATACCGTCTTGTGTTTCTCATTTTCCCCCCATCGATATACAAAATAAAACATTTCAATCAATTTTGTTTTCAAGGAATACAGCTCGAGTCCCAGTGATGTCTGCTGGTCTGTGCTTCGGGTCTGATCAGAGGGGCCGGTAGGCTTCTGTAAGCGCAGCACCATGCATCCGATCTTTCATGATTGTTTGTTTTTATGAAAGAACATATGCCTGACATCTCTTTAAATATGGGTGCTGCAGACTATAGCGGTGTAGTCTGTTAATCATTTGTCCGTGCATGGATGTCAGGCATTTGTTCTGAACTATATCACTCGATCATCAAATGATAGCTGACAGCTGTGAGAAACAATGACCACATTGATCAGGCGAGGAGGAGATGATGATTGAAGTAGTTAGGCAGGAAATTAAGGTTGGCTAATGAATTCTGCTGCAGCTTCAAAGGGTTAGATTATGGAGACGAGTCAGTGGTGCTCCAGGTGAGCAGAGATGGGGAGAAAGAGGATAAAAATCCACAAGAGATCCTCCTAAGGCACCTTTCACACGGATGTGTCAATGTGCGGGCTCTGTTTTGCTCAGCGGGGATCGCTCCGTCAATCCCTGCTGAGCGGGAAGATGACGGGGCTGTCTCTGCACACTGTGCAGGAACCGACCTGTCTGCCGTTTTCCCCTATGGGGGATCGGATGACAGACCGTAGAGTCCGTTGTCATCCTATCCACCAGACGGATGGAAAAGTAGGGTTTCCATCCGTCGCACTTTGGCGGGTCGAATGTCAGCAGGCATGTCACTGCTGACATATGTGGCTCCATAGAGGTGCATGGAGCATCCATTCGGGTCCACCTAAAAAACTGACAGGCCGACCTGAACCCGTGTGAAAGGGGCCTTAAGTGTAGTATTCAGTTATACATATGGGGAAAGTGTAAGGTTGCTGGGTAACGCATCCCAGGGTCAAGCAACCTATTGCATGTGGAGAATGACTGTCTCCAGGCAGTATGTGTGGGTGGTAGGACTTGCTGTTTGGCAGGGTTTTCCAGAAATGCTTGCATTGTGCTAGGTTGCAATTGGATCTGTTGAACAATGGTAAAAAATAAGATTAAGCCACAAAATGATTATAAAACAAAGGTTACATAGGTTGAAAAGATACGGGTCCATCTAGTTCAACCATTTAAAAAAATAAAGATCTTCCAAGTGGATTCTTAAAGGAGGTTGGTATTGATAATAAAAACACCCCAACGTGTTTGACCACTTGATACCCACCTGCCGTCAAATGATGGTGGGCGGGATACTCTGTTCCTGATAGTACGTCATATGACGTCCTGTTATTTAAAGCGGCTATAAGCGCGCGCGTGTCACTGAGAACACCGTGCGTGTGCCTGGCGGCCGCAATGTCCACCGGGCACTCGCGATTGCCGACAATTGAGCTGGGACGTGGAGCTCTGTGTGTAAACACGGAGCTGCACGTCCCTGTCAGGGAGAGAGGAGACCGATGCTGTGTCCCTTGTACATAGGGACACAATCGGTCACCTCCCCCTACAGTTAGAACACACCTAGGATACACATTTAACCACTTCCCCACCCCTAGTGGTTAACCCCTTCCGTGGCAGTCACATTTATACAGTAATCAATGCATATTTATAGCATTGTTCACTGTATAAATGTAAATGGTCCCAAAAATGTGTCAAAAGTGTCCGCTGTGTCGCTATAATGTCCCAAAAAAAAATCGCAGATCGCCGCCATTTCTAGTAAAAAATAAATAAATCATAATTATGTCCCCTATTTTTAGGCAATATAACTTTTGCGCAAACCAGTCACTATACGGTTATTGCGATTTTAATTTTTTTTCAAAAAATATGTAGAAGAATACGTATCGGCCTAAACTGAGATGGGATATTTATTATAGCAAAAAAATAGTCTTTTTTTTTTTTCAAAATTGTCGCTTTTTTTTTTGTTTTATAGCGCAAAAAAATAAAAACCGCACGAGCGATCAAATACCACCAAAAGAAAGCTATATTTGTGGGGGGAAAAAAGGACGTCAATTTTGTTTGGGAGCCACGTTGCACGACCGCGCAATTGTCGGTTAAAACGACGCAGTGCCGGAAGCTAACATTTTGTCTGGGCAGGAAGGGGGTGTAGGTGCACAGTAGGCAAGTGGTTTTTGTCAGGAAAAAATGTACAGTACTCTTCAATGGGTGGGGGATCTTTTTCTTCAACCCAGAGTATAGTGTTTGTTTTTTTGTTGTTACCGACCACCTTTAAAGAATCCACTTGGCACAGCCTTTTTCACTGAATGGACGTCCCTGCAGATTGTAGAGGTGCAGATTTGCAGGGAATGGAGAGTAATTGATTTCAACAAGGGAGAGGATTTGCTACAAGTGTGGAAAGAGAATGTGAAGATTGAGGCACAGCTTAAATCTTAATAGCCTTTAGTTGTACTTTAAGAAAAATGTTACTGAAGGTAAAAAAATCAAACAAAATATGTACGCCTTACTCTACTCTCTATAGTATGTGACTCGATTATTACAGTTGGCCCATTACCAGCGGGACAGTAACTGCATTTTTTGCAATGGCATTCTATTTCGCTTTTTTTTTTTTTCCCCCTTAAATGATAGCAGAGTAGCTTGCTGATTTTTTTATTTTTTTTTGTATACTCCTATTTTTATCTTTTCCCCTCCAGGCCTATTGGCGAAAGACCTCCCCGTGGTCGTGGTGGCCCCGGTGGAAGGGGACGTGGCGGCCGTGGACGTGGCATAGGCAGAGGTGATGGCTTTGACTCTCGTGGCAAACGTGAATTTGACAGGCATAGCGGAAGCGACCGAGCGTAAGTGGATTTTGCTTTGTTTTGGTTTTGTTTTTGTTCTGTTCCCGATACTCCTTCTCAAACACTGACAATGTAACTCATTTTTGTTAGTTCTTCTTTCAGTGGCCCGAAGCATGAAGACAAGAGGGGAGGCAGCGGATCTCACAACTGGGGCACTGTTAAGGATGAAATGAGGTTGGTTGTAGTAGCTTGCGGTTACCCTTTCTTCCTTCTGCTTTACACTGGGTGGAGATTTTTAAGTTTTTGTAAAAATACTTTGGGCTTGCAGCCGTGGTAAAGAATAGACCGGTTTTGGTGTGGTGTTGTGTTTTTTTTTTTTTTTTTGTTTTTTTGTTTGTGTGTGTGTGGTGGTGGATAATTACTTTTACATAATTAAGTGTACATTTTCAGTGGATTACTGGTAGCTACTATAACTATCACCAGGTTATGTTTTCACTTATAGTAGGGTTGTACCGATACTAGTATTGGTATCGGGACCGATGCCGAGTATTTGCGGGAGTACTTGTACCCCCGATACTAAAATAAAATCCCCCCCCCCCCCCCATATTGCAGCCATTGCCTGTCCCTCATACTTGTAGATATGATGCTGCCACATACCGCCGTTAATCCCCCTGCATTATAGCGTAGCGCGCATTACAAGCTTTCGTTCTGAATACTTGTAATGCCATGTATTGACACTCCCCTTCTCGGGATTGGACGGATCCGTTGAATCCCGAGCAAGGGGGAGTGTCTATGCACGAATCCGCGTATAGACACTCCCCCTTGCTCGGGATTGGACGGATCCCTCCAATCCTGAGAAGGGGAGTGTCTATACATGGTGGCGCGGGCATTACAAGTATTCAGAACGAAAGCTTGTAATGTGCGCTACGCTATAATGCAGGGGGATTAACGGCGGTATGCGGCAGCGGCGGCTGCATCATATCTACAGGTATGGGGGACAGGACATGGCTGCAATATGTGGGGGACATACATGGCTGCAATATGTGGGGGACATGGCTGCATTTGGGGACACATTTAAAAAAAGCATCAGTATTCGGTATCGGCGACTACTTGAAAAAAGTATTGGTACTTGGTCCTAAAAAAGTGGTATCGGGACAACCCTAACTTATAGTGGACCTTTCACTAAAAATCAGCAGTTTGACTTTCTAAAAGAGATTCATTAGAACAGTTTTTCATATGAGCAATCAATAAAAATTATAATTGCATAGTACAGGTCCTGATTAGGAGCAGCAGTGTGCTTCTTGCTTGACAGTGCCTTAGGTGCACTCTGTTGTCGCATCATAGGACTATCATGAAGGGAGGGGTTTTCTAAGAATAGCTGTCACCACTGAAGGCCGCATCCATCTTGGCATATTCCTTCATGATCCGCGGACTTCAGCTGTGTGACTGCCTGGAGCGGCCGTTTCAGAGAGCATGTGCAGGTGATGTCATCGTCTGTGTATACAGTAAATATCTCCCAAATGATGCAAGTTCCGGAGGTAAGCCTTACTATAGGCATGCCTATTGGTACAAACAATACAGGGAAATTTTGCTGTCTTTTAAGTGTAACAAAAGCTGGAGATCTGCTTTAAAATAAGGCAAATTGGAGGTTATTTACGAAAGGTAAATTCACTTTGCACTACAAGTGCAAAGTGCAGTCGCTGTAAATATGAGGGAGGATCTGCTGATTTTATTATCCAATCACGTGCAAGCTAAAATGCTGTTTGTTTTTCCTTGCATGCCCCCTCTGATCTACAGCGCCTGCACATGTTGAGCAAAGTGGCTTTGCCTTTAGTAAATAACCCCCCCCCCCCATTGTTTGCTATAGAAATGTTTAGGACTGGCGGCACACAATTGATCACAACAGGGGATCTGGCTTTAAGCATACCCATATTTCTGCAATGGCACAATTTTTTCCATTCAATATGTCCTACTGCAGAGCATATCTGCTGGAGGCTAGAAAGGCTCAAAACCACAGGTTGGAGGTGGGAAGTAGCCACAGTGTGTATTAAATGAAACGTTATGAGAAAAACAAATATAGGAGGCCTCCAGTGCTAACTCGCCCTTCTCACAATGCTAGTCACCTGGCAGATGTAAATTTCTTTTAAAACATGGCGTCACTGGCCCAGAACAAATATAAGGACTTCTGAATTTCTTTAATTTAATACGTTTTTAGGCCAGTGGGTGAGCAGGACAACCAAGCAATACATCAATCGGAGCAACTTACTAGGATTCCCACCTCCTGCCACGGCTTTCCAGTCCCTCTGGGAGACCCAAGCAACCAGCCGGTGCGTTTGCCACCTGGCAGGACAGCCGAGCAAAGCCAGGATCAGTTTTGCTCGGCTGTTCGTAATGGTATACTGGAAACGATGACATGACATCGCTCTGCAAGCATCGGCGCCAGTTTAAAAAAATATAAAGTACAGGTGTCAAACACAAGGCCTGCAGGCCTTTATTCTGCCCTCCAGGCCATTTAGTGTGGCCCTTGCAGCTACTGGTCCTCCTCCAGACCCTGTACTTTCTGCTTTAAAGCAATGTATCCAGTTTCTTCCCAGCAGCAGCATAAGGAAAGGGGTGTGCACTGTGACGTAAGAGAGAGTGGGGGACTCGGCTTCTGTTGACATCTAATGTAAAAGGGAGGGGATGCGCTGGACATCTAATCTTACAGATACAACCAGCCTTTTTGAGGGCAACCATAATGCTGATGCAGCCCACGATGAAATTAAGTTTGACACCCCTGCTCTAAAGCATTAAACGCTGATCTTGGTGTTTTTGAATGCTTTTAATTGCAGAGGAGAGATTTGGAGTCATAGAGACCCCAGATCTCCCCATAAAGAGTACCTGCCATGTGCCTATTGCTGTCACAAGGATGTTTACATTCCTTGTGACGGCAATAAAAGTGCAAAAAAAAATTTAAAGAAACGGATTAAAAAAAATTGATTAAATAAAAATGTAAAGGGCCTCTGTCCTCCCATGCTCGCTCGCTCGCACACAAATGGCGATCAATCCACATGTGAGTTATCACTGCAAATGTCCGATGATGGGCAGTAATTCTAGTACCAAAACTCATCTGTAAATCTAAAGTGGTAACCTGTAAAGGCCTTTTAAAGCCACAAATGACATAAAATTTACTTAGTTTGTTGCTGTTGCACGGGGGTGCACAATTCTAAAGCAGCTGGGGTGGGATGAATTTTGGGGGAGTCTGTTTTTAGTCTTGCCCAGGGCAACGCAAAAAACAAAATGCACCACTGATGGGAAGCGTAGAATCTATTGCCAGTATCTGAGCATTGCACTTGGCCTTTCTATGTTGGTGGCATTTTTGCTCTGCTGGTGTTGGTGGCACCCTGAAGTCTGCAGTGTTGGGCTGATAAGCACTGGCTGTGTAGCATGATAAGCTTTCCCCCCATATTAAGCCTGTTGAAGAGAATGTGTTGGCAGCTATAGACAAGTTATCTAGTATAAAAATGTTGCAGTCTCTCTCCTGGCCAAGCATCCAGGGGAAAAAAAATGTTAACTGTACTATTTAGTGTGATACAGAAACTTGATCACATCTGTATTGCACAATTATAAATAAATATTTATGAAAGTCACATTATGCAATGACTTTGGAAAGTAAATGGGCAGTGCTGGACCCTAGTGTGGTCATATTGGTATTCATATCCGTAGTAGCCTCAGCACAGATTACCACTCCAAATAGTATTACTTCCATATGGGGTCAGGTAGAAGATCAAGAGGTATCCAATGCATTTCAGGGGTCCACACTTGCCCCTTTCATCAGTGCCTAAAAAGAAGCTCCAGTCTTTTTTTTTTTTTCTTCCAAATACTGTAGCTGCTGACTTTTAATATATTTACATTTTACTTGTCCACGGATCCAGTGGTGTCTCCTCCCGAGTGAATTCTTCCATCAGATTTGGATGCCGGCTCCGGTATCTTTACTAAGCCACCAGGCTTCACAGCCGGTTTCCTACTGTGCTTGTGCGAGTCTCGCTGTGTTTTCTGAATGGTCTCACCATCTTTTGGACCGTGTGTGTGTGTATGCCAGAAGGCAGCGGAGAGGAAGGAGGACAGGCCGGACTTACTCTTGTATCGCTGTGGCGATCTTACTTGAAAGTGAGAGTGGTACCCCCCCCCCACAAAGTGCCAAGTGTCGGGGGGGGGGCAGCAAACATGCAGAGCTTCCCGTTTTGGGTGGAGCTCTGCTTTAAAGAAAAGACAAAGTATATGTTAGGCCAGCGGCTAATGAGTCCTGTGCTTGATATTTTACCAGTCAAACTACTGCTAGCCAATGGCGCCCCCTTCTACTTCGTGTGCAACATTCACTGAATCAAAATGGTGCTGAGGGGAGCTGCTGCACACAGAAGCATTTTTATCTTCATGCATTAAGATTTAAAAAAAAAACAAAAAATTGACTTTAGAATAACTTTAATGTCCTCAGTGTTTACAAAAAAAAGCATTGATGATTTAATACTATAGCCCCAATCTCCTGCCCCCCATCTTGGAAGGACTAGAGCGTCTCGGGTTGGTCAGCGCCTGCAGGGTGAGTCAGTTTGGTCCATCCTGGAAGCGATGCACAAAGAGCAGGGGATTCTAATCGCCCTAATCCACTAGATCGGCTGTATGGGATCTCGCTACTTCTCCAGAAGCATGTACCATGGGGAAGGTTTACAGTATTCTCCTTTTTACAGGAAAAAAAAAATGAAGAAACTTTTCCATTGTTCCTATTTTTAAGCCCCAATGAAGTAGGAACATTTAGTTTCCTGAAATGTTTGCTTCATCTTCTACCTGACCAGACACAATTTTATTCCAATGTAAGGACTATTAGTTTCTGGTGTGGCACTTCAGTTATAGTAAATATGAAGTAAGAGCATATTTACCATTCGCCTGTTCCCCAAAGAGCATGCAGTCATACAGACACTAGTGCCAGTGTTTTGTTCGGTGTAAAGCATACACAATGCAAGAATAAAATATATGCAGGCAGTGGGAGAACAGTTGTGAGAGGGTCAAATCAAGACACCACATCCCATGAAAATATCAAAGAAAGACATGGGAAGGGTAACAAACCCTGGGATTTTAGAGGTGTCAAAATTAACATTAAATAAAACCGAATGGATATGATAAACACAGTTTATTGTTTAGCATATATAATTTAAAAAAAGAAAAGATTGAACAAACATGATTTAATCCCAAAGGACATGAAAGGCTCAACAGAGAGCCACAGCAAAACATGTATGACAGATGCCCAACATGTTTCACTCTCAATAGAGCTTCATCAGGAGCTATACAAGACATACTAAAAAAATAGAGAAATAATCTGTAAGGAATAAAGCATTCAAACAGTAATTCATTACATATTCATTGGAAAATAAGTACATTTTCAAAGAATATGTTATCATTTTGAAAACGAGGTAGAAGGGAAGTTTTGTAATAACAATATTGGATGCATATACAAAAACGGATGCAATTACATCAAATAATTGACAATGAACAACCAACTCGCCAATCTGGCCCACGTTCAATCCATATACACTAAATAAAAGATTTTTGTGATTTCATAGAAGATCTAATGAATCCAAACTATTGCCACTGTTTGTCCACACCAGGCCATTGATATCCAGGTCTGTCCAGAACATAGACACAGGCTATAGTAAATGGAAACGAGATTGCTAAATAAAGGGAATCATCCAATTGGCTGCAGCTAAAAAGCAAGCAGACCAATATATGCAGGCAGTGAGTCTGGGGAGTAGGGGAACCCAATGACTCAAGGCAAGAGCACTGTTCAACAAGCCTCTCTACTACCCATTTCTTTTTTTTCTTCTTCTTTTATTTGCCACATGAGCACAATTTATGAATTGTGAAGTAATGTGCTGCACTTGCACCAAACCCAGCATGTCATTCAGAGATAATTTGACATGAAACGGTCTAGTAGCCACTTTTCTGAAATGTGTGTTTGGCAGGGTGACAGGAAGGTGCTGGACTTGGTTGGGATTGTCCTGTGGGTTGGGATTGGCAGTTTTTGTATAGTTTGGTGTAGATCATGATCTTTTACAAATTGGGATAATTGCAAAATTAATGTTTAACAAATCCATATATGGGGTTTCCTTGAGGCTGGGTCCACACTGCCATGGTGCGGAGCGTCTCACGGCAGGGTTCCAGTGTGTCCCTTTTCAGACCAGAAGACACACAGGACTTCTGTGCAATTCGCACCGCAGCCGTCTCCATTGAGAGTTGGTCAGTTTCCTGACATGCAAATTGGATGAGGAGAAAACCCAATTGGCAATAGTGGGAACCCAGTCTCGGGCTGCATTCACGCAAGAGTGGCGATTTACTGACGTGTTTTTTTTTTTTTTTTGTGGTTTTAGAAGTGTATGAACAAGTTTTTAAGGCTTCATTCACAACTCAGCGCTTTGAATCGTGGGGCAGATATGTGTCACTTCCGCAATTTTATAGCGCACAAGTGTGAATGAGAAATTGCAGAATGCACATTTGAGGTTCAATTATTAATTATCTAAAATTGCGGCGCATCACATGAAGCTCGTCACCCCAAGAAACTTCAGGGGCTGCTTTTGGGTGACCTGCTTCATGAGATGCAGTTTGCCGCGATTGCAGCCCGACAGTCTTGGCAGAACCACATCGAGATTTTAGGTGCCATTCAATTGAATGGCATCTTAAATGTGCCTGCTGCGATTTTTCTCATTCACCCCCGAGTGCTTTGAAATCATGTGCGGAATTGTGGCAAATCTGCCCGTGTTTCAAAACGCTGAGGTGTGGATACAGTTTTGCCGTGTCAGGCATTTTTCTGTTTAGCCAATAAAAAGCACACGTGGAGGAGAGTAGGGGTGGAGAGCTGCTGTTTGAGCAGAAAATGAGTGACAAAACGCTCATGTCGCACATTTTCAGGCATTCCTATTGATGTCTATGGGCCCAATCTGAATAAAAAAAAAAGCTAATTTTTTTTGAGCGACGGGCATTTTGCTTTAGGCTACAGAACGCTCTGATGTGAACAGGGGCCATTAAAATAAATGGGATTTGACTTGTTGGGTGTTTTTAGAGTTACAAGCTGCAAGCAAAAAAATCTCCTCAGGTGTGAATACGGCCTCCGATAGACAGCAAGTCGTGGTCCATATACCGCGACCCATATCTGAATCTGCTGATTGGACAAGCGTTTTAACATCTTCTTTTGCGTTGGCTATGCAATTTTAATTGGCTAGATTTTTCATTTGTCAACTTGTCCATGTAGACAAAAGCATCTGTGGGTGGATCCCAACTTCATTGTCACGATCCTGCCCATGCCTGGACCGCCTCTGACGTCAGCAGACAGCGGACTTTAGCCTACTGTCTGCTGAAAACAGGTCACAGGAGTGCAAATTGATCTGCACTTCTGTGGTCCAAAGGAGTACAGCCAATTGAGCTTTGATTTTACTTCTCCTTTTTAAAGACATTGGGGTTGACTTACTAAAAGTAAATAGTTTGAATGGCAAGTGCAGCTGCTCTAGATCTGAGGGGAACATGCAAGGATTAGATCATGGGTGTCCAACCAATGACCCGGGGGCCACATGTGACCCGTGGAGCCCTCTCATGTGGCCTGAGACCCCCCTGCTTTGTGGTGGATTAAAATAGAATAAAATACTGTTATTAAAGGTAAGGTTATTGCTAAAATCGGTGTATATACTGTATGGGCATATTTGTTGTGCAGTGGTTACTGGGCTAATTTCAAACTGATCCATAGGTACAGAGAAGTGCACCTGCGGGTTACCTGCTCTGAGTCATAGACTTCTATTACCTGCAAGTTTGGTGCGCCATCTGAAAGTGCACCACACCTACAGGATATATTAGAAGTCTATAGCAAAGTGCAGCTAACCTGCAGGTGAAGTGTGCTGGACCTGTGATGGGGGTTAACAATCGTGCTTCAGTGTGAAAGCAGCCTTGGTCCCCTTTCACACAGTCAGTCCAGCCAAATCGGACCCTCAATTCACCTCTAAGGAGTGGAAGATGTAAATGGACTCGTCTGTTTCCAAACGCCTACCTCCAATACAATCCGTTCAAAAAAAAGAGTAGAGCGGGCTCTATAGAGCAGAGTGGGCTGCCTGCCATCCACATGCTCCACTCATTGTGGCCTGCAACCGGTTACCAAGTCGATTTAGCGGTCCCTGCTCTTCAAAAGGTTGGGCACCCATGGATTTGATCGGGGAGCTCCAAACTGCGGCACAAGGGCCAGATGTGGCCCTTTGCTAGCCTTTATCCGGCCCTTGGGGGAATTTTCCTCCCACTGATATGAGGCACTATACCTCCCACTGACACCAACAATGGGGCACTATTTCTTCCACTGACACCAATGATGGGATACCATCATTGGATGCCATTGGATACCAAGGATGCCCTTTGTTTCAAAAGGTTGGGCACCCATGGATTAGATGATGGAACCAGCAGAGCCTCCCCTTGAGCTCTAGAGCCACTACACTTGCGGTGCACCTCTAGTGCACAGTATATTTGCCGCCCTATTGTGTAGCGATTAATATGAAAATCGCTTGTACATGATTTATGTAGCCCCAACAGTTTGCGCAGCACTTTACAATGTAAAGGTAGACAGTACAGTTACAATGCAAGAGGGCCCTGCTCATTGGAGCTTACAATCTAATGATGAGACTGCAGTTTAACATTGTCATTGGTGATCATATTTTTGAATACCTATTCATAGCCCATGCAGCATATTATCTTTTTATTCGCTTCAGAGCCCCATAAAAGTGATTGGGATCTTGTTAACATGAAAGCTGATCGCCATGTTGTAAAAAAAAAAAAAAAATCAATACCAAGCTCCCAACAGCACTCATGAGCTTGTTTTAACCCTTGAATACAGGATGTTTATAGATGCACCTTAGTAGACAAAGGGGTCAAAGCCCAACTCCAGGAATTACAAAACTACCCTTGCAGTCGGGGAGGGGGTTGTTTGTTTAGGGCAGGGGGCGCACTGCAAGGATTAAATGCTTAACACTCGAGGATAAGGAGTGAGATGCACCACCACCTCTTCTAAAAGCACTTGTTGTGTCTGTTTAGTGTCACTCTGAGTTGTCGAGGAAGAGGAGATAAATGCACTGCTTTTGGGTGAAGAGTTGGCGACATGTGCCGTACTGCTTCAATCGGTGGTGTGACATTTTCTAGGCCAGTATTTTTAATTGCTACCACCAGATATTGGTCTATAGTGTTCTGTTAGAGTCGGGCTAAATAAAGTTGTAGGTTCACTCTACTCTAAACATGCCCCTTTGGAGGGTGCACAGGCCTGTAGGTTGCTTTTAAGGTTAGGGGACTTTTATTGGTGGTTAAACTCATCAACAGTACATCAAATTTTCTTTATGGGCAAAAGTTGTTCCGCTGCTCTACCCTGGATGCCCATGATGCAGTAATGGTGGCCTTACCCTCTGCCTCTATTGGTATGAGACCGCTCCAGGAGCACAGTGTGTGAACATGCACCATTTTACTAGGGTCCCTCTGAATGGATAGAGGACATAGGACATTCTAGGGGAGGGGTTCTGCAAGGGTTCTAATTTTATTTTTTGTAATTCCAGGTTGGTTAGGGTTTTAAAGTGTTTGACCCATTGTATAGCATTGTTTAACCACTTCAGCTCCCCCTCATGAGCAGCTTCTGCCTGTTCACTTCCTGGATTTACATAGAGGCACACCTATAACCCTGCAGCTCTTATTGGTCCTCTTATGACTCGACCCCCCCCCCATCCAAAACCCCTTGGTCACATATATCTGCAGTATTTTGTTATCTTATTTCATTGAGCCAAGTCTTCTCTAATAGCTCTCTTCTGAACAGTTCCTCTGTTAGCCTGAGAACTCCTTACATATTTTTTTACTTTTTAGACCAGGGGTCTCCAAACTACGGCCCTCCAGTTGTTCAGGAACTACAGTTCCCATCATGCCTAGTCATGTCTGAATGTCCGTTTTACAATGTCTCATGGGACGTATAGTTCCTTAACAGCTGGAGGGCATAGTTTGGAGATCCCTGTTTTAGACAAAAGCAGCCTGAATCTTTTGTCAAAGGAGATTGCTAAAATAGATTAGCAGGGAGCAACTTCTATTACAAAACAGCTCTGAGAGTCTCTGCCAATGGTGAGAGGGGTGTGCTTGTGCTCCTTTCCTCCAATCAGCAATGTTGGCCATCTTGGCTGTATGCCCATACATTTCACTCTGTTAACCAGGAAGAGAAAATCTCCTAACACAATCTCAACTTTCTAAACGGTATATAAATGTGAAGACAGCAGATATACATGTAAAACCTATGTAGGGGGATTTGGTTTATCTGTGTATCATCTGAGTCTGTTCAATTTAAGGTTACCTTTACTTTGGCTACTTCAAAACAAATCCTGAAGCTCTTTTGTAGTGTTCTAGTCTGCCTATTACAGATGCAGAAAATGCCAACTGAAATTTCACCCCTCTTTAATTTTCAGCGAAATGGACCAGTCAACCGTCACTGAGGAACCAACTGAAACAGAGGATCAAACGCCCGTGGTAGACTCCGAGAACAAGTAAGTCTTAACGCTGAGATTTCATCTGCTTACATTTTGCCTCCCTGGTTCATTCTCCAGCACTTCTCATGAAAAGAAGTTAAAGCTTTTTTTCCCCTCTTATTACATAACCCTTGTTAGACCTAATTCATCACTGGGTCTTTGTTTTCTGTGCAATGGGGGCAGATCATGGATAGTGGGAGGGGCTACACGTATCTTCCTGAAAATAGCATCTGATTCTGAGCCTTTGTGTTTAAAAACTTAGTGAAGTGCACCCACATTATTATTTTTTTTATTTTTATGCCACCCATTCTGCTGCTACAAATGAAATACTCAAAAGCGGGTTAGTATTTAATGTTGCCGTCTTTAACATCATTTTTTTTTTTTTTTTCCATTTTAATTTTGTTTTCTGCTTCCATCTTGATTGTGGGCATGTGAAACCCACTAGGACTCTTTTGGGATAAGGTGCTACTGGCTACTCAGCATGCACCTCCCAATTTCTCATGCTTGCGCATTCTACACAGGACCATGGTGCAGAAATAGTATCTGGTTGCCGTCACAACGGGTGGCGACGGAGGAAATGCCCGCCCCGTTGTGGCAATGCAATTCAATCCTGTGGCCATGCCCACTGACTCCTGGGAATGATGACCCACATCTCCTAGGAGCAGAGGCATCGCTGGAAATTTATGTACATAGCCGTGGCCTCGAAGGTGGCAGGAGACACCCTAGCAACAAGCCACACACGGTAGGCAAAAAATAATTGCCTAATGTTGTTCAACTTGCAGGAATGTACTGATAAAGATTATATTATGAGTGGAACTCCGCTTTAAATCCAATAGATGAAAGGGGGTGGGCCGGGGAGGAAAGGGCTAGATCATCATGGGTAGGAAAACTTGGGATGCCAGCTGTTATGAAACTACAAATCCTATGAGACATTGCAAGACTGACAGCCGCAGGCATTACTCCCAGAGGCATCAGCATGATGGGTATTTGTTGTTCCATCAGAACCGGAGTGCTGACGTTACCCAAGTCTAGGCAAATCATAGATGTCCTCCAGCCAGGAAATTAAGTGCACTTTATCTGACTTGCTTCTAATGAAGCTCATTGTCTAGTAATGCCAAAAGAAGTCATTTCAGTATTTTGAGAAGAGCCTGAAAAACTGCAAGACTTAATGTAAGTCTTACCTTGCCTAGCTCTGCACCTGTCTCCTGCCAGCTTTAACACTATGAACCGAGTGATCAAACGCCACAAACTGCTCAATTCTCACAGCGACCTGAGCAGGAATCTGCTGACTGTCAGTCAGCAGCTATTTGCTTGGCCCCTCTCGCTCACTGGAGCGCTGGGCTGTGGAGGGGGCGGAAGTGGCCAGCTCAGACTCCGCAGCTCTCTGAGCCGGATTTCGGTCCAGGCATGTGAGTGAATCCCAACTTCATTGTTCCGATCTTGCATGAGACTGGACTGGCTCTGTGATGTCGGCTAACAGCGGGCTTCTGTGATTCACAGAAGTACAGCCAAACAAGCTGTGGTTGTACTTCTCCTTTTAACAACATTGGGGTTGATTTACAAATAGTAAATCTCTAGTTGCTCTAGATCTGAGGGGAACATACAAGGAAGATAAACTGCATTTTTGCTTGCACATGATTAGATCAAAATCTGCAGCTCCCCCCTTCCTCATTGCTGCGGCGCTCCCTCTCCCTCCTCCTCCTCATTGCTGCAGCGCTCCCTCTTCACCCTCCTCCTCCTCATTGCTGCAGCGCTCCCTTTTCACCCTCCTCCTCATTGCTGCAGCGCTCCCTCTCCACCCTTCTCCTCCTCCTCATTGCTGCAGCGCTCCCTTCTCCTCCTCCTCCTCCTCCTCCTCATTGCTGCAGCGCTCCCTCTCCACCCTTCTCCTCCTCCTCCTCCTCATTGCTGCAGCGCTCCCTCTCCACCCTTCTCCTCCTCCTCATTGCTGCAGCGCTCCCTCTCCACCCTTCTCCTCCTCCTCATTGCTGCAGCGCTCCCTCTCCACCCTTCTCCTCCTCCTCCTCCTCATTGCTGCAGCGCTCCCTCTCCACCCTTCTCCTCCTCCTCCTCCTCCTCATTGCTGCAGCGCTCCCTCTTCACCCTTCTCCTTCTCCTCCTCATTGCTGCAGCGCTCCCTCTCCACCCTTCTCCTCCTCCTCCTCCTCCTCCTCCTCCTCCTCATTGCTGCAGCGCTCCCTCTCCACCCTTCTCCTCCTCCTCCTCCTCCTCATTGCTGCAGTGCTCCCTCTCCACCCTTCTCCTCCTCCTCCTCCTCCTCCTCCTCATTGCTGCAGTGCTCCCTCTCCACCCTCCTCCTCCTCCTCCTCCTCATTGCTGCAGTGCTCCCTCTCCACCCTTCTCCTCCTCCTCCTCATTGCTGCAGCGCTCCCTCTCCACCCTTCTCCTCCTCCTCCTCCTCATTGCTGCAGTGCTCCCTCTCCACCCTTCTCCTCCTCCTCCTCCTCCTCCTCCTCCTCATTGCTGCAGTGCTCCCTCTCCACCCTTCTCCTCCTCCTCCTCCTCATTGCTGCAGCGCTCCCTCTCCAACCTTCTCCTCCTCCTCCTCCTCCTCATTGCTGCAGCGCTCCCTCTCCAACCTTCTCCTCCTCCTCCTCCTCATTGCTGCAGCGCTCCTCTCCACCCTTCTCCTCCTCCTCCTCCTCATTGCTGCAGCTCTCCCCCCCCCCTTCCTTCTCATTGCTGCAGTGCTTTTCCCTTACCCCCCTCTGCAAGGATTTAAATGCTTAACACTCGAGGGTGAGGAGTGAGATGCAGTACCACCTCTTCCAAAAGCACTTGTTGTGTCTGTTTAGTGTCACTCTGAGTTGTCGAAGAAGAGGAGATAAATGCACTGCTTTTGGGTGAAGAGTTGGCGACATGTGCCGTACTGCTTCAATCGGTGGTGTGACATTTTCTAGGCCAGTATTTTTAATCTCTAGACAGATATCTTGTTTATAGTGGGGTTGTTTTTTTGTTTTTCTGGTGATCAGTATACAAGTTTGCTGCTTATTTGGTTGTATTGTGAAGATGTTCCAGATATCTATATAGGCTCTTCCTTCACCAGCCAGCATGTTGAGACATATGGGATCACTGTCCTCATTCTGTGACTTTTCTGTTGAAGGGAAAACGAGGTGGAAGAAGGAGGACCCAAGGAAGAAGGACCCAAGGAAATGACCTTAGATGAATGGAAGGCAATGCAAGACAAAGCACGCGCCAAAGTTGAATTTAACATCCGAAAACCAAACGAAGGCGCCGACGGCCAGTGGAAGAAAGGGTTCGTTCTTCACAAATCTAAGAGTGAGGAGGTAATGAGCGAGGAGGTAATGATCTGTGCTACACACATGGTAGGCCTTATGGTTTTTTATTACATTGATTGCTGTGTGCTTACGGACAAGCTGCTCCGGAAGTCTGACATTCTGAAATGATTCTTCATAGGACTCGGGGGCAGATTACTACTATGCCAAAATCAAGCCGAATGAGATTCTAGCCAGGAGCAGCTTGTTCTAAATGCTTGCTTGTTTGAAGATTTTGCATGAGGTGTCGGGCTTCCAATCTGCTTGTGCTATTCAGTTTAACCACTTGCCCACTGGGTACTTTCACCCCCTTCCTTCCCAGGCTAATTTTCAGCTTTCAGAGCTGTCGCATTTTGAATGACAATTGCGCGGTCATGCAACACTGTACCTAATATGAAATTTTAATCATACCCCCCCCCCCCACAAATAGAGCTTTATTTTAGTGGTATTTCATCACCACTGGATTTTTTGCTAAACAAAAAAGACAGAAGATTTTGATTTTTTTTTCATAGTTATAAAATTTTGCAAGCAGTTCGGTTTTTTTTTTTTTTCTCTTCTCCCTCCTTAACTGGTGTGCACTGATGGGTGGGCAAATGTTGGGACCGATGTCCCTTTAACAGAAGCCGTTTATCCGCTTTATTCTTTTCTCCTCCCACTGTCACCATGAGGGGTAGCCGATAACCTACTTCTGTTTACATCATGTGATCAGCTGTCATTGGCTGACAGCTGATTACCTGGTAAAGGGCCACTGTGATTAGCCCTTTAGGCATCTTTCACATGATCGGGCATTTGTAGCCGCCTGTCCATTTTTCTGTTTGTTCCCACTGCAAGGATTTAAAATGCTTAACACTTAATGATTAGTAATGATGAGTAAGATGCACCTCTTCTAAAAGCACTTGTTGTGTCTGTTTAGTGTCACTCTGAGTTGTCGAAGAAGAGGAGATAAATGCACTGCTTTTGGGTGAAGAGTTGGCGACATGTGCCGTACTGCTTCAATCGGTGGTGTGACATTTTCTAGGCCAGTATTTTTAATCGCTAAACCGATATCTTGTTTGCTATGGGGGCTCCCAACCCGACTCTCTTAATTCCAATCACACATGGAGCTTGGCCCTACTCTCTCCAGCCAATGAGGGGTAAGACCTGGGAGAGCCGCTGCTCTTGTGCACTTCTCTGGGGGGGCTGCACACAAGGGGGTGCTAGGTAAAAAAAAAAGAAAAACCTTCAGCCTTTACAACCACTTTAAGGTGGACATTAGTTGGCACTATCTGATGACTGCATTTACAGAAAAAAAACTGCTCAGATAAGTAGTCTTGTGATGGATTGCACATGGCAGGGCATTCATGCATAGGCCTACCTATAGACACAATGTATAAGGAGAGAAGTATAGCCAAAGCTTGTTTGTACTTCTATGGGTCACAGCAGTGCAGCTCGTTTTGCTCTCCTGTTTAGAGCAGAGAGCGGACTGAAGTTCTTTGCTGGGGGAGCTGTCAGAACCGAGCCATCGGTGATCTTCGATCGCTCAGTTCTCGTTGTAGAGGCGCCGTGGGACAGATGCAGCATCAGACCGATGCTGTATCCACCTAGGCAAGTATGATTCCCCAAAAACATGTATAATTCCTTTACCGCTCTACTTGAATGGAATAGCCACTTATCAGAACCTTTTTCATAACCACTAACTGCTGAGACCAAGTCTTGCTCTAACCACATTGCAATGTACGTTTTTTTTGAGTAGATGGGATACATGACCACGTTTCGCTTTTCCAGGTTCACGCTGAGACTGAAGGTTTGGATCACCATTTCCGTAAGCCTGCAAATGACATCACTTCCCAACTTGAGATTAATTTCGGAGATCTTGGCCGCCCCGGCCGCGGCCGCGGTGGTGGAAGAGGTGGCCGCGGACGCGGTGGAAGGCCAAGCCGCGGCGGTAGAACCGATAAGGTAATTCCGCCAGCTGTGTGCTCGGACGTTGAGCCTGATCTGTGGAAACTAGAGGTAAATAAAAGATTCTTTATTACTTGCCCACTCATTGTATTCTCTCTGTCATTTCTTCTACTGCTGGGCAGAAAACTAAAGCTGACCCTGACTGCTTTACTCTATATTTCCACTTTTTCTTTGCTTATGTTGTCAAAATGCATAATAATTTACTCTTTTACACTCTCAATTCTTTAATGTGTAATACATTTTTTGTTATCTGCAATACCTAAACATTTTTCTATTTTATTTACAAACACCCACTGATCTTCCAGAAATCCTCAACTACAATCTCACACACAGTAATGTCCGCTTGTATCCTCTGCTGCACTACAGCTCTTTCCCCTTTTGAGGTGTTCTGTAGTCTAGGGCTGCAACTAACGATTATTTTCATAATCGATTAGTTGGCCGATTATTGTTTCGATTAATAGCATAATGGCCTTAATTAAAAATGAGCATTTAAAAAAAAATTTGGCCCAATTTTGTTGTTGGGCAGATTACAAAACACAAATTGCCGCAGAAACAAATGACATGCTTTTCTGCAGCTTCTCCATTGAAGTATATTGAACAAAAAAAAAAAATCGTACCGTTTTGCTCTTTCCTTTCTTGTGAAAAAGAAAAATAGTACTTGCTCTTTCCAAATACGCAGCAGCTGGAAAAAAAATCCTGGATGTGAACTTGTCCCATAGGAAAACATGTAAATGAACTGTAGTGTGTTTCTGCAAAAAGCACCAAAACACAGAGGTGTGAACCCGGCCTGAGAAGTTTAGTAACATACTGGGGTTAAAAAACAAAAATAAGTACAAATAGAGCAAATAATTGTTACTGTAAGGGGTTAATTTTTTTTACTGTGGGACAGTGAAAGTAATATTTACAGTAGTGATTTGCTTTTTTTTGTACTATAAAAGGCTAATTTTTCGTTTTTTAACCCGATTATGTTACTGGCCGATTAATCGATTATGAAAATTGTAATCGATTAGTTGTTTCGGTCCTACTGTAGTCCAGCAGAGAAGTCACCTGACAAGCCTTTCACTGCAACTCAGGCAGTGTCTTGTCAGCCGAAACGGCAAGTTAGAAGTCAATGGATTTCTGGCAGATCAGAAGGTATTTGCTTTCACAGCATTTTTTTAGAGACACAAATTATGGGGGGAAATATACATGTTTAGTAGATGTACTGAATGTTTTTTAAGACGTTTTTTCAGATACTTAAAAAAAAAAAATATATGAGACTCCTAGAAGTTGGTCATGGCTGGGGTGTCCTATGGCTGGTATAATCCAATTGGTTCCTTTTCTCAGGAGCAGAATGCTTCTGTCTGTTGGTAGCAGCCACATGACCCTCAAGCAGAGGTTCTGAGTCGTAATACTGGAGTGGTAGGGAAGCATGGAAAATCATTTTGATACGAAGGTCTTCATTAACGATTTGTAAAATATCAAATTTGTGTCACTGCCATCATTGCAATGTTTGATGCATCTTGCCCATTATGCTCCTCCACTCCCAGCTGCTATGTCCCTGTGCCTCTAAAGCAGTGTTCACGTGTGGCTGCGGTTTGGAGTCCGGAGTCCAGTGCGTTTCTGCTCACCTATTAGGTGCAAATTGTTGCCTGAATTTGCACCTGAACCGGTGTCTTGTCGAGCTGGTTCCTGCCTCGACTGCACAGGCGCAGTAGGAGGCCACGAAAATCTTCAAAGCCTCAACAGCTGATTGTCAGCTTAGACGAGCTTGCTCCTGATGCCTGTTTATACACATCGCTCTATAGTACACGCCGCTCTACACAGCAAGAGGCGGATGTGATATTGAGCAGTGTTTTGATTGGTTATCCATGCCGCTCTATACAGCAAGAGGCGGATGTGATATTGAACAGTGTTTTGGTTATCCATGCCGCTCTGTACAGCAAGGGGTAGATGTGAGACGTCTATTTTATTGAGAAAAAACATACCCCAAAAAAGGACTGCTCGGTATCGCATCCACCCCTTGCTGTAAAGAGCGGCGTGGATAACCATTAAAAAAAACACTGCTCAATACTCCGCCATCGGGAGCAAGCACGTCTAGGGCTGATGAACAAGCTGTTCCCGCTCTGAGTTTTCCATCGGCTCGGATTGCGCCTGCGCACTCTGGAAGGAACCAGCTCGCCAGAACACTGGACCTAATAAAATGCACAGGACCCTTCTTGAAACGAAGCCGTGGCTGTACGTGACATGTGAGCTGGCTCCTTTTGAGAGCCATTCACATATGTGAATTTGATGCGGTTTAAAATGCATCTGATCCGCATATATGTGAAACAAGACTAAAGGGAGACATAATTGAAGTGATAGATGAAGATATTGCATAGGAGTGTCAGATGCTGAAGATTTTAGAGGTTTTGCAAGTGAGCAAAGATAAAATATAACTGAGGTGTCAATGGGAATTATTGATTGTGTTACGTAAGGCAGTTTTTTCTAACTTTTTTTTCAGTCTGATGCCCAGGTCTCTAAGGCCCCTTTCACATAAATGTTCCGATCGGGTCCGCCTGTATGTTTTTCAGGTGAGCCAGATCGGACCATCCATGGCTCTCAATGGAGTGGGTCTGCTGGCATCCGGGCGGCCAAAAACAGACGGATGGAAATCTGTTCCCTATCCATCTGGCGGTTGGATGGAAAAGCACAGGCAGTCTGTTTCCATCAGACCGCCCCCTAGAGGAGAGTGGGCTGTGTTGACACGGACCTGTTATATCCGCCTGCTCAGCGGAGCAGTCCTCCACATGTGAAAGGGGCCTAGACAGTAAGCTGTATGTGAAAGTAACAAAACATTTGTTGACATGGAGGTTTACATTTATCGGTGAAGTCATTTACAGCAGGATTTGTATAAAATGACTGGCAGATCACTTATAAAAAGTGTAATTTGCTTTGTCAGTTTGCTAGAAACATGCTCTGCTTTATGGAACTTGGTTCAATTCTTGACTCCGTCTCATAATTGAAGAGGAATCCCCTCCATCCACCAGCACAGTGACTTGGTGGCTGGCCCATCTGCCTTGCAGCACTGGGGTCGTCGGGTTGAATCCTGTCCAGGACATGATCTGCATCGTTTGGATATCCTCCTTGTGCTTGTGTGGATTTTCACCCACAGTCTAGTCGGTGATTTAATTTTCTCCTCTTGGAAGAACTGATCTTGGACAGGCCATACACGGCGCAAATTTATTTCCTGCAGTCATGGGTTGCAAGAAAGAAATGTGCACAATCCCCCATCAACACAGACGGTGCTGACAGGGAAATCCCTCATGCCGAGACACTGGGACTGATTTACTAAAACTGGAGGGTGCAAAATCTGAAGTTCTGTATAGAAACCAATCGGCTTCCAGCTTTTATTGTCAAAGCTTCATTGTACAAGCTGAAGTTAGAAGCTGATTGGCCACTATGCACAGCTGCACCAGATTTTTGCATTGTCCAGGTTTAGTAAATCGCCCCCCATTGTCTGCTCCAGGTGGGGGAGGCCATGGAGAAGACCATGATTATTGCTAGCGGCAAAAGCAGCCATTAGAGCCAATCGTAAGCGAATCCGGCAGGCTGCTTGTACCCAAGTTTATCGCTCAACTTGCTACTTTTAGCCTGCCCATTAACCGGTTTGAATCTCAGCTGGTTCCTGCTGAACTGGCTGAGCTTCGAACCATGCATGGCCAGCCTTGGTGTGTGCATGCATGTGAGATGGGGATAGTAAGATACTTGGGGGGGGGGCAGGTACTAATGTGAATGTACAGTATGTAAATGCTGCATAAATTGTTGTCACTATATACATGCCTGTAGTAAGCTGGGCTCTGACATGTAATGGTAATGCTGATATATATATTTTTTTTATATACTGTATTTATTGGCGTATAACACACACCCTAACTATACGAGGGGAGTTTTAGAAAAACTTTCCACAGCCCCCTGCATATAACACGCAGGCTCTATTTTAAGGGTAAAAAAGTGAGTGTTATACGCCAATAAGTACAGTATATGTCTATTAGGCCTATTTGCATGCTCTATGTGCTTTTACTGTCCACAACCCAATTCTGTATAACCATTATTCCTTTGTTCCTGCAGTCAAGCGTCTCTGCTCCCGACGTAGACGACCCCGAGGCTTTCCCAGCTCTGTCGTAAACTGGATGGCTAAAGTCCACCCCTGGTGCCCTCGTGGCTCCCCTTTCTACGAGGCTTGCATGCTTAAGGATCCTAAACAACTACAAATTTAAGAGACTGTCGCTCATACCATTCACACCTATGGACTGAATTTTATCTGTTTTAAACAAATGGACTTCTCTCGCTACACAGGAGCAACCATACGGTAGTTGAGTTTTGTATTTAGATACGTACTGGTAGCAAGGGACGTTTTCATAATTTTTTTCCAGAGATTCAGCATTCTTCATGGATACTTTTTTTGTATGGCTGCTTGAAAATATGCGTTTCCGAACTTGAAATATAGGTGTGGACAGTGTGTACCAGTTAACGTTTTCACTTCATCTGTGTTTTTATTCCTAAACTTAATTTTTTTTTTCAGGCTTTAGTTTCTTGTATAACATAGAATTTTATTTTTTATTTTATTTTTGGAATTGGTTTCAGTTTAAGTCTTGTCACCTACCCGGCTTCTTTTTCTTACAAACCAAAAACGTATTGGCCGTTTATAACTGATATACCTAATTTCAATTTGGGAAGGTCATTTTTATTTTTCAGCATTTAGCGGTTGGTACTGGTGATGGTGATCTTTAATATCCTTAATACCGGGGGTGGACAAATTCCTATAGGATTCTAAGCACCACCCAATAACGGGCTTTCACTGATTTTTTTTACCCACAGAAGAGGCCAAGAAAGGCCCCATTTGTAATCTGTAGGTGTTCTGTGGGCCCGGCTTTTCCTAGGATTTGTCAACAAATTGCCAGCTTCCGTGCTTGCTTTCGTGTGGCGCAGTCCTGCAGCTTGTCCTTTTTTTAATACTACTTTCTTTCTGCCGCCAATAGCTGTAAAATGCGAATCGTAACCAACAATGGAGCAGGACGAGCGTTATAAAAGAAATGTTTTTACATTTTTATTTTATTTTTCGAAGATGGCCGCACCAATGATTCCTAACTGGCAGCCTGTAAACAATTCTTGCTGTAAAAAAAAAAAAAAATGCTGCAGCCCTTGTATTAGGAAATGGGTTGTATGAGGAGCACTGGGGTGGAACGTTAATCCATTTAAGGCAGATAACGGGGCTTCACATTACAAATCCCAGCATGCCCTGGTAGAAAATGCAGTTCCCTCGTAACAGCTTTTGAGGACACACTATTGCCTGGAGTGCTTGAAAGCCCTCTTTTAAAAGTGGAATAACTTATATCATGTTAATGGTGGGAGGTGGGGGGGATTGTGTTTTTTTGACATGGAACACCTCTCCTCCATATCAGTTTGAAATAAAAAAAAAAAAATCTGATTTTTCTGCTTTTTTTCGGTTTCACTGGTTGACAACTGAATGTTCCCTTTTGCAGGGGATATTACACAAGTCTTGCTCCCCTTAGGGTTTATTTTTTTATAGATTATTTAAATTGTTCCTACGATTTAAACAAAAAAACTGACCACTTTGAAAGCAAAAAAAAGATGCGACAGGATTATCTAAAGTTTAAAAAAAAAAAATACACAAAAAGAATAAAAAAGAAAAGCATAAAAAAAGTTGTCTACAGTGTTTGTTAGGATAAGATTTGTCATTTTATTTAATATTCTTTTTACACTTTTTAGCAGGCTTTGAAATTTGTAGGTTCTTATCTAAGTAGGTAAATTGAAGACAAATATTATTGCCCTATTTTTATAAAAAAAAAAACGTTGTACAGTCGACAAAAATATCAAAACGGTGTGTACCGAGAAAAGGGAGGAGGGCAGGGCTGTCTGCTCTCGGCATACTTGCGGTGAGGGGGGTACACTGTTAGTTGTACATGGTCTTTCCAGCATTGGCATGTCGGTAGCAATCTGTTCAAAGGTTTTATTTTTTTGTTATTTTTTCTTTTTTGACCGACCGGCCATGATGAAATTATTTTGTATCAGATATAATTTTACTTTGAATCTACAAACCAGATGTATTATAACTTCTGCACATTAACCTTCTAGATGAAATAAGCCTTCACAGAAAGGGAGGCAAGTTTTCCAGTGGTGTATGTCTTGTTTAGGGTAGGTTGTGGGGGGTGTTAGGTGCAGTTCAGTAAAAGATGTGCTCCCCCTGGGATAATAAAGTACGCTTCGTAAGTAAGAAATGGATTCCAAAAATTGTCACCAAGAAGCTAAAAAAAAAAGTTGGTTGATAATTCAGGCATCTCTTGATTCAATGTGCATGCACTTCTGCTGGGTGACACGGCCATTATAAGCCTAAAATTCAAATTAAGATTTATGTAAGAGGGATCCTTATACCAAAATGCATGTAGGACCGGTCTACTGCCTTTGGAATGTTACTAAGACCAGGAGCTGGTGGTGACGGCTCATCTCTGTGGGGGGTACGCAATGAGCACGCTTCCAGGACAAAACTACGACACCTGCATGGAATAAGGCCCAAGGGAGAAGGGATTAGTGTAGGTAAAACCAAAATCGATCTGTTTGGCATCTTGTCTCACTGTATAATGTTGAAACGTGTTAACAAAAAAAAGAAGGAAAAAAAAAAAATCTTACCTGGATATCCTGTCGGTAACAATTTTCTGTTGCAGGCAGACAATGCTATACCACTGGCTGCTTTTGGGTTTTTATTTTTTAGTCAACAAAAACCTGTGTCAATGTACACATAGGTTTTTAGCAGAGTTTAGGAGCCGCCCCATTTAAAGTGAGCTTCAACCTCCCTCTCCTGGACACAGAAGAATCACATTCAGGATGGGAACCTTTTGACCGTCGGCAAAAGCAAAATGTGAAAAACCATGCCACGATTTTGTTGCGTTTAAACGTAGGCCAGTGTACATGAAGCCCAATGCAGGCCATAAAATTTCATCCCATGCCGGTAATTTTTATTTTCTTGTGTACATCTCTTACATCTGTTTTTTTTTCTTCTTCTCACACGATTCTCCCATAAACTAAAGCTTAGAATTTTTTTGTTTTCCAAACACGTCCGATCACTCAAATTTGATGGTCGCATGAAAATAGTCTGATGTTGCGGCCCCAAAATGGTGTAAAGTCGAACGAAAATTATTGGATAAGATTTTCGAAAGACAATTTGTTTGCAGTTCGACCCATGTACGGCTGACATTAGAGCGCACACAGCTGCTGCTTTTAATTGGCTGTTTACCAGCCCTTTTGAAAGGGCACACATGGAAAGTTGATGATAGTGCTGTTGATTCCAAGGCAGTGGTTTACTTTTGTCAGCTTGTAACAGGAAGCGCTATTACTGCCAGGATTTCTAGGTGAGAATTAAAGCAACCAATTCACAAAGCAGAAATCCAGGAATTTGGAAACTTTGCAGAAAGTGCAGGCACCCTATGAGTTAAGTTTAATTGCATGTATGTCCCCTTGAGGGACTTATTGCAATAAGCTTTTGACAGGTTGATTGCACTCCCTAAAAGGATACACTGGACACTCGGGCAATGAGAGAAGCACACAGAGCAGCATTGGCTGCCCATTTACAGAAGCCTTTGTATTTTGTGAATACTCCTTCTCATAATACAAGGGCTTCTGTGAAGGGGCAGGCATAGCAGTTCTAGAGATTCGGCTCCTTGACGTGAAAGGTAAACCCTTTTATCGGTTTCAGCCAAGGAAGCTGCCATCTTGGCCTCTTTAAGGCCTCATTCACACTTGGCGTACTCCGTCGCAACAAAGTCTGCCTGCACCTGCCGGCTCAGCAGGAGATCTGTCCGCAGGTCTCCACTGAGCCGACGGATGACAAGCTCCTCTGCTCACTGAGCGAGGCGGGGCTTGTCGGGCACCGCTGTGTCCTATGGAGCGATCTGATGAAAACGGCCAGCATGTCTGTTTTCATCAGATCTTACCCGATCCGCATAGATGGGGACATGGCCCCCCATACGGCTGTTTTTTTAGCGGATCAGGTCGGATGTCGGTGGACATTTCTCCACTGACATCAGACGCTCTATAGTGATGCATGGAGCGGCCGTTCAGGTCCGCCTGAAAAACTTGACAGGTGGACCTGAATGGATGTAAGTGTGACTGAGGCCTTAATCTTCAACTGCCATGATGCTGCACATGTGATCAGTTAGGATACCAGCCATTGCATGGTTTGATGGCACAACCAATGAGACGGCTCTATTTCCAGCATGTGCTGGAAACTTATTTTTTTCTTTAATCTATGTGTTTATGTCTGCTTTAAGGAACTGAGACCACAATGAGTGGTGGTGCCTGAGCTCCGGAAATGATCTTCCTGGGGTATAATAAACTGGTCAGATGTGAATATCGGAGATAAGTCCAGGAGGTGGCAGGCTACTGCCTTAGAGTTCAACTCCATGGTATGTCTGCAGATTTGATAAAGTAGCTGAATTTCTAGAATTCAGCTTTAGGAAAACTATATACATTGAGGCATGATGCCATTAATATCTAAAAAAAATAAATACATAAATATAGGTTTACTGCCACTTAGACATATGTGCAGTGCAAGGGTCTGCCTGCCTGCCTGCCTGCTTGCATGGATTATTAGGTAGAGGACTGCACACTTTGAGTCCAAAAGAGATTGTATAAAGATTGTACAATAAAAGGTGCATGGCCAGCTTTAGGGTATCTATGCAAAGCTGATAAGTAAAACTGTTTGATCCTCTCTTGCATTAATTTGGATGCAAAAGGATTTACTATAGTAGTATAAGATTCACAATTTATCAAACGCAGTGGTTTTTGTTTTACATGCTGGAAAAGCATTACGTGAAGTTTGCTCGAATGTTACAGGATCACATTAGGCAGCACATGGTTCAGGTGAGGAGTCTTCCCTTGGTGACAATGCCGCCGGTGTATGGCCACCCTGAGGGCAGAGTCTGTTTTACTACAGGTCAGGAAGGTAGCTCCAGGAATTTTTGGTTCTACTGAGCTCCTGGAACATGTGTGCATTTTGTTTTCTTTGGTTTTATGGCCCGATGTAAAAAAAAAAAAAAAGACTGATCTGTGTGATGGCCGAAAGCTACAACAAATTCACTTGGACAATTTTTTATTTTTCCCTGCCGTTTTGAAGCCTGATAATCTCGGTGTGAAGATGAGAAATGCCCTCTCTGCAAATAAAATGTATTTGAATGGTGGGCAAAAAAACAGAAACAAAACCCATCTGGCTCAGTCTGTGTTTCATAGTTGTAAATTTGCCTCTAAAGTCCATTATATGTGTGAACTGAAACTGTGAAGCCAATCTGTCTTTGGTGGATGCTTATTGAATTAAAGGTTAATTTTCATGCTCTCACCGGTCTCATGAGAGATACTGTTGGCAGCTTTTATTTTTACCTCAAAACAAGAAAAACATCTAACTTTTAGGGAAGGCTCAAAAATAAGAAACGCCATGGGAAGGAAGAACCTCAACACAGCAAGTTCAATAGAAATACCGGAATATGCAGCACACTTCCAAACGTTGGCCTGGGTCCTCTGTCAAGCAAAGCTCTTACCAAGTCTACATTTAGGCCGGTGCAATTTGTATCGTCAGGAATTGGGTTCCGGCTGCGGTTAAAGCTGATCTTCACGGTATCTGAGCAGCACAAAAACATGAATACCTTTTTACAATTCACAGCAAAAATCCCATCCATTCAGCATTTCTGACCACCTTTAATTAATGTAGCATTTACTTCCTGGAATCCATCTTTGGCGCATGCATGCGGGAGAGAGTAGGCTTGGCTGAGAAAACCCCCCCCCCCTTCTCCCTAAAACCCCTTTCACCCTGAAGCGTTTTTACAGCGCTATTAAAACGCTCTCCATGCATCTCAATGGACCCTTTTGCACTTAGTCCTGCAAGCAGCAGCTTTTGGGCGCTGAAAAAAAAATGAATTAAAAGCGCTGTAAAAATGCCTTGCCCTTTCACACTGAGGTGTTGCACTGGCGGGGTGGTGTTGAGAAAAGTCCTGCAAGCAGCCTCTTTGAAGCAGCTCTTGGGCTTACAAAAATGCCCCTCTCCATTGAAATGAATTGAAAGCGCTGTAAAAATGCCTTGCCCTTTCACACTGAGGCACTGCAAAAACGTTAGGGTCTTAGTGGTGCTTTACCAGCGGTTTTTGGGTGCTGGCAGTGTGAAAGGGCTCTGACAGCACTCAGGCTTTAACATTGGGATTGCAGATGAGGCTTCTTCTTTTAGGCGCTTTAAAGTTTTTTGTTTTGTTTTTTTAACGCCAAAGCGCCTGAAAAACGCTATAACACCCGAAAAACTCCCTAGTGTGAAAGGGGCCTTACTGAGGACTCACTTGGGTGTATGACATAATTTGCCCACGTGCACAGGAAGCAAGCTGAAGAAATGAAAAAGTCCAGGTTCACACCATTGAAAGCGGGTGCACCGCATCTTAATTCGCAAATGCAGGAGATTTTGACTAGCTCACTGTAGATAGAGCTGGTGTCTTGTCGAAAAAGGTCCCCCTGCAGATTATCCCCTCCTGTACTGTGCAGTTGCATCGCTTGCCTCCGAAAATAGCCGAACATGTAGAGCTGATAGTCGGATCTAGACGGCGCCTGCGCACACCAAATTGTCCGACACTTCGGACAGCTAGGCTCATTCCTTACCATCCCCATGGATATGGAGGATGTTAGGACGTGAGGCTGACTGGCCACTTACAGCGAGGTCCACACAGGCACCATCTAGAGCTGACTCTCAGCTCTACATTTTGGGCTATTTTAGGAGGCATGTGCCTGCGCAGTACAGGGGGGGGGTGCATAATCCATCGGGGGACGCTCATCGGCAGAACACCGGTTCACATATCACTGCTGTGGCTCCGGTGTGAGTTAGACCAAAACGTACACTGGGCTCCTGTGCAGTTTCAGTCCAAGTTCAGGCTGACACGGTGAACGGGGGCGCACCAGACCCCTGCCGCATGCAAAGATAGTGTGAACCCAGCCTCAAACAAGTAAATATTATATACTTTGCTATCTATTTACTAATGGTGTCAGCATGAGAATTAAAGTGGATGTAAACCCCAAAAATTTAGAGAATAAGATTTCCTAACATCTGTGCCCAGTCTTGCCACGCAGTTAATCTAGCTCTGAGCAATCCTCTTTATTGTTCAGTGAAATAAAACCGACTTGCAGATAAAAACCAAAGTCCTTGCTTGAGTGACAGGTTATTTACATATCTTGTGCACTAGCTTGCAGACATGCACTGCTTTATGTATATTCTGATGGCTGTTCAATGGAGCATTTCCTCATGACACAACTGTGTATCACCACATATTTTGAAAACATTTAATCAAAACACAGGAAAGACAGCCAATCCTGGGAGGGGGATGTGAATTGGGCACTTTTTACAGAAGCTGTGCAATATTTAAAGAACCTGTCACTCAAGCAAGGACTATCTGGAAGTCTTGTAGTTCACTGAACAATAAAAGAGGATTGCTCAGCGCTGGATTTAACTCTGTGTGGCAAGGCTGGGCACAGAAGATAGGAAATCTTATTCTCTACATCAGCCTTTCTCAAACTTTTTACCCCAGGGGAACCCTTAAAATAATGTTCAGGTCTCGGGGAACCCCTGATAAAAACCATTCAGTGGGAACAATGTCCCTTACTTTGGTGGTCAGTAAGAAGAACGCCCTTTTTTACAGTGGTGGTAAGAATGCCCCCCTTACAGAGAACTATGAAGATCATTGGTTTCATACCACTGGCTCCTCCAAGTGGAATTGGCTCAGAACTATGTAGGCCCCATCAATCAGGAGGTAAATCAGCCACAGCTCAAGGAACCCCTAGCCACCTCTGGAGGAACCCTAGGGTGGGGTTTACATCCACTTTAATTCTCATGCTAATAGCAAAGTTGATTGGGGGAGTACATTTCTACTTTAAAGTTTAAGTTCACCTCTACAGAAGAATCTGTAAAGTGAACTTACACAGGACCCCCCGCAAGTCCTACTGACCTGGGCAGTGGCTATCTCCTGTTCTCAGCCCTAAGAGTCCGGGGCTTAGAAACCCCCCTCTGCATCCACATGTCTTCTCCATAGCTGACAGGATGGGCTATGCGGCTGTTGATGGACGGAGCTGACCCATTGCAATGCTTCAAAACGTCTCTCCTGACAAGGCGTTTTTGGACATTCAGTATTCCTAAGCCCGGACTTCTGCTGCAGATACTCCGGGGCTTAAAACAGGACATTTTGCCATGGTCCAGGTCAGTGGGAGGGGGCCCTCTGTAAGTTCACCTTACAGATTTTTCTGTAAAGGTGAACTTACCCTTTAAGTGTGGCTACCAGACCCATTCACTATGACAGGTAGCTGGCACCTGCAGCTATTCTGTTGTCTGCACAGCCAGTGATTACTGTATTCTTCAGAAATCACTATAGGTAACTGCTGGCTGCCCAGAGAGACACAAATAGCTGCACCTGCTGGGTGCCTTTCATAGCGAACCGAGCCACAGCAGGATCTGATTTCTGCTGCTACAATTCCCACAGGCTATAAAGTGATTATCATTGTAAAACACCCCATTCAGTTTAAAATCGAAATGAAAGGCAAAACATTTTATCATAAGAGATCACATTCTCTCTGTTCTCAGCTGCAGAAGAGCTGGGGGAGGAGGAATAGCAGTGCACTGAACTTTCCAGTGAATGGCTGTGCAGGAGCGGAGTGTCGGGACAAGTCATTAGGGGGAGAGTACATGGAGTTCCCAACATAGAGAACTGACCACCGTGTGTTCCCCTGCCTGGTGTGGTCGGTTTTTATTAGGAAAGCAGAGGGGACAGACGGGAACATTGGGGATTTTACATAAAAGAAGGAATACAAAGTGAACAGGAGACTTTCTCATACAAGTACATGGTACAGCAGTCACCGATCAGGAATATGAAATGCTGGGGGTAACAAACAATCACTGGTGTGAATGTAGCTTAACCACTTAAGACCCAGACCTTTACTCAGCTAACCCAGGTTTTGCGATTCGGCACTGCGTCGCTTCAACAATTGCGCAGTCGTGCGACGTGGCTCCCAAACAAAATTGGCGTCCATTTTCCCCCACAAACAGAGCTTTCTTTTAGTGGTATTTGATCACCTCTGCGGTTTTTATTTTTTGCGCTATAAACAAATATAGAGCGACAATTTTGAAAAAAATACAATATTTTTTGCTATAATAAATATCCCCGAAAAATATATAAAAAAATATTTTTCCTCAGTTTAGGCCGATACGTATTCTTCTACATATTTTTGATTAAAAAAAAAAATCGCAATAAGCGTTTATCGGTTGCTTTGCTCCAAATTTATAACGTTTACAAAATAGGGGATAGTTTTATTGCATTTTTTAAAAAAAAAATTTTTTACTACTAATTGTGGCGATCAGCGATTTTTTTTTTTTTTTTGTGACTGCGACATTATGGCGGACACTTGGACAATTTTGACACATTTATGGGACCATTGTCATTTTCACAGCAAAAAAATGCATTTAAATTGCATTGTTTATTGTGAAAATTACATTTTCCGTTTGGGAGTTAACCACAGGGGGGCGCTGAAGGGATTATGTGTTCCCTAATGTGTGTTTACAACTGTAGGCGGGTGTGGCTGTAGGTGTGATGTCATCGATTGTGTCTCCCTATAAAAGGGATCACGCGATCGATGATGCCGCCACAGTGAAGAACGTTCTTCAGCTCCAGGGACCGATCGCGGGACTCCAGCGGCGATCGGGACGTGTGCATGCGGCGTGCGACCCCACGGCTGGGCTTAAAGAGCCACGTACATGTACGTTGATGTGCCCAGCCGTGCCACTCTGGCGACGGATATCGGCGTGAATGGGTCCTTAAGTGGTTAAAGGTACAGCTTCTATGGGGAAGACAGACTCCCTTCTTCTTTTACTATCAAGATTCATCATTGTTAGATGGATAAAGCAAGAGCTCGCACCCTAAAGGGCAAAGCACCTTCTGCACTTATATGTTCTCACACTACCAGATCAGTAGGAGTGCCTGAGTATTCCGACCCCAAGCCTCGGTTGCTGAACTTTGTAAGGCCACCACCTGTTTAACGTTCTACCAGGTGGACGTCCAATCTTCTGCGGAAGCAGCAGCACTCTGAGATGGGTCGGTTGACCATTGTTATTGTTGGGCCAGTTGGCACAGTTCTCTGCCCACCCTAATTCATTTGCTTGGGGATGTCCCAAGGTCTGTAAACATCAAGCCTGTGTTGTGTACTGTATGATTAGGATAATTGTTTTTACTTGCCTGTTAATTCCATATATTGGCGTACCCAATAGGACGCCCTCCCCTCTATTACTTTGTTACTCTGCATTGCTTGCTAAAAAAAAAAAAATCACTGAGGACTCAGAGTGAGGTGGGGTTATAGAGGAATGCCCAGGGGGGCTTGCCAGTGTCCAATCACCTGAAGGAACCAGACTATAGTCCAGGGTCTATGAATATCAAGTCAGTGTCCTGTACTCCAAGACATGGAATTTATAGGCAAAGGGGAAGTTCAGCCGAAAACGACCGCTTTCACACTGAGGCGGTTTTCAGGCATTTAAGCGCTAGAAATAGCCTCTAAATAGCGCCTGAAAACCGACTCCTTTTCACTCCTTTTCATTTCAGTGTCTTTTCACACTGGAGCGGTGGGCTTGCGGGACGTTAGGAAAAGTCCTGCACACAGCATCTTTGGGGTGGTTTGGGAGTGCTGTTTGAAGCGTTTCCAAAACGCCCTGCACATTGAAATGATTGGGCAGCGCTTCCAAATCGCCTTGAAAAATGCTTCGGAAGTGCCACAACATGGGCGCTTTTAACCCCTTATTTCACTTGCTAATGTAACACCTGGGTGGGATCGGAGTGCACCCTCTGCGAAAGCAGATGGATGGGGGGGGGGGGGTCACACTAGGATGAATAAAAAAACTATGGAACACCCCCCTCGGATTGCGAGTAACGCGGTTAACGAGCATTTCGGTTTGTGAACGTTGTCTTGCAAAACGAGCAGGATTCAAGCCAAAGTGCTGTGCAGTACCACGTTTGGCCTGAGGTGGGGGGGAGCGCCGGAGCCAATTGGAAAGGTCAGCCGAGCTGTCCTCGGGTCTTTGCATGTGTTCCCGAGGCTCTCCCCCCCCCCCCACTTCTGGACGCATGCGGTATTGCATGCCATTGAAAATGCGGAACAAATTATTTTCGTTTCCATTGACTTCTATGGGGAAACTCGCTTTGATATGCGAGTACTTTGGATTAGGAGCATTCTCCTGGAATGGATTATGCTCGTAATCCGAGGTTCCACTGTAACATTGCTTCAAATGAGACTGCAGAAAGTAGGGTTGTCCCGATACCACTTTTTTAGGACCGAGTACAAGTACCGATACTTTTTTTTCAAGTAGTCGCCGGTACCGAATACCGATACTTTTTCAAATGTGTCCCCCACATATTGTAGCCATGTCCCCCCACATATATGCAGCCATGTCCCCCCACATATATGCAGCCATGTGCCCCCCACATATATGCAGCCATGTGCCCCCCACATATATGCAGCCATGTGCCCCCCACATATATGCAGCCATGTCCCCCCACATATATGCAGCCATGTCCCCCCACATATATGCAGCCATGTCCCCCCACATATATGCAGCCATGTCCCCCCACATATTGCAGCCATGTCCCCCCACATATTGCAGCCATGTCCCCCCACATATATGCAGCCATGTCCCCCCACATATATGCAGCCATGTCCCCCCACATATATGCAGCCATGTCCCCCCACATATATGCAGCCATGTCCCCCCACATATATGCAGCCATGTCCCCCCACATATATCAGCCATGTCCCCCACATATTGCAGCCATGTCCCCCACATACAGCCATGTCCCCCCCATAGATGCAGCCATGCCCCCCCACATATTGCAGGCATTCCCCCCCCCCATAGATGCAGCCATGTCCCCCATAGATGCAGCCATGTCCCCCATAGATGCAGCCATGTCCCCCATAGATGCAGCCATGTCCCCCATAGATGCAGCCATGTCCCCCATAGATGCAGCCATGTCCCCCACATATTGCAGCCATGTCCCACATATTGCAGCCATGTCCCCCATATTGCAGCCATGTCCCCCCCATAGATGCAGCCATGTCCCCCATATACGCAGCCATGTCCCCCCCATATTGCAGCCATGTCCCCCCCATATTGCAGCCATGTCCCCCATATACGCAGCCATGTTCCCCATATACGCAGCCATGTTCCCCCCATATACACAGCCATATCCCCCGTACCTGATGATGATGCCCCCGCCACCTATAGAAAGCCGCTGCCGCCACGAACATTGTAGGCTCCTTTACTTTCAATAGCTGTTTTCCCTGCAGCGCGCCATATAAATGACACTCCCTCTTGCTCGGGATTGGACAGATCCGGAGCAAGAGGGAGTGTCCTTTACATGGCGCGCTGCAGGGAAAACAGCTATTGAAAGTAAAGGTGCCTACAATGTTCACGGCGGCAGCGGCGTTGTATAGGCGGCGGGGGCGGCTTTGCATATGCGGTGGCGGCAGGGGGGGAAGTATTCTATTTAGGTATCGGGGGTATTTGTTGGGGTACAAGTACTCCCGCAAATACTCGGCATCGGTCCCGATACCGATACTGGTATCGGTATCGGGACAACCCTAGCAAAAAGCATAGGAGATTGCTGGATTTCCGACAGGATCAACAGTTTTTTTTTTTTTTGCACTTATCAATTAGACGTAAGAAAACACTTAATGGACCAAAAGAGAGCAAATAAGAAAAGTTCACTGTAAGGCCTCGTACACACGATCGGACATATCCGATGAAAACGGTCCGTGGACCATTTCCATCGGATATGTCCGATCTGGAGTTTGATCCGATGGCGTGTACACACCATCGGATCAAATTCCCCGCCGGCGGACGGCGCGGTGACGCGGCGGTGACGTTGACGCCGCCACGTCACGCACCAGGAAGTAAACACTTCCGCGCGCATGCGTCGGATCCATTCACAGGATACGACGCATGTGTGGGAGGATATGTCCGCTGGTTTACCGTACTAACCAGCGGACATATCCGACGGACAGGTTTGTAGCGGACAAATTTCAAAGCATGCTTTGAAATTTGTCCGATGGACAAATCTGTCCGCTAGCCCATACACACGATCGGAGATGTCTGCTGAAACGGTCCATCGGACCGTTTTCAGCGGACATATCCCCTCGTGTGTACGAGGCCTTAGAGTTTACATGTAAAAGAGAGTAACCGCTCAGTAGTGATCAAAGAGCCTCCTCACTGAAACCAAACCATGGGTGCCGGCAATGCAATAGCAATGCAAAAATAAGAAAGAAACTTGGACAGCCGCACTCCAAAAATGTTCCTTTAGTTAAAATCGATCACAAAATGAACATGCCTCAGCAAAAATCTGGACAAAAGCTAATGCGTTTCGCACTGTAGCTTCAGTGCTTAGTCATAGCTACCCTGTTTCCCCCGAAAATAAGACGTACTCCGAAAATAAGCTGTAGCGGGATTTCGACACAAGATCGAAATATAAGACACCCCTCTGAAAATAAGACGTAGCGATGGCGTGTCGAATCTCCGAAAATAAGACGTAGCGATGGCGTGTCGAATCTCCGAAAATAAGACGTAGCGATGGCGTGTCGAATCTCCGAAAATAAGACGTAGCGATGGCGTGTCGAATCTCCGAAAATAAGACGTAGTGATGGCGTGCCATATGTAGAGGTCGACCGATATATCGGCAGGCCGATATATCGGCCGATATTTGGCCGTTTTGGAGAAATCGGCATCGGCTGATTTTTCTCCAAATTAGGCCGTTATTTCTACATGCTGCTAGCGCTGCCATGGCTCCGGAGCTAGGCCGAGGCCGCGGCCTTTCCTGATGCTGTGACCGCAGCGGCAATCCGCGGATTGCCGCTGCGGTCACAGCATCAGGAAAGGCCGCGGCTTCGGCCTAGCTCCGGAGCCGCGGACATCTTAGTACACCCAGCGTTGGCGGCGGCGGCCGCCAATTGGCTGTTACAGGCGTCAGTAGATAGCAGCAAGCGGGCCCCTCCTCGTCTGTGGGTGTATACAGAGAGGAGGGGCCCGCTCACTGCTATCTACTGATGCCTGTGACAGCCAATCGGCGGCCGCGGCTGCCGACATTCTACACTGTAAAGAAAAACATCCCCTGACGTGCAGCGTGCCTGGCTTCTGCTTACAAACCCCAGAATGTTACTGGCCCGCTCTGCATTCTGGGGTTTGTAGGCAGAGGCCGGGCGCGCAGCACATCAGGGGCCTTTTTTTTTTTTTACAGTGTAGAATGTCGGCAGCGGCGGCCGCTGATTGACTGTTGCAGACAGGGGTGGATGGCACAGGGGTGGATGGCACTAGTTAGCACAGGGTTGGATGGCACAGGGGTGGATGGCACAGGTTGGCAAAGGGGTGGATGGCACTGGATGGCACTGGTTGGCGATGCACTGAGGTGATTGCACTGGTGGGCATTGATGAGGTGGCACTGGTGGTGGACACTGATGGGCTGCACTGGTGGGCATTGATGAGGTGGCACTGGTGGTGGACACTGATGGGCTGCACTGGTGGGCATTGATGAGGTGGACACTGGTGGGCATTGATGAGGTGGCACTGGTGGTGGACACTGATGGGCTGCACTGGTGGGCATTGATGAGGTGGCACTGGTGGTGGACACTGGTGGGCATTGATGAGGTGGCACTGGTGGTGGGCACTGACAGGCTGCACCCCACCTCTCCACCCTAAACAATTATCTCCTCCCAACCTCTCCACCCTAGGTTTTTTGAGTTGAGGAGAAAAAAAAAAAAAATCGGCCTAAAATATCGGCCGCAAAAATCGTCAACACATATCGGCCATCGGCCGCCCCGATTTCCAAATATCGGCATCGGCCAGAGAAAAACCCATATCGGTCGACCTCTAGTCATATGCGTAGCGGCGCGGAGGGGTAAACAGGTGATAGGCGTACTGTACTGGTGCGGAGCTCAGAAGTGAGGAGAAGGACGCTCTGTAAAGCTGTAAAGCTTCTCCCAGCACTGACCAGCAACATTCTCTCACCCCACACAAACACCAGGGGATAGGGGGAAAAGCTGCTACTGTACTGAGCCCAAAGAGATCACCCCAGCTCCACTGTGCTCCACATCAGCTTTGCAGGTAGGCAACCTTTATTTTCTGTAATAAAAATAAGACACCCCCCGAAAATAAGCCATAGTGTGATTTCTTAAAGGAAAAAATTATATAAGACGGTGTCTTATTTTCGGGGAAACACGGTAGTACACCAGCTATGACTATGACGCATATTTTTGTAGAGTTTAAATGTAGTTTAAGGATTTTTTATGAAGTAATCCCCAAATAGCAATCAAGAGTCTTTTTATAGTAAATTCATAAATCATCGTCAGGAAAAGTCAATCCTTACAGTGTCCAGTTTAATTGTTCCTGAAGCCATAACCCAGGAAGGCAGGTGGAACTGTGGGTGGAAGAGGTCCTCTTCACTCTTATCCTTGTACACAGTCAGAATGTTTTTGGGCAAATAGTCCACGGCAATAACGTGATTGACCAAGTAGTCCGATGTTTGCACCTTCGTCTCTCCTTCTGGCTGAAAGGCTATTGACTTGTACAGGTTCTGCTCTGCTTGATGCAAGCCGGGCTGTAGAATCTCTGTGTCTCCCTGAAGGTGGACATCTTTCTCCTGGTGACTTACAGTCTGTAGAGGGGTAATGGTGTATGTTGGGCAATAATGAAACTCCTCTTCACTGCTCAGCACCTCGATTTCCAACGTCTCGGCTTCATCACAGTCCGAGGTGCTGGAGGCATGGCTGGGGAAGCTCATGAGTTTATTCTAGAAAAGAGAGAAATATCAATTCCATTATTTTGGCTGTCAAACTATGTACAAAGTTCTGTGGTGCTCAATTAACCACTTAAGACCCGGACCAAAATGCAGGTAAAGGACCTTGCCCCTTTTTGCGATTCGGCACTGCGTCGTTTTAACTGACAATTGCGCGGTCGTGCGATGTGGCTCCCAAACAAAATTGGCGCCCTTCTTTTCCCACAAATAGAGCTTTCTTTTGGTGGTATTTGATCACCTCTGCGGTTTTTATTTTTTGCGCTATAAACAAAAATACGTACGTCGAGGCGGTACCTGGGCACGCACTACTAGCTACTTCCGGTTTCCTGGTTCTCAAGCTGACGGCGGTGGAACGCACGCCGGCTTCACCAGTTTTCCTCACCATCTCTCTCCATATCCCTACACATCTACAGCCTCAGTGCCGGGAATACGGGCACCACTCCAAGTAAGAGGCCACTTGGCACTGTATCTATAGCATTTTTACTATAATAAAAGGTTTTATACTATGGAAGCTGTTTCTCTCCTTCTATGAAATCTGTTATCAACTGGGTTTGAAATTGAGTCCCCCACGGATAGCAGCTGACTTTCGAGCTCATTTGACCTTATTTTAATTAATAGGTCAACACCATCAGGTAAGGAGCCATCTATCCCCACTTGAGGTGGCACTTTGGTGAAGGTGGAATATTTTATTTGGAAGATTTAACACAGAGCACTTCTTAAGATCAACATTGTTTTTCAGCACATTATTGCACATCTTAATTTTTGATGGACTCTGGGTAGACAACAATTGTCTATTGTTACTTGCACCAATATTGTATTCACTGTTTTGCTATTTATTTGCTTATTTATTGCTGTGGCACGATTTTCACATATATTGCTCACTTTAATGTTGCATAATTTATGCTCAATATATTAGCAGTTAGCGCCCCTTTTATCCACTTGTTTATAAACAAAAATAGAGCGACAATTTAAAAAAAAAATGCAATATTTTTTACTTTTTGCTATAATAAATATCCCCCAAAAATATATAAAAAAACATTTTTTTTCCTCAGTTTAGGCCGATACGTATTCTTCTACCTATTTTTGGTTAAAAAAATCGTAATAAGCGTTTATCGGTTAGTTTTCGCAAAATGTATAGCGTTTACAAAATAAGGGATAGTTTTAATGCATTTTTATGAATTTTTTTTTTTTTCTACTACTAATAGCGGCGATCAGCGATTTTTTTCGTGACTGCGACATTATGGCGGACACTTCGGACAATTTTGACACATTTTTGGGACAATTGTCATTTTCACAGCAAAAAATGCATTTAAATTGCATTGTTTACTGTGAAAATGACAGTTGCAGTTTGGGAGTTAACCACAAGGGGGCGCTGTAGGATTTGAGTGTTCCCTGTGTGTGTTTACAACTGTAGGGGGTGTGGCTGTAGGTGTGACGTCATCCATCACGTCCCCCTATAACAGGGATGACGTGATCGATGCTGCGGCCACAGTGAAGCACGGGGAAGCCGTGTTTACACACGGCTCTCCCCATTCTTCAGCTCCGGGGATGGATCGCCGCACTGCAGCGGCGATCGGGTCCGCAAGTCCCGCGGTCCCGGTGCTTCGGACTGGGTCACGGGAGCGCGCCGCGGGCGTGCGCCAGTGACCCACGGCTGGGTACTAGAACCAACGTATATTTACGTTGATGTGCCCAGCCGTGCCATTCTGCTGACGTAAATGTGCAGTAGGCGGTCCTTAAGTGGTTAAAGTCCAGTAGACATGGGCGCCGACAATAAATTTGTTTTATTTAGTTCCGGTCTGTTTCGTATTAGACGAAAATTCGTAATTCGTGTCCGAAATTCAATTTGGATCCGTTTGGTACGAAATGTGAATTTTCGTTGGATTCATTCACTTTTCGGAACAATTACGAACATTCGTTCTGATGAATTTAAAAAGCAAATAATACCTTTCTCAATATGGCGTCGACTCATTATGCTCATTATGAGGGGCTCTGTTAAAGGAGTAAAGGATACCCCCCCTTGTCAGGAGAGCAATCTATGCATTAAGGTGAAAAAACATCCGATGAGGCCGAGCCCCCGTTTTACTTACCTGACCCTTCGAAAGTCCCACGCTCAGTCACGAGATCCTCTTCGCCGCTCAGCCTGGCCGCTGAATGGCTAGAGCAAATGGATTGAGAGCAGTGCAGCCATTGGGTGGCGCTGCTGTCAATCACATCTAGTGACGCGGGGCGGGGCCGAATGATACAGTGAGTGGCTAGGGCTGCTCGCTGTATTACGGGAGTGCGCCCGCAAGGACTCATCACCATGCAAGCTCTCTCGCATGAAGGTGATGAGTTCATGGGGGGAGGACCAGAGACAGCTGCCGAGGGACCCCAGAAGACGTGGATCGCAAAACGAACTGCACAGTGGAGGTACGTTTTTTTTTTTTTTCCCTTTAGTGACCCTTTAATTCGTATTTCGTGTCCGAAATTCAAGTTGGATTCGTACAAAAGTTTGTTAGGTTTGTTAACTTTTTGTAACAGTTACGAACAGCTGTGCTGACTTCCTCCTGGTGCTGTACTCATTATAAAGGGGCTCCCACCATCCCTGTGCTGTGCTCATGAGGGGCTCCCACCATCCCTGTGCTGTGCTCATCATGAGGGGTTCCTGCCATCCCTGTGCTGTGCTCATTATGAGGGGCTCCCACCATCCATGTGCTGTGCTCATCATGAGGGGTTCCTGCCATCCCTGTGCTGTGCTCATCATGAGGGGCTCCCACCATCCCTGTGCTGTGCTCATCATGAGGGGTTCCTGCCATCCCTGTGCTGTGCTCATTATGAGGGGCTCCCACCATCCCTGTGCTGTGCTGACTTCCTGGGTTTTTAACTTCATCATAACGAATAATCGTAATTATTATGACAATAATAAAACAATAATAAAACAATATTAACATTAACAAACATTCTTATTTTGTCCAATTCTGAATCTCCCATCGACTACCAGTACCAGCCCGAGCAGTCTCCCACTCCTGAAACTAAATTTGTCAACGAAATTTAGTATTTCATATAAAATTCATAAGAATATAAATTTGTATTTTATACAATGGCTAAAGCGCGGCAGTCTAGTTCTGGGAGTGCGACATATGACGTCTCCCCATGACTGTGCCCGCCACGCTCTGTGTAATCGCCACACGTGGCTGATCACAGATTGACAAACAAAACAAAGACAGCGCCAAAACCGTAGTAAGACAGTATAAACACACAGAAAGGGGGTATAACCAAATGGTGCTAATACATGAATGTACCCTGAATAGTAAAGGGTTGAGTGAATGAGCTGCTAGAAGAATAGACACATCAGGAGTGATGTGAAATGAGGAAGACAAACCAAAAAAAATTCTTCAGAAAAGCGCTAAGGCACAGACAAATGCAGGAAGTCCCATAATCATGCAAATGTAAATTTATTTAAAAAAAAAAGGGGGGATAGTCTGATGAACAATATATATGTTTCCGAGAGTCCCAGCTTTGTGATGCAAAATATATAATATGCAGTATGAATGATCCCAATACATATGCTTCACTTGACCATAGTGCACAGCGTGATAGTGGACACAGAAAAACACTCCTATGGAGTGAATGTCTTTCCCTCAGGCATACAGTCTCACTGTGGGAGGAAAGGATCCAATGCTGGATGGCATCAAAGGATGTCTATACGATTGCTCTTACCATGTCCCAGATGGAAGGACGGATTTTCAAGAGAGTGATGGCGATGGAACGGCCAGGGGTGAGGGGGTAATCACCTGTGCTCTGTGAATAGTCTAGACGCGCGCTCCGTTCAAGCCATACAGGACGTCTCACTGACGCTGAACAGGAGGGGTAGAGACACAACACAGGAGGAACTGATGCTGGATTGGATGGAGGCTTAGCAGGCTGGGTCCGTGTGAACGTAGTGGGAGGGATCCCAGAGTTGTAAACAGCAAACGGAATGTCAGTGGATCTGTGAAGATCTGTGGAGTCTGCTGATCTGCGATGCAACAACGAACTGGAACTCAGGGCTTGGGGCAGCTACAAACTTGGACGTCCAAGTTTGTAGCTGCCCCAAGCCCTGAGTTCCAGTTCGTTGTTGCATCGCAGATCAGCAGACTCCACAGATCTTCACAGATCCACTGACATTCCGTTTGCTGTTTACAACTCTGGGATCCCTCCCACTACGTTCACACGGACCCAGCCTGCTAAGCCTCCATCCAATCCAGCATCAGTTCCTCCTGTGTTGTGTCTCTACCCCTCCTGTTCAGCGTCAGTGAGACGTCCTGTATGGCTTGAACGGAGCGCGCGTCTAGACTATTCACAGAGCACAGGTGATTACCCCCTCACCCCTGGCCGTTCCATCGCCATCACTCTCTTGAAAATCCGTCCTTCCATCTGGGACATGGTAAGAGCAATCGTATAGACATCCTTTGATGCCATCCAGCATTGGATCCTTTCCTCCCACAGTGAGACTGTATGCCTGAGGGAAAGACATTCACTCCATAGGAGTGTTTTTCTGTGTCCACTATCACGCTGTGCACTATGGTCAAGTGAAGCATATGTATTGGGATCATTCATACTGCATATTATATATTTTGCATCACAAAGCTGGGACTCTCGGAAACATATATATTGTTCATCAGACTATCCCCCCTTTTTTTTTAAATAAATTTACATTTGCATGATTATGGGACTTCCTGCATTTGTCTGTGCCTTAGCGCTTTTCTGAAGAATTTTTTTTGGTTTCTCTGATCACAGATTGAGGTGAAGAGCCAATCAGCGGCTCTTTACAACGTGATCAGCTGTGTCCAATCACAACTGATCACAATGTAAACAGAAGCCAGTTATCAGCATGAGGAGAGCCGATAACCTGCTTTTATGCCTCGTACACACGATTGTTTTTCCGCCGGGAAAACCAAGGGGAAAACCGAGAACCTGCTCGGTAGCTTTTTTCCCCCTACACACGGCCGGTTTTCCCCGCAGGAAAACTACCGTGAGGGCTTTGGTCGGGAAATCCTGCCGTGTGTATGCTCCCCTCCACCGCAAGCTTTCCCCCATAGAAAAACTGCATACAAAAGGTTTTATTTTTGCCATCAAGCATAGAATGCATGAAGGTAAAAAACCTTGTGCCTTTACAACCACTTTAACCACTTCCGCCCGGTCAATAGACAATTGACATCCAGGAAGTGGTTCTGTTATCCTGACAGGATAACATGCCGGCGCGCACCCGTGGGGGCACGCAGCGCAGCGATCGGTGGTGCGGAGTGTCAGTCTGACACCCTGCATCTCCGATCTCAGTAAAGAGCCTCCGGCTGAGGCTCTTTACCATGTGATCAGCCGTGTCCATCACGGCTGATCACGATGTAAACAGAAAGAGCCGTTGATTGGCTCTTCCTGCCTCACGTCTGACAGACGCGAGTAGAGGAGAGCCGATCGGCGGCTCTCCTGACAAGGGGGGGTATACGCTGATTGTTTATGAGCGTACCCCCTCCGCGGATGCCCACACTGGACCACCAGGGAAGCCACCAGGACCACCAGGGAAGGGGGAACATGTGAATGGCCAGGTATGTACCCCATGGCCATCCACATGTTAAAAAATATTTGCCATAGATGCCAATCAGTGCCCACAAATGGGCACTGACTGGCAACATGGGCAAAACATAGGCAACATTTAATAAAGTGATGCCCAGCAATGCCACCATCAGTATCATCAGTGCCACCCCTCAGTGTCCATCAGTGCCCATTTGTGCCACCTATCAGTGCCACCCATAAGTACCCATCTGTGCCACCCATAAGTACCCATGATTGCCCATCAGTGCCGCCTATGTACAGGAGAGGAGTGTGGAGGGTGTGATGTTTCAGCAGTATGTACAGGAGAGGAGTGTGGAGGGTGTGATGTTTCAGCAGTATGTACAGGAGAGGAGTGTGGAGGGTGTGATGTTTCAGCAGTATGTACAGGAGAGGAGTGTGGAGGGTGTGATGGTGAGATGTATGTACAGGAGAGGAGTGAGGAGAGTATGATGGTGAGCAGTATATACAGGAGAGGAGTGTGGAGGTATGATGGTGAGCAGTATGTACAGGAGAGGAGTGTGGAGGTATGATGGTGAGCAGTATATACAGGAGAGGAGTGTGGAGGGTATGATGGTGAGCAGTATATACAGGAGAGGAGTGTGGAGGTATGATGGTGAGCAGTATATACAGGAGAGGAGTGTGGAGGTATGATGGTGAGCAGTATATACAGGAGAGGAGTGTGGAGGTATGATGGTGAGCAGTATGTACAGGAGAGGAGTGTGGAGGGTGTGATGTTTCAGCAGTATGTACAGGAGAGGAGTGAGGAGAGTATGATGGTGAGCAGTATATACAGGAGAGGAGTGTGGAGGTATGATGGTGAGCAGTATGTACAGGAGAGGAGTGTGGAGGTATGATGGTGAGCAGTATATACAGGAGAGGAGTGTGGAGGTATGATGGTGAGCAGTATGTACAGGAGAGGAGTGTGGAGGTATGATGGTGAGCAGTATATACAGGAGAGGAGTGTGGAGGTATGATGGTGAGCAGTATGTACAGGAGAGGAGTGTGGAGGGTGTGATGTTTCAGCAGTATGTACAGGAGAGGAGTGTGGAGGTATGATGGTGAGCAGTATATACAGGAGAGGAGTGTGGAGGTATGATGGTGAGCAGTATATACAGGAGAGGAGTGTGGAGGTATGATGGTGAGCAGTATGTACAGGAGAGGAGTGTGGAGGTATGATGGTGAGCAGTATATACAGGAGAGGAGTGTGGAGGTATGATGGTGAGCAGTATATACAGGAGAGGAGTGTGGAGGTATGATGGTGAGCAGTATGTACAGGAGAGGAGTGTGGAGGTATGATGGTGAGCAGTATGTACAGGAGAGGAGTGTGGAGGTATGATGGTGAGCAGTATATACAGGAGAGGAGTGTGGAGGTATGACGGTGAGCAGTATGTACAGGAGAGGAGTGTGGAGGGTGTGATGTTTCAGCAGTATGTACAGGAGAGGAGTGAGGAGAGTATGATGGTGAGCAGTATGTACAGGAGAGGAGTGTGGAGGTATGATGGTGAGCAGTATATACAGGAGAGGAGTGTGGAGGTATGATGGTGAGCAATATATACAGGAGAGGAGTGTGGAGGGTATGATAGTGAGCAGTATGTACAGGAGAGGAGTGTGGAGGTATGATGGTGAGCAGTATGTACAGGAGAGGAGTGAGGAGGGTATGATGGTGAGCAGTATATAGAGGAGAGGAGTGTGGAGGTATGATGGTGAGCAGTATGTACAGGAGAGGAGTGTGGAGGTATGATGGTGAGCAGTATGTACAGGAGAGGAGTGAGGAGGGTATGATGGTGAGCAGTATATAGAGGAGAGGAGTGTGGAGGTATGATGGTGAGCAGTATGTACAGGAGAGGAGTGTGGAGGTATGATGGTGAGCAGTATATAGAGGAGAGGAGTGTGGAGGTATGATGGTGAGCAGTATATAGAGGAGAGGAGTGTGGAGGCAAGGCAAGTCTTATTTTTTTTAATTTCCAGTTTTTCACTTTAAAACCTGGTAATGTTCTAATGGAAAATCTCATGCAGTTTACCAAGCATGTTCTCTGTACGCACCTTGTTGGAGATGCACTCCTTTGCCCACTCACAATTGGCTGGATCAGGGATGGCTTTGGTGCATAAATTTGGTAGAATTTTTGGGAGCAAAATAAGTAACCTGGAATGAAAAAAATTTAATTACTAATAACTCCACAACTAACATTTATAAGATCTAAAAAGGTCACCGTAAAAAGTCAGGTGCCATCACACCTCAGCTGCCTCAGCCAAAGGGAAGATCTCACCCACAGCCAAAGGGAAGATCTCACCCACAGCCAAAGGGAAGATCTCACCCACAGCCAAAGGGAAGATCTCACCCACAGCCAAAGGGAAGATCTTACCCACAGCCAAAGGGAAGGTCTTACCCACAGCCAAAGGGAAGATCTCACCCACAGCCAAAGGGAAGATCTCACCCACAGCCAAAGGGAAGATCTCACCCACAGCCAAAGGGAAGATCTCACCCACAGCCAAAGGGAAGGTCTTACCCACAGCCAAAGGGAAGATCTCACCCACAGCCAAAGGGAAGATCTCACCCACAGCCAAAGGGAAGATCTCACCCACAGCCAAAGGGAAGATCTCACCCACAGCCAAAGGGAAGATCTCACCCACAGCCAAAGGGAAGATCTCACCCACAGCCAAAGGGAAGATCTCACCCACAGCCAAAGGGAAGATCTCACCCACAGCCAAAGGGAAGATCTCACCCACAGCCAAAGGGAAGATCTTACCCACAGCCAAAGGGAAGGTCTTACCATGTCCAAAACATTTTTTTTGCCATAGTATGTCGTAGTCTCAGCTGTCATATACAAGTTTTATGGGGGAAGGTTGGAAAGTAGAAGTGCCACCCACTTGTAACAATCCAAAATAAAATATCCCAGAAGAAGAAGGAGATGGATTTCCCTGTTGATTACAAATATATTTCATGCTGCACTTTACCAAGTGGAGCTTCTATTTTCTATCTTTCCTCCATATTATTTTCATAGGACTTTTAGAGCTGACTACTAACCCCCACATAACATCTACAACAAAATACAGCACACTGAACTGTCTATTCCTTTTCACCTTCACAAATATACTGCATATACAAAGTTTGAGAATTTAAGCTAAGAGTAGGATCACATCTGTGTGAGTGGTTCCCGCTACGGGTCCGGAGCTCTTTCCGCAGCCACAACCACCCGCACAAAAAAAAAAAAACACACTGGAATCCTAATGGCACGCCGCAGGCACTGGAAACCGCAATGCACATGCCGTTCCTGTGTGAGCTACGCCTTCTAGAAGCTGCATATGTGTGTGAACCTAGTCTAAAACCAATCACATTGTGGTATGATGCCATATGTGGAATTGGCTCTGGTACTCTGAGATTGGATGACCCAAGCAAACAAACAACCAGAAATATGTAATAGTTATAAATCTTCCTTGCAAGTTACTGATCCTTGCAATACGTCTGATAATAGAATGAGGGCCTCACTCCTCTCCTGTACATATTGCTAATCACCATACCCTCCTCACTCCTCTCCTGTACATACAGCTCACCATCATACCCTCCTCACTCCTCTCCTGTACACACATCTCACCATCACACCCTCCACACTCCTCTCCTGTACATACTGCTCACCATCATACCTCCTCACTCCTCTCCTGTACATACAGCTCACCATCATACCCTCCTCACTCCTCTCCTGTACACACATCTCACCATCACACCCTCCACACTCCTCTCCTGTACATACTGCTCACCATCATACCTCCTCATTCCTCTCCTGTTTATACTGCCATCATACCTCTACACTCCTCTCCTGTATATACTGCTCACCATCATACCTCCACACTCCTCTCCTGTATATACTGCTCACCATCATACCTCCACACTCCTCTCCTGTACATATTGCTAATCACCATACCCTCCTCACTCCTCTCCTGTACACACATCTCACCATCACACCCTCCACACTCCTCTCCTGTACATACTGCTCACCATCATACCTCCTCATTCCTCTCCTGTTTATACTGCCATCATACCTCTACACTCCTCTCCTGTATATACTGCTCACCATCATACCTCCACACTCCTCTCCTGTATATACTGCTCACCATCATACCTCCACACTCCTCTCCTGTACATATTGCTAATCACCATACCCTCCTCACTCCTCTCCTGTACATACAGCTCACCATCCTGTGCATACTGCTCACCATCATACCCTCCTCATTCCTCTCCTGTTTATACTGCCATCATACCTCTACACTCCTCTCCTGTATATACTGCTCACCATCATACCTCCACACTCCTCTATATACTGCTTACCATCATACCTCCACACTCCTCTTCTGTATATACTGCTCACCATCATACCTCCACACTCCTCTCCTGTATATACTGCTCACCATCATACCTCCACACTCCTCTCCTGTACATACTGCTCACCATCATACCTCTACACTCCTCTCCTGTACATACAGCTCACCATCCTGTGCATACTGCTCACCATCATACCCTCCTCACTCCTCTCCTGTACACACATCTCACCATCACACCCTCCACACTCCTCTCCTGTACATACTGCTCACCATCATACCCTCCTCATTCCTCTCCTGTTTATACTGCCATCATACCTCCACACTCCTCTTCTGTATATACTGCTCACCATCATACCTCCACACTCCTCTCCTGTACATACTGCTCACCATCATACCTCCACACTCCTCTTCTGTATATACTGCTCACCATCATACCTCCACACTCCTCTCCTGTACATACTGCTCACCATCATACTCTCCACACTCCTCTCCTGTATATACTGCTCACCATCATACCTCCACACTCCTCTCCTGTATATACTGCTCACCATCATACCTCCACACTCCTCTCCTGTATATATTGCTCACCATCATACCTCCACACTCCTCTCCTGTATATACTGCTCACCATCATACCTCCACATTCCTCTCCTGTACATACTGCTCACCATCATACCCTCCACACTCCTCTCCTGTACATACATCTCACCATCACACCCTCCACACTCCTCTACTGTACATACTGCTGAAACATCACACCCTCCACACTCCTCTTTTGTGCATACTGCTCACCATCATACCCTCCTCACTCCTCTCCTGTACATACTGCTCACCATCATACCTCTACACTCCTCTCCTGTACATACTGCTCACCATCATACCCTCCTCACACCTCTCCTGTACATACTGCTCACCATCATACCTCTACACTCCTCTACTGTACATAGGGCTGAAACATCACACCCTCCACACTCCTCTTTTGTGCATACTGCTCACCATCATACCCTCCTCTCCTGTACATACTGCTCACCATCATACCCTCCTCTCCTGTACATACTGCTTACCATCATACCCTCCTCACTCCTCTCCTGTACATACTGCTCACCATCATACCCTCCTCACTCCTCTCCTGTACATACTGCTCACCATCATACCTCTACACTCCTCTCCTGTACATACTGCTCACCATCATACCTCCACACTCCTCTCCTGTATATACTGCTCACCATCATACCCTCCTCACTCCTCTCCTGTACACACATCTCACCATCACACCCTCCACACTCCTCTCCTGTACATACTGCTCACCATCATACCTCCTCATTCCTCTCCTGTTTATACTGCCATCATACCTCTACACTCCTCTCCTGTATATACTGCTCACCATCATACCTCCACACTCCTTTCCTGTATATACTGCTCACCATCATACCTCCACACTCCTCTCCTGTACATATTGCTAATCACCATACCCTCCTCACTCCTCTCCTGTACATACAGCTCACCATCCTGTGCATACTGCTCACCATCATACCCTCCTCATTCCTCTCCTGTTTATACTGCCATCATACCTCTACACTCCTCTCCTGTATATACTGCTCACCATCATACCTCCACACTCCTCTATATACTGCTTACCATCATACCTCCACACTCCTCTTCTGTATATACTGCTCACCATCATACCTCCACACTCCTCTCCTGTATATACTGCTCACCATCATACCTCCACACTCCTCTCCTGTATATACTGCTCACCATCATACCTCCACACTCCTCTCCTGTACATACTGCTCACCATCATACCTCTACACTCCTCTCCTGTACATACAGCTCACCATCCTGTGCATACTGCTCACCATCATACCCTCCTCACTCCTCTCCTGTACACACATCTCACCATCACACCCTCCACACTCCTCTCCTGTACATACTGCTCACCATCATACCCTCCTCATTCCTCTCCTGTTTATACTGCCATCATACCTCCACACTCCTCTTCTGTATATACTGCTCACCATCATACCTCCACACTCCTCTCCTGTACATACTGCTCACCATCATACCTCCACACTCCTCTTCTGTATATACTGCTCACCATCATACCTCCACACTCCTCTCCTGTACATACTGCTCACCATCATACTCTCCACACTCCTCTCCTGTATATACTGCTCACCATCATACCTCCACACTCCTCTCCTGTATATACTGCTCACCATCATACCTCCACACTCCTCTCCTGTATATATTGCTCACCATCATACCTCCACACTCCTCTCCTGTATATACTGCTCACCATCATACCTCCACATTCCTCTCCTGTACATACTGCTCACCATCATACCCTCCACACTCCTCTCCTGTACATACATCTCACCATCACACCCTCCACACTCCTCTACTGTACATACTGCTGAAACATCACACCCTCCACACTCCTCTTTTGTGCATACTGCTCACCATCATACCCTCCTCACTCCTCTCCTGTACATACTGCTCACCATCATACCTCTACACTCCTCTCCTGTACATACTGCTCACCATCATACCCTCCTCACACCTCTCCTGTACATACTGCTCACCATCATACCTCTACACTCCTCTACTGTACATAGGGCTGAAACATCACACCCTCCACACTCCTCTTTTGTGCATACTGCTCACCATCATACCCTCCTCTCCTGTACATACTGCTCACCATCATACCCTCCTCTCCTGTACATACTGCTTACCATCATACCCTCCTCACTCCTCTCCTGTACATACTGCTCACCATCATACCCTCCTCACTCCTCTCCTGTACATACTGCTCACTATCATACTCTCCTCACTTCTCTCCTGTACATACTGCTCACCATCATACCTCTACACTCCTCTCCTGTACATACTGCTCACCATCATACCTCCACACTCCTCTCCTGTACATACTGCTCACCATCATACTCTCCACACTCCTCTCCTGTACATACTGCTCACCATCATACCTCCACACTCCTCTCCTGTACATACTGCTCACCATCATACCTCTACACTCCTCTCCTGTACATACTGCTCACCATCATACCTCCACACTCCTCTCCTGTACATACTGCTCACCATCATACTCTCCACACTCCTCTCCTGTACATACATCTCACCATCACACCCTCCACACTCCTCTCCTGTACATACTGCTCACCATCATACCCTCCTCACACCTCTCCTGTACATACTGCTCACCATCATACCTCTACACTCCTCCCCTGTACATACTGCTGAAACATCACACCCTCCACACTCCTGTTTTGTGCATACTGCTCACCATCATACCTCCTCACTCCTCTCCTGTACATACTGCTCACCATCATACCTCCTCACTCCTCTCCTGTACATACTGCTCACCATCATACCCTCCTCACTCCTCTCCTGTACATACTGCTCACCATCATACCTCTACACTCCTCTCCTGTATATACTGCTCACCATCATACCTCTACACTCCTCTCCTGTACATACTGCTCACCATCATACCTCTACACTCCTCTCCTGTACATACTGATCACCATCATACCCTCCTCACGCCTCTCCTGTATATACTGCTCACTATCATACCTCCACACTCCTCTCCTGTACATACTGCTCACCATCATACTCTCCTCACTCCTCTCCTGTACATACTGCTCACCATCGTACCCTCCTCACGCCTCTCCTGTACATACTGCTCACCATCGTACCCTCCTCACGCCTCTCCTGTACATACTGCTCACCATCGTACCCTCCTCACGCCTCTCCTGTACATACTGCTCACCATCGTACCCTCCTCAAAAAAGAAAGAAAAAAATTGTTCTTCATTTTTATGGAAATACAACTAATTATTATAATGGCAATTTTTAGCAGAGCGGAGCATTGTAAAACCACCTCTGTTCTGGTAATCAGTTCATATTCTGACATGTTAGGTGGTTGTTCAGACCCACAATGACTCGGTGAACCCAGTACAACATCCAGGTGATTTTTTATGAAACTGATTTTACAGGAAACCTATGCTGTGTTTTTAGTGAGCACATCCTGTATGTTGAGCTGTCACTATAATGTTTCCCTCAAAAAGGAGCTTCATTCTCCCTACATTTTATTGAATTTCCTTCTGTCTGTAGGATTATCCTAAAAACAAAAACACACAGCACTCTAGTAGTCCTTGCCGATCCATTGCTGCACACCAGGTCCCACACCACCATCTTCCTTTCTGACTTCATCAGGAGCCGGCTATCTCTTCCTGGTTCATGCAGCAGGCCCCCTGATGAAAATGATTCAGCAGGTCCACCTTCCTTATGCTGCTGTGTTGAAGCTGATGGCTCCTGGGATATACACCTCACATATTCCAGGAGGCATTAGCTTCAACACAGTGGCAAGAGAATGGCGGACCTTGTGATGCGTCATCAGGGGGCTTTCTGCCTGAACCAGGAAGAGACAGTCAGCCCCTGATGAAGTCAGAAAGGCTTTAGGAGCTAGGTAGAAATAGAGGCAAGGCGCAAGGTGTAGTATTAAGAAAAATGTAAAAAAAAAAAGCTATATTGGAAAACAAAATTATTTTCAGATTACGTTGCTTTGTAGGGGGAAACAACGTTTTTTTTTTCATTTATGAGAAAAGCTCAGTTTTAAAGTACATGTAAAGCAAAAACCTTTTTTTTTTTTTTAAAGTTTCAGATATGGTAGAGAAGGGTAAAAACCCTTCAAGATATTTTTTTGCCAACTTTGACCCACTTGGAAAATTTCTCTTCACTTCCTGTCCCTGAAGGACAGCAGGAAATGAGAGGAAATATCTACCTAGTGAACAGAATTCCCATCTAAAGAGTTGTCACAGGGACAGGTGTTTTCACTGGATGATTTTTCTTTGCCTCTGTCCTGCCCCAATGGCAACTCGTGTTTGGATTTCCCATCACTTTCTTGCTAGAGAGGGAGAATCTCCCCAACTATGACACAGACAACATTAAAAAATAATAATACAATCTGACAAACACAGTTTAAGCATTCCTTACAAAACTAAACATAAGTTGCCTTTAGTAACATTTTCACAAAGTGTAGAAAATACAATATATTGGGGGGTATTTACTAAAACGGTGCACTCAGAATCTGATGCAGTTGTACATACTGCGTTTCCCCCGAAAATAAGACCTACCCCGAAAATAAGATCTATTGTTATTTTCTAGGATGATGCAATATAAGCCCTACCCCTGAAAATTAGCCCTAGTTAAAGTCCTTAAAAAATCATGTAATCCGCGCTGTAAAAGGATTATATGATGTCCAGTGTGTCTTTATGTAACATTATTGTAGAAAATACCTTATTTACAGTCCCACTGGCCGCTCATGTGACCCGCTGAAGTTCTCCTCCTCTTCTGCCATCTGACATTAGCAGCCCATTCCCTCTGCAGTGCTCGGAGCGGGGCTGACGTCAGAGGGGGTCTCGGGCATCTTCCTTTAGAGGTGCTTGTAGTGGGGCTGACGTCAGCAGGGCTCTCGGCCCCTCCGTCTGCAGTGCTCGGAGCATGGCTGATGACAGCTGGGATCTCGGCCTCTCCCTATGCAGTGCTCGGAGCGGGGCATAAATAAGACATCCCCTGAAAATAAGCCCTAATGCGTTTTTTGTAGTCAAAATTAATATAAGACCCAGACTTATTTTCGGTGGGGGGGAGGGAGAACGGTAGTTACCAATCAGCTTCTAACTTCAATTAAGCTTTGCCAATAAAACCTGTAAGCTGATTGGTTACTATGCACAGCTGCACCAGATTTCATGTGCACCCGTTTTAATAAAATTCCCCCACACGGGGACAAGACAATGGGGAGCCTGTAGGATAGCCTCCTGATCATTGTAACAGCCAAATCAGTGATCACAATTTTGGGAAGCCCATGCAACATCTTGGGTTGCACTTTTTTTTGTAAAAGGCCAGCAGGCAGGGGTTAAAGTGGATGTACACCCTCACATATACCCAGTGAAGTGAACAGCCTGAGAAGATACACAGGGATGAAACAAATCTCCCTACATAAGTTTTACATGTATATCTGCTGCAGTGGCGACCCGCCCATAGGGGCGCCCGGGCGCCGCCCCCCCTCCTGTAGGCACAAAAAATAAAAAAAATAAAAAATTTAATGGCCCCTTTAAGAAACTTTATGAAAAAAAAAATGTCCTTTAATAAAATAACATACGATTGAGCGCCGGCCACCATTGCCCTATGAAGCGCCACGTCAATGCAATCTTTGGTTTGCAGACATGGCGCTTCATTTGCGGGCTTTTATCCCGCCTTTGGGCGCATTGCAAAGCGCTGAATAGCTTCCTATGTGCGCCGGGAGCATTACTAAAAACCGGAAGTGACGTCACGCGGCAGGCAGCTCAGTTCTTTACACTGCCCGAGTGGAGCTGCAGCGCAAAGGTAAGCCGATGGATGCCTTGTTTCATTGAATGACAATATGGACTGGAATTCAGATCGCCCCCCCCAAAGTCATCAGCGGTGCACTGCCTTATCCCCACCCATCCACCTCGGAGCCTGTTATTGTAGTTAGACTGATGGGACTTGTAGTTCTCCTTCTTCTCCTGGGGCTCATGGAGAAGATGGACATTGGAGAACTACAAGTCCCAGCAGGTTATACATACAATAAGGCTCTGAGGTGGATGGCATGCACCTGAGCCTAGGAGAAGATGGGGAGCCACAAGTCCCAGCAGGTTATAATATAAGGCTCCTAGGTGGATTGGTGTCCAGACATCCATCCACCTTAGAGCCTTATATTATAACCTGCTGGGACTTGTAGTTCCCCATCTTCTCCTGGGCTCAGGTGCATGCCACCCACACCCATCCACCTCAGAGCCTTATTGTATGTAAACCTGCTGGGACGTGTAGTTCTCCATCTTCTCCTGGGGCTCAGATGCATGCAATCCACCATCTATGGGACTACAAGTCCCAGCATTGAGGAAAACTGGACAAAGATGGTGGATTGCATGCACCTGAGCCCCAGGAGAAGATGGAGAACTACAAGTCCCAGAAGGTTATAATATAAAGCTCTGAAGTGGATGGATGTCTGGACAGTGACACAGTGGGGACAATTGGCACAGCTGCATGAATGGGCACAGTGGCGACAATAATTAAAGGGCACACTGGTGACAATTGGCACAGTGGCTGCGTTTGATGGCATGGCACAGTGGTGACAATTGATGGCACAGTTTCTGCGTTTGATGGCATGGCACAGTGGTGCGAATTGATGGCACAGTTTCTGCGTTTGATGGCATGGCACAGTGGTGCGAATTGATGGCACAGTGGCTGCATTTGATGGGCACAGTGAGGCTGCGATTTTTTTTTCCGTTTGCGTCCCCCCCCAAAAAATTTTGAGCACCAGCCGCCACTGATCTGCTATCTTCAGCTTTATATACTGTTTAGAAAGTGCACATTGTGTTAGAATTTTCTCTTCCGGTTCCAGCAGGAGGAGGAGAGTCTTGCCATACATTGTGAGACAGCTGATTAGCAGAAAGGCACACACCTCCTCTCCTCTAAGGCAGAGACTGGCAGAGCTGTGCTGTCAATTTACCAGCTGTCAGCTAATATATTTAGAGCACCCGCCCTGACACAAACAGGCTGGTTTTATCATGTGTCAGAGAGTTTGTCAGAAGTTATCATGCTGATAATAGAAGAACGGAGCAGGAGAAAGCCATGGAACTTAGGGCTTTGGAGAGAGATAAGAAAACACTGCAGATTTATGTGCCAAGCTCAAATTTCAGGAATGGGGTTTACATCCACTTTAAGGAAAAACTGAAAGATCATATATATATAAAAAAGAAGAAATGCATATCCATGCCTACCTTTGCTTTACTCTTAGGAGAAGGAGCAGAAAAAATGCAAATACAATTACAGCAAGTAACGCGTAAACAATCACATATTCATCTTGCGGAACTGAAAAACAAAGAGAAAACAGAATGTAATCTTCGATGTCACCACAGACATGAGATATCACAGCAACAGATTCCCATAAGACAGTATCCCAAAGATGTGCTAGGTCTTATTTTCAGGGGATGTCTTATTTTTCCATGAAGAAGAATACGGTACACATTTATTGTTGGGAAAAAAAAGGAAATGTATTACGCTAAAGCAAACAACGTAAAAACACTGCGCCGGCGTACATACGTTCATGGATCGGCATATCTACCTCATTTGCATATTCAACGTGGAAGCGCCCCTAGCGTCCAGCGTAAATAGGACACTTTAGGACGACGGCGTAGGACGGCTTATCTACGCAGAAAACCGGCGTATCTTGTTTTGTGGATACAAAACAATGATATGCCGGCGCAGATTTGAAATTAAGGCGGCGGATCTGGAGATCCGCCGCCGTAATTGTTTGTGGATCTGGCCCATTGTGTTCTGACATCCCCCCTCGGCAGGGACGGTCAGTGTATATCACCATTGAAATATCTTTTCCTAACGTGTTCTTACCATCTACTGTAAAATATATTTCCTGTCTGGAGGTCGTCTCTCCGGCTCCATTGGTGTAGGTCATCCACAGCACATACTTCCCATTCATACTTCCCTTCTCAATCTCATACTGGTTATTCTGCGATTGGTTGTACAATACTGAAAAAAAAAAAAAAATTTTTTTTAGACCTTAACATTGCAAAATTCGATTTTTTTTGTTATTCCTTGAACAGGTCCCTTATTCCTCCTTTTTATGCAGTCTTCCTGTTTATGAAGCTGGGAGCCGCTGTTTTCTTCCTATAAAGAAATGGCCCTCGCCGCTGCTACACGCGGCGCCAGTATATGCCGTCTCCCTGGTGCCAAGTAACAGCGCGTTTTTCCATAGGAACTGATGATGTCACTGGGATTACAATCATTATTTGCCCTAATCATCCAGGGCTATTACCTTGCATGAGCATTCATTTTACTCCACAGTGGCTGCAGCTACAGAGGTGAGTGATGACTTATTTTAAAGCTAAATGCCAGGGATGATCAGCTATTAAAGGGGTTGTAAAGGTACAATTTTTTTTTTCCTAAATAGGAAGATTTCTCCTTGTTTCCCGTTCTGGTGACAACTCAGCATTATGGATTTTCTTATCACTTTTTAGTCCCATTAATCAATGTCACCTGAACAGTTGGGGTGATTCTCCCTAGCGGGACAAAGGCAGCAGTAATTACCCAACAAGGCTTCTAACCCCTCACTACTACTATTTAAAAAATAAAACGTTTTGGATTTAGACACACTTTAACCACTTGAGGACCTTGAACGTGGAGGTACATCTTAAACTACTTCAACAAAGTTTCCAGTAAGTAGACATGTGCAATTCGTTTAGTTCCGAATTTGTTTTTTAATGAATTTCCACAAATTCGTTAATTGGGAAATATCCAAATTAAATGGGCTGTAAAGGTACAATTTTTTCCCTAAATATCTTCCTTTACCTCAGTGCAGTCCTCCTTCACTTACCTCATCCTTCCATTTTGCTCTCCCTGGTGTGGAGTGTCCTGCTCGCCCCCTCCCTTTGACTACAGGAGAGTCAGGACGCCCCCTACGTTGCAGATAGAGAAAGGAGCTGTGTTAGTGGGCTCTCCTGTAGTCCAAGGGAGGGGGCGGCCACGGCACCCCACACCAGGTAGAAAGCCTTGCATTACTGTGTGGAGTTACAGACAGAAGAACAGGAAGTGAGGATTTCTCAGAAGAAATAAGGACATTTAAAAGTAAAATGGAAGGATGAGGTAAGTGAAGGAGGACTGCACTAAGGTAAAGGAAGATATTTAGGGAATTTTTTTTTACTGGTGAGGCTGCATTCAGAGGCTGCATTCATGGTACTGGTGAGGCTGCATTCATGGTACTGGTGAGGCAGAATTCATGGCACTGGTGAGACTGCATTCAGAGGCTGCATTCATGGCACTGGTGAGGCTGAACTCATGGCACTGGTGAGGCTGCATTCAGAGGTTGCATTCATGGCACTTGTGAGGCTGCATTCATGGCAATGGTGAGGCTGCATTCATGGCAATGGTGAGGCTGCTGTATTCATGGAAATGGTGAGGCTGCATTCGTGGCACATGTGAGGCTGCATTTGTGGCAATGGTGAGGCTGCATTCATGGCAATGGTAAAGCTGCTGTATTTATGGAAATGGTGAGGCTGCATTCATGGAAATGGTGAGGCTGCATTCATGGCAATGGTGAGGCTGCATTCATGGAAATGTTGAGGCTGCATTCATGGCACCTGTGAGGCTACATTTGTGGCAATGGTGAGGCTGCATTCATGGCAATGGTGAGGCTGCTGTATTTAAAGCAATGGTGAGGCTGCTGTATTCATGGCAATGGTGAGGCTGTATTCATGGCAATGGTGAGGCTATATTCATGGAAATGGTGAGGCTGCATTCATGGAAATGGTGAGGCTACATTCAGAGGCTGCATTCATGGCAATGGTGAGGCTGTAGATGGGCACTGACCAGGCTGCATTGATTTGCACTGACTCTTATTTTGCTTCACAATTCTTTATTTAAAAAAAAAAAATCTGAAACCTGAAACGCCCCTCTTAAAATCAAGGTGCGTGTTATACGCCGATAAATACGGTATATCCAAATAACACGCCCAAGATCATCCTTAGACTCTTCACCACACAGCCACAAAGGCAATTCTCGTTGGGCAGTGTATTCGTTAATTTGCATTTAATTTTAATGGTTTAAAAAATGTTGTCAGGCAAAATGGTCGGCCCTCACGCATGTTCACTTCATCATATCAGGCCCTCTTTGAAAAAAGTTTGGACACCCCTGCTGTAGGTCATGGCCAATGGGTCATTTTGCCCAACCCCCGGCCTGTACTTACTTTTAACCTCTTTGGTCAAACTCGACGTTCGATCCTTCAGGTAGATGCTGTAATGACGGATACATCCCATTTGTTTTTCTGGTGGAATCGCCCTCCAGGTGACCAGTATGGGGCCATCTTTGTTTACATTGACGTCTATTTCTAGAGTAGCCTCTGGAGCTGGGGACAGACAGGAGGTGACAGGAGATAAGAGATCACCAAATATATGGACACAAATGACAGTCAGAATAAAGATTTAATTAAGAGCATCAGAGTGAGCCTGTAAAACTAAAATATTGGGTCCACCTGCCCAAAGTGGATACCTTGGGAGCGGAGGAGGGATAAAGAGTTAAAGCTGAACTCCAGGCAAATATAAAAGACTAATGCAGCTCTGTAATCATTAACCACTTCGCATTCCAGCCAATATCTGACACTTCACTTCTACATGTAAAAAATGACTAAGAACCCCCAAACATTATACAGTGGAACCTTGGATTACGAGCATAATCCGTTCCAGGAGAATGCTTGTAATCCAAAGCACTTGCATATCAAAGCGAGTTTCCCCATAGAAGTCAATGGAAACGAAACTAATTTGTTCCACATTGACTTGTCATGCAATACCGCATGTGGCCAGAAGTGGGGGGGGGGGGGCGCAGGAGAGACTGGAAAATACTCGGCTGCCCTTAGAAACCCCCGGAGAGGCTCGGAAACATTCGGTTCAGATCGGCTACGCACCTCTGTCCGAATGCGGTACTGCACACCGCAGAGGCTTGAATCCTGCTTGTTTTATGATACAACACTCGCAAACCGAGTCAGGATTTTTAAAAAAAATATTTTGCGAAACGCGCATTAACCACGTTACTCACGATCTGAGTTTCCACTGTACAGTATAAATATTTTATTAGCGGAGGCCCTATAGAATAAAATGATGGGTGTTTCATATCACACGGTATTTGTGCAGCGGCTTTTTAAAACAATATTTTTGGAAAATAATACATTTTAATTAATTGAAAAAAAACACAACATTTACCCCAACTTTTTGTATAATGTGAAAGACGATGTTACGCCGAGTAAATAGATACCAAACAGGTCACGCTTTAAAATTGCATCTGCTGGTGGAATGGCGGGAGCTTAAAATTCTCCATAGGCTTCGATTTAAACGCCTTTACAGGTTCCCCGTTTAGAGTTACAGAGGAGGTCTGGTGCCAGAATTATTGCACTCGCTCTTTGCCTCTTGCACACTGCAGCTTGAAAATGCTCAGTACAGCTTTTTTTTTTTTACTGAGCTAAAATACAGCCCATTAATTGTAAAGTGCTTATGCAAACAAGCGTGTAAACAAACAAAGTGTATTCTTCAGTTAAAAAATAATAGAAAAATCTGCATTTTTGGTCAGTAATTTATGCCACATGCGCGCATTTGCTCACATTTGCGCACGTTTGCGCGCAAATTCGCACATATTTGGCCATTGACATTGTAAAAGAGCAAACTTCCACGCATGCGTGGAAATTAGGGCTGTTACTGATTACAATTTTCGTGTTCGATTAACCACTTAAGGACCGCCTCCTGCACATATACGTCGGCAGAATGGCACGGCTGGGCACATGCACGTACAGCTACGTCCTGTACTAGCTCCCACCACCCGGTCCAAAGCTCCGGGACCGGGACCGCAGGACTCGTGGACCCAATCGCCGGTGGAGTCCGGCGATCGGTCCCCGGAGCTGTAAACACGGCTTCCCTGTTCTTCACTGTGGCGGCGTCATCGATCGCGTGATCCCTTTTATAGGGAGACCCAATCGATGACGTCACACCTACAGCCACACCCCCCTACAGTTGTAAACACACATTAGGGAACACATAACCCCTTCAGCGCCCCCTTGTGGTTAACTCCCAAACTGCAAATGTCATGTTCACAATAAACAATGCATTTTTTGCTGTGAAAATGACAATTGTCCAAAAAATGTGTCAAAATTGTCCAAAGCGTCCGCCATAATGTCGCAGTCAGGACAAAAATCGCTGATCGCCAACATTAGTAGTAAAACATTTTTTTTTTATAAAAATGCAATAGAACTATCCCCTATTTTGTAAACGCTATAAATTTTGCGCAAACCAACCGATAAACGCTTATTGAGATTTTTTTTTTTTTACCAAAAATAGGTAGAAGAATACGTATCGGCCTAAACTGAGGAAAAAATATATTTTTTTATATATTTTTTGGGGATATTTATTATAGCAAAAAGTAAAAAATATTGCATTTTTTTCAAAATTGTCGCTCTATTTTTGTTTATAGCGCAAAAAATAAAAACCGCAGAGGTGATTAAATACCACTAAAAGAAAGCTCTATTTGTGGGGGAAAAAAGGGGTTGAAATTTTGTTTGGGAGCCACGTCGCACGACTGCGCAATTGTCTGTTAAAGCGACGCAGTGCCAAATTCGCAAAACCTGGCCGGGTCCTTTAGCTGACTAAAGGTCCGGGTCTTGAGTGGTTAATCGTTCTTTTTTTTTTACGATTATTCGACTAATTTCGATTAATTATAACGCACATACAGATCCAACTACTTTTAGCTGATCTCCTTGCAGGCTGATTCCCAGTGCAGCTCCAACCACTGGGAAAATGGATAACAGGATACAAGACACACACAAAGGCAGCGCTTGATGGGAATAGCATTAAAACTTTTATAGTCTTCAAGTAGGTAACCAAATAAATATTGCACTGGAGATAAAATCGATGTAGCTACATAAACTGTAAAAATGGTGTGAGTAATACCGTTTGGTATTACTCGCACCATTTTTACAGTTTATGTAGCTACATCGATTCTCCAGTGCAATATTTTGTTACCTACTTGAAGACTATAAAAGTTTTAATGCTATTCCCATCAAGCGCTGCCTTTGTGTGTTTGTATCCTGTTATCCATATTTCCAGTGGTTGGAGCTGCACTGGGAATCAGCCTGCAAGGAGATCAGCTAAAAGCTGTCATAAAAACATGTAGCCAAGTATGATACTGGTATAAAAATGTGTACAACGATACCACTGCTGAATCCAGATGAGGAGGGGTTAACATCAGTCCGTCGGCATGGAGATGTCCCATGAAGGGAACTATCACAACTCCCAGTGGATGGTTGTAGAATCCCAGGTTGATAGAGGGATGTGATAGAGGGAAGTGATAGAGGGAAGTGTAACAGCCCTTGCATGTGGCAGATAGTAAGGTCCCACCGGCATGCAGATATGAAGGCACAGCGAAGGAGCCCTTTAGATGGACATGGCAAGCCCCACCGGTGTCCGCAACGTCACCAGATCTTCGACGGAACTCCCTGAAAACCCGGAAGCCGGCGGAGAGGTGAATACCGATCAAAAGAATTTTGATCGATAAAAAAAAATTAACGATTAATCAAGGAATTACAAGTTAATTTCCACAGCCCTAGTGGAAATGTCCGCAAATGTGCGTGAATTTGCGCAAAAATACATAAAAAAAGTCGTAAAAAGTAGATGATGCAAATAGACTGTGCACTTTGTAAGTGCAGTTGCTTCAGAGCTTAGTAAATGAAGTAAGGCTTCACTTTTCAAAGAAGACCCAATCACATGCAAGGAAAAAATAAAGAAAGAAAACAGCATTTTTTTCTTGCTCAGGATTGGATGATGGAAGTCAGCAGAGCTTTTGCTCATTTATTAAGCTCTGAAGCAACTGCCCTTTGCAAAATGCACAGTCTAATTGCCTTAGGCAAATCAACCTCTCTGGGCCAGATTCATAGAGCAATTACGCCTGTCTAACTGGGGTTAGACAGGAGTAATTTCAAATTTCGCGCGGCGTATCACTAGTTTGAATCCTCAAACCATGATACGGCGGCTTCGGGCTTCGATCCGAGAGGCTTACGTCTTCGTAAGCCTTCGGATCTACGCTGCCATCTATTTGCGGCCGCTGGGAGGAGTTCGCGTCGTTTTGATGCGTCGGGATATGCAAATGTTTTTTTACGGCGATTCCCGAAGATACGAGTGGTCGTCGCAATCACTTTCGTCTATTTTTGTGTACGTAATGTTAGAGCAGCTTTGTGCTGCTCTAACGTTACGTAGCCCATGTTAAGTATGGCCGTCGTTCCCGTTTCGAATTTATTTAATTTTTTTTTTTGTTTACGTAACTCGTTCGGGACGTGGATCGCCCGTAAACGACGCTACCTAAACAACGAATGACGTCACGACGTGATTTCGCGCAATGCACGGCGGGAAATTTGCGAACGGAGCATGCGCAGATCGATCGCCGCGGGAACGCGCCTAATTTAAATGATTCACGCCCCCTACTCGTCTATATGGATTGCGACGGGAGAAATACACTACGCCGCCGTCGTTTACTGGACAAAATCTACCTGAATTCCACGTAGAGCCAGGTAAAAAACGGCGGCGTAGTGTATTTCTGATACGCTACGATAATCCATTTCTATGTGAATCTGCCCCTCTATGTCTAGCATAACATATACAGTAGAGGACAGGATAAGATGTGGTACCTTTTTCTTGTGTTGAGGCCATTGTCACTCCAGGGACTCCCGCTCTTCCTTCCTGCAGAAAGTAGACCCGGAACTGATAACATATGTATGGCTTATAGCGTCCTGCATAAAGGAAAACTCTTGGTAAATTGCTTGAATAGATCTTTACTGGGCAATATGGCACATGTAACAGTTTATACTTAGAGTGTCACTAAACCACAATATAAAAACTATCAATTAATGGTGTATTACATGCTGTTCATATCCTGTTTCCCAGAAAATAAGCCCTACCCCAAAAATAAGACCTAGTGTGATTTTCGGCCATGGCTGCAATATACCCTGAAAATAAGCCCTAGTTAAAGTCCTTGTAAAAACATGTAATCCGTTCTGTAAAAAGATTATATAATGACCCGCCAGAGATCTTCTCCTCTCCTCCCGGCTGACATCAGAGGCCTCTCCTTCTGCAATCCTCGGGGGGGGGGGGGGGGGGCTGAAGTCAGAGGGGATCTCGGCCCCTCCCTTTGTAGTATTCGGTGTGGGGAACAACCACTTTAAGATTGTCATTGTATATATCGTAAACAAATAGGACATCCCCTGAAAATAAGCCCTAGTGTGTTTTTTATAGCTAAAATTAATATAGGACCCAGTCTTATTTTTGGGGAAACACGGTACTTACTCAGTCACTATGAGATTTGTTTTCTTTATTTTGAAAAAACATGGTTGATCCTGCTGTTCTCCATCTCTACCTTCTGTCCATGACCCCAATTCAGTTGGGGATTTTGTAGCTGCGGTGGCAACTCTGCACATGCTCAGTTTTCAGTGAATTTCTATGCTGAGTATTTCCTTCCCACTATACACCCATTTGAGCAGCCCATGTGACTATAGAGTCACACATGTGGGCGTATACACAGTGGTAAATGACAGCCCACTCCCTCCCTCCTCCTCAATGCCCACTAACCAGCTAAACACAATGGGGGTGGGATATTACATGTAGACTGATGGAGGCTTCACCTCGCTCTTATTTTAAAATACATGCCAGGGGGGCGTGACCCAGCCTGTGACTGGCAAAAAAAAAAATGCCCACACCATGTTATTGCCAACAAATAATAATAAAGAATTTAATTTCAAATATATATTTGTATGACAATTTAAAACAGTATATTGATATTAATTATTTATTTTTACTCTGTATTCCAAAGGCTGTTTTTTTTTTTTTAACATGTGACCAGAAACAGAAGACTAGAATCTCCCCCTACTTATGTTTCTCGCAGACAGACTGGGAAAGATCTGGGTCATGTGAGCAGGGCCGCCATCCAGGGGGTACAGGCATTACACCTGTAAGGGGCCCGAAGGTCTTCAGGGGCCCGGCTGTCCCCCTCCCGTTTTTTTAATTTTCTTTTCTTTTGTTTAATTTTTGATGATGATAGGTTAGGTACGTGGTGACTTCACTATACTATAGTACGGACGGTAACTGGCCTCACCTGCTGCTGCGCTGCTTGGCTTTGGGGTTCCCCTAATTGCAAGTCTCCTCTCTGTCCTGTCCTCCACAGAAACCTCACCTCACGTAATGGGTGACCCTCGTCACTCACCGAACCGCTCGGGGAAAAGATGATGGCGCGCAGAGGAGGGTAGGCGGAGCTTTAGGCTCCGCCTTTGCTAGTTATCCGAATGACGACAGTCTGGCCGCCGCCGGTCACACTTGTCAACAAGCATGGGGGCGCCTGTCACACTCCTCCATCCTGCCAGACAGCTGAGCTAAGTTTTTTGCAGGTGAAGTGCCATGCCACTGCCGGGGCTATAGTGCGGGAGGCGGCCACAGCTGTAGAACGATGGGTTGGAATTTTTTTCCAAGCAGGGAGCTTTTTTTTGGTGCCCCCCCAGGGCTGGCGCCGTAAGGCAAGTGCCCATGTTGCCTTGCGCTAGTACCGGCCATGGGTACAGCAGCCCGCTTATTTGCATGGGTTGCCGTACATGTGAGAAACGCAGGTAAAGGATTCCCAAAACCTTTTCTAAAAACTCACTGCATAGAACTGTGCTGCTCGGAACCACATGGTGCTGCGGCACCACGCGGTTTCACGCACATGGAAATGTGCTGCATTTTCCAATGCATAGGGGTGCCATTAAGAATGACGGGGAACCTTGCACATCTGCTAAAGAGCAGCGTGCTTTGCCTGCAGGCCGGGACCGCACCCTTTTATGTACACGTTCCCGGTCTGCACTTATGTGAACCTGGATCCTGATGGGAAAGGGTCAACCCCTCCACACAAGTAATCATAGGATTTAGCCAAGAGGTAATTAAGGAAAGCCTGGCTGTCATTCCTGACCTCTCCTTCTAATAACTTTAGATGCCAAGTTGCCAGCTGTCATGCTGAGTCTAGGTTTTCAGTACTCTAAAATACTGACATAGACCAAGTACACAGATCAGGAGATGGGACTTCACTTTCTGAGCTCAGGAACTTGGCCTGGGCTGGAACTGCATGCCAATAACCTCCATTCACTGCATGAGAATAGAATGTTGCATTCTCCCATTTACAGTATAGAAATGGCTCCACCTAGTGGCCAAAAAATATACTGAATTCACCTGATAATGTTAGGTTGTGTTCAAACTTGGGCACTTTCACCCAGTTGGTATGGTTTTCCTTGTCCTCTGTGGGATCTTCCCATTCTACAATCTGATCCCAACCCAAATCTTCATTTCCTGCTGGCAGGTCCCAGGTGAGGGTTACACCGTTGCTTGCGCCATTAGTCGTGGCGACGACATTTATAGGCGGCAGTAAACCTAAGAGAAATAATAAAAAGTCAGGCTTTGCACATTTCAGAAATGAAAACAACCGTGTTGCCCAAAGTAATTTAATTCCATTGGGCCAGATTCTCGTACATCTCCGTTTTTTGCGTAGCGTACCGTATCCCATTTACGCCACGCCTCCGCAGCTTTTACGGGCAAGTGTTGTATTCTCAAAGCACTTGCTCCGTAATTTGCGGCGGCATAGCGTAAATGGGCCGGCGTAAGGCCGCGTAATTCAAAGTAGAAAGGAGGTGGGCGTGTTGTATTTAAATTAAGCGCGCCCTCGCGCCGAACAAACTGCGCATGCACCAGCCGTAAACGTAGCCCACTGCGCATACGTCGCAAATACATTGGTTTCGACGTCAACGTAATTAACGCACAGCCCTATTCGCGACGAGTAACGTAAACGACGTAAACGACGTAAAAACACGACGCTGTCCTGACGTCCATACTTAACATGGCGTACGCCAAACCTACGCAAGGTTACCCCTCATATAGCAGGGGTAACCTTATGCTTACGCAAACTACGTAAACTACGACGACGGCGCGCAAATACGTTCGGGAATCAGCGTATCAGGCTTATTTGTATATTCGACGCAGAAATCGACGGGAACGCCAACTAGCGGGCAAGCGTAAAATTGCAACTTAGATCCGACGGTGTAGGTGACTTACGCCAGTCGGATCTACGCCAAATCTATGCGTAACTGATTCTAAGAATCAGTCGCATAGATAGGAGGGCTCAGAAACAGAGATACGACGGTGTATCTAGGGATACGACGGTGTATCTGGAGATACGCCGTCGTATCTCTTCTGAGAAACCGGCCCATTGTGTTTTGTGAGTAAATTGAGAGGAGTAGTCGGTGATGCCAGCACATGCATGCCGCGATCTGGAGGTGTGTCTGATAGAGGGATTAAAGTGTAAGGAAACTTTCTCACAAATGAAAGCAAGCAAGATAGGTGGGCTAGACCTACTCAGCATGTAAGCAGATGGATGGTAATTTTTTTTTTTTTTTATTCTGTATTGTTTTTTTAGTCATATTTATGATTAGATTTCTGTGTTAGAATGTTGCACTGATTAGTTGTGCTTGCCCTGCCGAGGTGGTACTTTCTGGGAGGTAAGGGTTAACTCTGCTAGCCAGGTTTTCCCAGGCTTTTTGGGGAAGGACCACCCTCTGCTAGGGAAAACACATAAAAATGGAGGGATTAAGCATGGGGACCATGCTTTTTGCATTGGTCCAAATCCTTTGATGGAGGGGGGGTTATGGTGTGGGGTTGTTTTTCAGGGATTGGGCTTGGCCCCTTAGTTCCAGTGAAGAAAACTCTTAAGGCATCAGACATTTTCGACAATTTCATGCTCTCAACTTTGTGTGAACAGTTTGGGGATGGCCCCTTCCTGTTCCAACATTACAGGGGCACCAGTGCACAAAGCAAGGTCCATAAAGATATGGATGAGCGAGTTTGGGGTGGAAGAACTTGACTGGCCTGTGCAGAGTCCTGACCTAAACCAGATAGAACACCTTTGGGATAAATTAGAATGGAGACTGTGAGCCAGGCCTTCTCGTCCACATCAGTGGCTGACCTCACAATTGCGCTTCTGGAAGAATGGTCAAACATTCCCATAGACACTCCTAAACCTTGTGGACGGCCTTCCCAGAAGGGTTGAAGCTGTTATAGCTGCAGAGGGTGGGCCAACTCAATATTAAACCCTACGGACTAAGACTGGGATGCCATTAAAGTTCATGTGCGTGTAAAGGCAGGTGTCCCAATACTTTTGGTAATACAGTGTATGAAATTCATTGTTGCGAGTTTACATAGGGCCAGATTCACGAAGAGTTACGCCGGCATATCGGTAGATACGCCGTCGTAACTCACAATCTGCGCCGCCGTATCTTTAAGCGTATTCTCAAAACGAGATACGCTTAAATCTTGCTAAGATACGACCGGCGTAAGTCTCTTACGCCGTCGTATCTTAACTGCATATTTACGCTGGCCGCTAGGTGGCGCTTCCGTCGATTTACGCGTCGTATATGTAATTTAGCTAGGTACGCAGATTCACGAACGTACGCCCGGCCGTCGCAGTAAAGATATACACCGTTTACGTAAGGCGTTTTCAGGTGTAAAGATAAACCACCAAAAAGATGGCGCAGCCAATGTTAAGTATGGACGTTAGGACCGCGTCAAATTTTTCAAATTTTACGTCGTTTGCGTAACTCGTCCGTGAATGGGGCTGGACGTCAATTACGTTCACGTCGAAATCAATGAGTCTTAGCGTCGTAATTTGGAGCATGCGCACTGGGATATGTCCACGGCCGGCGCATGCGCAGTTTAAAAAAAAACGTCATTTACGTGGGGTCACAGTTCATTTAAATAAAACACGCCCACATGAAACACATTTGAATTAGGCGGGCCTACGCCGGCCCATTTACGATACGCCGTCGTAACTTAAGGAGCAAGTGCTTTGTGAATACAGCACTTGCCTCTCTAATTTATGGCCGCTCTGCGTGAATCTGGCCAATAGACTTTAAGCAATGCTCCAGCTTGGGGAGGGGAGAGGAGTACGAATGTCGCTGGGCGCACACAGGCACATATTGCTGGGAACAGCAGTTACCTGAAAGGTCCCGACCAGTGACTCTGATCAGCGTGGGAGTTGAGTTTCCCTTTGAGTTGTGAGCTGACACAGCAATGACGTACTCGCCCGCCTCAATGTCTTTGCTGAACCATGTGTCTGTGGTGTTGTGAATGGATGGCGGGCTGCTCAGATCCACCCACTGAAATGCCACTTGATAAAACCGAATGTGACCTCTGACCTCTGAGGCATTCATACTCTGCAAGGAAAAAAAAACATTTAACCAAATGCTGCCCGGGGCAATTTTTTTTATTTTGCACATCCATGTTAAAAATCAGCATGTTTTTTGCAAGACAATTACTTGGAACTGCCGAATATTATATATTTTCTGAAAGCAGAGACCCTGGAGGGGAAAATGCATTTGTTATGTTGTACGATATTTGCACAGCCATTTACCAAATGCACGTTTTCCAGAACAATGCACTAAACTGAATTTCAGTGCACACAAACATAAAATAATACTCAATTTTCTGGTAAAAAGTAAAAGATGGGGATGCATCGAGTAAATAGATACCAAACATGCCAAGACTCAAAACTGTTTGTTCCTGTGAATGGCGACAAACTACGGGACCTAAAACTTTGCACAGGGGCTGCTTTAAAAGCCTTTACAGGGTATCACTTTGGAGTTAAAACGGAACTTCAGTCATTTTTTCATCTTTCCATCTGTTAAATCTTCTGCCCTTGTTGTTGTTTTAACTTTGGATAGTAAAACATTTTTTTTCTGCCAGTAAATCCCTTATACAGCCCACTTCCTGTTTCCTTATACAGCCCACTTCCTGTTTCCTTATACAGCCCACTTCCTGTTTCCTTATACAGCCCACTTCCTGTTTCCTTATACAGCCCACTTCCTGTTTCCTTATACAGCCCACTTCCTGAATGAATGAATGAATGAAAACTTATATAGCGCAGCACATGCGAACTGAATCGCCTCTGGGCGCTTGTTGTTCCTGTCTCCTTTGATATCAAAAGAGATGAGTCTTGACCTTTTTCCTGAATGCTAGGTGGTTCTCCTCCAACCGAATGCTGATTGGTAAAGCGTTCCATAGTCTGGGACCTTGGATCGCGAATCTTCTATCTCCTTTGGACTTGTAGTTGGCTTTCGGAACCTGGAGCAGATTTTGATTGGTGGATCGCAAAATGCGATTGGAATTATGAGCTTTTATTTTTTCGCATAAATAATGGGGGGCATTCCCATGGACACATCTATGCGTAAGACAGAGAGCTTTAAAAGCAATCCTGTCTTTAACTGGCAGCCAGTGAAGGGCTCTCAGTGAAGGTGAGATGGATTCCCAAGGTTTTTTCCCAGTCACAAGTCTGGCGGCCGTATTCTGAACGACTTGCAGACGAGCGATTTGGTACTTGGGGAGTCCGAGGTAAAGGGTAAAGGTAAAGGTAAAGAGTTCGCGGGGGCGGTTTAAGGCGCTGTTGATAGCCTCCGAAAAATAATTTTTCTTAGCTTGGAAAATTTCTTTGTGATATTTTCTTGTTGTCGCCTTGTAGATGGATAGGTTTAGTTCTGAAGAACATCTTTTCCAGGCAGATTCTGCCCTTCTGCGTTCTTGCTTCAGTAACGACAGCTGGTTGTTAAACCAGCTGCGGTTGTTTTTTCGGATGCGGGTTCTTCGTTTCGGCGCTACCAAGTCAGCTGACTGTAGCATGGCCGAATTTATGGCATCCAGTGTTTCAACGGCCGTTTGATGCGGCTGAGTTGTTTCTATTTTTTTCCTTAAAGTGGTTTTGAAGAGTTCCGAGTGGAGCTTCTTCTGACATCTAGTCCGGTGAGTTGTCACTGAATTTGATGTTTTTGTTGCGGGGGGGATTGTGGAAATAATGAATTTAATTGCATGGTGGTCTGTCCATGGCAACTTTTCATTTTCCAAAATTTTTATTTCCAGATCTTGTCTGAAAATAAGATCAAGTGTGTGACCTGAAGCATGTGTGGGTCCACATACTAATTGCTGTAACCCTAAATCTTCCAGGTGGTCAATACTGGCGTCGGCAACGGGGTCTTGTGAGGAATTGGCCCAGAGATTAAAATCCCCGAGCAGCAAAAGATGTTTGCTGTTGAGGGTGTAAGTGGAGAAGAAATCCGTCCATGAAGTTAGCAGCTGCGATTTTGGGCCAGGTGGCCTATAGCAGAGCAGAATGTGGACGGTCTCCTTTGAATTTGTCTGTAGTTGTAGAGTAAGGGTTTCCATGAATGGAAGAGGGTTTTGAAGGATTGGTTTAGTGATCGCAAGATGAGTCTTATGGATCACTGCCAGTCCTCCTCCTCTTTGCCCTATTCTGTTTTCCGTTATAATACGGTAGTTTTCTGGCACCAGTTCTCCTAGAATGGTGTTACAGTCGGCTGTGAGCCAGCTCTCTGTAATGAAGAGGCAGTCTAGATCGTGTTGTAGAATGAAATCATGGATTTCAAGTCTGTGTTTTACTGCCGATCTTGTGTTGATCAAAGCACATGAAATGTGCTTAAGCTGGGGTAAACGGCTAAAATTTTTGACAGTCGATCGTCGATCGATCTTCAAAAGTTGCTCAATTCTTAGGGTCTTTTTGGTGATGGCTTCCTGTTTCCTTATACAGCCAACTTCCTGTTTCTTTATACAGCCCACTTCCTGTTTCTTGTCTGGTCATTAGCCTAGGCCTACAGCTCTCTCTCTCTTTCATTCTCATGTGCCTTTGTCAGGGGGAGGGGGTGAGTCATAAGAGGGCCAATGAGAGCTGAAGAGCTGGAGGTGTGCCTCTGTGTAAATCCAGGAAGTGAACAGGCAGCAGCTTCAGCTGCCCACAGTAAAAATAGCTGCAGCCAGACTTAGTGGAGGGAGATTTCTGCAGCATATTTGACAAGTACAGAATCACAATAAATATAAAATAATATGTAAAGTGGTTGGAGGGAAACTTCAGAAGGGCAAAGATGTGTAAATTATGTGAGCAGACTGCAGTTCCTCTTTAATGGTGAATTTTGGACCCACATTCACGGGGATACCTCACATATGAGGTGCAATCTCTATTTACATACACGTACAGGACCTATGTATGCTTCTGTAATTGCATGTATGTGTGGAGAGGATGGGGGGATGGGGGTGCTTTTCCTTTTATACATTTTATTAAAATGCATGTTTTATAAAACTTTTTTTTTTAATCTTATGAAAATGTTTTTTGTTTTATTTACTAGACATGTGCACTGCCGAAAAATTCTTTTTTTTTTTCATTTTCGTTTTATTCGTTTTTTTGGAAATTTGGAAATGTGAAATTCCGAATTTTGGAATTTCTGAAAGAGCAAAAAACAAATAAAATGAAAACAACAATTTTTTTCGAATTTCTGTTTTTTTTTAAAAAGCAAAACAAAAAAAAAGAATAAAAACGGAAAAAAAATTTTTTGGGGAAATTCTAAAAATTCAGAATTCGGAAATTTCCCATTTTCAAATTTTAGATTTTCAAATTTTTCAATTTCGAATCTCAAATTTTAAATTTTTTTTTAATTATCAAATTTTTTAATTCTTTAATTTTCGAATTTTGAAAATTCCGAATTTCCGAAATTCAAATTTTGAAAATTAAAACATTAAAAAATTAAAAATTTTGGAAACCGAAAATTCGAAAATTGAAAAATTCGGAATTAACAAATTTCTCAAAATTCTTCAAAAAACTAATTTGAAACTAACCAAATTGCACATGTCTATTATTTACACAAGCCTCCTGATGCGATAGCTTAAGGCTGATGACAGGTATACTTGATGAAGACATCAGGGGTCCATTAGGCCCCAATGTCGCTTTGACTGTCCAAGCACAGATCATGCATGATTAGCTCTGACAGCTCTGAAACTCAAAGTGATTAATTTACCTGAATCACTTTTACTGAACAGCTGTTCACTGTTTGTAAAAGTCCAGGGCAGGAGGTCTCAAACAGGCGGCCTTCCAGCTGTTGAGAAACTACAAGCCCCATGAGGCATTGCAAGGCTGACGGTTACAAGCATGACTCCCACAGGCAGAGGCACGATGGGACTTGAAGTTTCGCAACAGCTGGAGGGTCACCAGTTTGAGACCCCTGGTCCAGGGCATTGGACACAGCTGATCATCTGGTAAAGGGCCACTGTGATTGGCCCTTTGCCATAATCTTTTAGAGTGCACGCCCAATGCGCACCCAGGGGGTGTGTGGGAAGTGGGGTTCTGGGAGGACCTCCATGGACACCATCCCAGAACTGGAGGACCGCTCTGTAGCCATTTTTCGGCTATAGCGTGACCAGGAAGTGGTTGTCACAGTTGACACAAGGTCATTTAGAGCCCTGGGTGAACATGCCAAACTGCACCGCCACCCCAAGATGTATGAGCATTATGTGTCACCAAAAATCCCCACCCCCCCCCCCCCACACTAATCTGTATATGTTTTATTTTGTTTGTTTATTTTTTTTATGGTTGAACTGGATGAACTTGTGTCTTTTTTTCAACCTGACTAACTATGTAACTAACTATGTAACTATGTATGAGCACTAATCTATACGACTACCCTTAGCATAAATTCTCCCTTCTCCCATGACAAATCAGCTCCCCTGCTGGAATCCTCCCAGCGCAAATCTCTGCCCCCCACTACCCCCCAAATCCTCCCAGAACAAATGCCCCCACCCAAAAAAAAAAAAAAAAACACCCCTCCTAGTACAAAACCTCCACCCCTCAAATTTCCCCTCGAAGTACACATTCTCCCCCCCCCCTTCTTCAAATCCCCCTCCCACCCCCCCTCCTAGCACAAATATCACCCCACCCCCTTCTAGCACAAGCACCCGCCCATCATTCTTACTAGCACAAATTCCCCCCCACCCAAAAAAATCATCTCCTTCTAGCACAAATCCCTTCCCCCTCCTTCAAATCCCCCTCCTAGCACAAATATCCCCCCTCCTAGCACATAAACCCCCCCATCATTCTTACTAGCACAAATTCCCCCCCACCCAAAAAAGTAATTTCCTCCTAGCACAAATCCCCCCTCCTTCAAATCCTCCTCCTAGCACAAATATCCCCCCACCCCTCCTTCCTAGCACAAGCACCCCCCATCATTCTTACTAGCACAAATTCCCCACACCCAAAAAAGTAATCTCCTTCTAGCACAAATCCTCTCCCCTCCTTCAAATCCCCCCTCCTAGCACAAATATCCCCCCTCCTAGCACAAGAACCCCCCATCATTCTTACTAGCACAAATTCCCCACACCCAAAAAAGTAATCTCCTCCTAGCACAAATCCCTCCCCCTCCTTCAAATCCTCCTCCTAGCACAAATATCCCCCCACCCCCCCCTTCCTAGCACAAGCACCCCCCCCCCCCATCATTCTTACTAGCACAAATTCCCCCCCACCCAAAAAAGTAATCTCCTCCTAGCACAAATCCCCTCCCCCTCCTTCAAATCCCCCTCCTAGCACAAATATCCCCCCACCCCTCCTTCCTAGCACAAGCACCCCCCATCATTCTTACTAGCACAAATTCCCCACACCCAAAAAAGTAATCTCCTTCTAGCACAAATCCTCTCCCCTCCTTCAAATCCCCCCTCCTAGCACAAATATCCCCCCTCCTAGCACAAGAACCCCCCATCAATCTTACTAGCACAAATTCCCCACACTCAAAAAAGTAATCTCCTCCTAGCACAAATATCCCCCCCACCTCCTTCAAATCCTCCTCCTAGCACAAATATCCCCCACCCCCCCTTCGAAGCACAAGAACCCCCCATCATTCTTACTAGCACAAATTCCCCCCCACCCAAAAAAGTAATCTCCTCCTAGCACAACCCCCCCCCCTCCAAATCCCCCTCCTAGCACAAATATCCCCCCACCCCCCCCTTCCAAGCACAAGAACCCCCCATCATTATTACTAGCACAAATTGCCCCCACCCAAAACATTTTTTTTCTCCACCCCCGCCCCTTAAATGTCCCTCCAGGTACATATTCCCCCCCACTTCAAATCCCCCCATCCAAGAAAATAACCTCCTCCTAGCACAAATCCCCTCCCACTCTACCATGTCATCTTTTCTAGTACAGACCCCCCCCCCCCCCCCAAATCGAAAATCCTAGCACAAATCTTTTTCTTCAATCCCCCCTCCCAGCACAAATTCTCCTCAATCACCACTCCTAGCACACACACTTAAATTTCCCCTCCTAGAACAATGCTTGTTGCCCCCCAAATTCCCCCCCCCCCTCAATCTCCTATGGTGTCCCCCTTCACCTTGCATGATACCACAGTGCCCAGGGCAGCTCCTGTCATCCCTCCTGCCCACCCCTCGTCCTGGCACGAGGGGGGGGGGGGGGGTGTCATTAAAGGTTCGCTATGGGCCCCCATGTTTTGTAGTTACGCCCCTCCCTACCTGACAGGTTCTGGTTATACAAATGTGGCAGTTCTGGATAAACCTGTTAGTTGTACTTGAGGGCAGGTTTAGGAAAATAAATCACTTTTCTAGTAGCAGCTCTGTACACTATGGAGCCCCTCCTTACCTTCCAGTAAAGTGTGACAGTCCATGTCTTCTCTGTGATTTTGCACAATTTGTACCATACGTCAAGCTTTCCACGTGGTCCTGGATGAAAAGAAATAAGAGAAATGTGGATGTGGGGGGTTTAGAATGACCTCAGACGTCTATCAATGGGGTATTTGTAACAAACCACACCGAGCTCAAGTAGCAAGGTAGTGTGTATTTTTATTTTTATTCTTTGTTGTAAAAGAGCACTGCTGATCTTCTGCAGCCCTTTTTGCTGCTACTTCCTGCCTTTCTGCACCCCATTGATTGCTTTATGGCATTTCTCAGGGCAGTTTACTGATAATGACAACGGGCCAGATCCTCAAAGAACTGCCTATCTTTAGGCAGGCAGGCCCGGATTTCCCACAAGGCCACTGGGGCGGCAGGGCACCAAGGGGCGGCAGGGCACCAAGGGGCGGCAGTGGCATGGATTTCTTTGAAACATATATTTAAGGGCGGTAAGTTATGGGGGAATCTGCTCGCTCGTTAACAAGTGATTATGGCAATGTCGCCAAAATCACTTGTAAAATGTGTGCTCCCGTCCGTCCTCCCCTCTCCCCCCCCCCACCCCACATACCTCTCTCTGCTGGCTATGTATATAGGACTCCGTCCTCCCCCCGGCCACCAAGTCTGTCACCTGTTCCTGCTGCCGATGTACACAGTGAGAGGGGTGAGCTGTGCTCTTCCCATCTCAGCTGTGACAGGAGTTCTAGCACAGTGCTAGGACTCCTGTTTTGGAGGTGACATGGTCAATAAAGAGAACCTGTCACCTCCAATTGCTATCACACAGGGAATTGTTTTCTCCTGTGTGATAGCAAAAAAGTTAAGTGAAAAAAAAAAATTGATAACAAATAAAATAAATAATTATTAAATTAATAATAAAAAAGTAAAGAATAGGAAAATTAATAAGAAAATTATACAAAAATAAAAAAAAAGTGTAAGACAAGCTACAAATAAATAATAATAATAAAAAAAATTTGAACTAACTGTGCCGCCCCTGCCATCCGGTTGCCATTCTCCCTTGATTTGGGGGTGGGGGTGGGGGGTGGTTCTGTTGGTTGGAAGGGGATGCATTGTGGAACCTGGCCTTGGGGCGGCAGGGAAAGCAAATCCGGCCCTGTAGGCAGGCGTAGCGTATCTAAGATACACTACGCCGCCGTAAGTTAGAGCGGCAGGTTCCTTATCCACAAAAAATTGGGCTGTAACTTACGGCGGCGTAGTGTAATTGTGGCGACGTATGGCCGCGCAATTCAGATTTCTAAGATGTGGGCGTGATTTATGGTAAATCATCGTGACCCCACGTAAATGACGCTTTTTTTAACGGCGCATGCGCCGTCTGTGGAGGTATCCCAGTGCGAATGCGCAAAATCACGTCGCAAATAGTCAATGCTTTAGACAAGAACATAACTTACGCAAAGCCCTATTCGCGAACGTTTTACGCAAATGACGGAAAATTCGACGCTGGCCCGACGTCCATACTTAACATTACGTACGCCTCTATAGAGCAGGGGTAACTTTACGCCAGACATAAACGTAAACGACATTAAAAAAAATGCTCCGGGCGTACGTACGTTCGTGGATCTATCTCATTTGCATATTTGCATATTTTACGCTGGAAATCTACGGAAGCGCCCCTAGCGGCCAGCGTAAATATGCAACTAAGATACGACGGCGTAATAGACTTAGCGTAATTCCGGCGTATCTTGTTTTGTGGAATCAAAAACAAAGATACGCCGGTGCAGATTTGAAATTACGGCGGCGCCAACATGCCTGTGTAATGCGTGCTGTAATATCCCCGAGGGCTTTCACACTGAGGCGATGCGCTGGCAGAAGAGAGTAGAGAGAAAAATCTCCTGCAAGCAGCATCTTTGGAGCGATGAGAGGAGCGGTATGTACAGGGCCGGCCTTAGGTGTTCAGGCGCCCTGTGCGAGCTAATCCTGTGGCGCCCCCCCCCCCCCCCCCCCATCTTCACCCCTCGCCCCCTGGTCACCTAAACATACACAAAGAGGACATAAAAAAAATATTTGTAACAAATAATTTGTTTTAATAAACAATTTAAGTGCATGTGCAAACAATCCATGCATCTCAATGGACCCTTTCATACTGAGTCCTGCAAGCAGCATCTTTGGAGCAGCTTTTGAGCGTTGAAAAAAACTCTCCAAAAACTCCCCTCTCCATTTAAAAAGAATTGAAAGCGCTGTAAAAACACCTTGCCCTTTCACACCGAGACACTGCAAAAACGCCTTAAAACGTTAGGGTCTTAGTGGTGCTTTACCAGCACATTGGGATTGCAGATGAGGCTTCGCTGGAATAACGCTGTAATCTTATCCTCTAATAAAAGCAGCACATACAGTACACATAAAACACTGGTTAGGCAACACAGTTAAGACTTTAATTGCCCTAGATCAGGGGTCTCCAAGCTGCGGCCCGGGGGCCAGATGTGGCACTTTACTTGCTTTTATCTGACCCTTGGGGCAATATTTCATCTTCTGACACCAACAAAGGGGCACAATTCTTCCCAGTGACACCAACAAAGGGGCACAATTCCTCCCAGTGACACCAACAAAGGGGCACAATTCCTCCCAATGACACCAACAAAGGGGCACAATTCCTCCCACTGACACCAACAAAGGGGCACAATTCCTCCCAATGACACCAACAAAGGGGCACAATTACTCCCAGTGACACCAACAAAGGGGCACAATATCTCCCAATGACACCAATAAAGGGGCACAATTCCTCCCAATGACACCAACAAAGAGGCACAATTCCTCCCAATGACACCAACAAAGGGGCACAATTCCTCCCAATGACACCAACAAAGGGGCACAATTCCTCCCACTGACACCAACAAAGGGGCACATTTCCCCCTAATAACACCAACAATGAGGAACAATTTCCTTCTAATAACGCCAACAAAGGGGCACAATTCCTCCTAATGACACCAACAAAGGGGCACAATTCCTCCCAATGACCCCAACAAAGGGGCACAATTCCTCCCAATGACCCCAACAAAGGGGCACAATTCCTCCCAATGACCCCAACAAATGGGCACAATTCCTCCCAATGACACCAACAATTGGGCACAATTCCTCCCAATGACACCAACAATGAGGAACAATTCCTCCCAATGACACTAACAATGAGGAACAATTCTTCCTAGTGACACCAACAAAAGGGGCACAATTCCTCCCAATGACACCAACAAAGAGGCACAATTCCTCCTAATGACACCAACAAAGGAGCACAATTCCTCCCAATGACAACAATTGGGCACAATTCATCCCAATGACACCAACAAAGGGGTACAATTCCTCCTAATGACACCAACAAAAGGGGCACAATTCCTCCTAATGACACCAACAAAGGGGCACAATTCCTCCCAATGACACCAACAAAGGGGCACAGTTCCTCCCAATTACACCAACGATGGGTCATTACTCCTCTCACTGACACCAAAAAATGGGGCATTGTTTACTCCTGCTGATACCGGAACATTTTTCTATTTCCAGTGGTCACAGTCCGGCCCCTCTAAAGTCTGAAGAACAGTAAACTGGCCCTTTGCTTAGAAAGTTTGGAGACCCCTGCCTTAGATGATTAACCCCTTGCCAGCCAGTGTCATTAGTACAGTGACAGTGCATATTTTTAGCACTGATCACTGTATTAGCGTCACTGGTTCCCACAAAGTGTCAGTTTGTCAGTCGCAATATCGCAGCCTCGCTATAAATCGATGATCTCCGCCATTACTAGCAAAAAGTTAAAAATTCCATAAATATATCCCATAGTTTGTAGATGCTTATTGGGATATTTTGTACCAAAAACATAGGCCTAAATTTATGAAAAAACGTAAAAATATATATATATATTGGATGTTATATGGCAGAAAGTAAAATGTTTTAATTCTTTTTTTTTTTCAAATTTGGTCTTTTGTTAAAGAATAAATAAAAAAAAAAGAAAAATAAAATAACGCAGAGGTGATCAAATACCACAGTACAGTGTTGCATTGCCGCGCAGTTGTCAGCTACAATTACGGCAGTGCACATCGCAAAAAATGGCCTGTCATGAAGGGGGGGAGGGGGGTAAATCTTCCAGAGGTCACGTGAATCAGTGAAATTACATATGACAGAGGTGCAGACATAGCCAGAGGTACATGGTACCAGTACAGGCCAATCACAGACTTTCTGAAGTATAAATAAACTCTGGGCAAAAAAATGTCACTGATTAACCACGTGACCTCGAAGATTTACCCCCCCCCCCCATCATGACAGGCCATTTTTTTATATATGCACTGCTTAACTTAAACTGACAACTGCTTGGTGGTATTTGATCACCTCTGCGTTATTTTATTTTTTTAACAAAAGACCAATTTTGAATAAAAAGAATTTTTCGTTCTGCTATATATATATATACCATTTTTTTTTTTTTAAGTTTTTTAATAAATTCAAAGTTCCAGGCTCACATCTGTTATGGTGCCCGCCCCCCCCCCCCCCTCCTCATTGGAGTACAAGTGAGGGGGGAGGATGGAAGACAGGTGTGAAGATAGACACTGACAGGTGTGAAAACTGTCAGCCTGAGCCTGCTACATAAGGGGGAGGGGACGGGCGGCTTTACCGTCACTTTTCTTCAGAGTACGGCAGTCTGGCAGTCCCGTCCCAGTTTCAGTGCTCCTGGCGCCTTTAGGATTTGAAGCTGCATTACACAGTTACACACGACGCACGCACGACGCATGCAACGGCGTCGGCGCTATCCACCGGGCTGAGATAACAAAGAGGAGGAGGAGAAGGAGAGGGGGAGGAGAAAGAGAAGGGGAGGAGGAGGGAGGGGACCAGTGTCCGACACTTCGGCGTGACGCCTCCCCCCCTCTGCAGCGCTGGGGTGTTGTGCTGCTGAGAAGTGACTCGGTCGCCCGGATGAATGATTCGTCATATTAAACTTACTGCGAGCTGTGAAAGCCGCACGGCGCCCCTGGTGTCTATGGCGCTCTGTGCGGCCGCACAGCCCGCACACCCCAAAGGCCGGCCCTGGGTATGTATACCTCCCCTTCACCGCTCCTTTCCATTTAAAACAATGGAAAAACTGCGGTAATACCGCCCGCAATGCACCTCTGCAGAGGTGCATTGCGGGCGGTATTAACCCTTCTTCGGATGCTAGCGGGGGTTAATACTGCACCGCTAGCGGCTGAATCCCGCGGCAATTTTTTAGTGGCGCTATACCGCCACCGCACCTCCGCTGCCCCGTGTGAAAGGGGCCTAAAGGAGAAGTCCAGTCTGAGATTTTTCGGCTGGGCTTCTCCCAGGGGCGGACTGAGAACTCATGGGGCCCCCGGGCAATAGAAGAATATGGGGCCCCCGGGCTTACAGATGGCCACTACGCCAGGAGGCAGTGCAGAGGCAGGACAGCTAAAATCTTGGGTTTTTCACATCAAAAACATGTGGGTTTCGGACATATCAGGGACAGATGTGAAAAAAACACATACTGTCCCTGGTTTTATTGAGCCTGGCAACCCTGACGGGCCCCCTAGTGGCATGGGGCCCTCGGGCAGTGCCTGTGACCCGTTTTCAGTCGAGGCAGCGTGTCATCACGACTTCCAAGTCTGGATCCGCCAGCTGCCTTGATTGATGGCAGTCTCACCGCAGAGAAGTAGAGCAGGAGCAATGCTGACTGACAGTCAGCATCGCTCTGCTTGGGGGGGAGTGAGAACCGAGCCATTGATGGTGTTCGGTGGCTTGGTTCTAGTGCAGAGATGCCGGGGGACAGCTGCAGCATTGGTCTGATGCAGCCAGGGCCGCCATCAGGGGGGTACAGGCAGTACACCTGTAAGGGGTCCGGAGGTCCCCAGGGGCCCGGAGGCCACCAGGGCCCCAGATGGCAACCCCCTCTTTTTTAATAAAAAATATATATTTTTATAAAAAATATTTTTTTAATATATTTTTATTACATTTTTTACCAAGAGGCCAATTTTTTTCCTTTTATTTTTTTTAGAGGTCCGGAGGTCCACAGGGGCCCGGAGGCTTCCAGGGCCCCGGATGGCAACCCCCCTTTTTTTTATTTATTTATTTTTATAAAAAAAGATATATATATTTTTAATTTTTATTTTTTTATTAAAGGGCCATTTTTTTTAGGGGTCTGGAGGTCCCCAGGGGCCCGGAGATCCCCAGGGCCCTAGATGACAACCCCCCTTTTTTATAAAAGAAAAATATTTTTTATATATTTGTTTATTTCTTTTATATTTATTTATATATATATATATATATATATATATATATATATATATATATATATATATATATATATATAAATAAAGGGCCCAGAGGTCCCTAGGGCCCCCGGATGACAACCCTCCTTATTTTTATAAAAAATTTTTACTTTTTTTTTTTTATATTATTTTTTTTTATTTTTTTTATATATAGATATATTTTTATTAAAGGGCTCAGAGGTCCCCAGGGCCCCATGTGTCAAACCCCCTTTTTTTATAAATGTTTTTTTATTTTTGTTTATATATTTTTTTATATATTTTTTATTAAAGGGCCCTGGAAGGCAACCCCCTTGTTTTTTTTTTTTTTATAAATGTTTTTTTTTTTTATTTATTTTGTATTAAAGGTCCCAGATGTTTCTTTTTATTAAAGGGCCCAGAGGTCCCCAGGGCCCCGGATGGCTACCCCCCTTTTTTATATATATTTTTCTTTTTTTCGCTTCTCAATTCGCGGCAGCCCCTCCCCCCCTGCTTCTCAATTTCATGCGGCAGCACCCCCGCCCCCCCCCCCCGGGTTCTCTGCTCCAGGGGGCCCATGCCTGAAGCTGTGTAAGGGGCCCCAAAATTCCTGATGGTGGACTTGGATGCAGCATCCACCTAGGTAAGTATCATTAGCAAAAAACAAACCCATACTTTAAGGAAATTTCCACAAAATTAAAATGAAACTTCAAAGGTTTTCACACCTCTATAAAACAGCGTTACCAAGAACCTAACATGTTTCTTGAAACCAATGAGTAACAGAGTGTATTGTGATGGTTCAGCTATAAAAATAGCAAGCGTGCACGTACTTTTACACCTTGTAAGGTGAATGTTGCGGTGAGGGATAGACACGTTGGTTTACACAGAGACTTGTTCCTCTTTCTGCATTGTATGTAATAGCTAGTAGTAGTTAGTCCCATGTAACTGGTTTTGCTCTGTATTGTTGAGGACTTTTTTGCAGCTCATTTAAAGTGACACTTAAGGTTCAGTTTAAAAAAATAAAATAACAAACATATCATACTTACCACTGTGCAGTTAGTTTTGCACAGTGTCCCCAATCCACCTCTTCTGGGGTCCCACGGCAGCTCTCACGGCTCCTCCCCGCAATAGATAACCCCCTCTGGGAAGCTCTCTCCTGAAGGAGTTACTTTGCGGGCGCGCTTCCGTGTCACACACTCTGCGTTTATAGCCGCCGAGTGTATGACTCGGCCCACCCCCCAGCGCTAGCTTTATTGGATTTGATTGACAGCAGCGGGAGCCAATGGCTGTGCAGCTATCCAATGAAGAGCCGAGAAGCCATGGCGAGAGCAATGCGGGATCGCGCCCACTGAATTTCAGGGCTCCGGTAAGTAAAATAGGGGGGCCTGGGGACCGGACAGTGCAAGGTGACACTAAAAGGCACATGTTTTTTCACCTTAATGCATCCTATACATTAGGGTGAAAAAACATCTGACAATACCGCCCCCCCCCCCCCCCCGTTTTACTTACCTGAGCCTGTTCACCTGCGGCACACGCCCCCGACGTCCTCTTTGCCGCTCAGCCTGGTCGTTGATTGGCTAAAGTGGATGGATTGAAAGCAGCGCAGCCATTGGCTCGTGCTGCTGTCAATCACATCCAATGATGCGGCACGGTGGTGGGCGGGCCCGAGTGATACAGTGAGCGGCTATAACTGCCAGCTGTATCAGGGGAGCTGTATCACGGGAGCACGAATCCAAGCGTGTTCGTTCGAGCATTAATACACTGCCCAACAATCATTCTTTTGCCTTTGTGACTGTGTGAGTAAAGAGATGAGCTCAGGTATATTATTTGGATATACCGTATTGGCGTATAACACGCACCTTCACTTTAAAAGGGAAGTTTCAGGATTTTTTTTTAAATTGCCAGGAATGAACTCTAATTGCCAGGAATGCAGCCCCACCATTGCCAGGAGTGCAGCCCCACCATTGCCAGGAGTGCAGCCCCACCATTGCCAGGAGTGCAGCCCCACCATTGCCAGGAGTGCAGCCCCACCATTGCCAGGAGTGCAGCCCCACCATTGCCAGGAGTGCAGCCCCACCATTGCCAGGAGTGCAGCCCCACCATTGCCAGGAGTGCAGCCCCACCATTGCCAGGAGTGCAGCCCCACCATTGCCAGGAATGCAGCCCCACCATTGCCAGGAGTGCAGCCCCACCATTGCCAGGAATGCAGCCCCACCATTGCCAGGAATGCAGCCCCACCATTGCCAGGAATGCAGCCCCACCATTGCCAGGATTGCAGCCCCACTATTGCCAGGAATGCACTGCAGCCTGTCCCAAGTGTCCATCTGCAGCTCTGTCCAAAAATTAAGCGTTATCGTTTTTAAATGTTGCCGCCCGCCGAGAGCCGCATGTCCTGTATACTCGGCTGTACGCGGCTCCTCTCACAGTCCCGCCCCTTTGGCCCGGCTCCTACGATGGACATAACACACGTCCAATGGCGGGACTTGGCATGACTGCGAGCGGAGCCGAGCCTAGCCGAGTACACAGAACACTCGGCTCAGGCTATTTCGGCAGTGTCGCTCCCCTCACAGACAGCAGGGATTGGCGTATAACATGCACCCATGATTTTCCCCTGAAGGGGGGAAAAGTGTGTGTTATACGCTAAAAAATACGGTATATCTTTTGTGGCCCCGGTGCTGGGAGATCGCCAGGGGCCACCAAAAATATATATGTTTAGATAACCAGTCGGGCCGTTCAAAACCGCGCCGCAATTGGGCCGCGGGCCGGACTTTGGACATGCCTGCATTAAGGTGAATAAAAACAAAGGCTTACAACCCTTTTAAGTAGCTTCCTTGGTTGTAACTATAGACCTTGAGTGTACTACACATGGCCAAAAAAAATTCATCGTCTTTGGGCGTCCCTCAAAGACCCCTGGCTACATTTACCAGCAATAGGTTGGAAAGTGTGCAGTGTATCCATGTCCTGTGTAAATTGATGCTCACAGAGCAGCACAATGTAAATGAGAATTACAATATAACAATGTTATTATTGCTACATTGTAACCTCTTTTGTTCATATATAGCAGAACAACAGGGTGTCTTTTCATCTGTGTATGATGTCAGCTAAAGCCACCTTGCAAGTTTAAAGTGATAATAAAGTCTCAGTTTTTTTAATTTAAGGCTTATTGTACACAGGAGTTTTACAACCTCTGCTGACCGATTTATGTTGACAGATACCGTGTTTTCCCGAAAATAAGACCTACCCCAAAAATAAGACCTAGCACTATTTTCCAGGAGGGCTGCAATATAAGCCCTACCCTGAAAATAAGCCCTAGTTCGAGGTGATTGTGTGATTTTTGAGGAAACACTGTATAATCCTCTGCAATCAACATGTGTGTGCTATGCAGCATGGATACTCTGGTCTCCACAAGGTATTTACATTTTTTTTCCCCTCACATGCTGGTGTGCCCTCTTCCCTGCTTCGAGCATTGCAGAGGGAGGGGGACTGGGGTCCCTCGCTGGTGGCTGGGAGAGGTGGAGGAAGGCTGAGGTGTTTAGCACTGTTGGATTGCAGAAGCACACACATTCTGTTTTGTGTGCTACTGCTGTAAAAGAAAGAATTTGGGCATTTTAAGTTTGTTCAAACTGTGGATTCCTGACAGACAGGGAGAGAGCAAAAATATTAAGACCTAGCCCGAAAATAAGCCCTACTGGGTCTTTTGTTGCCAAAATTAATATAAGAGCCAGGCTTATTTTCGGGGAAACACGGTAGTAACCAACGTTTAACCACTTGCCTACTCTGCCCAGACAAAATTTTAGCTTCCGGCACAGCGTCGCTTTAACTGACAATTGCGCGGTCGTGCGACGTGGCTCCCAAACAAAATTGGCGTCCTTTTTTCCCCACAAATAGAGCTTTCTTTTGGTGGTATTTAATCGCCCGTGCGGTTTTTATTTTTTGCGCTATAAACAAAAAAAGAGCGACAATTTTAAAAAAAGACACAATATTTTTTGCTTTTTGCTATAATAAATATCCCATTTAAAAAAAAAAAAAAATGTTATCTCAGTTTAGGCCGATATGTATTCTTCTACATATTTTTGGTAAAAAAAAAATTAAAAATAAAATCGCAATAACCGTATAGTGACTGGTTTGCGCAAAAATTATATTGCCTACAAAATACGGGACATAATTATGATTTTTTTTTTATTTATTTTTTTACTAGGAATGGCGGCGATCTGCGATTTTTTTCCAGGACTGGGACATTATAGCGGACACATCGGACACTTTTGACACATTTTTGGGACCATTTACATTTATACAGTGAACAATGCTATAAATATGCATTGATAACTGTATAAATGTAACTGACAGGGAAGGGGTTAACCACTAGGGGGTCAGGGAAGGGGTTAAATGTTTCTCCTAGTTTGTGTTCTAACTGTGGGGGGAGGGGGGGTGACTGGGGAGGTGACCGATTGTGTCCCTATGTACTAGGGACACAATTGGTCACCTCTCTCCCTGACAGGGACGTGCAGCTCTGTGTTTACACACAGAGCTGCACGTCCCATCTCAGTTACTCGGCAATTGCGTGTGCCCGGCGGCCATCGCGGCCGCCGGGCACACGCACGGGGGTCCCAGTGATGCGACGGGTGCGCGCGCGTGCCCCTAGCAACTTTCTATGACTGCACGTCATATGACCTGCAGTCAGGACAATGGAGTTACCCACCCGCCGTCATATGACGATGGGCGGGTGACAAGTGGTTAAAAACATCAGTTTTGCCACGTTTGTGTTTCTAAGTTGTCGGTCTTTTTGTTTATAGCACCCAAAAAAAAAACGCAGGTGAACATATACCACCAAAAGAAAGGTCTATTTGTGGGGGGGGGGGGGGGGGGGGGGGAAGGACGTAAATGTTGTTTGTGTACAGCGTCGCACGACCGCGCAATTGTCAGTTAAAGCAATGCAGTGCTGTATCGCAAAAAATGGCTAGATCATTGGCCAAATCCTTCCGGGGCTGAAGTGGTTAAAGACAGCCCTTGCTGATTGAGGAAACTTTTTCAACTTTTTCTCTTTAATAGAAGTTGATTAAATGACTGACATCTGTCAAACAGAGCGAGCCAACACTGATTAAAATTTGATCGGTCCCTGCTGGACCAGAGGAATTTTGACCAGTGTATGGCCAGCGTTAGCAATAAACACATTGGGTCAGCAGAAAAGCCAGGAAATTCGCTTTTTTGAGGATGAAGCTCCCTCATTATTTTATGCCACTAAACATGTAGATGCACCTAGTTAGCCAGGTACTGGATATAAATGACAGTATGGTAGTTTTTGTAACATGTTTGTATTTTTTGGAAATAAAGTGTTATAAGGTAGAATTCCCCTTTAAACGTAAAATATAAATGTACTCACTGCTCTCTGGCGTCTCCCAGGTCACAAGCTGGCTCCAGTCACTCCATATTCCCCGTCCATACCGGTATTTACAGGCAGCCTGGAGGTGATACTGAGTCATTGGGTGGAGATGATAGAAGGAGAAGCTTCTATTAATTGAGCTTTGTACCTAAAATGAAACATTAACACTGGAATTATCAGTCTATAGTGCTGCAACTTTAACCATAAGCAGCCTGAACATTTCCTATGATCACCATAAGCAGTGGGGGCCTTAAACAGTCTCTTTCCTAAAAGTATTATAAATCTTCCTACCTGCACCTTGTGCTTGTCACTTGTAAAGAACGTGCATTGATAATGATAATGTTGTTTTTATGGTGCCATTTTTTGCTCTGCATGTACAGCCTATAATAGAGTAAGTCTTCACATCCCTTTGTCAGTCATTTTTGTTTTAAAACATAATATATGCAGCATGGCACTGCACAGGTTAATACATAACCTCTGTCTGTAGTCTGGGAAGTTACTGACACTTCCTATGAAGAAACTACTTATCCCGCAATCCCTAGGTCTCTCAGTCTAATGCTCTGCAGGTGAGAGCTAAACAGTAATTTGATCTGATACAGATATAAGCAGGTAGCGCAATTAACAGAGAGCTCACCGTGCAGCCTTTCATCACAGAACTCCCACATTTGTGATTAGCACAAAGAAAATGGCAAAGCATTGACTGGATGCTGCGTAGCCTGGAACAAGAAGTTGTCTTGTCCCTTTAGCAAATAGGAACAAGCTAGGTGAATACCGCGACACAGGGGAATCAATCATCCATGACACCACAAACTGCAGCAGCAACATGTGAGGCGGCGTACACACGACCGAGGTTCTCGCTGGAAACCAGCGAGAACCTCACTGGAAGCTGCATTCCAGCGGGAACCTCGGCCGTGTGTACGCTCCTGGCTCGCCCCGCCCGTCGGGAATCCCGTCGAGCGAAAAGAGAGCACGCTCTCTTTTTGCTCGACGGCCCGCCTGGATGAATGGCTGGTTGCCATTCCCGAGGGGTGGGTCGCCGATTTCGACGGCCGGCAGAGAACCTCGACGGGCGGAACGATGTGTTCTGCCCGTCGAGGTTCTCTGCCGTGTGTACGCGGCTTCACAGCACTCAAAGCTGAACAATGGCCTGGGTAGGAAGGGGTGTAAGTGCCTTGTAGGCAAGTGGTTAAGGGTTAATAATGTGTTAAACAGAGGAACATTTAATTTAAAAATACATATTTTTACTTGACAGGTTGCTTTTAACTGACCATATCTGCAGATATATGTTTATGCTGACGTCACTTTTGTTTTTACCCTCACGACCATCCGGAAGGACGGGCGGATTGTGAGAGCCGGCCGGCTTATTACTTTTATGCTCCTTAAGATTCGACACTTGTAAGTGCAAATTAATTTATTTTATTAAAATCTACTCAAACGGTACTACTCTATGTTGGCATCCCTTTTCTTTTATCCATGGGCTATACATTGGGAGTTATTGCTTTCTGAGACACAGCCGCTTTGAGACTGAAATTGGACATCCACCTGGATACTTGCTTAACCACTTAAGACCCGGACCAATACGCTGGTAAATGACCCAAGGTGTTTTTGCGATTCGGCACTGCGGCGCTTTAACAGACAATTGCGCGGTCGTGCGACGTGGCTCCCAAACAAAATTTGTGTCCTTTTCTTCCCACAAATAGAGCTTTCTTTTGGTGGTATTTGATCACCTCTGCGATTTTTATTTTTTGCGCTATATACAAAAATAGAGCGACATTTTTGAAAAAAAAACACAATTTTTTACTTTTTGTTAAAAAAAAATCAAATAAACTAAATTTTAGTCAAACATTTAGGCCAACATTTATTTAGCCACATGTCTTTAGTAAAAACAAAAAATCGCAATAAAAAAAAATAGCTACCTAGCGGGAACAGCGACACTAATACAGCGATCAGAAAAATGATCGCTTAGTGACGCTGGCAATAGGGAGTGAAAGGGTTAACTAGGGCGGTGATCAGGGGGTTAAAACTTTATTAGGGGGGGTGGGGGGGCTATCCTGAACCTAACACTAACTGTTTTTTACACTGCCTGTCACACTGACACTAAATGCAGTGATTAGATCACTGCATTCAGTGACACTGTGACAGGGGGGGTGGGGGGGCGATCACAAGGGGTTAATATGCCTATGTGAGTGTGTGTCAGTGTTGTGTTGGTGCACACTTACTTGTGATGTCTTCTCTCATCAGCAGCGCTGGGAAACAGCGCTGCGATGAGAGGTGACATCATTTCCTCCTTCCTGTGTAAACACAGGAAGAGGAACTGACAGGATGGGAGCGCGCTCCCATTGGCTGGGAGGGATCGCGGGGGGGCGGGTAAGCGCCGACATCCGCCCGCTGATCCCGGATCGCTCCCGGAGCCAGGGGGACCCCCGCACGCCGTGGAGGGGGTCCCGATGGGACCCCCGAACCGCACTTAGGCGGGGACGTAAATTTACGCCCTTGTGCCTGTACGTGCCATTCTGTGGCCGTATATGTGCGTGCGGGGGTCCTTAAGTGGTTAAACAACCTAGCCTGATGGGGTGTTGACGCTCATGTTTATTTTCTATCTGGTAAGCAGATTCATAATAAGAGGTGGAGGTGAAGGCTTTCTTCCTGTCCTGTGGAATCACAATCCTCATCTGGGATATTTCCTTAAATTCACTGAAGTTGGAACTTTTTCTGGAGTTAATTACTAACACCTGATGAAATTTGTGATCATTGTCATTTATTTTAGTTTGTTTTCTTATGTTTCATTAACATACACTGGATCACCTGGTGTTGGTTCTCCATATATTTATTTATCTATTCTTGCACTCAATGTGTATTCTTCATCATGTATTATTGATGTATCAATTTCCAGCAGCGCAGCATACCATATATATAGATATATGTTTATCCCTTTGATCTGTATATGAATAAACAGGAAGATAAAACAAAAAAACAATGTTTCTTTTTATGTCTCTGTTTTAGTGGCTGAGCAATGTTGTTGATAAACATTGCCCTGCTGTTGTGGACATCTCCAATTGCCGGTGTTCTATCGATACGGTTCCCCTATCGGATAGGGTAAGGCCTGGACTGCGCAGGCGCAATCGGATCCAAAGTAAATCTCAGAGGCTGAACAGCTGTTCGTCAGCTGTAGACGGAGCATGCACAATAAACACGGCGCTCGCTCCCGATGCTTGAGGTTGGTTATACACACCGCTTGCTCTATACAGCAAGGGGCGGGTGCTTTTCTCGAATGCTTGGATCTTAATACAGCAAGGGGCAGATATGGTTATAAGAGGTTACATGATGCCCAGTGCTTTATGATGGGCAGTGCTTTTCTCAAAACCATCCCCCAAAAAAGCACTGCTCAATAACCATAAGTGTGCGCAGCCTGTTGCATTAGGGTGTGCACCTGAAAGCTCAAAAACATAGTACCGATCTCTCACTGTGTTCATTCAGAAAGGGAAGGGGTCAGTGAATTACATTATCCCTTCCCCCTACTCATCCTGACATATCATCTATGTGTGACCACTGCGGTAGCCAATGGGAGAGGAGGGAAGTCAGCCATTCTGTGGGAAAAGACACCAGGTAGCAGGCAGAATACGCACTGCAGGGAGTGATTAGAGTGTGCCTGGGCACACCTGGCACACCCTGTGTGCACGCCTATGTCAATAACACATCTGCCCCTTTTAGAAAAGCACTGCCCATCATAAAGCACTGGGCATCATGCAGCCTCTTATAACCATATCCGCACCTTGCTATATTGAGAAAAGCATCCGCCCCTTGCTGTATTGAGATCCGAGCATTTGAGAAAAGCATCCGCCCCTTTCAAAAAAAGCACCGCCCATCATAAACCACTGGCCATCATGCCTCTTCTAACCATATCCGCCCCTGATATTTATTATAGCAAAAAGTAAAAAATATTGCTTTTTTTTTTTAAATAGTCGCTCTATTTTTGTTTATAGCGCAACAAATAAAAACCGCAGAGGTGATCAAATACCACCAAAATGAAGTTCTATTTGTGGGAAAAAAAAGGACACCAATTTTGTTTGGGAGCCACCTCGCACGACCGCGCAATTGTCAGTTAAAGCGACGCAGTGCCGAATCGCAAAAAGGGGCCTGGTCTTTAAACTGCATAATGGTCCGGGGCTATAATATTGGTTAACAACCAATAATCCTGGCTTTTTCTTTTTTTTTTTTTTACATTTCAGCTGTCAGCCTTAGTTTACAGTAGGGCTGTTGTTAGAGGCCTCTCCGTTTATTTAAATAGGTCAAAAATGATGGGTTTTCCAATTCTGGAAAGTCCCATAAACACAATTACCTCTTGCCAGTCTCCCTTATTGCTGGCTTGATATCTTAGCCGGATGTGCTGTATATCCCCGTCTGGGTGAATGGTCACAGAGCACTCATCCGATGTCTGGTCACAGTCTATGGTTATGTTGGTTGGTGGATGTGGTTTCACTGAGGAAAAAAGAAAAACAGTTCTAATGTGGCTGAGAGTCAAATAAATAAAATAAAATAAGTTTGATTTTGAAATGCTTGTCTAAAGAGCATGTCCTATGGAAGGCTTTGACAAAACATTTAAAAAGGTACTAAGGGGCAGGGGCATTGCCAGGTCTACAAAAGATCTGTGACTAGAGCCCATAGCAGCGAAGTAAAGAAAGTCATACCCTTGGGCAGGCATATGTGTGTTTTGATATATAAAATATTGTTACATATCTGAGTGAGGATCCCTCTTAACCACTTGCCGACCGCGCTATAGCAAAAATACTGCTACAGCGCGGTCGAGTTGTTTTGACACGACGTCCCCGGGACGTCCTCGTGCACTTCCTCGTTTGCGCGTCCCCTGAGACACGCTCGCGGAAGTGTCCGTGCTCGCCGGGTCCAGAAGACCGCTGATAGCGGCCGTTTACCACGTGATCGCTCCGTCAAATGACGGAGCGATCACTTGTAAACAAACCGGCGTCATTTGATGACGCCGGTTCCTCCTTCTCCTCTCTGTACCGATCGGTACAGTGTGAGAGGAGGGGGGGGGGGGGAGCGGGTGGCAGCAGCAGCACTGAGGGCTGGATCTGTGACAATTGCAGTCACAGATCCAGCCATCCATCCATCCCAGCTCAGCTATCCCTGAACAATACTCTGCAATACCCCAATACTCTGCAATACCCTGCGCAATACTCTGCAATACCCCAATGCTCTGCAATACCCTGCGCGATACTCTGCAATACCCCAATACCCTGCGCGATACTCTGCAATATCCCAATACTCTGCAATACCCTGCGCGATACTCTGCAATATCCCAATACTCTGCAATACACTGCGCAATACTCTGCAATACCCCAATACCCTGCGTGATACTCTGCAATACCCCAATGCTCTGCAATACCCTGCGCGATACTCTGCAATACCCCAATACCCTGCGCGATACTCTGCAATATCCCAATACTCTGCAATACCCTGCGCAATACTCTGCAATACCCCAATACCCTGCGCGATACTCTGCAATACCCAAATACTCTGCAATACCCAAATACTCTGCAATACCCAAATACTCTGCAATACCCAAATACTCTGCAATACCCAAATACTCTGCAATACCCTGCGCGATACTCTGCAATACCCCAAGACTCTGCAATACGCCCCCCCCTCCTGCCACCCTCCGGTGCTTTTACAGACTCACCACTACAATCAAAGCCAGGATATTTTTTTTGTTCAGTCTTCCAAGCCTAGAGGTGAGATGTGGGGTCTTATTGATAATATATATATATATATATATTTTTAAAGCACCCCTGTCCCCGTGAGCTCGCATGCAGAAGTGAACGCATACGTAAGTCCCGCCCACATATGAAAACGGTGTTCAAGCTACACATGTGAGGTATCTCTGCGAACGTTAGAGTGAGAGCAATCATTTTGGCCCTAGACCTCCTCTGTAACTAAAAACATGTAACCAATAAAAGTAATTAAAGTGTCGCCTATGGGGATTTTTAAGTAGCAAAGTTTGGCGCCATTCCACGAGTGTGCGCAATTTTGAAGTGTGACATGTTGGGTATCTATTTACTCGGCGTAACTTCATCTTTCACATTATGAAAAAAAATGGGCTAACTTTACTGTTTTTTTTTTTTTTTTAAGCACAAAACTGTTTTTTTTACACGCGTTCAAAACATTTCTGTTGTGACGGCCACCATTGTATTCTCTAGGGTCTTTGCTAAAAAAAAGCATATATAATGTTTTGGGGTTCTATGTAATTTTCTAGCAAATAAATGATGATTTTTCCATGTAGGAGAGAAATGTCAGAATTGGTCTGGGTGTTCCAGAACGCCTGATGGTGCTCCCTGCATGTTGGGCCTCTGTATGTGGCCAAACTGTGTAAAAGTCTCACACATGGGGTATCGCCATACTCGGGAGGAATAGCAGAATGTGTTTTGGGGTGTAATTTGTGGTATGCATATGCTGTGTGTGAGAAATAACCTGCTAATATCACAGAAACAAGTTTTTTTATTTTATCTTTACAGAATTTTCAGTCGTTCTTCTTTTATAGCGCACAAAATAAAAAACCCAGAAGTGATCAAATACCACCAAAAGAAAGCTCTATTTGTGTGAAAAAAAGGACAAAAATTTAGAGAGCCTCCCCATGTACATCAGGGTCCCCAGAGAGCCTTCCCCATTACATCAGGGTCCCCAGAGAGCCCCCCCTTACATCAGGTCTCCCAGAGAGCCTCTTTCTAAGATTATGGCCACCAGAGAGCCTCCCCCTTACATCAGGGTTCCCAGAGAGCCCCTTTTTTACATCATGGTTCCCAGAAAGCCTCTACCTTACATCAGGGTCCCCAAAGAGCCTCCTCTTACACCAGGGTCCCCCATCCTCATAGCCAGTCAGTGAGGCCTCGGATTAGCAGCAGGAGCTCCACACGGCGCACGTCTCCCAGGAGTGGGAACGTGTGTGCTATAGCTCCAGGCAGGTGTAGGAGGTAGACAGGCAGGCTAGGTCTCTCCCAGCCTCTCCCTGCTAGCTTCAGCCCCAGCCCCAGCACTGCTCGTCCTCAACCTGGCCTTTCTCCTCCATCACTCCACCACAGAACCACAGCGGATCAGCCCCCTGGCCCTCTGGCCCCAGGTAAGAAATTGCTGTCGGCCGTCCTTGTCAGGACAGCCGTGGCAAACATCTCATGCCCCCTCGGCTTTCCTTGGCCTTTATCCTCCTTCCCCTGTGCCCCCATACCATCATCGCCAATCGCTGAATTTTTTAGCACACCCGCGCCAGCCTGCATTGAATCGCGGGGCCGCGATCTAGGCAAGACCGCGGCTTCACCCGCGGCCTACCGCTGCGGCGCTCCCCACACCTTCACTCCTATCCTTCACCCCCTATGCCCCCATACCGCCAGCCGAGACACCCTCCTACCACCCTCCAGCCACAATTCCGCCTTCCTAGGGCATTCTTTTTTGACACCCGCGCCGGCCTGCACTGATTCGCGGGGCCGCGATCTAGGAAAGACCGCGGCTTCACCCGGGGCCTACCGGCGCGGCGCCCCCCACTCCCTGTAATCCCCCCAAATCCTCTAGGAATTCCCCCCTTCCCTATTAGGACAGCCACTCTTTCCCTGGCTTACCTTTTGTGCCCCCAGTACCTCCATCCATTCGTGCAGTCAGCTCCAGGCTGCATCCTGCTGCCTGATCAGGCAGCTCTCCTGCTATACTAGCAATAAGCATACCCCTCACCCCCAGCCACTGCTCCTATCAACACAACAGAAGCTTGATCCAGGGCTCATCCGATCGCCTTTTCACAGGGGTCAGGAAGGAATTTTTTTACCCCACCGGAGCACATTGGCCCAGCACCGCTAGGGTTTTTTTTGCCTTCCTCTGGACCAAGCCAGGAGAGAGGAATCTTCCAATTCCTCTCCCCATCGCCCCAGAAGCCCCCCCCCCGCCCCCCCCCCGTCCCCCCCCCCCCCGGTGCTTGGCGACCATGGCATATCAGCAATATTGTGCAGAAACCATTTGGAGTTTGAGGCAATCCGCCGCAATACTACCAGCCATCACCAAAAAAGCCCTAAAAATTGAGCGAATATGGAGAGTCGATCAACGATCGACAGTCAGGTATTTCAGCCATTCACCCCAACCTAAGCACATATCTTGTGCTTTGATCAATACAAGATCGGCAGTAAAAGACCGACTGGAAATCCGTGACCTCATTTTACAATGCGATTTAGATTGCCTCTTTATTACAGAGAGCTGGCTTACAGCCGACTGTAACACCATTCTAGGAGAACTGGTGCCAGAAAACTACCGTATCATAACGGAAAACAGAATAGGGCAAAGAGGGGGAGGACTGGCGGTGATCCACAAGACGCAGCTTGCGGTCACTAAACCAGCCCTTCAAAACCCTCTTCCATTCATGGAAACCCTTACTCTGCAATTGCAAACAAATTCCAAGGAGACCGTCCACATTCTTCTCTGCTATAGGCCACCCGGCCCAAAATCGCAGCTGATATCTCCATTAACGGAGTTTGTCTCCACTTACACCCTCAACAGCAAACATGTTTTGCTGCTCGGGGACTTCAATCTCTGGGCCAACTCCGCACAAGACCCCGTTGCCGACGCCTGTATCGACCACCTGGAAGGACTAGGCCTTCAGCAACTAGTATGTGGGCCCACACATGCTTCTGGTCACACGCTCGATCTTATTTTCAGACAAGATCTGGAAATAAAAATCTTGGAAAATGAACCATTGCCATGGACCGATCACCATGCAATTAAATTCATTATTTCCAAATTCCCCCCCTTAATAAAAACATCAAATCCAGTGACAACACACTGGACCAGATGTCAGAAGAAGCTCCACTCGGAACTCTTCAAAGCCACGTTAGGGGATAAAATAAACATAATTCAGCCGCACTTAACAGCGGAAGAAACATTAGAGGCCATAAACACAGCACTATTGCAGTCAGCTGACTTGATAGCGCCGAAACGAAAGACCCAGATCAGGAAAAATAACTCCAGCTGGTTCAACAACCAGCTGGCTTCGCTGAAGCAAGAGCGCAGAAGGGCAGAAGCAGCCTGGAAAAGAAATTCTTCAGATGAGAACCTCTCGATCTACAAGGCAATAACCAGAAAATACCACAAGCAAATCTTCGAAGCCAAGAAAAAATATTTTTCTGAGGCTATCAACGGTGCCCTAAATCGCCCCCGCGAACTCTTCAAGATGGTCACCCAGACCATGAATCCAGGATGTCTTGAAGCCCCCAACTTGGACACACAAGAATTTTGCGATGAGTTATCGGATTGCTTCATTAACAAAATTGAGGCCATCCGGCAAAGCATTCAACAAAACAACTTCGCTCCTAGCCCCCCCCATAGTCAGTTACACAGCACTGGCAGCAATTCACCAAAGTTAGGTGAGTTCACGCTGGAACCCATCTCCATTCAGACAACAAAAAATATCACCAGCACTCTGCGCAACAGCACTGCGCCAAATGATATTATCCCCACCAAACTGCTGAAGGAATGCGCCGACATCCTGGCACCTCCTGTCACGCAGCTTATCAACCAATCCTTCAGGGAGGGCATAATGCCCTCCCAGCTGAAGGAGGGCTTTATTCAACCCATTTTGAAGAAAGCCACCCTGGATCCGAAGGATCCACTCAATTGGCGCCCCATAACAGGCCTAAATGTTCTCTCCAAGGTAATGGAGAAAGCAGTGGTACAGCAGCTGCAACAGCATCTAGATACCCACAACTTACTCGACCCATTTCAATCAGGATTCCGTCCCGGACACGGGACGGAAACAGCATTGCTTAAGATATGGGACGACGTTCTCGAGGCCGCAGACGAAGGAGAATCTTCTCTTCTGGTTCTGTTGGACCTAAGCGCAGCCTTTGATACAGTAGATCACAAGCTATTATTGACTCGGCTGGCTAAAATAGCCAAAGTCGCAGAAAGCGATCTATCCTGGTTCTCCTCTTTTTTGGATAACCGATCGCAAATAGTGAAGCTAGGACCCTTCACTTCTGAACAACGCACATTATCGTGCGGGGTCCCTCAAGGATCTCCCCTGTCGCCGATGTTATTCAACATCTATATGCGTCCTCTTTTCGAAATCATCAGCAGCCAAAAACTGCTATATCACTCATATGCAGATGACACGCAACTGTACTTCCGCATTTGCAATAAAAAGGATCACCACCTCAATCTAGAGACGTGCCTCTCTTTGATAGAGGACTGGATGACAAAGAGTTATCTCAAACTCAACGGAGTGAAAACAGAACTTCTTCTGTTTCACGCCAAGCGCAGGAATCAATCAGCAACAACCTGGTTCCCCCCGCCCATTCTGGGCAAAATCATCTCCCCTAGCGCCAAAGTCAAAAGTCTTGGGGTCATTTTTGACTCCGACATGACAATGAACGCACAAATAGGGACAGTAGTCAGCGGATCTCACCATCTGCTGCGCCTACTACGCAGACTCATTCCTTTCATTCCCAAGAAAGACGTAGCGGTCGTGGTGGGAGCAGTTGTAAACTCCAGATTGGACTATGCAAATGCCCTTTACCTCGGACTCCCCAAGTACCAAATCGCTCGTCTTCAAGTCGTTCAAAATACGGCCGCCAGACTTGTGACTGGGAAAAAACCCTGGGAATCAATCTCGCCTTCACTGAGATCTCTTCACTGGTTACCAGTTAAAGACAGAATCACCTTTAAAGCTCTCTGTCTAACGCATAGATGTATCCATGGGAATGCTCCCCATTATCTATGCGAAAAGTTAAAAATTCAGAATCCCAATCGTATTCTACGATCCACCAATCAAAATCGGCTTTAGATACCGAAAGCCAGATACAAGTCCAAAGGGGACAGAAGATTCGCTGTCCAAGGTCCCAGACTATGGAACGCCTTACCAGCCAGTATTCGGCTGGAGGAGAACTACTTGGTCTTCAGGAGAAAGATTAAGACGCATCTCTTTTGATCTCAAAGGAGACAGGAATAACGAGCGCCCAGAGGCGATTTACTTCGCATGTGCTGCGCTATATAAGTTTTCATTCATTCATTCATTCAGGGTCCCCAGAGAGCCTCTTCTTTACAACAGGGTCCCCAGAGAGCCTCCCCTTACATCAGGGTCCCCAGAGAACCCCCCACTTACATCAGGTTCCCCAGAGCCCTCCTCATTACTTCAGGGTCCCCAGAGAGCCCCCTTACATTACAGCCCCCAGAGAGCCCCCCCTTGCATCAGGGTCCCCAGAGAGCCCCTCTTCTTACATCAGGGTCCCCAGAGCCCTCCTTATTACATCAGGGTCCCCAGAGAGCCCCCCCCTTACACCAGGGTCCCCAGAGAGCCCCTCTCCTCATATCAGGGTCCCCAGAGAGCCCCTCTCCTCACATCAGGGTCCCCAGAGTGCCCCCCACTTACATCAGGTTCCCCAGAGCCCTCCTCATTACATCAGGGTCCCCAGAGAGCCCCCTTACATTACAGCCCCCAGAGAGCCCCCCCTTGCATCAGGGTCCCCAGAGAGCCCCTCTCCTTATATCAGGGTCCCCAGAGCCCTCCTTATTACACCAGGGTCCCCAGAGAGCCCCCCCTTAAACCAGGGTCCCCAGAGAGCCCCTCTCCTCACATCAGGGTCCCCAGAGAGCCCCTCTCCTCACATCAGGGTCCCCAGAGAGCCCCCCCTTACATCAGGGTCCCCAGGGAGCCCCTTTCTTACATCAGGGTCTCCAGAGAGCCCCCCTCCTTACATCAGGGTCCCCAGAGAGCCCCTTCCTTACATCAGGGTCCCCAGAGAGCCTCGCCTTACATTAGGGAGCCCCCCTTACACCAGGGTCCCCAGAGAGCCCCCCTTACACCAGGGTCCCCAGAGAGCCCCCCTCCTTACATCAGGGTCCCCAGAGAGCCCCCCTGCATGTTTGCAGCAAATATAAAAAAAATTGCTTAGCTGGGGGCCAGGGGAAGCAAGAGGACTGTTTAACCCCTTAGCTCAAGTACTTGCCGCTTGTGGCGATCCAGACTGAACTGGGCTCTGGGCTCCATCTGTTGAGCTGGTGGCCGGGGGAGGAACATAACTAGTTAATGTTATCAGGCACAGGTTCTTATAACCAGTGACAATTAAATCATTGTCCTGACATCCACTTCTATACAAATCTGCAGGGCAATGTAATTGTCGGGAAACGCAGCACAAGGATTACTCCGCCTGAGCCCGAAAATCATCACATAGTCCCGGCAGAGTAATTCTTGTGCTGCGGTTCCTGTAACATAAATGCTCAATGCTTGCTGAATGTGGTGCTTTTCAGACTGGCACTTACAAGCTTAGATTAAAATGATGCCCATGTGACACACTGGAATAAAATTATAAAACAATTTTTATTGGCTTTGGAAAGTGCCACTATAAAAACTCCTTATTATCTAAATATATAGGAGGTTTACTATGGAGAAACCAGTAAACGGAATGTTTCACTGTCCACCATGATGGGGGAACCCATTGAAGAGTCCAGTGCAGGCTCACTGCCTAAAATGTTTTTAGTGGCACTGTGCTTTGCTTGGCATTAATCGATATTCTCTCTTGCCCTCCCCCCAAGACAGTTAGTCTTGTATACAAAGAAGTCCTTCACATATGGCTAAACATTAGGGCTTCCAAGAGTAAGGTGACCAGATTTTTAAAATGAAACCCAAGGACATATTTTTTTTCTTTACTGATAAGGGCAACAATCAGCGACTCTCTGCCCGTCGCCGCTCGCCTCACAGACTCTCAAGTCTCACTCTTCGGGCCCCGGGTACTACTGGATGGGGAGTGGAGGAAAATCACTCCACCAGGGAAGGCAAGGAGATAGGCAGGTGGCTGGCCAGGATTTGAGCCAAGGCAGAAGAACATGCGGGCGGAGCTGAATGGGCATGCGCCTCACAGACTCTCAAGTCTTACTCTTCGGGCCCCGGGTACTACTGGATGGGGAGCAGAGGAAGATCACTCCGCCAGGGAAGGCAAGGAGATAGGCAGGTGGCTGGCCAGGATTTGAGCCTCCGCTCCGACCAGCACATGATCATCAGAAAGGGGCACAGATAATGGGAAAAATACAACCCCCCTATGCTAGTAGGAGTGGCAGAGCGGGGGTGTGTAATTCTAATTTTTTAATTTTAATTTTAATAATATTAAATCCAATCTGGGGATAAAACCAGGGACAGACTTGGTCTGGGGATTGTGTCCTCAATCAGGGGACTGCCCCCTGAAACTGGGGATGTCTGGTCACCCTATCCAAGAGGCATGCTATTACATACAGCATAGCTCCCAACTTTCCCTCATTTGTCTCTCATTTTGGTCTGATCTATATAGTTGTATATAAAGTGCACTTTTTATTTTTCAAAAAAGAGCTTCCCAGAGCTAAACCTTTCATCCAAATTCTAAATTGCTGCATTTGTAAATGTTAAAAACCAATATAAAGGAATAGTAGTGTTAATAAAAGCCCTTGTGGATTTGATTAACATTTTTTGGGGTTAATTCTCCTTTAAGGGGGTGTGGCAGGGGGTGTTTCCTATGCCTACATGCGTTTGCTAGTAGGTGTCCCTCATTCCCATTCCCAAGTCCAGTTTCTGGATTACGTGCAGGAAACAGGGCTCAAGGAGATCCCCTTTAAATTACCTTTTACTGTGAATATATATATATATATATATATATATATATATATATATATACACACAAACACAGGGCTGGCCAGAAAACAGGAAACTGTGCACAGCCTTCTCAGTTAGACAACTACCTTTGACTCTTCCTGCCTCTGACCACAAAAGGTCCATACAGAGAAACTAAAGTTAGCATTATATACAAGGCAGCGAGCATATTAAAACATCATAAATCCCAAATGGTTACCAGACCCCCCCCCCCCCCCCCCCCCCCCAACAAAAATGTGAAATTTAAACAGCCACATGACAAAATTCCATCAACTGTCACCCACCTATATCATAGAAAGTGAAGTTATAGAGCTGTGAAGTGTTCTTCCCCAGCAGGTTAGAGGTCACCACCAAAGCCACGTATTCTCCTTTAGGATTGGTTGCCACAGGCAGGGTCAGTAAATTGGTCCCAGTCTGGCAACTCTCCAAAACACTCTCCGTAATATTGTTCTGTCTCATCCTGGAGGATATAAATATTGTACATGGGTAAGGAAGAATAACTCATGTGGCGCCCTCAAGGGGTGGCATGAGGAAAGGGTCACACATTGCCACCGGAAAATGTGGCCTTGGAGCATTGGCGTGGTGATTGGGCTATGATATATTGAATACCATTTGACTATTACATCTAAACTCTAGGCCAGGGGTCCTCAAACTACGGCCCGCGGAGGACTTTTAACCGGCCCACCCTACCCTGTCAGGCAATGCCGGTTACACGGCAGGTTGTAACACAGCGATCCCACTGTGTCACGGAGATCGCAGTGTTGGTTACAGTTCGGGCACGCTGTGATAAATGTCCCACCCTCCTCCTCCTAGACTAGCTCGTGTGATAGAGCCAGTGTTCTGTCTATTACACAAGCTGGTCTAGGAAGAGGAGGGCGGGACATTTATCACAGCGCGCCCGAACTGTTACCAACACTGCGATCTCCGTGACACAGCGGGATCCTGACACAGTGGGACAGTGACAGCAGTTTGGCACAGTAAGGAGGCTGTAAGGGGCTTACGATGGTGGGGGGCTGATGATGTAATGATGATGATGATGGTGGTGGGGGGGCTGATGATGTAATGATGATGATGATGGTGGTGGGGGGGCTGATGATGTAATGATGATGATGATGATGATGGTGGTGGGGGGGCTGATGATGGTGGGGGGGGCTGATGATGTAATGATGATGATGTTGGGGGGGCTGATGATGTAATGATGGTGGTGGGGGGGCTGATGATGTAATGATGATGGTGGGGCTGATGATGTAATGATGATGATGGTGGGGGGGGCTGATGATGTAATGATGATGATGGTGAGGGGGGCTGATGATGTAATGATGATGATGGTGAGGGGGGCTGATGATGTAATGATGATGATGGTGGGGGGGGGGGGGCTGATGATGATGGTGAGGGGGCTGATGATGTAATGATGATGATGGTGGGGGGGCTGATGATGATGATGGTGGGAGGGGGGCTGATGATGATGTAATGATGATGGTGGGGGGATGATGATGATGTAATGATGATGGTGGGGGGGCTGATGATGATAAAATGATGTGGAAAAAATGTGTATAGTTTGCGCCACAGAAAAACAATGTTAGTTCTCCCAACAAGAGGGTAGAATTAAATACAATTAAACCTAAATAAATTAAATATACCAGTTTAAGAGCTGCCACCTAAAAATTTTCAGTGTGTGAAAATACAAGTAGAATCGGAAGTGAAGGGGCGCTAATAACACAAAATCAAAAAATTATGTGTATATATATACATAAAAATGTGCGATCTTTAAGAAAAACCTATATTAGTAGTAAAGTGTCCATACGATGAAATAAACCATAAATGATAAATAATAAAATAAGTCCAAATAGTGCTAAATAATAAGCACCCAATAGTAATTCTCGATTCAAACAAAAACGTGAATATTGCAGTTCTGGAACCTCCACCATAAATTTGCACCCGGTGAGATCAATAGAAATGGCTCCTTACCAATAATAGTAGACTCTTTTAATTAAAAAAGAAGTCATAAACCGCTTGTGTCAATAGGATGACTCAGAATAATCCAGATAGGCACGTTCAGATGATCCAGCATTCATATAAATAGGAACAGAAGAGCAATCATAGTGAAGTACTGTTTATTAAAATAAATTTAAAAAGTAACATGCCAATAGGCTGCTTACTCAAATTGTGCCCTGATCCCGGCACTGAGGCTTTATGGCGTTATTCGATATCCAATCGAACCCGCAGATTGCGATGTGGTACGGTGCTCCGTCGCGCTGGTAGTCTCACTGGCCGGCGTACGTTCTACCGTCGAAATAACGTTGAATTCGGAGATGGATCGAAAATCCGTCGCACTGCTGGTTTCGATAGCCGGCGTGCGTTCCACCGTCGGAAACCAACGGACCCGGAAATCGGAAGTGGTAGGGAAAAAAGCGTGACTGGTTAGGCTTCCTGATGACGTAAACCAACGAAACGTACGTCGAGGCGCTAACCAGTCACGCTTTTTTCCCTACCACTTCCGATTTCCGGGTCCGTTGGTTTCCGACGGTGGAACGCACGCCGGCTATCGAAACCAGCAGTGCGACGGATTTTCGATCCATCTCCGAATTCAACGTTATTTCGACGGTAGAACGTACGCCGGCCAGTGAGACTACCAGCGCGACGGAGCACCGTACCACATCGCAATCTGCGGGTTCGATAAAATGATGGTTGGTGGGCTTGCAATGAGGGGCTGATGATGTAATGATGAAGGTGGGGGGGGGGCTTGCAATGGTGAGGGGGGGTTGCAATGAGGGGCTGATGATGTAATGATGATTGGGGGGCTTGCAATGATCTTGATCAGCTTGTAATTAATGATTGTGGGGGGGGGGGGCTTGCAATGAGGGGCTTACAATGATGATGGCGAGGGGGGGGGCTTGCAATGAGCTATTGTTCATATATTTTTTTATAGTCCGGCCCTCAAACGGTCTGAGGGACAGTGAACCGGCCCCCTGTTTAAAAAGTTTGAGGACCCCTGCTCTAGGCGGATATAAAAGACACAGATGAGTGCAGCTCTGTAATTACTGAAACATAATTAAAGTTAGGCTGCGTGTTATACGCCGATAAATGCGGTAAATGTATTACAGGCCCTGTACAGCAATGATGGAATGTGGATTAAAGGTGAATATAAACGCAAATTATTTTAGTTTTTAATGTGCTTTTTAGATTTTCTTATTTTTGGCTGCTTTAACCGGTTCCCGACCAGTTAACGTAGATTTACCGTGGCACAATGGCACCGCTGGCCGAAACCCCATACCGGTACTGGGTCCCCTTTAAGAGCCGCACCATGGCGGACCCGATGCGTGTGGCCGGCGGGCGCGATTGCTGCCAGCACAGGGATTTGTGTGTGTAAACATTTACTAAGCTCTGGAGCAATTGCAAAGTGCACAGTCTATTTGCCTTTGGTAAATCCACACTTTTGTGCTCTTAATTGAGGCAAGTAGACACTATAGAGGGATATGCTTTGTTCATATTTCAAGTCTGGGGTTTACAGCCAGCCACTTAAGTGAACACTCACCATACTCAATAAAGTTATAAAGACTTTGAATGTACTATATAAATGAATACATTATATTAGCAGATACTCAACTGCAATTGCAAGGTGCAGCTATTTGGGAGGCCGCTATGTCTCTTCAGCTCCCACAAGCAGGAAACATTTCCAGATTCTCCTTGCTGTTCACATGAAATGATTCTTGGTTGATCTGGAGGGACTGAAAAGCAAAACTTAAATTGTACAGTATGTCTGGGAAAAACACAATAAATAAAAATATTCATTACATCTCTCTAATACACACACTGTTCTCCATGTTTTGCCTCCTTACAGCACCTGGTATTCCCAGGCGGTCTCCCATCCAGGTACTAACCAGGCCCGACCCTGCTTAGCCTCCGAGATCAGACGAGATCAGGCACTTTCAGGGTGATGTGACCGTAGGCCGTTTTGCCTCTTTAACCACTTTGCGGCTGTGCATTTTTTTTTTAAATTTGCATTTTATGCTGAAAAATGTATTAGAACACCGAACGATTATATATTTTCTGAAAGCAAAGAATTTTTAATGTCGCACAATATTTGCGCAGCTGTTAATAAAAAGGAAGCTCCGCAGCGAGGTGAAACCTTAGCACAGGTGCGCATGACTGGGGGGACCCTTAGCAGGGGGACAGGATAAGGAAGGGGCTGCACAGGGGGCGGGGCTTATGCCTCGAGGCAAGCTCCCTTAAAAGATCCGGGGGGCGGAGCCATCCATTCGGGCCACATCCACAGTGAGGCATTACACAGGCAGTTTTTCCCTCCCTCCCTCCCTGGGGAAGTGTCTGGTATGGGTGTCTGTTTTGTAACGCTCTTTGTTTTTCAGGTGGACGTTGGCGTTTGTTCAGGGTTCCTGAGAATTGGGTGGGGTTTGGTACATACATATTAGATGTGTGTACCTCAGTTGTTGGTAGGAGTTGGGGCCCGTCATGGAATGGGCACCTTCCCTATCTGGTTAGATGGATAGTGGTATATCGTGCTGAAGAATCAAACGAAGGAGGAAGTCATGGCCTTGTGAGCTGATGGGAGCGCAGCTAGAGGTCCGAAGACTTTCTATGGGGTACAGCCGATTACCGGGCACTTTTTCTTTCCCTTTCTCAGGAACCTCGTGTCTACAACTGTTTGGGGTTAATTGTTTTTTGTTAGGTTAATTTATTGCGTAATGGTTAAAAATATATATTTAATGTTAAAAAAGAAGTTTTATATTTAAAAGTTGGTTATTTTTATAAAGTTATTTAATTTTACCTTTTGGATTTTAAATAAAAGGGGCCTTTGGTGGCCATTTAATCCAGAAGGTGTTGCGTGATTTCTATGGGTGGGTTTAAGGTTTTAGGGGTGGGTTTTTGTTTTCTCCCAAGCACTAGGCATACACCAGTCATGCATATTTTCAATACAAAGTACACTAAAAGTAATTTTAGTGCACACAAACACAATGTAATAGCCATTTTTTTGGTCAAATATAATAGGTGATGTTGCGTTGAGTAAATAGACACCAAACATGTCAAAACTTGAAATTGCATATACCAATGAAATGATGAAAACACTACGATACCTAAAATCTTTCATAGGTGACACTTTAACCACTTGCTCATCTTAGGACGTCATATGACGTCCTCCACTTTGTGCAGGGATATCTGAGTGATGCCTGCAGCCACAGGCATCATTCAGATATCGCCGTTTTCAGCCTGGGATTCTGTGCACCATAAGAACGATCAAAGCGGCGGTTCTGCCGTTTGATCGTTGTTATAGGTGGCGGGAGGGGACGTCCCCCCCTCCCGCCGCCATCCGGTGCTTCTCCGGGCTCTCCCGTGCCATCGGGGGCCCGGAGAGTGAAACGGCCGGCACTCGTTGGTGAAGCATAGAGATGACTGCTGACCAGAAGGTCACAGTCATCTCTATGACCGTCGGAGGATCGGGCGCAACGTTATGACGTCACGCCAGGTACCCGGAATGTAAACACAGCCGCAATCGCGGCTGAATGCATTAGATCGATGATTTTTTTTCACAATCTCATGCTTTCCAGCCTGGAGGAGAGATGCAGGGTCTTATTGACCCCGCATCTCTCCATAAAGAGGACCTGTCACACACTATTCCTATTACAAGGGATGTTTGCATTCCTTGTAATAGGAATAAAAGTGATACAAAAAAAAAAAAATGTAAAACAAAGTGTAAAAAAAACAAACAAGAGTATAAAAAAATGTTTTTAAAACACCCCTGTCCTGGTAGCTCGCGTGCAGAAGCAAACACGCATGCAAGCCCCACCCACATATGTCAGCACCGTTCAAACCCCACATGTGAGGTATCATCACGTGCGTTAGAGTGTCAGCAACAATTCTAGCACTAGACCTCCTCTGTAACTTAAAAATAGTAACCTGTAAAAAAAATTAAAGCGTCGCCTATGGAGATTTTTAAGTACCGAAGTTTGGCGCCATTCCATGAGTGTGCGCAATTTTAAAGCGTGACATGTTAGGTATCTATTTACTCGGCGTAACATCGTCTTTCACATTATACAAAAAAATTGGGCTAACTTTACTGTTTTGATATTTTTTAATTCATGAAACTGTTTTTTTCTTCGAAAAAAAATGTGTTTGAAAAATTATTGCGCAAATACCGTGCAAGAAAAAAAATTACAATGACCGCCATTTTATTCCCTAGGGTGTCTGCTAAAAAAAAAATATATAATGTTTGGGGGTTCTGATTAATTTTTTAGCAAAAAAATTTTGATTTTTACACGAAGGAGAAAAGTGCCAGATTAGGCCCGGTGATTAAGTGGTTAAAAACCCCTACAGATTGTCAGTTTAGAGTTAACCATGAACTATGGCCCAGGAATTATTGTTCTCACACCAACATTCGCGATGATATGTGTGATGCAAACATTGTTTAGATACACCAGCATTTGCATTTAGTGTGTGCTTTTAAAAGCTTTCCCTCGTTTCAGATCTACCCCTCAGATATACAGCGACTGCACTTCCACGTGCACTTGTAGTGCAAAGTGTATTTGTCTTTTGTAAATAACGCCCACTGCCTCTGCTACCCTGAAATCAAGTAATCCTGTCAGCCCTGCCCCTGAGGGACTACAGAACACCTTCCCCTCTCCACATCGCCATGATATGGTGTCCTGTAGTCCAGCAGAGGCGAATTAAAGCATGATTAACAACAAAACTGCCTCTGATTTTATAATCCAATCATATGCAAGCTAAAATGCTGTTTTTTACTTTCCTTGCATGTCCCCCTCGGATCAACAAGTGCACTTTCAGTGCAATTTAAAGTGCACCTTGCTCTTGTAGTTTGCACTCGTAGTGCAAAGTGGATTTGCCTTTTTGTAAATAACTCCCATTGCGTCTAAGAAAATGCAAAATGCTATCCGGTGTCATGGCAGCAGGGGCCACCTGCATCCTAGCAACCAGAGATGCTAGTTGTATGGAATCGCCTGCGTCTTAAGTTCTCGTTGTACGCATGAAAGTGTTAGCAGAAACCATATGTGTGTACAGTGTATGAACAAGATTTGGTTGGGGTAGGAACATGTGCCAGAGCTGCATTTATTCCCTCCCAACCATACGACCTTACACTACAGAGGCAGCGAATGGGGTTGTACACATGCTGTGGTCGAAACCATTGGTGGACAATACCACCTGCCAAACACAACCCATTCACCGAATGGAGCCACGCCACAACCACCCCCCTAGTGATGTGGAGATTTATGGTTTAAACTAGGGTCAGCAGACATCCCTGGTTTTAGGGGACAGTCCCTGGATTGAGGACACTGTCCCTGGACCAAGTCTGTCCCCGTTTTGTCCCCGGATTGGATTTGAACAGGGGCCCAGGCAATTTCAAAGAGTCAGTGCAGAATAAAAAAAAAAATCAGATTATTTTTCCATTATGCGTGCCCCTTTCTGATGATCATGTGCTGGTCGGAGCGGAGGGAATATTTCCTCAGTTTCGGGTGCATGCCCATTCAGCTCCGCTCGCATTTTCTTCTGCCTTAGCTCAAGTCTCTACCTGCTTATCTCCCTGCTTCCCCTGGCGGAGTGATCTTCCTCCACACCCCACCCAGTAGTAGCCGGGGGCCCGAAGAGAAAGACTCGACAGGCTGTGAGGCAGGAGAGAGTCACTGATTGCCACCATTACTAGTAAAAAAAAATATGTCCCCGGATTTCATTTTAAAAATCTGGTCACCTTAGTTTAAACAGGATGTGAAGAGGCAACATATGGGGCCAGATTCAGCAACACTTGCGCTGGAGTATTTCGATATGCGCCGCGTAACTGTGAAGATGCGCCGATGTATCTCCGCGGCCGTACCCACCAACCTAGATGCGCCAGAAAACGGGCCATTTCCGACCGGCTTAACTTTCCGACGCCAGAGTATCGTCAGCGCATAGTTTCGCTTGGCGCATCAGTCGCGCCAATTGATTTCTCCTGCAAATTATGCAAATGAGGGATTTTTCCCAATTCACGAACGGATTAGCACCATACGCTGGCTACATGCGCCGCGCATATGTCGTCCGTCCGTCGCAAAGTTATTTCTACAAATAGCTGCTTTATCTTTACTCCAGACAGCCACAGGTCAGCAGGAGAGCCGCTACAGCAGCGTTACCGACGATAAGAGCTAGCTGAGCACCCCCACTTGCAGGACAACACCTCTGTCCCTGCTTGTCTGTCAACTTTTACAGCCATGGAGGAAGACATCATAGGTCTCCATAGCCGAGATGACGGCTGACAGCTCCTGGCCATTAAAGTTCAGCTTTCTCCTGTATGTTTGCGGGGAACAGGAGCAGCCATCTCAGAACAAAAGTAACTTCACTGCGGGGAGGGGGAACAGGATATACTTTAGTGCCGGAATGGCGCATCTACGGGCGCATTTAAACGCCCAACGGAACGCATTGCGCTGTCGTTTCCAAGGAAGTGGTGCCGACGGAAGTTGTGAGCATGCGCACTGGGATGCATTGACAGTCGACGCATGCGCAGTACGTTCGCCGCGGGATCGCGCCTAGTTTAAATAATACACGCCCCGTACCCGCCCAATTTGAATTCCGCCGGCTCATTTTCGATACGCTGCCGCAACTTTACGAGCAAGTGCTTCATGAATAACAGCACTTGCTCCTAAAATTTTGCCAGAGTAACGTAAATGAGAAACGTTAATCCAGATTAAAGATGCTCCCATCTACCTGAATCTGGCCCATTGGCTCCTCACCGCCCGTCACAAGTCCTCTGAATTTTTTTTAAGCCAGTGTAAACAACCCCTTTAGGTGTGGTAATCTTATCTTTGAGCATTTCCACTAGATGTGTGCAAAGTAAAAGTAAAATAATAAGGTCAGAGGTCCAAAAAGTATCTCAAGATGGCTGCTGATGTGTATGTGGGCCATGACCACAGGAAACGCTGGTCTGTACATATCCTGAGGTGAGCCACACATGTGGACAACACTTGGAACCTATCCTGACTGCAGAGGCCCTGTTTGTTTGTTTATCTCAGTACTAGGCCTCTGGCTGAAGAAAGCACAAATATCTGTGCTAGGGTTGTCACACCCAACCTGGATTTTTCTGGCCTCTGAGGTAAAATTAAGGCCTACTCTGATGGTATTAATAGGAAAGAGATAACTAAACTGGCATGTCGTATCAGAAAAGGTTGAAGCTTTATGTGTTGCCAATACTTAGCAACCATTTAACCTCTTCTTCTAAGGTAAGGTGACCAGATTTTTAAAATTAAATCCGGGGACATGTTTTTTTTACTAGTAATGGCGGCAATCAGCGACTCTCTGCCCGTCACCGCCCACCTCACCTCACAGCCTGTCAAGTCTCACTCTCCGGCCCCTACTGGGTGGGGTGCGGAAAAAGATCACTCTGCCAGGGAAGGCAAGGAAATAAACAGGCAGGTGGCTGGCCGGGAACTGAAGAAATATTCCCTCCGCTCCGACCAGCATATGATCATCAGAAAGGGGCACAGACAATGGAAAAAAATACACCCCTCCCAAGCCAGTAGGAGCTGCGGAATGGAGGTGTGTGATTTAGATTTTTTTTTTTTATTCTGCACTGAATGTCTTTGAACTTGCCCCAGCCCCTGTTCAAATCCAATCTGGGGACAAAACTGGGGACAGACTTGGTCTGGGGACAGTGTCCTCAATCCGGGGACTGTCCCCTGAAACCAGGGATGTCTGGTCACCCTATTCTAAGGCATCGGAAATTTGGAAAGTTAAAAATATGTTGGTTGCCAGGGGCAATGAAGGACATTCTTACTTTAGAGCCTTTTAAAGACAACTAAGTAAAAAAATGTGAATTTGCTAACTTCATTTACACTATGAGGGCTGGACAATAAAGTAAACATGTAGTAACCCATAGCAACCAGATACCACTGACACTTCATTGGTTGCTGTGGAAGTTGTAATCTCCTTTATAATTTCTTTCCTAACAATGACAATACCTCCTATTGATATGGCTCTCATACCGGCAAGGTGAGTATTAGGGGTTTGGGGGAGCTTTACAGAAACACTATGGGCCAGATTCAGGTACATTGGCGCATATTTTGACCGGAGTAGCGCACCTCCTTTACGTTAGACCGGCGCAATGTAGAGGCGCAATCACCGTATCCTCGTAGTATTTGCGCAGAAATTTGCGCCGGTGCAACGTAATTCCCGAGGCGTAAGGCGGAGTAATTCAAATTGGGAAGGACGTGGGCGTGTTACATTGAAATGAGCCGTGAACCCATGCAAATGAAGGGCCGGCCGAATCGCGCATGCGCACATGAAGCAGACCATGGTCAGCACCTCTCTGCGCATGCTCACAACTCGGCACGGCGCAATCAGTGAGATTTGAACTAGGCCCGGGCAACTTAGTGAGCTACGCAGAGAGCTTAAATAGACGAGACAAACGCCCTTCATTTGCAAAACTACATCCATTTGTATCCCTTCCTATACAGCAAGGTGCTTTTGTTCTGTTGTTTATTAGCGTTTGTTTGTTTGTTTGTGACGTGTCTTTGAGATATTTGGTGACTGTTTTGGATAGTGTTTTGCAGAGTGATTTTTGTCTTTTCTGTGTCTTCTTTGTTGTGTTTTTTTTTTTAATTATATGTTTGCTGGTCATTTTTTTTTTTTGCTGGTCATTTTTTTAAATTTTTTATTTTTTTTGGTTCTGTTTGTAAATGATTTTGGAATGTGGGGGTGACATTCCTGCCAGAAAAGGGGTGTCACCCTCATTTGTGGTGCAGAAGTGATCCCTAGGATCAGGGAGAAGTGATCCCCAGGACCAGGGAGAATTGATCCCCAGGTCCGTGTGAATGGTGTATGAATGTACAGTGACATAATTGGAGCCGTGTCGTTGCTGCTCACAAGTCCTGCATGGTGGGCTTGTGCTAATCCAATTTGATGAGGATGTGGGGTGTGTGTGCTAGGGACCACAGTGGTGTGCATGCATGCATTCTCATTGTGCCATGATTAATGTGTGTGTTTAACGTGCAAAAATGCCTAATGTGAGCTGTCTCCTGGCTGCTCTTCCCTCAGAAGACGGGGTAGCCTCGGTTAGGGGGGGATTGTCTGGTTCGGGGGTCAGGTCATCACGTTTGTCAATCTCCAGGCCCTTTCTCACTGCGAAGTTGTGCAGCCTGCAACATGCACCGATAATCTGGCATACAAAGTTTGGGGAATACAACAGGGTACCATGGGGGGTTCCGGATAGGAGTCATGAGATGGGGTCCCAGTGCATATGCAGAGTCACCCTGAAGGGATAAGACATGAGGGTGTTAGTAGTGCATGTGCCCCTTGTGATTTCAGCATCATGGGGGGGACAAGTCATGCCTGCCACCCATGTCACTCACCAACCAGCCAGCTGTCCCCATACATGTTCTGTTCGAAATCTGTGGGGATGGGGCTCTGATTGTATATGTAGCTGTCATGGGTGGTGTCATGTGTTGGGCTGGTGATGTCCTCCTGCAGGGTTGTGGTTAATTCCAGGATGGCATGAGGGGTGAATCTGAAGATGCGAGACACCTCAGAATCATTCATGCCAAAGATGTCTATGTGTGATATATCCTCTCCCGTGAAGAGTGAAGAGTGAAGAGTGAGGGGCTTGTATCAGATAAGAATATTGTATCAGATTAGATTATTATATCCATCAAGGTTTTAAAGGGCTATTGAAAGATAGTGAGACCGTGTTTGTAATTTGTATGTATGTTATGTATTGATGTATATATGTATGTATATATTTTTTGCAATGTTTATAAAAGGAAACAAAAAGTTTTTGGAAAAAAAAAATCCTCTCCCGAGCCCTCCTCCGTGCCCTCCTCCTTCTTTGCTCATCTAAAGTCAGTGGTATAGCTATGAGCATGGATGCCCCTGGCATGTTGGCATACAGTTTGTTGTCCTGCAAGTGTGACTGCTCAGCTCGTCCCTAACAGTGTTGCTTTAGCTGACATGTAGACGGATTGTCCAATTTTATACCACCTTTTATATGGACTAATTTTTGACAGGACGTGCAGCTGTTGCGCACAGCGCGTAGCCTGCGCTGCACCAACTTACTTTAGTGGATCCCCGTAACTCCCTCATTTGCATATTTGACTAGCAAATCAATGGTGTGTCTAGCACAGTTTTGCGTGCACGGATGCGCCGGTCTATCGAAATTACACCGGTCGGAAAAAACTAGATTTCATGCGTATATCGTTTTGGGGATGCGGCGCATCGATACGCATGCGCAGATTTAGACTTACGCCGCGCATCTCCTGTAACGCCGGCCTAATGGCCCTATAATTTTAGGCCTTATTCAGGCATATGCTTGTGCCAGGCCATGTTTACCTGCATGGCTATATACAGGTATTCTGTGCTTTCCTATGCAGGCAGTCCCATTCAATGGCTATTGGGATGCCGTAGCTACATGAATACAGCCGCGGCGCTGCTCCCAGTTTGACATCAAGGTGGGAGCATGGCCCCGAATGCAGACAGTATGAGTTTGGGGACACATACCCGCACTGATGTCAAATTAGGAGCAGCAGCTGTGTCCCAATTGACATCAATGGGTGGGGGGTGCATGAACACTAGGGATGGGCTCAGGCATATTCAAATCAATTTGTAAAAATGCAGATCAACCACCTGCTCTGGCCACCTGTGTGAAAGGAGCCTTATGCCACGTACACACGATCGGATTTTCCGTCAGAAAAACCTTGGATAGTTTTTCTGACGGAATTCCGCTCAAGCTTGGCTTGCATACACACGGTCACACAAAAGTTCTCTGAACTTTCGACCACCAAGAACGCGGTGACGTACAACACTATGACGAGTCAAGAAAATGAAGTTCAATGCTTCCGAGCATGCGTCGTATTGTTTCCGAGCATGGGTCTGAATTTTGCGCGTCGGAATTGCTACAGACTATCGTAATTTCCAATCAAAATTTTTAACCGTCGGAAAATTTGAGAACCAGCTCTCAAATTTTTTTTTGGTGGAAATTCCGACAGGAAAAGTCCGATGGAGCCTACACACGCTCAGAAATTTCCGACCAAAAGCTCACATCGGACTTTTCTTGTTGGTATGTCGGACCGTGTGTACTGGGCATTAGTGCGCTGTGATTCTGCGTTCTAGCACACAAAAAGCGCAACGGTGTAAGCGAGCCCTAAAGTGACAAAAACGTTCTGTGACGGGCACTTACATCCAAAATATATGTCAGCTCCACAGATCAGCTTGTCGGCAGCATTATTACATTTGTACGGTATTCTGCCGGGAGTATAACTGCTGTCGGTAATGGTGATGGAATTCCCGTGTAGATTTTGCCATCTCTTAACACCGGCAATGATTTGGACACCTCGCTTGCCGTTGCTCTTTCGGGTACATGTAATGGTGATGATGGAGCCCACGTGGGTGACGTTGCTGGGTCTGATCTCCATATAAGCGTCGTCACAGATCTCTGCAAGCAACAGAATATTAAGGAGCCACTTAATTATTTTTCTTTTTTTTTTTCTTTTACATTATTTAAAGGCTAGGTTCACCTTTTCAAAAAATGTTCCTATGAATTAATGCAAGCCTGCCCAGTAGAATAAAGTGTTACTAAACCCACAAGGGTAAAATCAGTCTGTATATGCAGTAAAGCATGCTTGTTATACTCACGGTAGAAGGGGTTCCTCTGCAATGTATAAAAAGGCAGTTTGATCATGTCTTCTCTGATCCTCCACTTCTTCCACTGTCCCCAATCCATCTCCTGATAGCACAGAGCCTTGGGGGTACTCTGCACATGCTCAGTTTGGTGTGTATTGCTAGAGTTTTTTGGGAGGGTGCATGTGATTAGCGCAGGGCAAATCAGCACTGTTCAGGCAGAGGGTCAGGGGTCCTGCAGCCTCATAGGACAATCAGGGGAGAATGAAAACTCCTCCTACAAGCTTTAACCAGACACTGATAGAAGTCACAAGACTGCTATATACTGCTGATGAGAATAGGTATTTAGCTGTTTATATTTACTAAAATAATTACATTTACATGTTCTGTGTACTGCGGAAGACCATATATACAGTGCCTTGAAAAAGTATTCATACCCCTTGAAATGTAACACATTTTGTCATGTTACAACCAAAAGCATAAATGTATTTTCTGGGGATTTCATGTGATAGGCCAACACAAAGTGGCACATAATTGTGCAGTAGAAGAAAAATGTTAAATGGCTTTCAAAATATTTTACAAATAAATATGTGAAAAGTGTGGGGGGTACATTTGTATGGTGCCCCCCCCCCCGAGTCAATACTTTTTAGAACCTCCTTTTGCTGCAAATACAGCTGCAAGTCTTTTTGGGGATGTCTCTACCAGCTTTGCACATCTAGAGAGCAGTGGAGGCTGGTGCTCAAATTTTTTTGGGGGGTGCAAACAAACGAATAATAAAAAAAAAAACAATTGCAGCCTCACTGTGCCAATCAAACACAGCTACTGTGCCCATCAATTTTCGCCACTGTGCCCATCAATTTTCGCCACTGTGCCCATCAATTGTTGCCACTGTGCCATCAAATGCAGCCACTGTGCCCATCAATTGTCCCCACTGTGCCATCAATTGTCGCCACTGTGCCATCAATAGTCGCCACTGTGCCATGCCATCAAACGCAGCCACTGTGCCATTAAACGCAGCCACTGTGCCCATCAATTTTTTCCACTGTGCCATACCATCAAACACAGCCACTGTGCCATTAAACGCAGCCACTGTGCCCATCAATTGTTTCCACTGTGCCCATCAATTGTCGCCACTGTGCCATACCATTAAACGCAGCCACTGTGCCCATCAATTGTCGCCACTGTGCCATGCCACCTATTTTCACCACTGTGCCATGCCGTCAATTGTCGCCACGGTGCCATGCCATCAATTGTCGCCATTGTGCCATGCTATCAATTGCCGCCAGTTTGCCCCCTCAAAAACCGCCAGTTTGCCCTGTAAAATGCTGCCAGATTGCCCCCTCAAATACCACCGAATGTCCCCTCCCCCCCCCCCCCCCCCCCCCCCCCCCCCCCGCCCAGCACTTACCTTTCTCGGGTCAGCCACCCTCCCTCCGCTGTCCCTCGATGTCTTCTGGTTAACTATTTGGAAGCCGATTAGAGCTCTAATCGGAAAGCCTGTCAGAGCCGCTGGCACAGGCAGGAGGTTACACACTGACAGAAAGCAATTTGAATTCTTCTGTATTTTCTTTTCAGCATGTAGGGTACAGAGCATGGCACAAACGTAGCACTAAAGCAAATACAGAACATTATTATTAGCTGTACTTGGCAATGTCTATAACTCAACAAAAACTTTAATTTAAGTATATCCCTTAATAGCCACAAAGGATATAAATCCACCTTGTGTGCACCAAAGGCCTTTGCCAACCCAGGTACTACCTTGTAAAAGTAGCAGTAACACCATCACGGGGCTGTGCATAACCTGTGCAGAGAGCAGAGCTGTGGGAGGGACCTAGCAGGCTCCACCCACTACAGGCTGCCTGCAGAAACCTACAGGGGTGGCGGAGACAAGACCAGTCATCCTGCACAAGGGGAAAGAGCAGCAGTAAGTGATGGGAGGGACCAGCAGGCTCCACCAAACACAGGCTGACTGCAGAAAACTACAGGAGGAGGCGGAGACAAGACCAGTCACCCTGCACAAGAAGAGAGAGCAGCAGTGAGCGATGGGAGGGACCCAACAGGCTCCACCCACTACAGGCTGCCTGCAGAAAACTACAGGAGGGGGTGGAGACAAGACCAGTCACCCTGCACAAGGAGAGAGAGCAGCAGTGAGTGGTCTTTATTACAGGAAGTCTCACACTGGATTACTGCCCAGATCTGGAAGAAATACACAAAGCACAGCGAGATTCAAGAAGAATAAACATGAGGAATGGATTTAGATAATATTTGATGATCCCGGAGTTCAGCTTTATCGAAGGCGCTAATATCTAATTAAAATTGGATCCTTCTTTAACTGACCTGAATATGCGTTAATAAATTGACCCAGTAGGGTGATGTTAAAGGCTGTCCAGTATATGAAAACTTGCTTCTCCATGAATGTAATATTAAAGATGGCTCATCGATCCTCGGATGGTGCATACTGATCTTCTGCATAGGGACCCTGCAACAAAAATGATAGTTAGATCTAAACAGGAACTGGACAACGTTTAGTTTGCTAGTACTGTGTATGATCAAAAGTTTTGTGGGGGATTTTTAATATGAAATACTGTTTTTCACCTTTTTCTTTTTACAGGTAGCTGATCTCCTTCAACCTCTTTCAGCCGCTTCCTGCCTACATGCATTTGCTTTGCTGGATATCATTGCTCTGAGCCGGCTTCCAAAGGTGGACTTTGCCTGTGTAATGTAAGTGAATCAGTGTTACAATAACTAATATTTATTTGCTATTGTCGCACAACTGGGTGGGCTGCTCTCCGCCCCGAGCCCACCCCGTTTTGAAGCCAATTAGATCCTCGGGCTCTAATCACGTGCTTAAAAAATTCTGATTGGAATCCATGCAGCCGGCGGTCTGCATGTAGATAAGGGGGCTGGACGCATGGATCGGGGGGGCAGCATCTGTGCACCCCTAATGGACAGGTCGCCACTAGTATATACATAGTTACACTGATCCAAATTATGTAATAGCTCTTTTGGCCCTACTTCTCCTGTGGGTCACAGTAATGCACATAGTTCTGCACTCCTGTAACCCGTATTCAGCTGACAGTGGGCTAAAGTCCGCTGTCAGCTGACGTCCCTCAACAGCTCCAGACTTTACTGTCGGGATCCACCCAGATGCATGAGAGGCAGCAAGCATCGGACCGATGCTGCATCCACCTAGGTGAGTATGATTGTTTTTTTTTTTTTTAAATCCCACACTTCTCTTTTAACCACTTCAGCCCCGGACCATTTGGCTGGCCAAAGACCAGAGCACTTTTTGCGATTCGGCACTGCGTCGTTTTAACTGACAATTGCGCGGTCGTGCGACGTGGCTCCCTAACAAAATTGACGTTCTTTTTTTCCCACAAATAGAGCTTTCTTTTGGTGGTATTTGATCGCCTGTGCAGTTTTTATTTTTTGCGCTATAAACAAAAAAAGAGCGACAATTTTGAAAAAAAAAATATATATATAAAAGGCCTATACGTATTCTACTACATATTTTTGGTAAAAAAAAAAATCGCAATAAGTGTTTACTGATTGGTTTTCGCAAAAGTTATAGCGTCTTCAAAATAAGGGGGAGGTTTTATGGCATTTTTGTTAATATTTTTTTTTTTACTAGAAATGGCGGCGATCAGTGATTTTTTTTTATTGTGACTGCGACATTATGGTGGACACATCGGACACTTTCGACCCGCCATTTTGGGACCATTGTCATTTATACAGCAATCAGTGCTATAAAAATGCATTGATTACTGTGTAAACTACACTGGCAGTGAAGGGGTTAACCAGGAGGTGGCTCTGAAGGGGTTAAGCCTATCCTAGGGATGTGTTCTAATTGTAGGGGGAATGGGCTACGAGTGACACGACACTGATCACTGCTCCTGATCACAGGGAGCTGTGATCAGTGTCCTTGCCACTAGGCAGAACGGGGTAATGCTTGTTTACATCAGCATTTCCCTGTTCTTCCTCTTCGTGAGACGATCATGGGACTCCCAGTGAACGTTGAGTCCACAGGACCCGCGGTCACACTCACGGAGCTCGTGGAGGTAGGGTGACCACATTTCCAAACTACCATTCAGGGATACGCCCCCTTCCCAAAAATCAGCTTGTGCTTTCTTCAGTCACAAACAGGAGGCGGGATTGTGCTCCTCCAGTCATTCCCGGCCAGGACAAGTACTGTCAGTGAGTAAAGCAGTGATGTGGCGGCCTTTTTTGGGGGCATCAGATTTGCCCCGGGTGGGGGTGACAATTTTTATTCCGGGACACGCGCGCCCACAATGCTGCATCTTAAAGGGGACGTACCTGTACGCCCAGATGCCCAGCTGAGCCATAGTGTCTACATATATGGTTGTGTGCTGGTCGGCATGTGATTGAAGTAGAACAAAGGGAAAAACTTATTTTTTATTGTTTTGGATAGAGTAAGGGTAGGTTCACACCACGATTTTCTATACAGTTTTTGGATACGTTTTTTTTTTTAAAACGTATTCTAAAAAACGAACCCAACCGTACTCAACCGTATGCTTCAAAAAGCAACCGTATACGGTTTAAAACCGTAAACGGTTACAAATAAGTAGTAGGGTTACATACGGTTTTATACGGTTGCATCCATTTTTTAAACGTACATTTTTTTTTTCCAATAAAGTTTCAGTTGTTCTATTGAAATTTCAAGGGAAGTAGGAGGGAGGTTAACAACCGTATAGAAAAAAACGGACAGAACCGCAACGACATACAGTTCTCATAGAGTCCTGAGTTAAAATAACTGTATACGGTTGAAATACGGTTTTTGAACCGGACCAAAAACCGTGGTAGACCACGGTTTTTTTCCAGGAAAAAAAAAGTTAAAAACCGTATGGTTTGAAAACCGGATATAACCGTATGATTTATGGCAAATACGGTTTTTAATGAAAAGTCTATGGCCACGGTTTTCTGTACGGTTGCATACGTGTTTTTTTTTTTTAAAACGTATCCAAAAGCTGTATAGAAAATCGTGGTGTGAACCTACCCTTAGAGAGGTTTACATTGGGAAAATTTTCCTTCACTTCCTGTCCCATAGCCAAAACAGGGAGGGAATCCTTGTCACCGGAATTGGTGCCCCCATTGGAATATTTCCCTCTATTCCTTTTCCGGGGACAACCCAAAATTTGGGAATTTCTTTTACTTTCACTCTTGATGAACGGTAAACAGGACAAATAGAGAGGAGGATCTCTCTAATGGGGGGCACAGACAGCAATAAAAACCTGACAGATGTTCTTGTCCCTCTCCACTCCACTCTAAGGCCGGAATCACACTTGTGCGGTGCGAATTTCAGCTCTGTAATCTCTGCAGATAGATAAGAGAAGTGTTCAGCAGATCCATTGCGTTTTAGCTGCGAATTTGGAGACCTGGGAGAAGTTCCAGGTGAGAGGAGAGTGGGGGAGAAGTGAATTGAGCTGAATGACAGAAATTCCTGAAGAGAAATGAACACATCTGCGAATCAGCTGCGTACCCATAGAAGATAATGGGACTGAATTCGCACCTGAGCCGCACCGCAAGACATAAAATCCGCACACGTTTTTACTGCAATGCGCAGTGCGAATGCATCGCACATATGTGAACCAGCCTCATTGAAAACAATGTATTTAGAAATGTTCTGCGTTTTGGATGCGGTTTTAGCCGCAACCAATTCGCATAGGTGTGAATCCGGCCTAAAACTAAAGAAAAAGTTTTGCTTTTAGTTATACTTTAAAGGCAGGAACTGATGTGAATGTACAATATGTAATGCTACATAAATTGTCAGTGCCATATAAATTCCTGTAATAATAAAAAAAATCAACATTAAAGACGGCCCTGATACCATCACTCTATCGACACCAACTGACTGATAAAGCTTACATGAGCCAGCAATGTATATTTATTATCCTATCCATATATGACTACGATTTTTGGATTGGAATATTTTGTTGTGTGCATCTTGGAGGATTACATTTGATCTTTCATTGAAGAGAAGTGAAGAGGCGGCTGACGATCACACTATCACTGTCATATATTTTCCGTTGACACTTGAGTACCGTCTCCTCTTCATGTGGTTGAGACACGTATTTCTAGGACTGTGGATCCGGGTGTGCCAGCAATTTTCATTGTGAATAATAACGATGTATATGATATAGGGACTTTTTTTTTATTTTCAGAATTTTGGGGAATTTTTGAAGGGTAATGTGGCTATTGTTTTTAAGCAAGACAATGATCCCAAATTCAAATAAAGAAAATAAAGCTGCTAGAATGGCTCAGCCAATCACCTGACTTGAATCCAATATAAAATCTATAAAAAGAACTAAAAACCTGAATTCATAGAAGAGGCCCACGGAACCGTCAAGATTTGTGTGGAAGAATGGGCCAAAATCACACCTGAGCAACGCATGCAGGGCAGCCATCACAAGTTTTGAGGCCCCTTACACAGCTTCAGGCAGGGCCCCCCTGGAGCAGAGAGGAGCAGAGAACCGGGGGGAGGGGGGTAGGACGAAAAAAAGTGTAATGTATTCTCTCCTGACATGAGATAATAAGCGGCGTGGGGGCCCTGGGGATCATTGGGCCCCTTACAGGTGTAATACAAAAAAAAAATAAAAAAAATAAAAACGGGAGGGGAGCCAGCCGGGCCTGTAAGGGGCCCTGGGGATCATCGGGCCCCTTACTGGTGTAATGCAAAAAATAAATAAAAAATTATAAAGAAAACAGGAGGGTGACCAGCCGGGCCTGTAAGGGGCTCTGGGGACCATCGGCCCCTTACCGGTGTATTGCAAAAAAAAACGGTAGTGGGGCCAGCCGGGCCCCTTACAGGTGTAATGCCTGTAACCCCCGGATGGCGGCCCTGAACGCATGCAACTAGTTTCTCCATACAGGAGGGTCTTGAAGCCGTCATTACCAGCAAAGGATTTTGTACCAAGTATTAAATACATTTCACTTAGGGGGTTCAATACTTTTTCCCTGTGTCATTCCATTTTATTACACATAACTTCATTTCTGAACTTATTTGTTTTGGTTTCTTTGTATGTATGGATTGCATGCGTTGTTACCGACATGTACTGAACATTTCATGTCAATAATACCTTATATATATTTAACTAGAAAAATAGTGACGTGTTCAATACTTATTTTACCCGCTATATACAGTGCCTTGAAAAAGTATTCATACTAGGGCTGCTACTGATTAACATTTTCGTGTTCAATTAATCGATTTTTTAATCGATTAATCTACTAATTTCGATTAATTATAATGCACATACAGATCCAACTACTTGTAGCTGACCTCCTTGCATTGCAACTCTGCATTAGTCAGTGGTAAATGTGGTATACACGATATACAATCACCCGACACTAGTTAGTTTCCATATTCCATGACTTAACTACACAGTTCACACAAATACGTTTTAAATTCAAACTGTAGCACTGACGCAAGTATTTTTTTCTTATTAACCACTTAAGGACCGCTTAACGCCAATATATGTAGGCAGGATGGCACGGCTGGGCACAACCACGTACCTGTACGTGATTGTTAAATGCCCAGCCGTGGGTCGCAGGCGCGCGGCCGCGACCCAGTACGAAGCTCCGTTACCGCGGCCGCGGGACCCGCGGACCCAATTGTTCCTGGAGCTGTAAACACACCTTCCCCGTTCTTCACTGTGGCGCTGTCATTGATTGTCTGTTCCCTGATATTCCAGCCATGTAGGAATGGATGGGTGGTGTTGCATGGAGGATGTTATATTATGTGTGGGGCGAGCTCTGTGTTCCAGCCATGTAGGAATGGATGGGTGGTGTTGCATGGAGGATGTTATATTATGTGTGGGGCGAGCTCTGTGTTCCAGCCATGTAGGAATGGATGGGTGGTGTTGCATGGAGGATGTTACATTATGTGTGGGGCGAGCTCTGTGTTCCATCCATGTAGGAATGGATGGGTGGTGTTGCATGGAGGATGTTATATCATGTGTGGGGCGAGCTCTGTGTTCCAGCCATGTAGGAATGGATGGGTGGTGATGCATGGAGGATGTTATATTATGTGTGGGACGAGCTCTGTGTTCCAGCCATGTAGGAATGGATGGGTGGTGATGCATGGAGGATGTTATATTATGTGTGGGGCGAGCTCTGTGTTCCAGCCATGTAGGAATGGATGGGTGGTGTTGCATGGAGGATGTTATATTATGTGTGGGGCGAGCTCTGTGTTCCAGCCATGTAGGAATGGATGGGTGGTGTTGCATGGAGGACGTTATATTATGTGTGGGGCGAGCTCTGTGTTCCAGCCATGTAGGAATGGATGGGTGGTGCTGCATGGAGGATGTTATATTATGTGTGGGACGAGCTCTGTGTTCCAGCCATGTAGGAATGGATGGGTGGTGTTGCATGGAGGATGTTATATTATGTGTGGGGCGAGCTCTGTGTTCCAGCCATGTAGGAATGGATGGGTGGTGCTGCATGGAGGATGTTATATTATGTGTGGGGCGAGCTCTGTGTTCCAGCCATGTAGGAATGGATGGGTGGTGTTGCATGGAGGATGTTATATCATGTGTGGGGCGAGCTCTGTGTTCCAGCCATGTAGGAATGGATGGGTGGTGCTGCATGGAGGATGTTATATTATGTGTGGGGCGAGCTCTGTGTTCCAGCCATGTAGGAATGGATGGGTGGTGCTGCATGGAGGATGTTATATTATGTGTGGGACGAGCTCTGTGTTCCAGCCATGTAGGAATGGATGGGTGGTGCTGCATGGAGGATGTTATATTATGTGTGGGGCGAGCTCTGTGTTCCAGCCATGTAGGAATGCATGGGTGGTGCTGCATGGAGGATGTTATATTATGTGCCAGCATACCCCCCAACGTTCTGAGATGAGAAAGAGGGACAAAGTATAAAGTATGTAGGTGAAGAACACACCCTGCGATGCGATGAACCGTAAAATAATAAATGCACAAATAATGATTGGTTGGACCCATAAATTATTTTTTTCACCACAACATTTTCTTTATATCTGTATTTCAGATGAACAAATTCAATCATTTGGTGGTTGGATGTAAAGGTTTACTACAGTATAACACTTCTAGTAACTAAATAGTACATTTCGGTCCATACATCCGACCAAAAATTGGGACAAATGAGGGACACTCCTTTCAAAACAGGGACAGTTGGGAGCTAAGAAGGCAGTTTTGCTGATTAACCACTACACTACCGGCCGTCGTCAATTGACGGCGGCACGATAGCTCTATTGTTCTGACAGGACGTCATGTGACGTCCTCGTCTTTTAGAGCCACTTGGGAGCGTGCGCGCACCTGCTGTGGTATTGGGATCACGATGCGCGTGGCCGGTGGCTGCGACGGCTGCCGGGCACCAGCAATTGCCCGGTAACTGAGCATGACTGTGGATCTCTGTGCTCAGTTTGAACGCCTCCGCCGACATATACCGAGTGCAGTACATTCGGCCAGGCTCGGCTTTGCTCGTGCTCACGCTCTGTGACGTTTATGCGTGAGCACGAGCGAAGCCGAGCCTGGCCGAATGTACCCGAGTGTACTGCACTTGGTATATGTCGGCGGAGGCATTCAAACTGAGCGCAGAAAGCAGGTATCGTCGTATATCGCGCACCCACGATTTTCCCCTTATTTTAAGGGTGAAAAAAAAGCGCGGTATACGCCGATAAATACGGTATTTATAGCACTGTTCGCTGTATAAATGTGAATGGTCCCAAAAATGTGTCAAAAGTGTCCGATGTGTCCGCCATAATGTCACAGTCCCAAAAAAAAAAAAAAAATCGCAGATCGCCGCCATTACTAGTAAAAAAAATCATAATTATGTCCCCTATTTTGTAGGCGCTATAACTTTTGCGCAAACCAGTCACTATACGCTTATTGCGATTTTTTCTTTTTTTTTTTCTTAACAAAAAAATGTAGAAGAATACGTATCGGTCTAAACTGAGAAAAAATAATGTTTTTTTTTAAAAAATCGGGATATTTATTATAGCAAAAAGTAAAAAATATTGTTTTTTTTCAAAATTTACGCTCTTTTTTTGTTTATAGCGCAAAAAATAAAAAACGCACAGGTGATCAAATACCACCAAAAGAAAGCTCTATTTGAGGGGATAAAAGGATGTCAATTTTGTTTGGGAGCCACGTCGCACGACTGCGCAATTGTCAAGTAAAGCGACGCAGTGCCGGAAGCTGAAATTTCGCCTGGGCAGGAAGGGGGTATATGTGCCCAGTAAGCAAGTGGTTAAATAACAAATATGTCATACTAACCTCCACTATGCAGTTCGTTTTGCACAGAGTGGCCCCGATCCTCCTGTTGTGAGGTCCCATAGCTGCTGTCTCAGCTCCTCCTCGCATTAGATAACCCCCTCTGGGAAGCTCTCTCCCGAGGGGGTTACCTTGCGGGCGCGCTCCCGTGCCATACAATCGGCGTCCATAGCCGCTGAGCAATGGCAAATGCTTGTTTTTTGCTATGGTTTCCTTCGTCGCATCCTGCGATTTCGATGACTTTGATTGTTACTCACTAGGGCATTGGTCTGACAATTACCCATGGTGTGTAAAGTACCTACCTGACATCATACTAAACCAAAAGGAGCAGCGAGTTGCAGAACTTACCTGCAGATCCTGTTGCTGTAGGGAGAAGGTCATTGTTTCTCCAGCTTTCTGCATCAGGAATGTATATCATATGAACTTGTCTTCACACAACAGTCATCCATCCAACCCAAGCACATGTACTATGCCTTCTACAACTCTGCGCTTGCAGCCTGCTTTGTGGTGCCGTCTGACAGCGAAGCTGAATATCAGCCCAGAAACCACAGACCAAACTCCGCCCCCTGAGTACACAATCCTGCGATTCACAGTCATTTTGGGTTTATAGCTGTAATTTGTGGTCATGCCTCTAACAACAGCATGGTGCTGGAGCTTCTCACAGCATGAGGAGTCAAGGCCATTTATTCAGGATTTTGGCATCGCCTCCTGCAGAGGATTTGTGGTGGGGGGGCTCATGTAAGCCTGTCCTTAAGGCATAGCGTCCTTGAGCATTTTTATGTGCGATTTGCGTGCGGTTTTGAGCTTTGTCATTTTTTTATTAGCTAATAGAGAAAACTATCGTCTGTTGCAGTGATCTCCATGGGACTGTATGCAGAATGGTACCTAAATAAATAATGACTCAAGAAGCATGGAGCGGGTTAAACTTGGCCGCAGGCCTTTATTACTGGTATTATTTATTTCATGTATTCATCAATATTTGCCTACTGTGCACCTACACCCCCTTCCTGCCCAGACAAAATTTTAGCTTCCGGCACTGCGTCGCTTTAACTGACAATTGCGCGGTCGTGCGACGTGGCTCCCAAACAAAATTGACATCCTTTTTTTCTCACAAATAGAGCTTTCTTTTGGTGGTATTTAATCGCCCGTGCGGTTTTTATTTTTTGCGCTATAAACAAAAAAAGAGCGACAATTTTGAAAAAAGACACAATATTTTTTGCTTTTTGCTATAATAAATATCCCATTTAAAAAAAAAAACATTTTTTATCTCAGTTTAGGCCGATACGTATTCTTCTACTACATATTTTTGGTAAAAAAAAATAAAAAAATAAAATCGCAATAACCGTAGTGACTGGTTTGCGCAAAAGTTATATTTCCTACAAAATACGGGACATAATTATGATTTTTTTAAATTATTTTTTCTACTAGGAATGGCGGCGTTCTGCGATTTTTTTTCGGGACTGGGACATTATAGTGGACACATTTTTGGGACCATTTACATTTATACAGTGAACAATGCTATAAATATGCATTGATAACTGTATAAATGTAACTGGAAGGGAAGTGGTTAACCACTAGGGGGCGGGGAAGGGGTTAAATGTTTCTCCTAGTTTGTGTTCTAACTGTGGGGGGAGGGGAGGTGACTGGGGAGGTGACCGATTGTGTCCCTATGTACAAGGGACACAATCGGTCTCCTCTCTCCCTGACAGGGACGTGCAGCTCTGTGTTTACACACAGAGCTCCTCGTCCCAGCTCAGTTACTCGGCAATCGTGTGTGCCCGGCGGCCATCGCGGCCACCGGGCACACGCGCGGGGTTGTCAGTGATGCGACAGGTGCGCGCGCGCCTCCCTAGCAGCTTTCTATGACTGCACGTCATATGATGTGCAGTCAGGACAATGGAGTTACCCGCTCGCCGTCATATGACGGTGGGCGGTTAACAAGTGGTTAATCAAATAACCATTGTGATATAACGAATCAACACATCACTCATTAACTTAAACCACCAACAGTCCTCAACCTAGCCATCACGACCCAGGTTGGATATTAACTCTCTTAACCAACCCCAATTGTTTATTCACAAAACCAAAAGGGGGTACCACGTAATACTTAGGCCGCGACAAGGGAGGGGGGGAGGGAGTTCAACAGGTAAGGGGTTACCTGAAAATCTGGTCACCGCAGCTTGCTGTTCCTGCCTTAAATAACCTTTCCACCTTCCAGAATGTTTCCATGTATCTTGTGACCCAGGAGCTGTCTCCTATTGGTCCCTAGCTTGCCTCACCTAAAGCCCTTACCTTACAGGTGAGAGGGGGGATAAGCCCGCCCCCCCCCTGGGGCCTGTATCACTCCCACTAATCCACAGGTGTGTGAGATGATGAAGAGGGGACATGAAAACTTCCCTCTGCAAGCATTCCCAGGGGCTCGGGGAGCTTAAAACAGCTCCCTTTGCTTGTTTTTATCCTGCCTTTGGGGCAATATTTCATCCTCTGACACCAACAATGGGGCATAATTCCCACCACTGATACTAACAAAGAGGCACAGTTCCTCCTAATGGCACCAACAATAGGGCAGAGTTCCTCCCAATGACACCAACGATGGGCCAAAGTTCCTCCCAGTGACACCAACAATGGGGCGTGATTCCCAACACTGACACTAACGAAGAGGCACAATTAGGGTTGCCACCTCATCCCTTTAAACCTGAACACATATGAATTACACGGGTTCTGAGGCTAATTTAATTCAGATCAGACACCAAGTTAGTTGAATTACCACCTTAATCAGCCATGGAATCTGTGTAATTAATATGTGTTTGGTCTTAAAGGGATGAGATGGCAACCCCAGACACAATTCCTCCCAATGACACCAACGATGGGACACAATTCCTCCCAATGACACCAATGATGGGGCACAGTTCCTCCCAATGACACCAATGATGTGGCACAGTTCCTCCCAATGACACCAATGATGGGGCATAGTTCCTCCCAGTGACACCAACCATCGGGCACAGTTCCTCCCAGTGACACCAACGATGGCGCATGATTTTTCCAAGTCACATGACAATCTGGACATTTTCATTTTAGTTGCCAGCGGTTTAGACATTATTGTGTTGAGTTATTTTGAGGGGACAGCAAATGTACACTGTTATACAAGCTGTACACTCACTACACAACATTGTCACATGAAAATATTTAAGAAAATATTTATAAAAATGTGAGGGGTGTACTCACTTTTGTGAGATTCTGTATGTGTGTGTATATAAATATATAATTTTTTGCGTGTTTCCTATTTTATATCCTCTCTAGAGGTAAAAAAAATCGGGTTTGTTTATGCTTGTACTATTATGTTATATGTTTATGTGCACTTGGGTTACATTTTGTCTACTCTTAGTTCCATATGTGGCATTGTAGTTGCATGGATGAACACAAACGGTCCACAAGGTCCTGAAGAAGCGGACTTTTCAGCGAAATGCGTAGACCATAATACAGCAACCATTGTGCACCCCAAGCTGGGCTAGATGTTAATTGTGACCTCAAAAAATCCAGTAATGTAATAATGGTTTTATTATGTTGTTATTGTTTTTAGTATTTATACCAATAAAATGGGTTGATATTTTTAAATTAGTTTGTTCTACTATTGAAGGCATATAATAAGTCCCACAATTATGTTTTTTAAAGGGGTTGTAAAGGTACAATTTTTTTTATTTCTAAATAGCTTACTTACCTCAGTGCAGTCCTCCTTCACTTACCTCATCCTTCCATTTTGCTTTTAAATGTCCTTATTTCTTCTGAGAAATCCTCACTTCCTGTTCTTCTGTCTGTAACTCCACACAGTAATGCAAGGCTTTCTCCCTGGTGTGGAGTGTCGTGCTCGCCCCGCTCTCTACTTTGCAGATAGAGAAAGGAGCTGTGTGTTAAGCCCCATACACACTATCATTTTTCCCGCAGGTTTTTCTCTTCAGGTTTACCAAAACCATGTAGTGCAAGAGCCTGCTTGATTGCATACAAATTGAAACTCTTAAGGTTGTTGTTTTTGGTAAACCTGAAGAGAAAAACCTGCAGGAAAACTGATAGTGTGTATGAGTGAGTGAGTGAAAAACGTATAGAGCGCAACACATGCGAACTGAATCGCCTCTGGGCGCTGTATGGGGCTTCAGTGGGTGTCCTGACTCTCCGGTAGTCCAAGGGAGGTGGCGAGCATGACACTCCACACCAGGGAGAAAGCCTCGCATTACTGTGTGGAGTTACAGACAGAAGAACAGGAAGTGAGGATTTCTCAGAAGAAATAAGGACATTTTAAAAGCAAAATGGAAGGATGAGGTAAGTGAAGGAGGACTGCACTGAGGTAAAGGAAGCTATTTAGGGGGAAAAAAAATTGTACCTTTACAACCCCTTTAAGACTTTTGGAATATTGTTAAGGGAATTATGCCTCCTTTGGTAAATTGATATGAGGATCACCAAACATATTTTTTTTTGTGCAAATTTGCAGGCGTGGTGCACGGATCCAAATCGGACACTGTACACCCGCTCCTGCCCGCATGTTGACATGTTGGCGGGTGCACAGTGTCTGCGATTGTGTCCATGCACCTGCTGTGTCTGCATACACTTCTATTGGCTACCAGGCTGCCTGCATGCCGTTCCGAAGTAGATTTATACACAGCAGACAATGGCTTGGATTGGAGGACAGGTCTGATCATCTGAATGAGCGCTTAGCAAAAAAAAAAGTCACTGAACAAGAAGACACCCATGTGAAAGGACCCCGAAGAACTATAGCTTCCCTTTAAAAAATAGGAACCTGTGCACACAGTGGAATGTTTTGACACAAAGAAAGGTTCACTTCACTAACGGCTCTTTCACACAGGTGTTGAATTCTGCAGCAGCCTTAAAGCGATATTAACCACTTGCTGCCCGCCATATAGCAAAATTACGTCGGCAAAGTGGTTTCAATATACTGACTGGACGAGCATCGTTGTTGCAGGGTGTCAGTCTGACACCCTGCAACACCGATCTAGGTAAAGAGTCTCCGTAGGTGACTCTGTACCACGTGATCAGCAGTGTCCAATCACGGCTGATCACAATGTAAACAGGAAAAGCCAGTGTCATGGACCTGGAGATACTAAAGTGTTTCTACTTGACATCTGTTACACAGGAGAGGGTGGCTAATAAATCATAATTCATGTATTACAGAAGATGAGACAGTGTGGATAGTACATATTGCAGGATGTCTTGGGATATTATCAGGTGTAAATATCTTCTGTCTGAAGATGTGGGTTGGAACTGAATCAGCCTGGTTCCTAAACCTCTCCTTAGGTATGCTAATGCACCACCAGCCAGTTCTCTATTCCTAAAGGTTAATTGATCTATTGTGTGTGTGTGAATAAGACCTGTGTTTACCCTTAAGAGATTGTGTATTGTATAGTGGGGAATTGCAGACGAGACGCCCAGTCACCTTGTCAGGCTACATGATTAGATAATTGGCTCATGTTACTTATTGTTCTGATTGCTTCATTGTAGTAATTACCTCCTCTCTATGCGGAGCCAAGCTGGCTAGATAACGTATTCTGTTACAATTGGTGATTAAGTCATGTTAGGTGGATCGGTGCCGAAATGTCTCTGTATGGAAGCCCCAGTGTGTGGAAAGGGGGGTGGAGATTTCATTGTTCTTTGATTGATGACAAGCTTGTAAACTGTATAAAAGTGTGCTGTGTACTTTCAATAAAGTGAGTCCTGTTTGAACATACATACAGCCTGTCTGGTGTGTGTTTCTAATGGGTCCAAACGGCACATAGCTGTAGTTTGGATCCCGGGAGCTTGGATGACTGGACCATCAGACGTTGCAATCGGCAATCTGATCCAATAGAAGCAGAGGAGTGTCGGGAGAGCAGAACCAGGCGAGCAACGGTCTTGTCACATTGGTTAGCAGCGGTGGGATTTGCTCTCCAGTTACTGGGACAACTCCAAACCACCACCATGAATGACCAGCTATGCAGCCTGCAGGAGAACTATGCTAAAAGACTTGCTTGAGAGCCGTGGAGGGACCGGTGGGACAAAGAACAAGGCCAACCTGATCAGTGAGCTAGCCAAGATGGATCAGAGGGATGGTGATGCAGGACCCCGGTCAGTTGAAGACTTGTTTCAGCAACGAGTTTGACAACGGTTGGCATTATATGGTACTAACCCATCAAAGACCGTCATACAGAATACCATTAGAGACATCCAGCTGCAGGATGAGAGAGAACGAGAGCGGCAACAGAGAGAACGAGAGCGGCAACAGAGAGAACGAGAGCGGCAACATGAGCTGAGAATTGCAGAAATACGGCGATCGGTGACAACGCCTAAAGAAGCAGCACCAAATGAAAGAAGAGGAGAGGTACAGATACCAGTAACCATGGAAGAGGTATTCAGAAGGAGGTTGCGAGAGAAGCAGATACAGCACAGAGGACCAGTATCAGAGGAGGTCCTGCTTGGATGGTCTGATTCGATCCGCTGCGAACTCTGGAAGGAAGCGCGAGCCAGCGAGCAGTGACACCAGGGAAAAGCTCTCCCCTCTATCCATGTAAGGTACTGGTCACAATATGAAGTACGGATGCTGTTATTGGGGGTACAACCAAAGCAGGAGTGGACAGCAGAGTTAAGTAGGCTGATCCGGGCAGAGATGCGGTTGGACGAGAGCTACAGAGCCCTCCGGTGGTATGTAGTCCAAGAGTGCCCGTGGTCAGCGGATGACAGCCCCACGGAAGGCTTGGACTATAATGGCCTGGGATGGTTGTATTGGATGATGTCAAGGGATCCCGACTTTGGAAATGATCTGGAGTGGCGTTTGGAGGACATAATGGAATACAGAGAGCGAAGACTGAATCTCTCGGAAGTGCACTGGCTACAGGAAGATTTGGAGTTTCTGGCCGTTCAGGAATGGGAGCTGGAATTTGCCTACAAACAGCTGCTAGACTCCGCTCAGCAGCAGGATGGGGCTCCCTTTGCCTGGGACTATGAGGAAATATCAGCTGACAATGCTGAAATTCTGGCTGATGAATCGGCAGTGGAAAATCTGGAGATTGCCATTCCCAAAGCTGTAGTGCTGACCGCAGGGCTGAGCTCTGCTAACCTCTGCTCAGTACCTATAGCATCTTCTGGGTCACATGGACAGGAGATGGTGAACCGCTATCCCCAGACACCAGTTGTAGAGACAGGGGATCTAATAGACTTTTTTGCTGAGGAAGAACAACCCGATGAGCCTCCAGCAGAAGAGCTGGCAACAGGGCAGAGTGCTAGCCATCTCTGCCCAGCACCAGGACCAACTGTGGAGCTCCAGGGAGCCGGGGCAGTTGGCCCCTCTCCCCAGCAACAAGCTGAGGTGGTAAAGCTTTAACTCCCAGCTGAATCACTGGCAGCAGGGCAGGATGCTACTGGCTGCTGCACACAAATACAGCTTGAGCGGATATCGGTGGATGGGACTATGGTCCCCACTCACAGCAACCCAGCAGAAGAGCTGGCAACAGAGCAGAGTGCCCCGGGCCTCTGCTCTCAACTAACAGAAGAGGGGGTTCCTGTGGTAGTGGATGGGACTTTAGTCTCCAATGACACAACCCCAGAAAATGGTGCGGCACTGAGACAGGAGGATGTCGGTTTTGCTTTGCAAGCACCGGGGGATTTTCACCAACCACCAGTGGATGGGACTTCAGTCTCCACTTGTATACCCCAGGGATGGGGGACAGTTGGCCCAGATCCCCAACAGCATGAGGAACTGAGTCCAGTCACCCCGTCTTCTCTCCAGCGGCTGAAAGGACTCCAGGGAGAAGGGCCAGTCCAGGCCTCCCCCCGTGGCAGGCATGTTCTCTGAGAGAGGCAGAGGTTGGCTGGGTGAGTAATGCTCTGTTTGGGACAATTTATTTGGGGTACTGTATGGATACCGGCATTGGGGGACTGGAACTACTGACTAAATTCAGAGTCAACCCATCTGGTGTCTCCTACTGTGTTAGTCTCCTGCCAAAAGGGGAGAGGTATGACAGACCTAGCCGGTACAGGGGCTTTTGGAGAGGACTGAATGCGAGCCTCTTGCCATACGATTATGGGCCAGGACCTAAAAAACAGGAAGGCGATTGGGTTATCCCGGCAGACAGTCCTGGAACCTTAAGACTAAAGTGTTTCTACTTGACATCTGTTACACAGGAGAGGGTGGCTAATAAATCATAATTCATGTATTGCAGAAGATAAAACAGTGTGTATAGTACATATTGCAGGATGTCTTGGGATATTATCAGGTGTAAATATGTTCTGTCTGAAGATGTGGGTTGGAACTGAATCATATAGCTATAGTTAGCACTAATCATTGTACTCACTGGCAGAACACAATAACACTGCAGGAGTGATTCCCCTATCTACAGGTCAGCAGGTGAGAAGGTGTGTGGGACAGGCTGGGGAGAGATACCAGTCAGTGGCTGGGTAGGCACTGGCTAGTATCAGAGCCAGATACACACAGGTTACATACGTCGCGATCGTTAGAGCGAGAGCAATAATTCTAGCACTAGACCTTCTCTGTAACTCTAAACATGTAACCTATTTTTTTTTTAAAGCATCGCTTAGGATACCAAAAAAAATCATACTAACTTTAGTTTTTTTTTAATGAATGAAACAGTTTATTTCCAAAAAAAAAAACATGTTTGAAAAATTGCTGCGCAAATACAGTACCGTGCTAGAGCTGCACAATTAATCGTTAAAAAATTGTGATCTCAATTCAACCCCCCTGACATCTGCAATGCAGAGTTTGCTGATTCTTTCATATAACAAGTGGAGAGACTTTCAGCTGTCAAAAGAAAATATCTGGGCAGTCTGCCAAGTTCTCAGCAGGAAACATTGTAACTAACTCTTAGATCAAAGGGATAAACTTCTGTGTGTGTAAAAAAAAAAATCCGGGCAGTCTGCCAAGTTTGTAACAACATGAAACATTGTAACTAACTTCAGTCTTAGCTCAAACTTCTGTGTGTAAATGCAAGGAATGTAACCACTTAAAGGATCACTAAAGGATTTTTTTTTTTAGCTAAATAGCTTCCTTTACCTTACTGCAGTACTGGTTTCATGTCCTCGTTGTTTTTTTAATTTTAAGTTGCTGTAATCCTGCTCTGATCCCCACACTTCCTGCTTGTCTGTTTCCTTATTCATACATCCTCAGATTCATTTTAAAAACAAAACACTGCCCTGGATTTGTTTTTTTTTGTTCTGTGTGTCTCTTTCTACTTCACAGAAACATGAAGCCAGTTTAAAAGTGAAACTAACCTGCAGGCACATTATATGATTGATTTTTATCTATTTTTAATCATTTTTAAAAGGAATCAGTTAACTTTTATGTCTCTATACCCTGTAAACAGTAATTTCAGCAAAACATTTTTTTCCTTTAGTGACCCTTTAAAGTCCAACACTTGTTAAAAAGCAATGTTTTTTGCTAGAAAATTACTTGGAACCGCCAAACATTATATATATTTTAACAGAGACGAAAATGGCAATTGGTGCAATATTTTATGTCACACTGCATTTGCCCACTTCATTGAATAATAAAAACCATAAAAACAAAACAGTAAAGTTAGCCCTTTTTTTATTTTTTTTATGTGAAAGATGATGTTATGCGCCATGAATCGTGAGAGAATCGTGATCTATCTTCTAAGCAAAAAAATTGCAGTTGTCCTTTTAGCCAGAATCGTGCAGCTCTATACCGTGCAACATAAAAAGTTGCAAAGACCACCATAGAGGAATTTTCTAGCAAAAAACAAATGATGATTTTTTTTTCTCAGTCTGCTGCAGTGTGTCAGCTTGTATTTATAATGGCCGCTCTGTATGTAGCTTCTGACAGGCTGTGCAAGCAGCCCCGTATCTCTGTAACCATAAATGATAGCCATCCCATATTTTGACAGGTTGTGGGGTAGGTCTTCAACTACCTATCCTTCAAATGTGGGGTTTCTGTGACCTTTGGTCGTCGAGCTACAACCCTCTAAGTCGATCTTCTTCTTTTTTTTCAGATTTTTTTTTTTTTAGGCAAATGGGCCTATCTTGAGAAAGGGGCCTGGAGCTGCAGCTCCAACAGTCCCTATGTTAATCCGGCCCTGGAGGCACTTCATAGTGCTGCGCCTGCCGCACAATCCCTGAAAACAACCCCACCTCAAAATCTCCCCTCCACCAAATGATTTGGACCAGTGCACAAATCAAGGTCCATAACGACATGGATGAGTGAGTTTGGGGTGGAGGACCTTGACTGGCCTTCACAGAGTACTGACCTCAACCCCCCGATGGATCACCTTTGGGATCAATCAGAGTAGAGACTCCAAGCCAGGCCTTCTCGTCTACATCAGTGCCTGACCTCACAAATACGATTTTGGAAGAATGGTCAAACATTCCCATAGACACACTCCTAAACCTTGTGGACAGCCTTTCCAGAAGAGTTGAAACTGTTGTAGCTGTAAAGGGAGGGCCAACTCAATATTGAACCCTACAGACTAAGACTGGGATGCCATTAAAATTCATTGCGTGTAAATCCCCAATACTTTTGGTAATATAGTGTACTTTAAATTGCTCAGAAACAAAACCTTTAAATCCACTAACAACATTTGTGCTAAGACCTGCATTGAGTGTATGGTAAACATAAGAGGAAATACATCCAGGTGAGGAAGTTTACAAGCCACTTATAAAGGGTACTGAAACCAAGAGGTGGTTATGAGGTAAAAGTAAACAAGGTGTCCACGTGTGACAGGCAAGATGAGGGTGGAAGTTGAACACCAGCAAATATTTTCGTTTGGACACAACATGGAAGGCTTGGAGCCTGTGACAGACTTAAATTCTCCTATGTCTAGGGTCACCTTATGTCCAATAGGGCCATAGGGTGACTAAGAAATTATATCATAAATTCTATGGGCCAGATTCAGGTAGATGGGAGCATCTTTGCTCTGGAGTAACGCTTCTCATTTACGTTACTCGCAGCCGGCGGAATTCAAATTGGGCGGGTACGGGGCGTGTATTATTTAAACTAAGCACGATCCCGCGGCGAACGTACTGCGCATGCGTCGAGTGTCAATGCATCCCAGTGCGCATGCTCCAAATTCTGTCAGTGAACGTCAATGACGTCACATCCCCATTCATGAAATTTTTACGCAAGCGACGCGATTTTTTATTTTTCCGACGCGATGACGACGCCTATACTTAACATAGGATACTCCACTAGGGGGCTGCTTTATCTTTACGCCGCGTATCGCTTCCGGAAACGTCGGAAAGTCACTGCGTCGCGCCCGAATACGATCGTGAATTGCCGATTCCCGCTGATTAACATATTTTTTCATCGTAAATCAGCGGGAACGCCCCCGGCACCATTTTTAAATTAAAGTTGCGATGCGATGGCGAAATTCAATTGCGCTGATCGCATAGGAACTCCAACCCGGCGTTTCTTGTTTTCTGGTTACAGAAAACAGAAACGCTGGCTGAAAGTGACAGTTAGGCTGGAGTATCACAGATACTCCAGCCTAACTCTACCTGAATCTGGCCCAAGGTGTCCACGTGTGACAGGCAAGATGAGGGTGGAAGTTGAACACCAGCAAATATTTTCGTTTGGACACAACATGGAAGGCTTGGAGCCTGTGACAGACTTAAATTTTCCTATGTCTAGGGTCACCTTATGTCCAATAGGGCCATAGGGTGACTAAGAAATTATATCATAAATTCTATGAGATGGGACATTACTGATAAATCATGTATGGCAGGATATCTTGAAATATTAAAAGTTGTTGGCTTATTCTAAACCACAACCGGTCAATAAGAGTGCTCCATCCTCTGTGTAATAAGCTGTTGATATGCTAAGTGGGACAGGCTTTTGAAAGACCTTATTGTGTGAATTCAATTAGAATGTCATTGTCTAAAGGAATGTGAATGCTAATGTCTACCACCGGCCAGCTCTCTGTCCTAAAGGCTAATTGAATTCTATTGATTATCAGGTGTAAATGTCTTCTGCCCTGTCTCAACTCTCCAGACGGTTCCATTGTTCTGTGACTGGCTATTGTGTACATTGATTGCCCCCCTGGGGCTTTTGTCTCAATACACATAAGTCTTTCTATTCAAACCTTTCTGACCAATCTCTGCTGTGTCATTTTCAAGTCCTCATTTGCATAGTTACGGAGGACCTGAGTGTAGACTGCCTGGACTTTAAAAAAGACCAATAAGAAAGCGGTTGTTGGGGGCGGGATGTTCCAAATTCTGTATAAAAGTGCTGTGTACTTTCAATAAAGTTGTTATCCCTGGTTCCAGCATTAAGCCGTGGCTCATGTGTGGATTATTCGGCGATTCCAGGGATATTCCTACTCGTGGAATATTGGGTGATTATCTTTTATGGGAGAAGAAGGGAATGACGGATGGGGATATTTTCTACTACCATCACAGAGCCTTTCTCTGTGTTTTATTGTTGTCTGCGTTCCTGTCAGGGAGAATCATTCTTACTTTTGTTGCTACTTTATTTCATCGAATGCCCCGTACACACGAGTGGTTTTCCCGCCGGAAAAAAAACAATGGTTTTCCTGACGGAATTCCTCTCAAGCCTTCCTTGCATACACACGGTCACACAAAATTTCTGTGAATTTTTGACTGCCAAGAACGCAGTGATGTAAAAGACTACAAGGAGCCAAGAAAATGAAGTTTAATGCTTCTGAGCATGCATCAAATTGTTTCAGAGCACGCGTAGGAATTTTGCGCGTCGGGATTTGTACACGTGATCAGTTTTTTTCCTGCTTTTTCCTGCTTGGAAAAACAGATCCTTGGCTCTCTTTTTTTTCCGGCAGTTTTCCTGATGGAGCTCACACACTGTCGGGATTCCCAGCCAAAAGCTGTCATCTGACTTTTTCAGACGGGAAAACCGGTGGTGTGTATGGGGCATAAGCAGAACTGGGTCAAGCAAAGATTCATACCCCCATGAATTTGTAAATAGTGGTTTCCCCTAAATCTGTCAGTTTGTCACCAGTGCAGCAAATTTTGATTTCGTTTTAGTCTTTAGCCTGGTACACACGATCTGATTTTCTGCAGACAAAATCGTAGGACTTTTGTCCTAAGGGTGTTGGCCAGGAACTTATCTTGCATACAAACGGCAAAGAATTGTTGACCAATAACTAGAAAACTACATAGTTTTTCAGCTCTTTAGCGTCACCCTTTGGGCAACTTTTGCTAATATTGTGTTATGGTGAGCATTGCTTCTGAGCATGCGTGTTTGGAGTTTTATGTGAAGGACTTCTGTACACATGATCGGATAATCCGAAAACACACATTTGTTGTCGGAAAATTTTAATGCATGCTAACAATTGTCCGATAGAGCGTATAAACTGTCAGATTTTATGACAACAGCCTTTTTTCTAGGTAAATATATTTCTAAAGGCGCTATTGACATGAAATTCTCACTACATGTCGGCAACAACCCATGCAATCCATACATACAAAGAAGCCAAAACAAATAAGTTCAGAAATTAAGTTATGTGTAATAAAATGGAATGACACAGGGAAAAAGTATTGAACGCATGAAGAAAGGTAGGTGCAAAAAAGCACAAAAATCCAAGACACCAGCTGAAATCTATCAGTAATTAGAACGCAATCCCGTCCCTTGTCAGTGCAAATTACTGTAATATCAGCTGGTTCAGTCTCAACTGATGGCCTATAAAAAGGTGTCTCATTACCAAGGTGTCATAATGCGTAAAAGCAAAGCGCGCTCTCAAGACCTTCACAACCTTATTGTTTCAAAACATACTGATGGCATTGGTTACAGAAGGATTTCTAAACTTCTGAATTTTTTTACATTTCTTCTCTTTTTTTCTTCTTTTTTTTAGGGGTGAGGGAGTGGACAGTGTCTGTGTGTTTTTTATTTGAATTTTTGTTATTTTTTACAACAATTTATTTATTTATTAGGACATGGAAAAAGAACGGAGGGGGACAGCAGCAAAACAGAGGGGGACACGGAGTAAGAACAAAGGGGGATTGGAGGAGGCTTCAGGGACAGTCATTGTGATCGTGTGGGGGAGTTACAAGCACCGATCACTACTGTATAGGATTTCACTAAAGCAGCTGAAAGCCATGGGGGGGGGGTTTGTAACTCCCCCACGCACCAATAACTGTCCAGGTATCGGGTGAAGCATCTGAGCAAATGCTTGGTATAGGCGGCGATACCGATGCTAGTTTTGGAACAACCCTATTCTGAATATTCCAGTGACAACTGTTGGGGCCATAATCTAGAAGTAGAAAGAACATAATTTTACCATAACTCGGCCACGACCAGAGGCTCTTTGCAAGGTTTCTGACAGAGAAGTGAAAAGAATTCTCAGAACAATTGTCCAAGTGCCAAGGACCCCTTGTAGAGAGCTTCAGAAAGACCTGGAATTATGAGGAACAATTGTTTTGAAGAAAATAATACGTAATGCCCTCACCCACCATGGCCTGTATGTACGTTCACCATGCAAGACTCCATTGCTTTAGAAAAAGCACGTTGAAGCTCCTATAAAGTTTTCTGCACAATATTTAGACAAGCCTGTGAAATACGGGGAGAATATCGTCTGGTCAGATGAGACCAAAATTGAACTCTTTGGATGCCATAATACACACCATGTTTGGAGGTCAAATGGCACATCACCCCAAAATACCCCCCATACCGACAGTGAGGTTTGGAGGTGGGAGCATTATGGTGTAGGCGGGGCTGTTTTTCAGCATGCGGTTCTGGCAAACTTCATATCATTGAAGGAAGGATGAATGGAAAAATGTACATTCTTGATAAAAATCTGCCGCCATCTACCAGGATGATGAAGATGAAACAAGGGAGGACATCTCAGCAATCAATGATCCCAAACACAAAGCCAAGGAAACTCTCAATTGATTTCAAAGAAAGAAAATAAAGCTGCTAGAATGGCCCAGTCAATCACCTGACTTGAATCCAATAGAAAATCTATGGAAAGAACTAAAGATCAGAGTTCATCGTAGAGGCCCACGGAACCTTCAAGATTTGAGGACTGTGTGTGTGGAAGAAATGGGCCAAAATCACACCTGAGCAACGCATGCGACTAGTTTCTCCATACAGGAGGCGTCTTGAAGCCGTCATTATCAACAAAGGATTTTGTAGCAAGTATTAAATACATTTCAGTTAGGGGGTTCAATACTTTTTCCCTGTGTCATTCCATTTTATTACACAAAACTTAATTTCTGAACGTATTTGTTTTGGTTTCTTTGTATGTATGAATTGCATGGGTTGTTACCGACATGTGGTGAAAATTCCATGGCAATAGCACCTTTATAAATTTCCTTTGCCACTGTTAGCCCCATATTTGTGCATCTACCGTATTTATCGGCGTATACCGCGCACTTTTCCCCCCTTAAAATAAGGGGAAAATCGAGGGTGCGCGATATACGCTGATACCCGCTTCCCGCGCTCAGTTTGAACTGAGCCGCCGACATATACCGAGTGCAGTACATTCGGCCAGGCTCGGCTTTGCTCGTGCTCACGCATAAATGTCACAGAGCGTGAGCACGAGCGAAGCCGAGCCTGACCGAATGTACCCGAGTGTACTGCACTCGGTATATTTTGGCGGAGGCGTTCAAACTGAGTGCGGGAAGCAGGGATTCGACTGGAGACATCGCTGGAGAAGTCGGGAGGACACCACTGAAGCCGAAGACGGACGCCGGACCGGACGATGGACGCCGAGCAAGACACCAAAACTGTAAGTACTCAAAGTACTAAAATGTTTTTTTACAGGTCCACATTAGAGGTGTGCGCTATACGCCGGAGCGCGCAATACCCCGATAAATACGGTATTGGAAACTATTCAGTTTGTGTACCACAACCTTTGGCACATGCCACAAATATTACATATTTTAACAAAATTGCACGTGCATGTGCTCTGCACGTGCCACTATTAGCCCCACCCATTTCTTTATCTGAGGGATGATTAACCACTTAAGCCCCGGAGGATTTGGCTGCCAAATGACCAGAGCACTTTTTGCGATACGGCACTGCGTCGTTTTAACTGACAATTGCGACGTGGCTCCCAAACAAAATTGACATCCTTTTTTACCCACAAATAGAGCTTTCTTTTGGTGGTATTTGACCACCTCTGCGGTTTTTATTTTTGCGCTATTAAGAAAAATAGAGCGACAATTTTGAAAAAAAAGCGATATTTTTAACTTTTTGCTTTAATAAATATATATTTCCTCAGTTTAGGCCGTTACATATTCTTCTACATATTTTTGGTAAAAAAATCGCAACAAGCGTTTATTGATTGGTTTGCGCAAACATAGCGTATACAAAATAGGGTATAGTTTTATGGCATTTTTATTAATATATATATATATTTTTTACTAGTAATGGCGGCGATCAGCGTTTTTTATCGTGACTGCGACATTACGACGGACACATCAGACACTTTTGGCGCTTTTTTGGGACCATTCACATTTATATAGAGATCAGTGCTCAGTTTGCCTTCTTCACTTCTGGTCATTGGATGACCTTGTCCCGACACTGGGTGTTCCATTCACACATTTTACTGCACGTTACCAAAAGCCATAAGTGTGACCCTTTATTTTATTTTTTTTTGGTTTGCGCAAACATAGCGTATACAAAATAGGGTATAGTTTTATGGCATTTTTATTAATATATATATATTTTTTTTTTACTAGTAATGGCGGCGATCAGCGTTTTTTATCGTGACTGCGACATTACGACGGACACATCAGACACTTTTGGTGCTTTTTTGGGACCATTCACATTTATATAGAGATCAGTGCTCAGTTTGCCTTCTTCACTTCTGGTCATTGGATGACCTTGTGCCGACACTGGGCGTTCCATCCACACATTTTACTGCACGTTACCAAAAGCCATAAGTGTGACCCTTTATTTTCTTTTTTTTACATTTAATAGAAGGTGAGAAAGACATATATGAGGTGCAAGGTGCAAAAACCACAGCTTTGAGCTTTTAGTTTGCTAGCAAGAATTAGCCCTTTACAGCGGGTAAAATAAGTATTGAACACGTCACCATTTTTCTAGGTAAATATATTTCTGCTACATATTTTTGGTAAAAAAAATCTCAATATATTAATTGGTTTGCGCAAAAGTTATTGCGTCTACAAACGATGGGATATATTTATGGATTTTTTTTAAATTTTAATTGTTTTTTACTAGTAATGGCGGCGATCAGGGATTTTTAGCGGGACTGCGACATTGCGGCAGACAAATCTGACACTAAGTGACACTTTTTGAGGACTAGTGACCCGAATACAGTCACCAGTGCTAAAACAAAATGTTTCTGTATAAATGACACTGACAGGTAAGGGGTTAACATCAGGGGCAATCAAAGGGTTGATTGTGTCCTCTGGGAGTGCTTTCTTACTGTGGGCGGGGGGGGGATGTGCTTTGACTAAAGGAAAAGAGAGATTCGTGTTTCCGCTATCTGTCTATCATCCAGTAGTAACTCATTTAGGCGCCATGTCCTCTCCTGGCGGCCCCCTTGCACCAAATGAAACACTACTACTACTGGAGCGTGGTCAGAAATTGTTATAAATTCTATAGTGGCAGATTCCACACAGTCTAAATAATACTGATCTACCAAAATCAGGTGTAACCGAGAGTATACTTTATGAATCTTTGAAAAATAGCTAAAGTCTCTCTTCTCTTTATTTAGCATTCTCCAGCTATCTATTAGATGTAAAGACCGAAGGAGTTTTTTAATGTGTTTAAGAGATAATGGGGTTTTACCTGTAGTAGTGTCTAATTGGGGGTTAAGAGTGATATTAAAGTCTCCTCCTAAAATTACAACCCCTTCCCTAAATTTTTCCAATAACCTTAAGGTTTTAATTAAGAAGCAGGCTGTACCAGAGTTAGGTGCATAGATAGAAGCAAACGTATAACATTGTCCCTGCAACATTCCCTTAATAAAGAGAAACCGTCCTTAAAGAGGTGGTTCACCCTAAATATACTATGTCCCATGCGATCCAGCATACTGGCGTCAGCGCCAGTATGCTGTTTTTTTTTTTTTTTAAATTGCTCCACTTACTGTGTAATCTTTAATTTTCATATATTTCCCCAGCGGTGGATGGCGCTGCTATAGCCCGTCACGGCTCCTGAAAAAAGCCGATTTAGGACTCGGGTATTTCTGGCGAGATACGGCGCCTGCGCACAGACCTAGGAGCTGACTGCGCAGGCGCCGTATTTCTCCGAGTCCTATTTCGGCTTTTTTCGGAGGGCGTGACTCGCCATAGCCATAGGACTCGGAGAAATGCGGCGCCTAGGTCTGTGCGCAGGCGCCGTATCTCGCAGGAAGTACCCGAGTCCTAAATTGGCTTTTTTCGGAAGCCGTGACGGACTATAGCGGCGCCATCCACCGCGGGGGAAATAAATGAAAATTAATGATTACACAGTAAGTGGAGCAATTAAAAAAAAAAAAAACAGCATGCTGACGCCAGTATGCTGGATCGCATGGGACATAGTATATTTAGGGTGAACCACTGCTTTAAGTATCCAGCATGCGCAGCGGAGAGACCATTCCCACTGGGCTGTTCCCGGAGAAAGACACCCAATACACTCTGACCTGCTTGAGTTCCAACATTGGCCTGTGGTGGTAACGCCACCTATTGGCAAACAAAGGGAAATCCCTCCAAGCACAGCCAAAGACGGAACAGAGGCTGATTTAGCCTTAATTAACAAAGTCTGAGCTAACTATCAGCTCAGACACCCACTAAATTTGAACATAGCGCCTGGTCATCAGGAGCAGGGCGCTACACTTATATTGCATTTGCAAAAGGCTTGACCCCAGTCTCCAACTCCTTTAGCACGTTTGCAGCATCTGACCATGTCCTGTGCCATGTCTACAGTCTCTAGTATCCATTTCTTATAACAAGACCATAGTGTTTGACTATTTTCTGTTGCATGCATGCAGTTTCTGACAACTTTTACTAAATCATATATGTGGCCCTTGAGTGATGTCAGGGACCACACTTGATGCCCCCATATATCAAGAAATGTAACCACCTCTGGTCTAAGGCCTCACTCCTCTATCCAAAAAAAAAAGTGTGGTGTTGGTGAGAAATCTATGTGTACAGCCAACCTTTGCCTTTGGCTCCACCAATAATAGGTGCAGTAAATGAATAATGTAGTACATTCCTATTTGTATATGTATTATGCCATGAAATTGCTGCATTGTTGCAGCTTTTGCATCTCATTTGCGAGGTGTACCACTTCCTTCCTGAGCTGCCCAAAAAAAAAAAGACTCTCAAATTAGACCTTTCTTTATAACTTGCAATGCATTCCGTTCCTATTTCATCTACGTCTTGTGACCGCATAACTTTCGTTTTCACTTGCGTATTTACTTTGGGTTTCACAGTTGTTGCTGCTCTTTGGTTTCTTGTAAAAGGCTCACACGTCTCTCATTAATAAAACAGGAGAAGGTTTGTCATGATCACATAATGGGTAAGTTACAGACAAGAATCGGCAAATATAAAAAATATCGCTTAAGTTTAATTTATACATCTCTTCTAAAGTCATACAATCATTATCTAATGCAGCAAATAAAATTAAAGTAGAAAAGTAAGATCTGTAGTAATCAAATTGTATGTAAATCCTTATAATTACCATATTTTCTATCATTTCGATCTGTTTAATATATCACTGAAAGTGTAGTATCTGATCACAAGGGGGTACCACCAGTCCTTCTGTACAGATCCGGCCAGCAGGGGGAATAAAATGGGCACGGAGGGTGATTGAGGCAGCAGGAAAGGGGGGAAGGGGGAGCAATTACAGGAACCAATCCCCTGGGTGGCTTTCTCTGCAGCAGCTAAAATCTGGCTTCTCCTCCTCTCCCTCACGCTGGCACTGCCGCAAGGAGAAGGGTTGGGAGCCACAGAGAAATCAGATGTGGGCAGGGAGGATGATCGATGTAGCAGGGAGGGGGGGAATTAGATGAACTGATCCCCTGGGTGGCTATCTCTGCAGCAGCTGAAAGCTGGCTTCTCCTTCTCTCCCTCAGGCTGGCAGCGCTGCATGGGGGAGGGTGGAAGTGCACAGAGGGGGCCAGGCAGCAGGGAGAATCGGATGTAAGCAGGGAGGGTGATCAATGTAGCTGGGGGGGTTATATAAACTGATCCCCCGGATGGCTCTCTCTGCAGCAGTTAAAATCTGGCTTCTCCTCCTCTCCCTCTGGCTGGCAGCGTTGCGAGCGGGGAGGGTGGGAGCACCCAGAGGGGCCCGGGCCGCAGGAAAAATCAGATGTGGGCAGGGAGGGCGATCCCCTGAGTGGCCCTCTCTGCAGCAGCTAAAAGCTGGCTTCTCTTTCTCTCCCTCCTGCTGGCTTTCAGCTGTTGCACAAAGCCACCCAGGGGGATCAGTTCCTGTAATTTCCCATTCCCCTCCTACACTGCATCAATCACCCTCCCTGCCCACATCCCATCCCCTTGTTGGCAGGTCTCTGTGTGCCCCCACCCTCCCTTGCAGCACTGCTGACTTCCCTTCTCTCTCCCAGGTATGCAGGGGGATATTTTCAGGCTGCAGAGGGGGTTCTCTGGCCCATACAGTGTGAATGAGGTTTGTGTGACTAGAACTGCCTGCTACTTTATGAGTAGCCGTGGCTGTACGAACACTGTTATAGGTCCTAATTTGGTAGGTGTGTTTTGGAATGCACGCTGTCTGTGTTCGGGGCCGTACATCTGCACCCATACCCATAGCATAACATTGGCTGACTGCACACAGCCGCAGGCAGCTCCAGCCACAGTTAGGCTTTAATGCCCCCTCCTTACCGATCCCTTTGCTCCTTCACGGCTCTGTTCAGCTACCTGGGCTGAAGACAAATACCTGGAGCTTCCATGGGGGAACATGGGATTCGCTCCTGTCCCTCCCACAATGCAGCATTGGTTGCCTGAACAGCCAATTGTCAGACCACAGTGCTGTCACATGAGGGTAGGAGTGTGTCATGCCTTCATTAAATAGGGCTTATAATCTTTCATTGACTATGGCAGTCTATGCTGCCATCTAATGGACATGTTGTTTAACTGCACTATTTCTATTCAATACACTCAGTTAGAATAGCTGGTTAGATTTGTCCCATGCAAGCCTCCGTATTTTCAATCCCATCAGGCCTTGCATCAGGTTTCTCAGTCTTTTCCTTTTCTCCCTGGAAGCAAGCACATATACTGCTGAGTTCTAATCTACGCCAGCCATCCCGATCCATCTCCGGTATGTTTATCTTTTGTGTCTTCAGCTAGGTAGATAGGGAGGCACTAATTATATGATTATTTATTAATTGTATTTGTTTGTATCTGTTTCAGTTTTACTCTGTCTTGTATCAATAAAAGTTCAAAAGGCTTGCTATTGTCTATGGGGCATGTAGACGGCCCACATTATTTTCTACCTGGCTACCTGTAACACAAGCAACTATGTGCCTTCTCTCCCTATGCCCCTCCCTATACTGTATCACATGTTCCTGTATGTTGTAAGCAACCTTTCTCTTTTCAATAAAAAGTTATTTGAGAAAAAAAAAGTTCAAAAGGATTCTGCGCCTACTGGAATGCATTGGTATGAGAGGAGTTAACAGTGTGCCCGAATACACCTCAGTCACGTGTAGTGAGGGGCATAACAGAGGGTTCTTAGCTTTGTGTAAGCTCCAACCAAAGCAACCAGGAGCTTACACGGGACTTATTTTCCTCAATCCTACAGGTGATCAGAGCAGGAGGGGAGAGGAGGAAAAGCGAGTATGTGTTGCATTAGAGTGGTTTCCCTTCACAGGAATGTCCTGATGACATTTTCATCAGACGGGAAGAGAGGGACACAGTCCATTACAGGGTTTCTAAACTTTCTCTAGTCTAAGAAAAGCATTTTCAGAGTTGCTGTCGTAGAGTTCATCTCACTTCCTTCCATTGTCTTCATTGATCGAAATCTCCCAATTTTCATAGAAACTGCAGTGAAATGAAAACTCTCAGTCTCAGTCATCCCTTTTCAATACTTTGTGAGTCGTTGACCTGGAATAAGGGTACAAATCAGACAGTCAGTGAGGTCAAAGCTCCCGATCTGCATACTTCTTGCAGACCAGTGACTCGTGACTCGAAGTAGTAAGGCAAGAGAGTAATTATGACAGCCAGGCAACTAGCAATTTCAGCAATAGCAACCTCCACATTTTCTAAGGTTTCCATTAAAGTCTATCTAAACCTGTCTGATGAGAACAATACACCACACACAGGGCTTTTTTTCAGCAGGAACGCGGGGGAACGCAGTTCTGGTACCTCAAGCTCTGAATGTATGTAATGGTGCTCAGAGGTGGGTAGGGGCGGAACCAAGGAACGGTGCTCAGAGGTGGGTAAGGAGTGGAACCAAGGAATGGTGCTCAGAGGTGGGTAGGGGGTGAAACCAATAATTGGTGCTCGGAGGTGGGTAGGGGGTGGAACCAATGAATGGTACTCGGAGGTAGATACGGGTGGAACCAATGAATGGTGCTCGGAGGTAGATACGGGGGTGGAACCAAGGAATGGTGCTCGGAGGTGGGTAGGGGGTGGAGAAAAGGAATGGTGCTCGGAGGTAGGGAGGGGTGGAACCAAAGAATGGGGCTCGAAGTTCCTGCACCTATTCTCTGAGAAAAAAAACCCTGATCACACATATTATGTTCCCCTTGCAAATATGTGTGGAAAGTATGGATTTGTGTCCTGTAATCCTCGGTGGTCCAGCGGTAAGTGGCAATTTAGTTTAATGCTCAGAATATCTGCCATTTCTGTCATGTCGCGGTATTTCTGATGCTCACTCCATGCGGCCATACTGGCCATCGCCTGCATGGAAGCAGAGTCATCCTCCAGGGCTCCATCATTAAGTACCTGCAGGTCCATCCCTTGGAACAAACTGAAATCCATCTGGAAGGTGTCGTTTCTATCTGAGCCATCAGTTGGCCCATCCAGTCTTAGAGGTTCTCTCTGAATGTCCAACAAATGGAAGGGACTGCAGTATGAATCCCGACTCTGGAGGTTCGGCCCGGCAGCTTGCGGGCGATAGCCAGACGTGTCCACTGTCATATTATCCATTGTGATCTGAAGAGGTGGGCCAACCTTGGCCATGTGCTCCACCATACTGTCATCTGTTGGGCGATAGCCAGACACGTCCACTGTCATATTATCCATTGTAATCTGATGAGGTGGGCCAACCTTGGCCATGTGATCCACCATACTGTCACCTGTTAGGCGATAGCCAGATGTTTGCTCTGTGATATTATCTGCTGTGGTCTTAAGAGGTTGGCCAATCTCCACCATATTGTCATCTGTTGTGGTCATAAGTGGGACAACCTTATCCACAAGCTCTATCATATTATCATCTGCTGTGGTTTGAAGAAGTGGGTGAGCCTCAGGTGTCTCCCTGGTGATGGCGGCATACTTAAACTGTAGGGCTTCCTGTACATCTGTGATTTCTGGGTCACTGTATGATGGGTCGGGGAAGGAGACGGAGTCGTCTGGTTTCTCCTGCATTAAAAAAATATTAAGATATATTATTTCAATGGGTATTAGTCTGGATTACAGACTTAGTGATAAACTGTCTTGCAGCCATGGGGTTCTAGGCCCAACTCTGACTCCTGTGATCTGCATAGAGTGTCTATGTTCTGAGTTTATGGGAACTTCCTTTGGGGGCAAAGGCCCCTTTCACATGGGCATCATAATTTACTGATGTTTACTCAGAAACTTGTGACGCCCGTGTGCAAGGGGACAAAAACTGTGTGTAAAGACCCGATTTATGTTAAGTACAGTGGAACCTCGAATTACAATCTGTTTCAGGAGAATGCTCGTAATCCAAAGTACTCACATATCAAAGCAAGTTTCCCCTTGAAAGTCAATGGAAACTAAAATAATTTGTTCCGCATTGGCTTCAATGGCCGCATGTGGCCAGAGGCGGGGGGCAGCGGAGAGACTCGGAAACAGCTGAAAAGGCCCAAGGACACCTTGGCAAACCTTAGAAAGACTTTGTTCCTGAAATTTGCCGAGGTCAGCCGAGCTGTCCTCGGGCCTCTCCGTGCCTTTCCGAACGGCGCCAATCGCACCCCCCCACCTCAGGCCAAACGCAGTACTGCACACCACTTTGGCCTGAATCGTGCTCGTATTGCAAGACAACACTCGCAGACCGAGTTACGATTTTTAAAAATACAGTGCTCGTATTGCGAAACGTATAGGATCCACTGTATAGGCGAGTAAAATTATTTTTCAGTCCGTATTGTAATAGACTCATTTACGCTCGTGTAAAAATGCTTAAAGATAAGTAAACATGTGTATGTGAGTAAATTATTGCACTCAAATGTAACATATTCTATGTAGCAAAGTCTCTGGCCTTGTCTAGTCTAAGGAGAACTTTCCAAGCCAAGGATAGCTGACATCCTTCTGTATGTGGTGGGTTGTGAGGCATAGTGGGTGCAAGCAGATCCGGATTTGCTCTCCCTGCACTCCCAAGACTAGGTTCCGCAATGCGCCCCCTCCCCGCCAACCGAACCCCCCCCCCCCTGAATCAATGGAGAATGGCAACCAGATGGCAGGGGCGGCACGGTTAGTTCAAATGTTTTTCCTTTTTTATCACTTTTTTTTTATTATTATTATTATTATTATTTGTAGCTTGTCGTTTACTTTTTTTTTGTATAATTTTCTTATTATTTTTAATATTTGTTTTTCTTATTCTTCACTTTTTAATTACTTAGGGGAGACTCAGGGCCGATCCTAGGCAGGGTGCATTGCACTCAGGTGCCTGCAGAGGTGGGGGCGCCATAGTGCCAGAGTTCTCCCCTCCCTCCTTCTCTCCTTGTTTGTGTCCGTCCAGAACTAGTGTTCTGAGCATAGTGCCTGACAGTGCTCGGGGGAGGGGCCTCTCCTCTTCCTGACATTAGAGTTCTAGTTTTCAGTGGCTGCTGAGTGCTGATGTACAGGAATGAATTCCTAACACTGGTCCCACACTGTCTCCACCAACTCCAGTTGGAAGGCCTCCCACTCCCTATCTCAGGCTGCACAGAGAGAGAATCGTTAGTCATAGTGTTCAGTGCGCTGTGTTCTGGGGGATGGCATCCCCAGCATCCCTTTACACATGCTTTGGGCTGCGCCTGCTCTAGATGTTTTATGGTATGATAGATTGCATAGGATACACAGCCCCTGCCCATTCCTGCGCCTAGTCCATCTACAGATGTGATGTATGATGAGATGTAAAGGGGAGGAGTTAGTAAAATGGCAGAAATATTGCCAGATATATTTCTGCACCCAGGATCCTATGACCCTAGGATTGGCCCTGGGGAGACTGGAGGGTCCGATCAGGTCCGCCGGAAAAACGAATAGGCGGACCTGATTGGACAGCCCATGTAAAAGGGCTGGGGCACTATGTGAAAGGGATGGGACACGATATCAATGATGGGACACTATTCTTCCCACTGACACCAATGATAGGGCACTGTTCCTCCCACTGACACTAATTATGGTACACTATTAACACTATTCCTCCCCTTGACATCAATGGTGGGGCACTATTCCTCCCAGGGACACCAATAATGGTTCACTATTCCTCCCAGGGAAACCAATAATGGTTCACTATTACTCCCAGGGACACCAATGATGGGGCACTTTTCCTCCCAGGGACACCAATGATGGGACACTATTCCTCCCAATGACGGGGCACTATTCCTCCCATTGATACCAACAATGGGGCACTATTTCCCCCCTAATGCCAATGATGAGGCATTGTTTATGCACACTGACGCCAAGACATTTTCTTCCCCCACTGGCCACAGTCCGCCATCCCTTAAAGTTTGAAGGACAGTAAACTGGCCCCTTGTTTAGAACGTTTGGAGACCCCTTGGTCTAGAGGGGAGAGCGCAGGCAGGGCTGACAACACTGCTTGGGATTTCAGTGCAGCAGACGCAGTGTTGTCAGCACACTGTGCAGGGAAAACCCCAATATAGACAAAATATGACATTTCTGGCAATTCTGTACATAATGACGAACGTAAAGGCTTAAAGTAGCTTAATATAACACAATTACCTGTAGGAACTGCACTGCTGCACTGTTCTTAACATTGGGGTACTCTTCATATAGATATTTGGGTAACCAGTGCCTTAGTATGGATTTTATCCTAAAAGAGAAAAGACAAGAGGATATGTTAAAGGTACGTGATGTTAATCGTATACATAACTGCTAACACACAATAATGTGTGACAGTGCGAGGCCCTGCCATGGTGAGAGATTAGGAAAGGGATATGGAAAGGACACAGGATTCTCAAAGATATATTTTGACCATTAGTATGCAAGACAAGATCCTGGCACACGCCCTTTTGACAAAAATCAGACACTCGGTTGGCCAACAATCGTATCGTGTCAGTAGGAGGTTTAAGACTGGGATGCCATTGAAGTTCATGTAAAGGCAGGTGTCCCAATACTTTTGGTAAAATAGGCCCGGATTCACAAAAGTTTTACGCCAGCGTATCTAGAGATACGCCGTCGTAAGTAAAAATGTGCGCCGTCGTATTGTTACGCCGATTCGTGATGCTGGATACGTAGTAAAACAAGGCTTCAGCCGCCCGACGTAACTTGCCTACGCCGGCGTATCGTGGGCGCATAGTTACGCTGGACGCATGCAGGCGTAACCATGTTAAATAAGCAAATTAGTAAGATACGCCGATTCAAGAACGTACTTGCGCCCGGCGCATTAATATACGCGGTTTACGTAAGTCGTACGTCCGGCATAAACTTACCCCACATAAAGCAGGTTTAAGTCATGCAAAAGTATTGACTAGGGAACAGCCGTCGTATTGTACGTCGTTTACGTAGTACTACGTGAATAGGGCTGTGCGTAGGTTACGTTCAGTGATTCGACGTATCTTAGGCGTTTGTCCCGACGGGATTCTGCGCATGCGTACTGGGAAGCGTCCATGGGACGGCGCATGCGGTGTTCGTTCGGCCCTTCATTTACATGGGGTCGCGCTTCATTATAATAAATCACGCCCACTTCCACCTAATTTTACTTACACCGACAACTATACGCTACGCCGCCGCAACATTGTGCGTATTTTCTTTGTGAATACCAGGCTTGCCTCTCAATGTTGCGGCGGCGTAGCGTAAACAATATACGCTATGCTAGAATAAAGATGCCCCCAGGTACGTGAATCCGGGCCATAGTGTATATATATATATATATATATATATACACACAAAAATTCTTTATATACACACACATAAAAATAAAATAAAAAGCCTGCCATCCTCAGACTTTGCAATTGGGAGTTTTGTAAAAAATCCATACATTGTGACTGCTTCCTATGTAGACAATAAAAAAATTAATGAGAAATAACAAGAGTCTCGGCTTTACAAATGCATTTTTTACCAAAATTCTTACCAGTTCAGACTACTGACTTGCCCAGGAAACAGCTATAGGTGTGAAAATGCTGTGGGTGAACCAGTTCTGCAGAATTGCTCTTAGGTTTTGGTTAAGCTGAGGTGGGCTTAGGCCAGCTTTAAAAAAAAAAAAAAAAATCTTCTGCAGAATTTGTAAGCTTTACTGCAGGAAGCCTCCACTCGAAATGACCTTTATTCTGGTTGGAGGGTCCTGGTGGCAAGCTGTATGTTACATGATTTCATATATTTCAAGACCTGGTCTAGAAATTACTGTATTTCGTGCCCTCCACCATGGCACATGACTAGGGTGATCACATTTCCCGGATTGCCCCATGCAGTACTTTTATTCCAACACAAGATGTCCTCAGTCATCTGGGTTAAATGACGCCCCAACAAGGGGGTACGTGAAGTGGTCGCCATTGCGACCCGGCCCCATGCTCCAGGGGACCCCTGTACACTAGGGTGACCACATGTCCCCGGATTGCCCAGGACAGTCCCACATTTTGCAGGTCTGTGCCGGGCACATTCATTCCAGGACAATACAGTGTCCCGGAATGAAACTGACACAGCCAACCCCCCCCCCCCCCCGGGCCAATCTGATGCCCCCAAAAAAGGCCACCACATCATCGCTTTACTCACTGGCGGTACTTGTCCTGGCTTGGAATGCCTGGAGGAGCACAATTCCTGCCCTCTGTTTGTGATTGGAGAATCATAAATCCCGCTTCTTATATCCAATCACTGTGCTGTGATTCATTACAGCACAAGCTGATTTTTGGGAAGGGGGGGAGGGTACCCTGTATTGTCCTGGAATAAAGGTACCCAGGACAGACCTGCAAAACGCGGGACTGTCCCAGGCAATCCAGGACACGTGGTCACCTTCACAGTCACTACCTGCAGGTTACTAATCTAAATGAATCCCTTGGTCCCCTACTAGGCAGAACTCTGTAGCCGCATCTGTAACGGGATTGACCCGTGACGCCCAGAGACTTTTGAGGGATGGGGGATACTCCTGTGCCAGCGGCACTAAGGACTCTTGGGCCTAAGGTCACCCTGTGCCCCTTTTGGGCATAGGGTGGCTGATAAATAATAATTCATGTATTGCAGGATATCTTGGGGTATTACAAGTTGTTGGTTAATGTTGACCCACACCAGGTCAACAGACTCCTAAGATATTCCATTGTCCATTGTGTAAGGCTGTAGAGGTGTTAATTCAGGTCTGCTCCTAAGACCTTTCCTTTGTGTAATGCTAATGACACTGTTAAGATGTGGAATAGAACTTGTCAAGCTGTATGCGGAGACAGAACGTCTGTAATGTAAAACATGGAATGTGACTTCTCAGGTGTAGTAATTAGGTCATGTTAAAAATGTCAGCCCGGTGCCGAAATGTCTGGATACTGATTAGCAGGGCTTTTTTTCAGGGGGAACTTGGGGGAACTCAGTTCCACCACCTCTGGCTCAGACTCTTTGGTGCCTGCTCACCACAATCACTTGTAAACACAGAAGTCCGGTTTCTGTGTTTACAAGTGACATCTCTGCACTCTGTGTGTAACCCCCTGAACTCTGCACTCTGTATGTAATGCAATCATGGTATTTAATGCCCCTTTAAGACCATTCTACTGTTTTGGGTCGTGGTTGAGTTCCTGCACCTATTTTCTGAGAAAAAAAGCTCTGCTGATTAGTAATTAGCCCATCTGAAGGTGTATTGAAGCCCCAGTGTGTGATGAGGGGGGTGGAGAGTTTCTTTGTTCCTTTCATGCTTGAACTGTATAAAAAGCTGAGAGTGTACCATTAAAGCATTCATTCATTTTAAACCAGAACATAGAGCTGTCTGTCTCGGTTATTCTGGGGAATTAATATGGATCGTGTCTGCTGGTTTGTCGGTGTGTCGGATAAGCTGTCTTGGGTGGATGGAAGATCGTAAACGCTGGTTTAGTTTCAAGTCATCTAAGGAAGGGATTTTGCCACTTGAACTCAAATTCATCCTTTAGAGGGCAACACGCAGGTCAATTATCCCTTCTCCTAAAGTGAACATTACCTACAATTCAATCCCTAATGTCTTTTCTACAATTCAGTATCTTAAAGTGACCCAACCCACCAATTTCTCATTTTAAGGAGAATTGTGCCAACAACGTTGCCCTCTTAAAAGGGAACAATCCTATTTTCTATGTCTTAAAAGGGACTGCACCCTTCACTGGGCCCCAACTACGCCGGCAGAAGATACACTCAGAAAAACGCGCCAATGGCCATTAGCGCGTTTTTCTGAGTGTATTTTCTGTGCTCTTGGTACTTCTGGACAAGGCTGGACTTACCATTGGGCTTGACTGGGCTCAAGCCCATGGGCCCCGCCCAATAGGAGGCCCCTCTAAAAAAAAAAAACAACCCCTACTTTTTTTATTTATTTTTTATAAAAAAATATGTTTTTTTAATATATATATATATATATATATATATATATTATTATTTTTAAATTTTTTTAAATATATATATATATATTTTTATTAAAGGGCTCAGAGGTCCCCAGGGCCCCATGTGGCAACCCCCCCCTTTTATTTTTGTATTTTTTTGTATTTTTGTTTATATTTTTTTATTAAAAGGCCCAGAGGTCCCCAGGGCCCCCGGATGGCAACCTCCCTTTTTTATGTATTTTTTATAAATGTTTTTTTTTTAGGGGTCTGGAGGTCCCCAGGGCCCCGGACAGCAACCCCTACTTTTTTTATTTATTTTTTATATATATATATATATATATATATATAGCCATTAGCGCGTTTTTCTGAGTGTATTTTCTGTGCTCTTGGTACTTCTGGACAAGGCTGGACTTACCATTGGGCTTGACTGGGCTCAAGCCCATGGGCCCCGCCCAATAGGGGGCCCCTCTAAAAAAAAAAAAAACAACCCCTACTTTTTTTATTTATTTTTTATAAAAAAATATGTTTTTTTTATATATATATATATATATATATATATATATATATATTTTTTTATATATATATATATATATATATATATATATATATATATATATATATATATATATATATATATATATATATATATATATTATTATTATTATTATTTTTAAAACATTTTTAAATATATATATATATATATATTTTTATTAAAGGGCTCAGAGGTCCCCAGGGCCCCATGTGGCAACCCCCCCTTTTATTTTTGTATTTTTGTATTTTTTTGTATTTTTGTTTATATTTTTTTATTAAAAGGCCCAGAGGTCCCCAGGGCCTCCGGATGGCAACCTCCCTTTTTTATGTATTTTTTATAAATGTTTTTTTTTTAGGGGTCTGGAGGTCCCCAGGGCCCCTGAAGCCCCCAGGGCCCCGGACAGCAACTCCTACTTTTTTTATTTATTTTTTATATATATATATATATATAATTATTATTATTAAAGGGCCCAGAGGTCTCCAGGGCCCCTGGATGACAACCCCTCCCTTTTTTTATAACATTTTTTACATTTTTATATATATATATATTTTTTTTTTTATTAAAGGGCTCAGAGGTCCCCAGGGCCCCATGTGGCAACCCCCCCTTTTTTTTTTATAAATGGTTATTTCTTTATTTTTGTTTATATTTGTTTATTAAAAGGCCCAGAGGTCCCCAGGGCCCCCGGATGGCAACCTCCCTCTTTTATGTATTTTTTATAAATGTTTTTTTTTTTTTAGTGGTCTGGAGGTCCCCAAGGGTCCGGACAGTAACCCCCACTTTTTTTATTTATTTTTTTATACAAAAAAAATGTTTTTATATATATATATATATATATATATATATATATATATATATATATATATATATAATATATATTTATTATTATTAAAGGGCCCAGAGGTCTCCAGGGCCCCCGGATGGCAATCCGCCCTTTTTTTTATAAAAAGATTTACATTTTCTTTATATTTTTTATAAATGTTTATTTTTTAATTACATTTTTTATTAAAGGACCCAGAGGTTTCTTTTCTCTTTTTATTAAAGGGCCCAGAGATCCCCAGGGCCCCGGATGGCTACCCCCTTTTTATATATATATATATATATATATATATATATATATTTTCTTATTTTTTTGTAAAGGCCCCCCTGCTTCTCAATTTGCGGCAGCGCCCCCGCTTCTCAATTTCAGGCGGCAGCACCCCCCCCCCCCCCCGGTTCTCTGCTCCAGGGGGCCAATGCCTTAAGCTGTGTAAGGGGCCCCAAAATTCCTGATAGCGGCCCTGCTCATACCTCCCAACATGCATGGATTCTGTGGGACTTTCCGCTTCTTCCCGCAGTCCCGCAAAAGGGTTAATTTTCCCGCACTGCAATAGGAGGCAGCACGGAAGCAGGAGGAACCGGAGCGGTGTGTGGAGGACTGTGGCTGCTGAAGGGAAGAAAGCCGACAGTCGGGCTAATGATAGTCTGTGGCCCTGGCTGTCGGCACAGGTGAGAGGCACTCCCCCCTCCGCTCAACAACTGCAAAACCTCCCCCAGGAGGAACCGAAGCGGTGTGGGGATGTCTGCTGAAGGGAAGAGAGCCGACACATTCCGTGCACAGGTGAGTCACCCCCCCGCTCAACAACTTTAATGCGCACCCCCCTGCTCAACAACTTCAATTTGCCACCCCAACCGCTTTTATGCGCACACCCCCGCTCAACGCTCAACAACCTTAATACCCCCCCTGCTCAACAACTTCAATTTGTCCCCCCCCCCCCCGTTCAACAACTCTAATGCGCACCCCCCCGCTCAACAACTTAAATTCGCCCCCCCGGTCAACAACTTTAATGCGCACCCCCCGCTCAACAACAACTATGACCCCCCCCCCTCGCTCCAGGGGGCCACTTCAACATTCAAGCCCAGGGGCCCCCACCACCCTAAGTCCTTCCCTGCTTCTGGATACCATTGTTTTCGCAGCTTTGGCCAAATTTGTTTCACACCATATTTATTTCAATGCTTATTATAGACTTTTTATTGTCCTCGTTTAGCGCCAGTGATTTTTTTGAGTGTTTTTCTACGCCGGCAGAAGAATCAACCTTCCAGACTGATTGTGCTCAGGGACTGCCTTTCTTTGAAGTACTGATGTGCAGGGGATTTGACAGATTTCCTAGTGCTTAAACATAGACTCTCCTCACTAATGCCGCGTACACACGACCGTGTTTCGGGTTGTAAAAAATGACGTTTTTTTTAATGTCATTAAAACCGATCGTGTGTGTGGGCTCCAGAACATTTTTCACAATGAAAAAAATGGCCATTAAAAATTTCGAACATGCTCTAATTTTTCACAACGTTTTTAACGTTGTTGTTTTTAGCCTTGTAAAAAACGGTCATGTGTGGGCTTTAACGACATGAAAAAAACGTGAAAGACAGACAGAAAAGCGTGAATCGTCTTTTACTAACACAAAATCAGCAAAAGCAGCCCAAAGGGTGGCGCCATCCGCATGGAACTTCCCCTTTATAGTGCCGTTGTACGTGTTGTACGTCACCGCGCTTTGCTAGAGAATTTTTTTTTCACGATTAAGTGTGGGCAAGGCCGTTTTAACGATCGGGTTGAAAAAAAACGTTGTTTTTTCTAGACCATTCAAAATTTCATTTTTTACAACCTGAAAAACGGTCGTGTGTACGCAGCATAAGGGCCTACAAGTGAGCTGAGAAAAATTAAGTTCAATGATTCCGAGCATGCGTCGAATTGATTCTGAGCATGCGTGTTTTTTTGTGCATCGCAATTGCGTACAGACGATCGGAATTTCCGAGAAGAACTTTTCTTGTCGGAAAATTTAAGAACCAGCTCTCAAACTTTTGTTGTTGGAAATTCCGACAGAAAATGTCCGTTGGAGCCTACACACGGTCGGATTTTCCCACAACAAGCTCACATTGAACATTTGTTGTCGGAATTTCCGATCGTGTGTACGGGGCATTAGACATGAACTGGGATGAATGGATATCAATGGCAAATTTTATTAAAATACTAATAAAAAAACTACTCACAATTTTAGTAGAAAAATTTGCAATGAGAAAATTATTCCATGAAGGTTGCAGCATATAGAACCCGAACCATACTCCAAATGGTCATAGAGGAGGTGAAAAGGGTCTCTGCCTCCTGACACGTTTCAATGCACAGAGCTTCTTCATCAGAGCCAAGAGTAAACTACCCTCAATGAAAAAGGGGTGGTCTGGGGGGGGGGGGGGGGGAGTTTCAGCACAGAAAGTTTTTCACCTTAAATTAATAGAATGCATTAAGGTGAAAAACCTTAACCGCTTCCTTACCAGCCCATAGGGGAATCGCGTCATGGCGATCCCCTCACCGATGAGACTGGACGTTGCACAACGTCCAGTCTTCACGGCGTTCTAGGGCGCGCGCGCGCGCCGGCGGCACCACTCGCGGTCCCGCGCGCGTGCCCGACGGCCGTGATTGCCGCCGGGCACCCGCGATTTCCGGCAATCACGTCAGGAGTGTGGATCTGTGTGTGTAAACACACAGATCCACCTCCTGTCAGCGGTGAGGAGACTGATGTGTGTTCCCAGTACAGAGGAACACACATCGATCTCCTCCCCCTGTGAGTCCCCCTCCCCCTACAGTTAGAACATACTTTAGGACACATTTTAACCCCTTCAGCACCCCCTAGTGTTAACCCCTTCCCTGCCAGTCACATTTACACAGTAATCAGTGCAGTTTTATAGCACTAATCGTTGTGTAAATGTGAACGGTCCCAAAAATGTGTCAAAAGTGTCCGATATGTCCGCCGCAACGTCACGGTCACAAAAAAAAAAAACACAGATCCCCGCCATTACTAGTAAAAAAAATAAAATAAAAATGCCATAAATTTATCACCTATTTTGTAGACGCTATGGCCCAGATTCACAGAGCGATTACGCCTGCGCAACTGCTGTTGCGCGTGCGTAAGTCTAAATGTGCGCGTGCGTATAGTTGGACGCGATTCACAAAACAATATACGCCAGAAATCTACGTTTTTTGGTCCGGCGTAATTGAATTAGACATTCGCTTCCCTTCGCGCAAAACTGCGCTAGACACACCATTGATTTGCTAGTCAAATATGCTAATGAGGGAGTTACGGGGATTCACAAAAAAACGCAGTTGCTGCGCAGGCTACGCGATGTGCGCAACTGCAAAATGTTCTGTCTAAAGTTAGAGGACCTAAAAGCTGGTCTAAATTTTGAAAAAAAGTCTAATTGTCAGATAAAGCAACACTGTTAGTGAGGAGTTCAGCAGTCACACGTGTTGCCCAACAATCTGTATGCCAACATGCCAGGGGCATCGTCGCGCATAGCTATACTACTGACTTTAGATGAACAAAGAAGGATGAGGGCACGGAGGATGGCACTAAGGAGGGCACGGGAGATGTTTTTTTTTTTTTTTTGCTTATATAAAATTTACCATTTAATCTAATCTAATACAATATTCTTATCTGATACAAGCCCCTCACTCTTCACTTGATATATCACACACGCATAGACATCTTTGGCATGAGAGATTCTGAGGTGTCTCGCATCTTCAGATTCACCCCTCATGCCATCATGGAATTACCACAACCCTGCAGGAGGACATCACCAGCCCAACACATGGCACCACCCATGACACCCATGACAGCTACATATACAATCAGAGCCCCATCCCCACAGATTTCAAACAGAACATGTATGGGGACAGCTGGCTGGTTGGTGAGTGACATGGGAGTCAGGCATGACTATCCCCTCCCGTGATGCACACCTCACAAGTGGCACATGCATGACTAACATCCTCCTGTCTTTTCCCTTCAAGGTGACTCTGCATATGCACTGGTACCCCATCTCATGACCCCATCTCATGCCAGCTCACATTATGCATCTTTGCACGTTAAACACACACATTAATCATGGCACAATGAGAATGCATGCATGCACACCACTGTGGTCCCTAGCACACAAAGAGAAAAAGAACACCCAAAAATCACACTAGCACTCAGCAAGAAACAGACACAAAAAAATCAGATGAAAAAATAAAGCCAGAAAACAAACGCTCAGAAATATATCAATCAAACAAACAGTCTCAAACACTTATCAAAATACACTTTCACAAAACTACCAACAAGCACTAGATCACACAGAACACTAATCTGACAACTACAAAACACACTCTAACGAACAACAGAGCAAAAGCACTTGATTCAATGGGAAGGGACACAAAGGGATGTACTTTTGCAATGGAAGGGCGTTTGTGTGTGTCTATTTATGCTGTCTGCGTAGTTCACAACATTGCCCTAGTCCATTTCCTATTTCACTGATTGCGCCGCTCCCGAGTTGTGAGCATGCGCACAACGGAGCTGACATGGTTTCCTTCACGCGCGCATGCGCGAGTCGGCCGGCCCTTCATTTGCATGGGGTCACGGCTCATTTCAATGTAACACGCCCACGTCCCTCCCAATTTGTATTACTCCTCCTTACGCCTCCGGAAAAAACCTTACGCTTGCGCAATCTCTTGCGTAAAAGCTACGTGAATCGCGGGATTACGCGGCTAGATTGCGCAAGTCTAACGGAAAAGTGGTGCGCTACGCCGGACCGAAAATGCGCCGATCTACGTGAATCTGGGCCTATAACTTTTGCGCAAACCAATCAATATACGATTATTGGTTTTTTTTTTTTTACCAAAAATACGTAGAATACGTATCGGTCTAAACTGAGGGGAAAAAAAGTTTTTTTTTTAAAAAATATTGTGAGATGTATTAAATAAAAAGGAAAAAATATTGTGTTTTTTTTAAAATTGTCGCTCTTCTTTTGTTTATAGCGCAAAAAATAAAAACCGCAGAGATGATCAAATACCACCAAACGAAAGCTCTATTTGTGTGGGGAAAAAACCATAATGATTTAATTTGGGTACAGTGTTGCCTGACCGCGCAATTGTCATTCAAAGTGCAACAGCGCTGAAAACTAAAAATTGGTCTGGGCAGGAAGGGGGTGAAAATGCCCTGTATTGAAGGGGTTAAAGGAGTTGTAAAGGAAAAAAAAATTTTTGGCTGAAATCACTGTTTACAGGGTATAGAGACATAGGGCCAGATTCAGGTAGAGTTAGGCTGGAGTATCTGTGATACTCCAGCCTAACTGTCACTTTAAGCCGGCGTTTTTGTTTTCTGTAACCAGAAAACAAGAAACGCCGGGTTGGAGTTCCGATGCGAGCGGCGTAATTGAATTTCGCCATCGCATCGCAACTGCAATTTTAAAAATGGCGCTGGGGACGTTCCCGCTGATTAACGCCGAGAATATGTTAATCAGCGGGAATCGGCAATTCACGATCGTATTTGGGCGCGACGCAGTGACTTTCCGACGTTTCCATAAGCGATACGCGGCGTAAAGATAAAGCAGCCCCCTAGTGGAGTATCCTATGTTAAGTATAGCCGTCGTCATCACGTTGAATAAAAAAATATTCGCGTCGCTTGCGTAAAACGTCCATGAATGGGGATTTGACGTCATTGACGTTCACTGACAGAATTTGGAGCATGCGCACTGGGATGCATTGACAGTCGACGCTTGCGCAGTACGTTCGCCGCGGGATCGCGCTTAGTTTAAATAATACACGCCCCGTACCCGCCCAATTTGAATAACGCCGGCTCATTTTCGATACGCTGCCGCAACTTTAGGAGCAAGCGCTTCATGAATAACAGCACTTGCTCCTAAAATTTCGCGAGAGTAACGTAAATGAGAAACGTTACTCCAGGTTAAAGATGCTCCCATCTACCTGAATCTGGCCCATAATAGTTAACTGATTCCTTTTAAAATGATTAAAAATAGATAAAAATCAATCATATAATGTGCCTGCAGTTTCAGTTTCTTTTTTCATCTAGTTTCATACGTCTGTGAAGTACAGAGACACAGAGCCAATACAGGGCAGTGTTTGTTTTTAAAATGAAGCTGATTGGTTCTGAGGGGTTTTAGACACACAGTAATCACACCTCCTTGATCAGAGACCACAGAGAGAAGCTCCCAGTACTTTTTTCAGACAAGCAGGAAGTGTGGAGATCAGAGAAGGATTACAGCAACTTCAAAGCAAAAACGAACAATGGGGACATGAAACCAGGATTGCAGTAAGGTAAAGGAAGCTATTTAGCTAAAAAAAAGAAATGTTTCCTTTAATGACCCTTTAAGGCTTTATAACCACTTTAATTTAAGGAGATTCATGGTCGTCTCATTATTTTTTACATTTATAGCACAGAAGCCATAAAACATTACAGAGCCATTTACTATAGACTGGACATGGACACAGCTGTTTCTGACTTTTTGGTCATCGCCAGTGTTGTGTTTGAAAGCCCTTATGCAGCCTTTCAGAAAATGAAAGCTACTCTGGATTTCACCGGGGGGGGGGGGGGGGTCTCTGATGAGCTCACGCTCTTCCCACGTGCTGTACTTTCTGCTGACGTCTTTATGAAACCGTGTGTCTCACCGCGGCTAATATTCTACAAATCTTCAGTTTGTGTTTCGCACAGTGCCGGTGTTGTACCTGTAGAATGGTGCCAGCCTGACCTCTGCTGGATATATTGCTAACTGTCCAGCAAGCCTAAAGCGGATCTAAATGTCCCTTTTAATAGTTCCTTTGGGCCAGGACATTAAATGTGGAGATCAGCTTTAAGGGCCGGTTCACACTGCTGCGATGTGGGAACCCTGCGAATCCACTGGGGTTACCCGGCGGCAGATCACACTGCCCTATAAGAACTGCTGGGCGTGTCAGTTAAAAGTTAATGACACCACCAAATCAGTTTGCATATCGCAGTGCGATCTGCAAACTCGGACAGGCACGCATGCCAGCCGTGATGTACCCCGGTGCGATGAAGCGAAACATAACAAAAAAAATAGTATTTTCGCCAGGTGTGAATCTACCCTAATACATACATTATTTCCCACTGCAGCAACCTTCCTCCATGCTGTGCAACCAGTGCCTCAAAGCCTCTTCTTTATTGTGCTCCTGCCAGTGGTCACATCAAGTACTATGCAGGACCAATAGTTCTGCATTATACGTGAGGTCACTGAGGGCCCACCCACAACCAGAAATGAAGAGAAGTGGAGATGGCGGTATGGGACTGCGGGGTGCCATAATGATTCCCCTCAGGGGGTGGGTCTATGACACCTGACACTTACAGAATGTTAAATGATGATGGCTGTCATCAACCCAGAAGACTGAGGACATCTAGTGGCAGAAAATAATTACTACAGGTGACAGCACTGGAGAGGAGGTGAGTATTTTGGCCAGAGCGTCTTTTTATTTTACACCTCCTGGGGAACCATTTTTTTTACCTTGCCTAAAGTTGAGCTATAGCTATACCCAGGTATGCCCATCCACAAAAGAGCAGTAATGAGATAAGGCAATGTATGGTTAAGTCGTTTCAGCTTGTTGGGCGCACAACCCGTGTGACGAGTCAGGAAATGGTTGCTTACATCCCAGACTAACCACACGAGTGCTTTACTTTTTGACAGAGTCTCTTTAAATAGAAAGATTATATTTTCCACTTTGCATTACTCAGCAATTATTAAAAAGCTGAATTGGCTTATGGTCTGTTCTGCAAAACTGCGATCTTTCCTGTTCACGTGAACGCGCCTTTCTGGAAGTTTTCTTTAATATTTAGGGGCGGGTTTCACTTTCTACCCTTGCATCTTACCTTCAGAAGTTGAAGTTAAGTGGATTTCTTGTACAATATTTAAGCCTCTGTACCATGAGACATCAGCTGGAAATTCCCAACTCTTAAAAATGGCCTTGGCAAGAGGCATTACACTGAACATTGTGTGATGATCCAGGGCCATCTTAATGCAAGGGTACTCCTGGGCACTGCCCAGGGGCCCCCAGGTACATGAGGGGCCCCACAATAATCTTGCATTACATCATACTTGCCAACTGCCCCGGATTTGCTGGGACAGTCATGCTTTTTATTAAAGCGGAGCTCCACCCTAAAGTGGAACTCACGCTGATCGGAACCCTCCCTCCCTCTGGTGTCACATTTGACACCTTTTAGGGGGAGGGGGTGCAGATACTTGCACCCACTTCCGGCCCAGCATTCTTGGGCAGAATGCGGGCATGTCATCACCTCCCTTTTACCCCCTTGTGTGCTGGGAACACTCGGCTCCCAACACACAGCGGGAGCCAATCGGCGGGCGCATCGCGACTCGCGCATGCGCCGTAGGGAACCGGGCAGTGAAGCCGGAGTGATTCACTTCCTGGTTCCCTCACCGTGGATGGAGGGGGGAGCAGCAGAGTGACGAGCGATCGCTCGTCCTCTGCTGCGGACGGCGCTGGACTCCAGGACAGGTAAGTGTCCTAATATTAAAAGTCAGCAGCTGCAGTATTTGTAGCTGCTGGCTTTCAATTATTTTTTTTGAGCGGACATCCGCTTTAAAGGGGTTGTAAAGGTAAAAAAAAAATCCCTAAATAGCTTCCTTTACCTTAGTGCAGTCCTCCTTTACTTACCTCATCCTTTCATTTTGCTTTTAAATGTCCTTATTTCTTCTGAGAAATCCTCACTTCCAGTTCTTCTGTCTGTAACTCCACACAGTAATGCAAGGCTTTCTCCCTGGTGGGGAGTGTCGTGCTTGCCCCCTCCCTTGGACTACAGGAGAGTCAGGACGCCCACTAACACACAGCTCCTTTCTTTTTCTGCAAAGTAGAGAGCGTCCTGACCCTCCTGCTCGCCCCCTCAAGATACTTTCTCCACACCAGGGAGAAAGTGTCGCATTACTTTGTGGAGTTACAGACAGAAGAACAGGAAGTGAGGATTTCTCAGAAGAAATAAGGACTTTTAAAAGCAAAATGGAAGGATGAGGTAAGTGAAGGAGGACTGCACTAAGGTAAAGAAAGCTATTTAGGAAAAAAAATGGTACCTTTACAACCCCTTTAAACTGTCCCGATATGGTCGTGTCCCGGGAAACATCCCAGAACCTATACTGTGACCTCCTGATCCCAGTGTTGTGCCTACCTGACCCCCCCTGTACTGTGCCCCTCTGCATTCCACCCTGTAATGTGCTCGTTGTGTTGACTAGTCTTTGATTTATGGAATGTTTTCCTTTTGTAAAATCGATTTTATTGAAAGTACTAATGAATCTATGTTTTATTTTATCAACTATTTATACTTTATTTCTTGAAAGTAGGTGTGTGATAGGGGCAAGCTGGTGGGGCCCCAGTGCATTAATTTGCCCAGGGGCCCATGATGCTATTGAAGGGGTTGTAAACAAAAACAATAAATAAAATTCATAATAAGCATCCTTTACCTGCAGACATTCCTCCTTTCACTTCCTCATTGTTCGTTTTTGCTCAGAAGTTGCTCTATTTCTTGATTTCTAGATATTTACTATTTTTTTTTAACAGAATCATTACACTATTCTGTCTGTCTACCTTGCAGACATTAATTTTAGGCAAAACATTTTTTTCCTTTACAGCTCCTTTAAGGCGGCCCTTTCAGCCATTTCAGCAGCAGGATGAGCATGTTCTGTGCCAGTAAACAGATCGCTTTCATTCATCAATAATTTTATACGTTGAGAATCAGTTGAGTATATAGGGGATGGGTCCACCAAGTACAACAAAAGGCTGTTACTATTCTTACCTTTTCCGGATCGTCAATAAAACCAAAGCGAGTGTGGTCAATGTGACGGCAACCAAACATGTACCCAGCAGGGGCTCAAAATAGTTCTGCAATCTTTCATCTAAGAAACATAAAAAAATTATGTAAATCCTTTAGAATTACTTGTTGCATATGATCATTGAGAAACACTCCAACAATAACGGGATATCATTTGCATAAGTTCACTGAGCTCCAAAATTATTATTTTTTTCTTGTGGTTTTATGATAAAGCTCATGTACCACAACACCTCACTGCCTGATGGTGGGACAAAGATAAGTTACAGAGTGTGACCAAGCTCTAGGTCCAAGCATTGTATAAAAGAATAAATCTATGGCATCCCTTTAGATGTGCATGCTCCTCCTTGCTGGCCACTGGATGGTGAAGTCTTTAGCTGTGCTGTCTGCTGAGCAGTTGCTTGTTTACAGTCTATCAGACCTGCTTCTGGAGCGGAGGTCTAATGAGAACCTTTAGAGCCCCGATGAAAGTAACCATGAAGGATATCCCTGGCCAGTGCACTTCCCACTTACTCCCATTATGGGACCACAGTGGGCCCCCTTCCTACTCTCTTGGAGTCCACCCATGGTGGCGGAATGCCAGGGCCCTGTCGCAAGTTCGAACCCGGTAGTTCCACCACTGATGTCACTAGTTTTTTATTTTTGTAATGTTTTATTTTTGTAGTTTGTTTTAATTATTTATGTTAGGACCCACTGGGGGCTTTGGCGAAATAGCAGGGGTCTAAACACACCTCTGAGGTTTCACCTTTAAGACAGAGAATTGAGATTGAGGACACAGCCCTCAATCTTCATCTCTGCAGCCTCATCTGCAGAGAATGAATGATCAGGAATAGCTCTGTACAGATCTTCCTCTCCATCCACAAAAAAAAAAAAAAAAAAAAAAGTCAGTGATCAGTACTTATCACTGTCTATTCATTAAGACAAGGAAAGGACCAGTAAATTATACATTTACCTGCTCCTTCCCCACTCTCCATCCACAGAATCCCCCACAGGGGCCGGCGGGAGGTGGGAGAGGTATGCCCGGCAGGGCTGTGGGGGAAGGAGAGCCAGGAGAGCACACAGGGGCCCGAGGCAGCAGGACAGGGATAGTGAGGCGCCGGTGGTGGCATTTAGAAGAACCGGTGCCCTCCATTTCCTTCCTGCAGCCACTGAATGTCTGCATAAGGTAGAGGAGGAGAAGCAGGCATTCAGTGGCTGCAGAAAGGAAATTAAGGGCATGGGTTCCTCTACATGCCACCACCCACACCGCCCCTCCCATACAGGTGTACAGTAGGGTGACCACATTTCCAAACTAGCATTCAGGGACACCCTCCCTTCACAAAAACCAGCTTGTGCTGTAATGAATCACAGCACAGTGATTGGATACAAGAGGTGGGATTTATAATTTCTCCAATCACAAGCAGGGGGCGGGATTGTGCTCCTCCAGGCTTTCCCGGCCAGGTAAAGTACTGTCAGTGAGTAAAGCAGTGATGTGGCAGCCTTTTTTGGGGGGCATCAGATTGGCCCCGGGGGTGGCTGTGTCAGTTTCATTCCGGGACACTGTATTGTCCTGGAATGAATGTGCCCGGGACAGACCTGCAAAATGTGGGACTGTCCTGGGCAATCCGGGGACATGTGGTCACCCTAGTGTACAGGGGTCCCCTGGAGCATGGGGCCGGGTCGCAATGGCGACCCCTTCACGTACGCCCTTGTTGGGGCGTCATTTAACCCAGAAGACTGAGGACATCTTGTGTTGGAATAAAAGTACTGCATGGGGCAACTCCAGGTTACTAGTGATTTTTGCAGCCTGAGCTTCACGTTTATTAATATAAAAATTGCCTGAAGTTGTGAATATTCCGCCGGGGTTTTACTGCTTTCCCTTTTCCTACTGGGGAAATGTCCTTTTCCTAGTCAGGACAGGAAGCTTACTACTTTTTGGAGGTTCCATGTGCCCACTCTGGCTGCACTGGCATAGAGCATTGGAATCCACAGCAAGAACATACAGAGGAGGGTGGCTATGCTTCCATTACATTAAGACCATGAAAGACTAACATGCCCACCTTCAAAAATGACACGACCTGCCTGAAGTTTGCATGTTTTCCTTGTGCTTGTGTGGGTTTCCTCCGGGTACTCCGGTGGGTTAATTGGCTCCTGTCTAAATTAGCCCTAGTATGTGTATGTATGAATGCGAGCTAGGGACCTTAGATTGTCAGCTCCTTGAGGGCAGGAACTGATGTGAGTTTAAAATATATGTGAAGTGCGTGAATTAACAGCGCTATATAAGTACCTGAAATAAATAAATAAAAAGGAAATGTAAGAATGAATTCATGATTTCTAAATAATTATTTTGACATACTGTATGTGATCAACCATTAATAATCACATATACAGATATGTGCATTGAAAGCAGTAACAGAATTTTTTTGGGGGGATTTTGTTACACTTTAATGTGGCACTCGATTCCCTTTGGGAAACCATTTTCAACCGTACAGGAAGTGAGGGCAAATCTCTCTGTAACGGAGCCTGGTATAGGAAGTAAAAAACAAACAGGGGGTATGCCAAGAATTTGGTTAGATGCCCTGTAGTAAACATAAGTCAGACATCTGACCTTTGGAGTGTGCTAACTCACAACACACATTATCACCAATAGAACTTTCACACAAAACAGTGTTAATTAGCATTACACAATGAAAAGGTCTTTAGAAATCAAACCAAGGCTAGTTTACATGACAGTAGCAGACTTAATTACCCCCTTAACAGTCTATGTTCCACATTGAATGAGACACTCTCCTATTGACCTGTTGGGTTCAGAATCAACCACCTGTAATATTTCAAGATATCCTGCAATACATTGTGAATTATCATTACTGTCCCATCTCATGTAATTCAAGATATAATTTCTCAGTCATCCTATGCCCCTAGTGGACATAGGATGACCCTAGACACATTAGTTATTGGTAAAGCTGAAACAGGAGTACCTCACATCCTTCAAGAGCTTCTAGGTCCCACGGGCCATACCGTTACACCCTGCATAAGATGTCGTCTCATCTACGGGTACCACTTTGTGTATGTCTGAGGGACCTGCTAAACCTAGGCTGATGCCTACATGGTCCACTTATAAGGGTCTCCAAACCATGGTACCCTTGTCACATTTGTATTATTACTACATGTGGTCTCACCCTTTTACTCTAGCTTTATGCAAGCTCACTCTTGACAGGATGTACCTGTACACCGACTACATGTACTACCGTGCCTTGAATGTAGGTTTTGTGAAGTTATATCTGTTGCATACCACTAAATGAAAAAAATAAAATAAAAACAGACAGGGGTTCTAATGCATGTCATACACATAGTGGGTTCTTATTTAACCAGCCCCTATCAAATACTGAACACCCATGTTGGAGAGTCTGGTCTTTTAAACCAGGCAGCAGGCTTACCAGGTTCAATGAATGCACAGGAGTCAGGTCCCTGGCCAGCCTTGGTTGATGCCGATATGCAAACCGAATAGCGGTGATCTGGATTATAATCCTTGAATGTAAAGCTTCTTGCTTCGGAATCTAGGATTTCACAAAAGAAACAGAATTAGATCCCTCAAAGCTCTTTACTGATATAATACAAGTAGTAATATTAGAGCTGCTGTATTTAATGGCAATGTGTGTTCTGGTAAAATGTATCTCAACCAATCCTGAGTCAGCCATATCTTAGCTCTGAAATTGGCAGACTGATTTACCCATCTCTGCTGATTGGTCACTAATATATTGTAGCCATTTCTATTGTGAGATAAAAAATTATAACTGCCACTTTACTACACGTCTTTTGGTCCTGTCCTAAATTTGGGCATTACTGAAGAGAGGTCCGGAGGATTGTTCAAAAATTTACAGTTTATAAGGTTCCGGATGACGTGGCTTTTTTATCTTCTCCATGTTTCTACCATTCCAGTGAAAGTTTACAAACGATCAAATATGTGTCACCTCTTAAAGGCCACTAATGCCGCGTACACACAACCGTTTTTTGGGTTTTAAAAAATCCCCCTTTTTTATGTCATTAAAAACGATTGTGTGTGGGCTTCAGAGCATTTTTCGGGATCTAAAAAATGGTCATTAAAAATTTCGAACATGCTCTATTTTTTCATGATGTTTTTTAACGTTGCCGTTTTTAAGGTTGTAAAAAATGGTCATGTGTAGGTTTTAACAACGTGAAAAAAAACGTGCATGCTCAGAAGCAAGTTGTGAGACGGGAGCGTTCTGGTAAAACTAGCGTTCGTAATGGAGATAGCACATTCATCACACTGTAACAGACTGAAAATCGCAAATCTTCGCAAATCGTCTTTTACTAACACAAAATCAGCTAAAGCAGCCCAAAGGGTGTTGCCATCCAAATGGAACTTCCCCTTTATAGTGCCGTCATACGTATTGTACGTCACCGCGCTTTGCTAGAGCATTTTTTTTCCCACGATCGTGTGTAGGCAAGGCCGTTTTAATGATCGGGTTTTTTTTCTAGACTCTTAAAAACGTAATTTTTTAGAACCCGAAAAACGGTCGTGTGTACACGGCATTAGTTTTGCATTCCCCTTACTTGAAAAAGTTCATAGTCGCCAACCATTGGTGCACCATTTTTGGGGGGGGAGCAAACAAATCTCCCCCTGGTCACTTGCCTGCCACTCCACCAGCCTGCCACTTATCCCATCCAGGTCGCAGGTGGATTTGGCGGCTTCCCCAGCTTCTCGACCCGGCAAATCCGGTCGCTTCTCCTCCCAGGACAATCCGGTCTTAACACTCACTTCCTGATTGGCCGGGAGGAGAAGCAGAAAAACAATAGCGAATATTGATTTGCTAATGCCAGACGAGTGGGTGGGCTGGGGGCAGAGCACAACCTTTTTGGAGCCAATTAGAGCCTTAAAGCGGAGTTCCACCCAAAATTGGTACTTCCGCTAATCCCACTCCTCACCCCCTTACATGCCACATTTGGCATGTCATTTTTTTGGGGGGGGAGTGGGGACTTCAGGAGGAGTGGGACTTCCTGTCCCACTTCCTCCTTCCGCTGAGGGGCTGGTTAGGCGATTAAGCTTAATCGCCTACAGCAGCCCCTCCCTGTAGGCGATCGCATGGGACACATGACAGGTCCCATGCGATCGCCTGTCCAATAGGAGAGTGCAGCGCCGCTCGCCCATGCGCAGTGGGTGCCCGGCCGTGAAGCCGAAGCCGAAGGATGAAGACGCCGGCCGGAGAGGGGGGGAGAGGAGCGGAGCCCTGGCCGGCGCGGCGCTGGATCGTGGAGCAGGTGAGTGTGTGTTTATTAAAAGCCAGCAGCTACACTTTTTGTAGCTGCTGACTTTTAATAAACACTAAATTTGGCTGGAACTCCCCTTTAAGCCTCATACACATGATCAGGTTTTCATTGGACAAAGCGTAGGACTTTTGTCCAAAGGCCGTTGGCCAGGAACTTGTATTGCATACAAACGGCAAAGAATTGTCAGCAAAACCACGTGTTTTTTCAGCTCTTTAGCGCCACTTTTTGGGCAACTTCTGCTAATCTTGTGTTATGGTGAGCATTGCTTCTGAGCATGCGTGTTTGTACTTTGGAGTTTTGTCCGACAAACTTGTGTACACACGATCGGATAATCCAACAACACACAATTGTTGGCGGACAATTTTAAAGCATGCTATCCCACATTTGTCTGCGGAAAATCCAACAACAATTATCCGATGTTGCGCATAAACGGTTGGATTTTCCAACAACATCCTGTCATCACACAATTTCTGTTGGATAATCCGATCTTGTGTACGAGGCTTTAGGGTCTAATCATGTTCTCCATAAAAACAAAAACACCCCATTGAAATCCATGTGTCCGGCACCCGCATGGAGATTAGGGGGGCAGGGTGCCCCTGTGCCCCTTATGGAGCGGCTTTAGGACTGAGCTGTCAAACAGTTCAGAAATCCTAAAGAAGTGAGGTGCTGGATATATATCCCCAAATAATAGCTTAATAAAGCCATGTAGCTTGAATTCAGTGGCTCTAAACAGACAGAAAGTCTATGGGCCAGATTCAGGTAGATGGGCGCTTCTTTACTTTGGAGTAACGTTTCTCATTTACGTTACTCCGCCGACACTTTCGGCGCAAGTACTGTAATTCACATAGCACTTGCTCCTAAACTTGCGCCGGAGTAACGAAAATGCGCTGGCGTAACCCGACGCAAGTGGAAGTGGGTGTGATCATATGTAAATGATGGGCGGAGCCCAGCGCAGAGGCTTACGTTCAGCGCATCATCCACGGAGCATGCGCAGTAAGTGAGGCTTCACTCGGCCCCCTGTGCGCATGCTCACAACTTCCGTTGGCACCACTTCACGGGAAACGTCAGCGCAATGCGTTCCGTTGGGCGTTTAAATGCGCCATTCCGGCACTAAAGTATATCCTGTTCCCCCTCCCCGCAGTGAAGTTACTTTTGTTCTGAGATGGCTGCTCCCGTTCCCCGCAAACACACAGGAGAAAGCTGAACTCTAAAGGCCAGGAGCTGTCAGCCGTCATCTCGGCTATGGAGACCTATGATGTCTTCCTCAATGGCTGTAAAAGTTGACAGACAAGCATGGACAGAGGTGTTGTCCTGCAAGTGGGGGTGCTCAGCTAGCTCTTATCGTCGGTAACGCTGCTGTAGCTGCTCTCCTGCTGACCTGTGGCTGTCTGGAGTAAAGATAAAGCAGCTATTTGTAGAAATAACTTTGCGCCGGACGGACGAGATACGCGCGGCGCATGTAGCCAGCGTATGGTGCTAATCCGTTCGCGAATCGGGAAATCTCCCTCATTTGCATATTTGCAGGGGAAATCAATAGGCGCGACTCATGCGCCAAGCGAAATTATGCGCTGACGAGACTCTGGCGTCGGAAAGTTAAGCCGATTGGAAATGGCCCGTTTTCTGTCGCATCTAGTTTGGTGGGTACGGCCAAATAGAAACGACGGCGCATATTCACAGTTACGCGGCACATATCGAAATACTCCAGCGCAACTCTACCTGAATCTGGCCCTATGTGTATCTGAACCAGAAGGAGCGCCAGATAGTCTTTATATCCAATACTGTTTTAGTAAATCCATAAATGACAACAGAAGACAAAAGGCGCCAACACATTTCAGGGACCAAAAATCCCTCTTCATCAGGTCTACAAGCAATACAAAATATTGAAGCAATATATCTGAAAAAAATGTTAAATAAATGTATTTATAAAATACTAATAACAATAATGATGAGGGAGCTGTGGTGGCTCAACGTGATTGGCACTGCGCTGACAAGCCATTCACCTCTGCAGCCAAGGGTTCGGAATCTCGGTCTCGGCTGCATGTGAATTGAGTTTGGTGGTCTCAGCCCGGCTCCCGGTGGGTGTGCTATGCAGGGTACGCCTGTGCTTAGTACACCCAAACCCCCCCCCCCCCCCCCACAAAAACCACCACACTTGCACGCACACAAAATTGGTTTAAAACACACGCACTTTGGCCATGCAGTCTCTTAAAATAAAGAGAGGCGAAGGACCTACGGGGCTGGCTGGGTGGGCTAGGCCCCCTCACTCCCTCATAGGGGGAGTCCCTCTGCTCCATTGGGGTCCCGTTGGGCCCCAGTTGGGCTCCCAAGAGGAGCAGGTAGGGCGGGGTGAGTGGGAGGCCCCCCTTCACACCCGCCATTGCCACCAGGGGCATGGAGAAGGATGGCGATTGCCTCCGGGGGGAGGGTCTGCCTACTCCCAACTCCTGCAGTCCGACTCCTCTTTCGAGAGTTCACGCACAAAAATACACTTACAAAAAAAAAACAATGAGAGCTTACATTAGAGATAGCAAGGTAGATTGGGGGAATTATAAGTGAATCAAAGTGGTATTAAACCCATAACCGAAAACCATTAGATGTGGTGACTACATTTGTTTTTTTCTTTCAGATTTTTTCCCCTCTGTTTTTAACTGGTGATCTAGGTTGTGGTTGATGCGGTTTTCCGGCACATTTAGCGGTGCATTTTTCATTTTTGTATTGATTTTTCATACATTTTACATATTGGGTTTTTATTTTTTCTCCTTAAACTGTATAAATTGCCATTTGTTAGAGAGTAGACGCAAAACGCAAAATGCATGTCTATTACACGAAAAACGCAATCTACAGCGGGAAAAAATCCCTGACCCTTTCCAAAAACGCAATGGCTGAAAAAAGCATAGATGTGAACATGCCCCATAGGAAACCATCTTAAAGCGGAGGTTCACCCTAAAACAATTATATACCATTACACCCAGCATACTTGTGACATCTACAGTATGCTGGTATTTTTATTTTTTCTGTACATACCGTCTTATAGTTCCTTTCACCCGGCTCCAGGGTTCTCACTCCCCCGGGAGTAGGCGTTCCTATGAAGAGGCGTAGATGATTGACGCGCAGTTAAGGTGCGTCCCGCATTCCGAAAATAGACGAACTCGGCTCTTTAGGGCGCCTGCGCAGTCAGCTCTACACGGCAGGCGCAGGGAGTCCCAGTTTGGCTATTTTCGGAACGCGTGATGCGCCTTACCCGCACGTCAATCATCCACGCCTCTTCATAGGAACGCCTTTTCCCCACGGGAGAGAGAACCCGGAAGCCGGGTGAAAAGAACTATAAGATGGTATGTCTTGCGAAAAAAAAAAAAATACCAGCATACTGTAAATGTCACAAGTATGCTGGATGTAATGGTATATAGATGTTTTTAGGGTGAACCTCCGCTTTAAATGGACTGTAGAGCGTTTCTGCAAACCACAAAAGCACTAAAAAAAACACTGTATAAGAGTGCCCACTCTGGATAAAGCAGCAGCAGAGACACCTTTGGACATCAGCATTGTAAGTCTGGTGGGGGGGCGTATTAGCTACTAGCAGATTTAGGTACACTAACAAATTGAAGCCAAACTCAACCCAAGCGAGGTCCATAAAGACATGGATGAGAGAGTTTGGGGTGGAGGAACTTGACTGGCCTGCACAAAGTCCTGACCTCCACCTGATAGAACACCTTTTTGGGATGAATTTGAGCAAAGACTGCGAGCCAGGCCTTCTTGTCCAACATCAGTGCCTGACCTCACAAATGCTCTTCTGGAAGAGTGGTCAAACGTTCCCATAGACACTCCTAAACCTTGTGGACGGCCTTCCCAGAACAGTTGCCAAATGTGACACCGAGGGGGGGATTCCAAAAAGTGGAAGTTCCATTTTTGGGTGGAACTCCACTTTAAAGGAGTTCTCCAAGCTAAAACTTTTAACCCCCGCTGTGCCCGGGCTGTAAAACTATACAAAATAAACTTTCACTTACCTGCCTACGATCTCCCGTTATTCCGGTATCGCCGCCCGTGCACCGTTTCCTGTCAGCTTCCTCTTCCTGCGGGTCGGTGACTCATCCTGCGCTCAGCCTATCAGCGGCCGCGGCGGGACATTGCTGCTGCCGCTGATAGGCTGAGCGCAGGATGAGTCACCGACCCGCAGGAAGAGGAAGCTGACAGGGACCGGTGCACGGGCGGCGATACCGGAATAACGGGAGATCGTAGGCAGGTAAGTGAAAGTTTATTTTGTATAGTTTCACAGCCCGGGCACAGCGGGGGTTAAAAGTTTTAGCTTAGAGAACTCCTTTAATTCTGATCTGTAATACATTACACACTGCCATCTTGTGGTCATTTTACAGAATGCTACACTCATATCAGTACCAAATATAACAATTTAATAATTTACTAAAATATTCAGCAGTGATTTACAGAAGGTACAGAATCGCCCTGATCACTTCTAACCCATGGCATAGCCTACACTTCCTATCGCCTACCCTCCTCCTGCACAAGCACAAAACACTTTGTATTATATTACTTATTCACAAAATACAAAGGCTTCTGTGAGTGAACAGCAGAGGGGAAGGGAAACAAGATATAGCTGTGCTCAGATGCCAATAGCTTGTACATGTATATAATCTACCAGGTGCTAAAAGGGTGTGACCACATAACACTGAACACACTGGGTGAACCCTCTGCACACTGCTATACCCTTTCAAGCAAACTTTGCAATAAAAAAAAAATAGATATTTAGTTTACATATATTGCAATACATGTTTGAGCTGGCCAACTGCATCAAAGTAATCCCTCTTTAGCCAGGAATACCCTGCTTTGCCACTGCAAATGCTACCCTGGACACAATGCCAACCTGGGGCAAACCGACACAAAATGGGGGAGAGCTACACGGTTTAGGTCTCGCCACTGACCCGCAAAACAATAGAAAAAAGATATACCTGTACTCAGATCTCGTACAGCAGAGGGGAAGGGAGGGCAGGACTGCTGTGTGTGAGAACACAGCGTCTCTCCTGTCAGAGCTCCTGGAGTGTAGTGATTGCTGTTCTCTCGCAGCTCCGTAAAAGTGGCAGATGCAAATATCAGAGATAAGTCCATGTGGTGACATGCAGTGGCGTAACCAGAGTTATGGGCGCCCGGGGCAGAATTTTTTTTTCACCCCCCCCCCCCCTTGTATAATCATCCACTCTGGTTATAAGCAGGGCTTTTTTTCTGGGGGAACTTGGGGGAACTCAGTTCCACCACCTTTGGCTCAGACCCTTTGGTGCCTGCTCACCACAATCACTTGTAAACACAGAAGTCTGGTTTCTGTGTTTACAAGTGCCAGCTCTTCACTCTGTGTGTAACCCCCCTGAACTCTGCACTCTGTATTAGTGCAATTCTGGTATTTAATGCCCCTTTAAGACCCTTCTACTGTTTGTGAAATCTGAACGGGGTCGTGATTGAGTTCCTGCACCTATTTTCTGAGAAAAAAAGCTCTGGTTATAAGGATCTGTAATGTATCCCTCTCAGGGCTTTCAGCATGTAAGGGGTAAATTATTGCAGGATTAATCATTTAACCCCTTACTGTAAGGGATTAACAGACTGACCCCCCCCCCCCCCACAACCACATATCCCCCATCATAGACTGAACCCCCCCCCACAATCACAGATCCCCCATCACAGACTGACCCCCCCACAATCACAGATCCCCCATCACAGACTGACCCCCTAAATAACAGACCTCTCATCACAGATGGATCCCCCCAATCACAGATAGACCCCCCACAATCACAGACCCCCTATTTAACAGACCTCAGACAGTAACCCCCACCATAGTGCAGACCTCAGACAGTAGCCCCCAGTAGTGCAGACCTCAGACAGTAACCCCCATAATAGTGCAGACCTCAGACAGTAACCCCCATAATAGTGCAGACCTCAGACAGTAACCCCCACAATAGTGCAGACCTCAGACAGTAACCCCCACAATAGTGCAGACCTCAGACAGTAACCCCCACAATAGTGCAGACCTCAGACAGTAACCCCCACAATAGTGCAGACCTCAGACAGTAACCCCCACAATAGTGCAGACCTCAGACAGTAACCCCCACAATAGTGCAGACCTCAGACAGTAACCCCCATAATAGTGCAGACCTCAGACAGTAACCCCCACAATAGTGCAGACCTCAGACAGTAACCCCCATAATAGTGCAGACCTCAGACAGTAACCCCCATAATAGTGCAGACCTCAGACAGTAACCCCCATAATAGTGCAGACCTCAGACAGTAACCCCCATAATAGTGCAGACCTCAGACAGTAACCCCCATAATAGTGCAGACCTCAGACAGTAACCCCCATAATAGTGCAGACCTCAGACATTAACCCCCAGTAGTGCAGACCTCAGACAGTAACCCCCAGTAGTGCAGACCTCAGACAGTAACCCCCACAATAGTGCAGACCTCAGACAGTAACCCCCAGTAGTGCAGACCTCAGACAGTAACCCCCAGTAGTGCAGACCTCAGACAGTAACCCCCAGTAGTGCAGACCTCAGACAATAACCCCCAGTAGTGCAGACCTCAGACAGTAACCCCCAGTAGTGCAGACCTCAGACATTAACCCCCAGTAGTGCAGACCTCAGACAATAACCCCCAGTAGTGCAGACCTCAGACAATAACCCCCAGTAGTGCAGACCTCAGACAGTAACCCCCAGTAGTGCAGACCTCAGACCTCAGACAGCGGCGTGTGTGGTTTCCCTCAAGCGCGGGCTCCTCCTCCTCTGTGGGTGTGAACAGAGAGGAGGGGCGCCGCCGGGTGTACCAAGATGGCCGCCGCTCCGGAGCTAGGCCGAAGCCGGGGACTTTCCTAGGCCGAGGCTCCGGAGCGCTCCGCGGAGCCGGTGGTTGGATTCGCCCCCCCCCCCATTTTTTCGCCCGGTGCGACAGCCCCCCCTGCCCCCCCCCCCCCCCGCTACGCCAGTGGTGACATGCACCTCATTGGACTCATTTTATGCCAGCAGATTTTAAAAGTGTCTGAATTCCTGGATTTCAGCTTTGAAAGAGGAACTGCAGTCTGCTCACGTAATTTGTAATAAAAACACCTTTGCCATTCTGAAGCTTCCCTCCAACCACTTTGCATATTATTTTATATATACTGTGATTTTGTACTTGCCAAATATGCTGCAGAAATCTCCCTCCACTGAGTTTGGCTGCATCCATTTTAACTGTGGGCAGCTGAAGCTGTTGTCTGTTCACTTCCTGGCATCACACAGACACACAGAAGATAGGTGTGACGGGAGGGCCCGTGGAGCGAAGAATTCCTTGGAAAGGTTGGGAAACCCTTGTTTCAGCTCCCCATGCACCTCTTATGTCTAAGTCACCCTGTGCCATCCTGGCACAGGGTAACTGAGAAAATATATCTGGGATTACTTAACCACTTAACCCCTGGACCATATTGCTGCCCAATGACCAGAGCACTTTTTGCGATTCGGTACCGCGTCACTTTAACTGACAATTGTGCGGTCGTGCGACGTGGCTCCCAAACAAAATTGGCCTCCTTTTTTCCCCCCACAAATAGAGCTTTCTTTTGGTGGTATTTCATCATCTCTGCAGTTTTTATTTTTTGCGCTATAAACAAAAATAGAGCGACCATTTTGAAAAAAATGCAATATTTTTTACATATTGCTATAATAAATATCCCCAAAAAATATATAAAAACATTTTTTTCCCTCAGTTTAGGCTGATACGTATTCTTCTACATATTTTTTGTTAAAAAAAAAAAACGCAATTAACGTTTATTGATTGGTTTGCGCAAAATTTATAGCGTTTACAAAATAGGGGGTAGTTTTATGGCATTTTTATTCATATTTTTTTACTAGTAATGGCGGCGATCAGCATTTTTTTTCGGTACTGCGATATTATGGCGGACACATCGGACAATTTTGACAAATTTTTGGGACCATTGGCATTTTTTTAGCAATCAGTGCTATAAAAATGCATTGGATTACTATAAAAATGCCATTGGCAGTGAAGGGGTTAACACTAGGGGGCGGGGAAGGGGTTAAGTGTGTTCCTGGGTGTGTTCTAACTGTATGGGGGGGGGGCCTCACTAGGGGAAATCACTGATCTCCTGTTCATACATTGTATGAACAGAAGATCAGCGTTTCCCCCGCTGACAGAACCGGGAGCTTTGTGTTTACACACATAGCTCCCGGTCCCCGCTCTGTAACGAGCAATCGCGCGTGCCCGGCGGCGATCGTGCCCGCCGGGCACGCGCACGGGACTCAGGGGCGAGCGTTGGCGCGCGGGCCGCCGGCGGCACACGCGCGCCCCCTAGTGGCCGCAAAAGAGCGGACGTATAGCTACGTGCCGACCTCCCGCAGTAATATGACCGCGGGCGGTCGGCAAGTGGTTAAAATGGGACAGTAATATTTATCCACAATATCTCCCAGGATATATGTAAAGACTATTCTTGGTTTGTTTGATTCTGAACTCAACATGTTAGTTGAGAGAGCTGATCACATTGGCCTCTGTACAATGTAGGAGACGGGCCGCCTCCTGCTGGAGCTCCTGCTATTGTGTGAAGGTGTCCTGTGTTTATACTTATGATAATGTATAATCTACTGTGTGAAGCTCAGTAACAACAAGTCTAACCTGTAGTGAAATTCTGATTTATCACAGCAATGCCCAGGGGGGCATGGGAGTCACATCGGCTGCTTTAAAGCAGTTGTAAAGGATTTTTTTTTTTACCTTAATGCAATCTATGCATTAAGGTGAAAAAAACATCTGAAGATGCCGCCCCCCTCAGCCCCCGTTTTAATTACCTGACCCCTCGAAAGTCCCGCGCTCGGTACCGAGATCCTCTTCGCTGCTCAGCCTGGCCGCTGATTGGCTATAGTGGATGGATTGAGAGCAGCGCAGCCATTTGCTGGCGCTGCTGTCAAATCACATCCAGTGACGCGGCGCGCAGAGAGGCAGGGCCGATTGATACGCCCGCAAGGACTCATCACCATGCGAGCTCTGAATGTGGTGAGTTCTTGCAAGGAGGACCAGAGACAGCCGCCGAGGGACCGCAGAAGACCTGGATCGGGGCCACTCTGTGCAAAACGAACTGCACAATGGAGGTGAGTATAACATGTTTGTTATTTTTTTTTATTTTTTTTAATATAAATAAAAATTCCCTTTATTAACCCTTTATGGGATTAGTTAATTAGCTCATGTTAATTTAAGTTTCTGGTTACAGGTGTATTGTTAGAGTAATATAAGCAGATGGGGGGGGACCTCCTCCTCTTTAACTGTATATAAGACTTGTATTTTGGTTCTAATAAACAGTCCATGTTCAAAAATCAAACGAGTATCGTCTTGTTTTGTGCTTGTGAGCGGTTGGAATATCTGATATCTATATTCAGACTGGGAGGAAGTGGTATATGACGAAAGCACTCATGCGGAGTGTGGGACGTTTTGTTACAGGCACGCCTCCAGCTCTGCAGCTCTCATTGGCCATCTTATGACTCATCAACCCTCCCTTTCTGGCAAACTCTGACAAGAGTGAGAGAGAGAGCTGTGCATGATGTTATATGCCTAGGCTAATGACCAGACATGAAACAGGAAGTGGGCTGTATAAGGGATTTACTGGCAGATGACTGAAGGTCCGCTTTAAGTTACCAGTATTCTTCAGGGGGGGGGGGGACATACATTGATTATTGTGCAATTATTCTGACACTCTGATGATCTACTTACTGTATGTGTACTGTACACTGCTTGACCATTCCGTCACATTCAGCGTGTAAGTAGTGATAAGTCCTCGCCGCTTACACACAGGAACCTCCAACCACTGGATGATTAGTGTGTTTGGTAAAATCTTCTCTACGTTTATAGAATCTGGTCCACTTTCAGGTTCTGCTTGTAAAATAAATGGTGATGTAAAAGTAAACCTGTTATATATAACTGTGCATAATATTCCATATGATATTGCGGAGTGCTATATAGAGGCGTATACGGAAACACAGGATATAAAATATTGGAAGACAGGGATCTATCAGAACAGTGAATGGAGGCGCAGGATAGGACAGAGCGCAATATGGAGGCAGAGGAGAAAAACAGGCTCTATATTGAGTCATATTGGATAGTAAAATATATAGTAGCATTATTTCATAGCACTATATGGAGATCTAGTACATAACTGATCAGGATATGGAAAAACAGCATAGGGCAGACAAATATACTCTATATTACCGAAAGAATTGGGACGCCTGCTTTTACATGCACATTTTTGCACCTTTGTGGATATTATTATTATTTAGGTACTTGTATAGCGCCATCAATTTACACAGTGCTTTACATATACATTGTACATTCACATCAGTCCCTACCCTCAAGGGGTGTTCCAGGCTTTTTTTTTTGATTTATTAAAAGTCAGCAGCTACAAAAAGTGTAGCTGCTGACTTTTAATAAACAGACACTTACCTGCTCCACGTTCCAGTGACACGGCCGCCCGGAGCTCCAGTCCTCGACCGCCCACCCCCCTCTCCGGCCGGCGCCTTCATTCATAGTGTGGGCGCCGGGCCGTTAGGGTGACCACATTTCCAAACTATTATTCAGGGACACCCTCCCTTCCCAAAAATCAGCTTGTGCTGTAACTCAGGGGTGGCCAACCAGTGGCCCGGGGGCCACATGTGGCCCGCGGAGCCCTCTGATGTGGCCCGCGACCTCCTGCTCTGGAATGGTGGGTTGGAAAGCCCATATCGCAGGTTGCCGACCCGCCATACCGCAATATCAGTGTTGTGAATGAAGCTGGTGGTAGAGGAAGAAAGCGTCTGCAGAGTAGAGCCCCATAAACCGATTCTTCCTCTACAGCGCCAGCTTTTGCCACAGGCGGAGTCTATGGCAAAGTTCAGCTAACCCGCAGGATAGACACAGGTGCACTACGCTGCGAGTAAACCACAGAACATCAGTGTGAAAGCAGTCTTGGGCCCTTTTCACAAGATCAGCCCAACCAAATGGGACCCTCAATTCACCTGTATAGAGCGACAGATGTCTGTTTACGCCCACCTACCTCCAATCCGAACAACAGAAGGGAGTTCGTACCCTTCTTTCTGGGTGGATCAAAGCGGCATAGCGTAGCCGTGACCTGTCACCTGCCCGCTCCGCTCATTGTGGCCCTCGACTGGTTGCCAAGTTACTTAAGTGGCCCTCGCTCTTCAAAAGGTTGGGCACCCCTGCTGTAACGAATCACAGCACAGTGATTGGACACAAGGGCGGGATTTATGATTTCTCCAATCACAAGCAGGGGGCGGGGATTGTGCTCCTCCAGGCATTCCCGGCCAGGACAAGTACTTTTAGTGAGTAAAGTGGTGATGTGGCAGCCTTTTTTGGGGGCATCAGATTGGCCCCGGGGGGTGGCTGTGTTTCATTCCGGGACACTGTATTGTCCTGGAATGAATGTGCCCGGGACAGACCTGCAAAATGCGGGACTGTCCCGGCAATCCAGGACACGTGGTCATCCTACTGGCTGTGACAGCTTTCGGCTTCATCGCGCTGCGCTCTATGAATGGACAGGCGATCTCCAGGGACCCTGGAGATTGCCTAAAGGGAGGGACCGCCTAAGGCGAGAATAGAAGTCGCCGAGGCAGTCCCTGGGCGGAAGGAGGAAATGGGACAGGAAGTCCCACTCCTACTGAAGCCCCCACTCCCCTCCCCCCATGCCAAATGTGGCATGTAAGGGGGTGAGGAGTGATTAAAGCGGAAGTTCCACTTTTGGGTGGAACTCTGCTTTAAGGAGCTTATAATCTAAGGTCCCTAACTCACACTCATACATACACTAGGGCCAATTTAGACAGAATCTGATTAACCTACCAGCATGTCTTTAGAGTGTGAGAGAAAACCAGGGTATTATTATCATTTTAGGTACTTATATAGCGCCGTCAATTTAAGCAGAGCTTTACATGTACATTGTACATTCACATCAGTCCCTAATCTCAAGTAGCTTACAATCTAAGGTCCCTAACTCACATTCATATACTAGGGCCAATTTAGGCAGAAGCCAATTAACCTATCAGCATGTCTTTGGAGTGTGGAAGGAAACCCACGCAGGCACAGGGAGAACATGCAATCTCCAGGCAGGTAGTGTCGTGGTCGGGATTCGAAACCAGCAACCCTTTTTACTGCTAGGCGAGACTGCTACTCAGTACACTACTGTGCTGCCCAGGTACCCAGAGGAAACCAACACAGGCACAGGGAGAACATGCAGGGCCAGATTCTCAAAAAATGGCGTATCTGGCGGCGTAGCGTATCGTATCGTATCGCATTTACACTACGTCTACGCAAATTACTGGAGCAAGTGCCGTATTCTCAAAGCACTTGCTCCGTAATTTTCGGCGGCGTAGCGTAAATGCGGCGTTGTAAGGCCGCGTAATTCAAATACTGAAGGAGGGGGCGTGCTGTATTTAAATTAAGCGCGCCCCCGCGTCAAACGAAGTGCGCATGCGCCGGCCGGGAAAAAAGCCCAGTGCGCATGCTCCAGCTCACGTCGGAAAGCGTCGTTGAAACCGACGTCAAAACGACGTGATCGTCACTTACGCAATTCCCTATTCGCGAACGACTTAGTAAAACGACGTAACCGACGGAAAAAGACGCTGACCCGACGCCATACTTAACATGGCAACGACGGCAGGGGTAACCTTACGCGTACGCAACCTACGTAAACTACGTCGCCACGTCGCAAAAACGTTCGGGAATCGGCCTATTAGGCTCATTTGCATAGGCAAATGAGAAAACAACGTAAAGGCCACCTAGCGGCCGGCGTTGTCATTACATCTAAGATCCGACGGTGTAATTGCTTTACACCTGTCAGATCTTTAGTGTATCTATGCGTAAGTGATTCTAAGAATCACTCGCATAGATACCCATTGAAAAAAACTGCGATACGACGGTGTATCTGAGATACACCGTCGTATCTCAGCTGAGAATGTGGCCCGCAAACTCCAGGCAGATGGTGTCGTGGTTGGAATTTGAACCAGCGAACATATATATCTATTTTGCAATTTACAACTTGAAAAGTTGTCTGTTTGTATTTTTATCTTATTTGATGTTTCATATTGCACTCCAATGCATGAATTTATCTATGGTGAGTGGTGCAGGAGAGAGGGGGCGGCGCGCCTGCGCCCTTTATGGACGCACTGCCACTGGGAATGCACTGGAACTTGCAAATCGGTATATCAAGATATAAGACATATGCTGTAACTACAATCAGAAATACAGAATAGATAATCACAGGAAGGATCTAAAATCGGCTCTAGGAGTATAATTAGGGTAATTGGTAAATAAAGCCCACAGGAATAAAAAGACAAAAAAACTCACTGAACTCCACTATGCTGGGCCAACTAACCCCAGAGCTGTATACAGCGTACAGCAATATCCTCACATGTTGTTCTGCTGAGATTGTGTCTGAAAGGAAACAAGTGAAATAATCAAACACAATCATGTTGCTGCATAAGTGTGATTCACTAAATTACTGTAAATGCTGCACTCAAGGAATCTAATATAGTGACACACAAAAAAAATCATAAAGAGAATAAATCCTCCTGAACATAATCCACAAAAATAAGTCCAACACCCAAAAAAGATGTGATACTACTACGGGTAGAGAGACAACAAATAATACATCACATTGGTATCCTCATGCATGTCAGGTGGTGGATCATGGTGTAGCTCCCAACTGTCCCTGATTTCGAGGGACTGTCCCTGATTTGGAACAAAGTCCCTCTGTCCCTCTTTCCTCCTCATTTGTCGATAATCCAAACTTTTTGAGACGGGAATGAGGGACACCTATCAGCAAAAGTATGCAGGCATAGGACACACCCCTGGCCACGCCCCCTTAAAGGAGAGTTGTAAAAAAAAAAAAAAAAAGATTGGTTAAACCCACAAGGGATTTCTCTCATTACTATTCCTTTATATTGGCTTTTGGAATTTACAAATGCAGCAATTTAGAAAACAGATCAAAGTTTTGGTGCTGGAAAACACTTTTTGATAGATAAAAAGTGCTTTTTATATACAACTATATAGATCAGACCAAAATGAGGGACAAATGAGGAGGAAAGAGGGACAGAGGGACTTTTCTCCAAATCAGGGACAGTCCCTCAAAATCAAGGACAGTTGGGAGCTATGTTTGTCCCTCATTTGGGTCTGATTTATATAGTTGTATATAAAATGCACTTGTGGGTTTAACTAATAATTTTGTCCTATGCCTGCATACTTTTGCTAATAGGTGTCCCTCATTCCCATCTCAGAAAGTTGAGGAAGTATTGATCATGATAATGGCCTAAAATATATAGCTTTTTTGGGCCAGTTTTCCTATGACAATAAAACAATCAGGACATAGCCATTAATATTTATCATCAAATAAAGGCCCACTATGGGGCCAGATTCATGAAAGGTTACGCTGGCGGATCGAGTGATCCGCCAGCGTAACAGTGGCTTTGAGCCGGCGTTTCTGTTTTCTGTAACCAGAAAACAAGAAACGCCGGGTTGAAGTTCCGATGCGATGAGCGTAACTGAGTTTCGCCATCGCATCGTTACTTCAACTTAAAAATGGCGCCGGGGGCGTTCCCGCCGATTTACGCTCAAAAAATATGTTAATGAGCGGAAATCGGCAATTCACGATCGAAATCCGGCGCGACGCAGTGACGTTACGACGTTTCCGGACGGGATACGCGGCGCATAGATATACCTACATGGGGCTGGAGTATCCTATGTTAGGTATAGGCGTCGTCATCGCGTCGGGAAAAAAAAAAAAAACGTCGCTTGCGTAAAACGGTCATGAATGGGAATGTGACGTCATTGACGTTCATTCACAGATTTTGGAGCATGCGCACGGGGATGTTTTGACACTCGACGCATGCGCAGTACGTCGGCGGCGGGATCGCGCGTAGTTAGCATACTACACGCCCCGTACCCGCGACATTTGAATTCCGCCGGCTCATTTGCGATGCGCTGCCGCAACTTTAGGAGCAAGTGCTTCGTGAATGACAGCACTTGCTCCTAAAAATTCGGCAGCGCAACGCAAATGAGAAGCGTTACTCCAGAGCAAAGATGCTCTGGAATACGTGAATCTGGCCCATGATCTTTAAAAAAAACAAGGTATAATGTATCTAGGGTACCTGTAGGTTTTCAGTACTTTAACCACTTGTCATCCGCCCACCGTCAAATGACGGCGGGCGGGATTCTCTATTGTTCTGACATCACGTCATATGACATATGTCCCGTCGCGTCACTGAGAACACCGTGCACCCGCGATTGACGAGTATCTGAGCTAGGACGTGGAGCTCTGTGTGTAAACACAGAGCTCCACATCCCTGTCAGGGAGAGAGGAGACCGATCTGTGTCCCTTGTACATAGGGACACAGCATCAGTCACCTCCCCCAGTCACCCCCCTCCCCCTACAGTTAGAACACAAACTAGGCTACACATTTAACCCCTTCCCTGCCCCCTAGTGCTTAACCGCTTCCCTGCCAGTTACATTTATACAGTTCAACGTGGTTAGAGGGGGGTGAGCCCCTCTTCCCGCCACCGATAAAAGTGATCTTGCGGCGAATCTGCAGCAGAGGATGCATTAAGGTGAAAAAACACGAATGTTTACAACCCCTTTAACTGCTGGAAAAAAAAGTGTCTGCATTCGATCTCCCCACTAGGTGGCACAACAGCCAACCAAATGTTGAGAAGGCAGAGAAATAACGAATACTAATGATACAGGGAGATACAAATGATACAAATAATTACCATTTAACAAAAGATGTGTTCTGTCCTTCGAGAGTTTCTGCCATGACACGTTTCTGTGTTTCCCATCACAATTGTCAGGATTCCACTGGAGAACATACCAGAGCAGTGAGTGCCCTCTGCTGGGCGGACTCTGCCACTGAACATGGATTGGCCAAGTTGTAGCAGTTAGATTGCCCGGGCGAGGTAAATCTATATAGCGGAATCGGTAACAGCATGTTAATAATAATAATTGTAATAAGGAAAATAATCCATAAAATATACAAATCAAGAAGAGAGCAACAGCATACCAAGAAATTCCTTGCAGTAAAAGCTTTAAAACCACACATGAAACTTGCTTGGGACCTCCTTTTGTGTTTCACCAAAAAATGGGCCCAATCATGGAGATCTTATAGAGCTGTGGCAGTACTTCCATCGTGGGCCCTGGAGCGCCGCCCCCTCTCTCCTGCACCGTCACTCAACAATACATAGATTCATGCATTGCATGAATCTATGTATTGTGGCCGCTGTCGCCCACTATTCAGGTGTCCGGCCCCCTGTTGAGCGCCGGCCATCTGAAAAACAGCAGTGGGTGTGTTTTGGAAGTGTCTATCAGAGCCAGCGGCTCCCGATTACAGCCCGTGGGCTCCAATCAGCTTCCAAACAGTTTACCAGAGGGCGCACAGGGTGTTTGTTCCCTGGTTAACACTGACACGCGTCTCAGCCAATCAGTAGTGTTGCTCACGAATATTCGTATTGCGAATATTCGGCTCGAATATGGCATATTCGAGTATTCGCGATATATTCCGAATTTCGCGGTGAATATTCGCTATTTCGAATATTCGTATTTTTTCAATTTTTTTTTAGAACAGATCACATCCTAGAGATCCCCATCAACGTCTAAAAGCATTGCTGGTATGATTAGAGACCTTGGGCCGAGTAGCTGCAGCGATCATTTTATATTGCCGAAAAATCGCAATGCGATTATTCGGCAATAGCGATATCGCGCGATTATTTTCGAGAAATTCGCAATATTGTTTTTAGCTAAAATAACACATATATTCGATTTCAGAGTGTTACTGTCGAAATTCCGCAATCAATTTCTCATTCGCATTTTTGCGAAATTACGATAAAATATCAAGAATATTCTGAGCCAATCAGAGTGCTCCTTCCGCATTTGCCGAAATTTCGCAATTATTTTGTATTATAAAATATCACGAATATTCTGAGCCAATCAGAGTGCTCCATTCCGCATTTCTCGAAATTTCGCAATTATTTTGTATTATAAAATATCACGCATATTCTGAGCCAATCAGAGTGCTCCTTCCGCATTTGCCGAATATTCGCAATTATTTTGTATTGTAATATATCACGAATATTCTGAGCCAATCAGAGTGCTCCATTCCGCATTTCTCGAAATTTCGCAATTATTTTGTATTATAAAATATCACGAATATTCTGAGCCAATCAGAGTGCTCCTTTCGCGTTTCTCGAAATTTCATTCGCATTCGCAATGGCGAAATTTCGCAATCATTTCATTTCCAAAAAATATCGCGAATATTCGCATTTAACGAATATATCTCGAATATTCGACTATATATTCGAGATATATCGCGAAATCGAATATGGCATATTCTGCTCAACACTACCAATCAGGTTCACCGGGTCTGGTTACCGGTCACCTGATTGGGAGAGGATGTCTCAGTGGCTCGCTGAGACTGCCATCAATCAGGGCAGCTGGCGGATCCCCACTTGGAAGTCGCGATGACGCGCTTCCCCGACTGATGGCAGTGACGTCAGCGGAGAGCGGACTTCAGACAGCCCTCCGCTGAAAACGGGTCACAGGAGTGCAAAAGGAATTGCACTCATGTGACCCGGGGGAGAAGCCCAGCCTAAAAATCTCAAACTGGACTTCTCCTTTAAAAAATGATTCTAATAGCTTTCATACAATGCAGCATCGGCACACAGAGGACACCCAATGCTAGATAATTATTATTTTAAAGCAAATACACTTTTGCACACTGGTACTGACTAGTGTTCCAATGTTTCTCTTCTTTAATTTCTCTCCATCAGTTTGCTAATGTCACCCCAGTGCTGAAGGAGAGGGACGCAGGAGGGTCAAACAAGGATGCTGTGAAGGCAACAGACATCCTTCCTAACTGATGTCATTGGTTGTTAGGATGCCAGTGTCTAGAAAGATTTACTAAAGGAAATCCACTTTGCACTTGGAAGTGCAGTCGCTGGAAATCTGAGGGGTAAATCTGAAATGAGGGGAAGCTCTGCTGATTTTATCATCTAATCATGTGCAAGCAAAAAAGCCGTTTTTTATTTTCCTTGCATGTCCCCCTCGGATCTACAGCGACTGCACTTCCAAGTGCAATTTCAGTGCAATTCAAAGTGCACTTTGCACTTGTAGGGCCAGATCCACAAAGATGTCCCGCTGGCGTAGCTTAACGGAGTTACACTGTAAGTTACAGCGGCGTATCCATATCCTCAAAGAACTTCCGCTGTAACTTACGGCGGCGTAGTGTAATTGTTGCGGCGTAAGGCCGCGCAATTCAAATAAGTTAGATGTGGGCGTGATTTCATGTAAATCAACATCGCCCTACGTAAATGATGTATTTTTTGAACGGCGCATGCGCCGTCCGTGAAGATATCCTAGTGTGCATGCCCAAAACCACGTCGCAAAACTTCAGTGAAAACGACGTGAACGTAACTTATGAAAATCCCTATTCGTGAACGGTTTACGCGAACGACGGAAAATTCGACGCTGGCCTGACGTCCATACTTAACATTACGTACGCCTCTATACAGCAGGGGTAACTTTACGTCGGACCTACGCTTACGCAAACGACGTAAAAACACTGCGCCGGGCGTACGTGCGTTCGTGGATCAGCGTATCTACCTCATTTGCATATTTTACGCGGACAAACAACGGAAGCGCCCCTAGCATCCAGCGTAAATATGCAACTAAGATACGATGGTGTAAGAGACTTAGCGTAATTCCGGCATATCTTGTTTTGTGAATACAAAACAAAGATACACCGGCGCAATTTTAAATATATGGCGGCGTATCTGGAGAAAAGCCGTCGTAATTGTTTGTGGATCTGGCCCGTAGTTTGCACTTGTAGTGCAAAGTGTATTTGCCTTTTTCGTAAATAACCCCCTTTGTGTAACTAAAAAAGGCAGGCTTGATCCACCTGCTGGCTTGTATACAGTTTTTGATCAATTGTTAGGCATTTTGCCAAGGCACCCCTGAAGAAATCTCAAGGCATCCTGGTTGAAAAAGGCTGATGTAGCCACCTGTGATCACCAGGTGAAAATAAAGCGAAAGAAGCTTGAAAAGAGAAAACGAATCCAGCGAGCGCATCAAAGACTAGTAATGTGCAATATATTACATTTTTGGTGTTGGGTTTAGATACAATCTAATATTCCTTAAAGGGGAGTTCCACCCACAATTTCACTTTTTAAATATAAATACCCCTGTAATACACAAGCTTAATATATTCTAGTAAAGTTAGTCTGTAAACTAAGGTCCGTTTTGTTAGGTTGTTACAGCATTTAAATTAGTTTATAATCTAGAAATAGACCGTGGCCATCTTAAGTGTGGGCATCATGAAGCCAGACTGTATGACTTCCTGGATTTCAGCTTTGCATATCTCGCACATGCTCAGTGCTGCACAAGCAATGTAATAGGTTTCAGTCAGGATTGCAAGCACTACTGGAAAACATGATGCCTATCCCAGAAACCCTTGCAAATAGCCATGTGACTTAATAGCCTAGGCTAATAAGGAGAAGGAAGTGATCAAGGACTACAAAATAAAGGTATTTACAAGCAACAAAATAAATAAAAATTGTCCATTCTGAGCACTATGAGATTAGGGCATGCAGCACAGACAAACATAAAAAAATGGGTGGAACTCCACTTTAATAAATAAAAATCCTTCTTACCAGATTCTTCCTGGGTGTATACATTACTCTTGGGGGAGGTCCCATAGGAATTGAAGGCGGAGACAAATAACATCTTGACCCCTTTTGGGACCAGCGTGACACACTCTTCCTCCCACACTGTACAAGTCCTGAGAGTAGTTCTATTTTCTTTATCCAAATAAAATACTTTATATCCCAAGATTGTTCTTTGTGGAATTTCATCGTTATCTTTCTGTAATAGCATAGAATTAAATCAGTGACAACAGACAGCATTAAGAGGAAATTAATTTACACAGCAATGGAAGAAAATATTTATAAAGATGTAAGATCTGCACACAGGCCTTTCAGGCTATAATAGTTTTTTCTTTATCATACAGCAGCCATAGTAATAACTATGTGGGTTATACTCCACCTATAGGTGAATGGACACTGGTGCACTCAAAAGACAAGAAGTCCCCCTCTATATAACCCCTCCCATACAGGGAGTACCTCAGTTTTTTCGCCAGTGTCTAAGGTGTTGGTCATGGTTATTAAAGTGCTAAAAAGAGCTCAGTTGGAGATCCTTGGCAGGATCAAGGGGCTATGCAATCGGAGAGATTCAAAGTGCCAAAAAAGGACAAAATGGATGGTACCCGGACCTCAAGGAAGAAGAGCAAGGTTTCTGATTGTAATTCTTCTCTTTTGAGGGCTGGACCCTGGGATCCAGCTCCCTGGTCACATAACTAAACCAAAGGTTGCTCTGGCAGGGTGCTGTACAGGTCCAAGGGAGTGGACCCCATATACAAGGGGGACCCGGACCTAGAAGCTCTGTCATGACACGGCCCGCTGTGGTGGTTGAAGATTGGGTCTGTCTGCGATTTCCAGCAGTATCCTGCGGCGGGAATGGTAAGTTGAGAAGATCCTAAGGAACACATAATGATTCACTTATGGACTTCTTTTTTGAGTAGACGATGTCTTGCCTGTGTTTTACCACTAGAGGGTGTAAGGTGTAACATACCTGGGGCCAGATTCAGGTAGATCAGAGCATCTTTGCTCCAGAGTAACGCTTCTCATTTACGTTACTCTGCCGAAATTTTAGCAGCAAGTGCTGTCATTCACAAAGCACTTGCTCCTAAAGTTGCGGCAGCGTAACGAAAATGAGCCGGCGGAATTCAAATTGGGCGGGTACGGGGCGTGTAGTATTTAAACTAAGCGCGATCCCGCCGCGAACGTACTGCGCATGCGTCGAGTGTCAAAGCATCCCCGTGCGCATGCTCCAAATTCTGTGAATGAACGTCAATGACGTCACATTCCCATTCATGATCTTTTTACGCAAGCGACGTTTTTTTTTGTTTCCCGACGCGATGACGACGCCTATACCTAACATAGGATACTCCAACCCCATGTAGGTATATCTTCGCGCCGCGTATCGCTTCCGGAAACGTCGTACCGTCATTGCGTCGCGCCGGAATTCGCTCGTGAATTGCCGATTTCCGCTCATTAACATATTTTTTGAGCGGAAATCGGCGGGGACGCCCCCGGCGCCATTTTTAAGTTGAAGTAACGATGCGATGGCGAAACTCAGTTACGCTGATCGCATCGGAGCTTCAACCCGGCGTTTCTTGTTTTCTGGTTACAGAAAACAAAAACGCCGGCTCAAAGTGACAGTTAGGCTGGCGGATCACTGGATCCGCCAGCCTAACTGTTCCTGAATCTGGCCCCTGGTGTCTAACATTTCAATGCTTCCCCAGTATTGTGCACAGTGTCAGCAAACGCTTTTGTGGAACAGCATTCCTTGTTACTCCGCTAGGGGTTTTGGAGGACCATCCGCCTCCTGCAGCAGTCAGGCATCCCCCTGGTAATTACCCTTCCTCGAGCTGTCCCCCCCAGGTAGAAAAAAAAGGGGGGGGGGCGTTCCTGCAATACGGGTGGCATGGCTTAGGCGCAGCCAGTGTACACATGGAAACGGCATACATGGCACAGGCGCAAGACTTACTGGCTTAAAAAGCTTTTTACTTCCTGATCTGGGGGCATGCTTTAAAGCAATAAAATTATATTTAAGTATAAGGCTGGTCCCTACCATTATGAAGATAGACAATTCCTGGGTCCCATTGGGATACCCTGACCCAAGGATCCGCCATACGTTAGGAGTGCCTTCAGGAGCTGCACAGAAAAAAATAATAATCAATCAATCTCAGCGCAAAATTATACAGTATAATTAATGGCATAAATATATGCTTGATTATATATAGACTGATTGGAAGGGTAGCTTCTGTAGCAGGTACATCTCCAGGCTGATGAAATCTATGAGGGGAAGAGCTGTCTACTAGCAGCGGGGTGGACTTTTTCCACCCCCCTCCTTCCTGTGTTCACTGACTGAGTGGTGAACCGTCCCAGCGTTAGGGGATCAGCCGGCCACCACTACACAGAGCAAAGACACAGTATACAGAGCAAACATACAGAGTATTGCTGAGTGAGCTCTTTTCTACAAGACTGCTGGTGAGACTTGTAGTCCCACGGATGTGAATCTACTCTTCACAGGCAGCATGCAGCTGGAGTTGGGGTCTTGTCTTTTCTCCCCTGTGCTGTAAGGCCAGTACTGTATTACTCACACATTTAAAGTGGATGTAAACCCAAAATGTTTTATTTATTTTTTTGATGTCACAATGTACAGTGTAAGATTTCCTATCATCTGTGCCCAGTCTTACCACACAGGGCCAGATTCTCAAAAGAGATACGACAGTGTATCGCAGGAAACACCGTCGTATCTCTGTTTTTTTTACTGGGTATCTATGTGTGTGATTCCTAGAATCACTTACGCATAGATACAGTGAAGATCCGACAGGTGTAAAACACTTACACCGTCGGATCGTAGATGTAATTACTTTTCTGGCCGCTAGGTGGCCTTTACGTTGTTTTCTCATTTGCCTATGCAAATGAGCCTAATACGCCAATTCCCGAACGTTTTTACGCTGCCCCGTCGTCGTTTACGTCTTTTCCGTAAGCGTAAACCTACCCCTGCTATATGAGGGGTAGGTTTTTGAAGTTCCGTCGTTGCCATGTTAAGTATGGCGTCGGGTCAGTGTCGTCTTTTTCCATCGGTTACGTCGTTTTACTAAGTCGTTCGCGAATAGGGCATTGCGTAAGTGAGGATCACGTCGTTTTGACGTCGGTTTCAACGACGCTTTCCGACGTGAGCTGGAGAATGCGCACTGGGCTTTTTTCCCGGCCGGCGCATGCGCAGTTTGATCGACGCGGGGGCACGCTTAATTTAAATACAAGCCGCCCCCTTTGAATTACGTGAGGATACGCAGGGCCATTTACACTACGCCGCCGCAAACTACGGAGCAAGTGCTTTGGGAATACGGCACTTGCTCCATTAAGTTGCGGCGGCGTAGTGTAAATGGCTTACGCTACGCCACCGCAGATTGTATGTGAATCTGGCCCACAACAGAGTTAATCCAGCTCTGAGCAATTCAATTCTTTATTGTTCAGTGAAATAAAACGGACTTATAGGCCTTGTACACACGAGCAGACAGATTTGTTCAAATCGGTCGGACAGACCGATTTGAACAAATCTGTCTGCTGGGATGTATTGGTTTGATCGTGTACACACGATCAAACCAAAATCCCCGCCGGCAGACGGCGCGCTGACGTGTCGGTGACGTGGCGGTGACGTTGACGCCGCCACGTCACCGCACCAGGAAGTGAATTACTTCCGCGCATGCGTCGAATGCATTCGACGCATGTGCGAGAAGATATGTCTGCTGGTTAGCGTACTAACCAGCAGACATATCGGGCCGACGGGTTCCCAGCCGACAGATTTCAAGGCATGCTTTGAAATCTGTCGGGTGGCCAAATCCGTCGGCTCGCCCGTACACACGATCAAATCTGTCTGCTGGGATGGTCGGGCCGACCGTTTCCAGCAGATAGATTTGATCGTGTGTACGCGGCCATAGAGAAAAACCTTAGTCCGTTCTTCCCCCTTGCTGTGAGTGACAGGTTATTTACATATCTAAAGCACTAGCCTGGAGATGGGCATTATTTTTTAATTTCCACCCCCACTCCTTTTCTGAAGTCATGTGGTTACTTTTCTGGATTTTGACTGGATTTTAGTGATCATAGCAGAATTTAGTGTAAGGAATACACAGGAGAAAATGCATGTTGACAAGGGGAGTGTAGAGGAGGGCGGGGAGTCTACTGACATCACAAGCTCCAGACAACAGACCCACCCACAGAATCTGCAGTTTTTCAGTTCTTATAACAGATAGAGAGGAGACATTTGACAGTTAAGGATACATGCAGGAGGCATCTATATCCTTATAGATCATCACTATGGCAGTAGTTTAGAAAGGATGAGAGTGGGTTTACATCCACTTTAAGGAGGAATTAACAAGTGAAAACAGTTCTTCAGCTAAGAAATTCATAGCATCTTATTCTACAGTTATTGCTTTTCTTGTTCCCCTTTGATTACAAATAAATACCCAAGTCAATGCTGCAGTATAATATAAGCTAGCTGAAGATAACTGGAAATAAAGGAACATTTACCACTTTATTCCTCTACAACAGGGATCTTCAAACTATGGCCCTGCAGCTGTTGCGGAACTACAAGTCCCATGAGACATTGTAAAACTCTGACATTCACAGACATGACTAGGCATGATGGGAATCAGGGGAGGGCTGGGCCGGGCGGAAGGGTGGCAATTGCCTCCCAGGCCGCCCTGACTTATGGCTGGTAGCCGCTGCCCACTACCATTTTCTTTTTTATTCTGGTCTAAGAAGTTGGCAAGGACCTGCTGAGATCACTGTGGTGAGAGACCCTGACACCATAGCTGACCCCCCATACACCCCATGTAACCCCCCAGTTATCAGGTTGCATTGATGGGCACTGGAGTTGACTGCACTGGTGAGGCTGCATTGAAAAAAAAACAGATGGGCCATGGTTGGTGAGCTGATTCGGCAGTTCAATGGGCCAATTGACTGAACCTGCCCCCCAGGCCTAAGGCTGCCAGCCCTCCCCTGATGGGAATTGTAGTTCCAGAACAACTGGAGGGCCATAGCTTGAGGACCCATGGTCTACAAGGCTTTACTGCTCTACATTGGAGAACTGCTCTGAACTGCGACCTAGGGGGCGCCATTTAGTGAGATATAGTTAGAACTTACATTGTATTACTGTATTCACTGTTTGTGCATTTTCTTTGCATATTGGTCTGTGTGCTGGGACCTCCATGGGAAGGTATTCAATACATGTGTTAAAAGTATTGAGGGCCTATCTCCCTGTGCACCTGTTCACACATACCCCCCTTCAGGTTGCTACCAGGAACAAGTGTATAATATAATTGCACTTAATAATACCTCTGTCAATCATAAGCTATGTTCATTCATTGTTTAATCATACCATTTCCTTGTGTTATTCTTTACCATAGTAAATATATCTGAGTGGTTTATTGATATTGTGCGTGAGTCTCTACTTACTACCACAGCTGGTGATGTGACGGAACCCAGGGCCTTTGTAAATATACTTTATGGTATATCAATACTGTGTTTTCTCTCTGCAGCGCTACCCCCTCAAGAGCCTCTGGTTGTTTTTGGGATCGGCATATTAAGTTACCCTTGATGGCTTGTCTAGGGGTGATAGCAGTGAGTACATGTAGTGAGCGAATGTCCAGTCAGCCAGGAAGTTTTCAAATGCTTTATTTCCAAGGCCCAACACGGCCAACACCAAATACGAAGTGGCATAGAAAAGGTTGATGAAGCAGAAGAAGAACATTTGCAGTATCAGGCCCAGGATATCTATGGAAAGCAAGCCTGCTTCCAATAATAGCACAGTTCGTTGCCACTCCAGCCAGAGTGGGTGAAGCGCCTCCGGACAGACTCCTGTCACAAGCCTGGCAGCCGAAGTGTCACTTAGATTGCTGGGAGTAACATACCTCTGCCACAGGCCTGGCTCACGCCTCTGCCACAGGCCCAGTACTTGGGTGAGCTAAATGGACTCTTGAGCGAATCCTCCCAGTAAGTTCAGTCAAGGTCACCGGTTGACAGTTTGAGGTGCACCTGTCAATCCCCGGTCACCGGATCCCCAAAAGTTCGTTCAAGCCCTCTTGGATCACCTGCCTCCGGGTTCTCCTCTAGCTGATTCCCTACCGAGTGGCACACAGCCTGGGATCCTTCTTAGTTTAGCTGGGGACCCAGTAAGTCAATGGGGCCCCTTTCAGCATCCACATGGAACTCCGCGTAGCATATGACCCCAGCCAGGTAGGCCATGTTGCCGAAGTCCGTTGGGTGCGGACACCCTGAAGGTGGGTGCCGCACCTGGAACCCGCGAAGAACCAAAGAAAATGGCGTCTGCCACGGATATACCCTCCCCCAGCATGCCCCGCAAGGGAAAACTCCTCCAATTGGCTGCTGTGAAAAAGTGGCTCCATCAGAACCCCTCTAGCGCCACCTGCCACCCAGGGGTGTGAACATCACCCCTGGAGCGCAGACTGGTCCACAGGACAGTTCTGAATGACAGCAGCCCAAATTCTGCACAATTATGAATGGGAGCAAAAATAACTCTCCCATTCCCCATTAACTTTAGCGTAGCACCCATACTGAAAGTAAGGGGGCGCTACATCTCTATTGCTGGGTTCCACACTAATATTATCAAGTAGGTGTGCCAGAGGGGTTGGAACAGTTATTTTGGGTTGAGAGGCAGAGTAACAGGGGTTTGCTACATTTCATTTTTAGCACGTGTATAAAAACCTTGTTTCCCAAATATACACTATGGGCCAGATTCAGCAAGACTTGCGCTGGAGTATATCGATATGCGCCGCGTAACTGTGAAGATGCGCCGTCGTATCTATGTGGCCGTACCCACCAAACTAGATGCGACAGAAAACGGGCTTTCCCCGACCGGCATAACTTTCCGACGCCAGAGTCTCGTCAGCGCATAATTTTGCTTGGCGCATCAGTCGCGCCTATTGATTTCCCCTGCAAATATGCAAATGAGGGAGATTTCCCGATTCGCGAACGGATTAGCACCATACGCTGGCTACATGCGCCACGCGTATATCGTCCGTCCGGCGCAAAGTTATTTCTACAAATAGCTGCTTTATCTTTACTCCAGACGGCCACAGGTCAGCAGGAGAGCAGCTACAGCAGCGTTACCGACGAAACTAGCAAGCTAAACAACCACACGTGGAAGGACAACACCTCTGTGTGCCAACATGCCAGGGGCAGTCGCGGTCCTAGCACTAGTACTGGGTCCCCCGGTACGGAGGAGGCGGGCACGTGAGAGGATATACTGCACGCGCATGAGCCTCTTTGGCATGGGGGATGAGGAGGTGTATCGCCTCTTCAGATTCAGCCCTGATGCAATACTTGAACTAACCACAACCCTGCAGGATGACATCACCAGCAAGACACACCGCTCACAAGCAGTGCAGCCACTGGTGAAGGTCCTGGCAAAACTCCATTTCCTTGCCAGTGGATCATTCCAGCGTACAAGTGGAGTGGTGGCTGGGATGTCACAGTCCACCATGAGCAGATGTGTGCATCAGGTTGTCCCCGCAATCCTCAGACGCATGTCCAACCAGTTCATCAGACCAACCACTGAGGAGCTGCGGCTGAAGACAATGACAGATTTCTACAGCATTGCCAGATTCCCACGCACTGTGGGGGCCATTGATTGCACACATGTGGCACTCCAGCCCCCCAGTGCCACAGAGCACATATACCGCAATCGGAAGCATTGGCATTCCATCAACGTACAGGTGATAGCCGATGCCCAACGCCTCATATGGCACGTCCCTGCCAAACACCCCGGATCCAGCCATGACAGCTTCATCTACAATCAGAGTCCCATCCCAGCAGAATTCGAGCAGAACATGTATGGTGACAGCCGGCTGGTTGGTGAGTGACATGGGTGGCAGGCATGACTATCCCCTCCCGTGATGCACACATCACAAGGGCCACATGCATGACTAACATCCTCCTGTCTTTTCCCTTCCAGGTGACTCTGCATATGCACTAGGACCCCATCTAATGACTCCTTTCCGGAACCCCCAAACCAGAGGAAAGAGAAAATACAATGAAGCACACATCAAAACGCGTGCAGTGGTGGAACAAACATTTGGGCTCCTGAAGTCCCGTTTCCGCTGCCTGGATAAGTCCGGGGGGACCCTATTGTATTCCCCTACCTTCGTGTGTCAGATCATCGGTGCATGTTGCATTCTGCACAACTTTGCTATGAGAAAAGGCCTGCAGATTGACATGCGTGATGACCTGACCCCCGACCCACACAGTCCCCACCTGCCAGAGGAGAAACAGTCTGCTGATGGAAGAGCAGTCAGGAGGGTCCTCGCCGTAGGCATCTTTGGACACTAAACCAAAACATTAATCACACAGACAATGCATGCATGCACACCACTGATGTCCCTAGATCACACACACCACATGCACATCGCATTGGATTAGCCCAAGTCCAGCATGTAGGACTTGGGAGCAGCAACGCCAGCGTCAAGGCCCCAATGATGTCGCTGTCCATTCATACACCTTTCACACGTCATTCATACAGCCGTGGGGATAACTTCTCCACCACGGCCGAGGGTGACACCCCTTACTGGCAGAAGTGCCACCCCCTCACATTCACACACCATTCACACTGTCCCCTGCACTCCGGACCGTGTGCAGTTAAAAATAAAATAAATATCTCATAACCTGAGTAATAAAATAAAATATAAACTCATAACCTGAGTAATAAAATAAAATATAAACTCATAACCTGAGTAATAAAATAAAATATAAACTCATAACCTGAGCAAGAATAAAAAAATAAAAATTAACCCCAAAAAAAAAAATCCCTCATCTGGGATGACGGGGGCTCCTCCTTGTGGGCACTCTCGGGCTCCTCAGCTGCCTGGAGGGAGTGGGTGGGGGTGGGGGGGAATCTGGAGGAGGCTGATCTCCGGGTGGGCCACTCCTGGCAGCTGTTGGCTGCATGCCCTCCAAGGCCACGGCAATCCGGCTCAGATAGAGGTTGGTCTGGGCCTGCATTCTCAGCTGGCGGGTGATATTATGCCGCTGGGCACGCTGCCGCTGCCTCCCCTCTTCCCGGATGGCAGCTGTGCACCCCAGGCTGGTCACAACGTCCTGCACACCACTGGGCAGCTGCGATAGGGAGCCCAGGCTGTCAGCGAGCCGGTCCAAGTGGCCAGCAATCTCCCCCATCTGCTGGGTTTGCCGGGCGTGGTCCATCGCCACCTGGTCCTGGACCAGATCAGACACCCCCCTGGTCTTACGGGTCGCCTTCCTGGGGCCAGGAGAAGGTTGTCCCCGTGGGGATGGAGTCGCCCTTGAGGGGCTACTGAGGATGGGTGAGGGGATGACAGAGGGGCCTGCAGAAGGGGAGGACTCTGATAAAACCAAAATAAACTCCTGCTGAGGAACAGGCTCCTCCTCAACCATCTTTGCAGAAGTGGTGTGGGCACTCTCCTCCACCTCGGTGTCTTCAGCACCCAGGGGCTCGTCCTCAGGATCCCGTTGGGGGGTTGGGGTGGAATGGCCGGCAACAGATGATGGCCCAGCTCCGTCATCTGTGGATGACACAAAGCAGACACATGTTGGTGGTCCCACACACTTGGCACATGTACCCTCCCCCCCCCACATGCAACACACCAAATAGGGGGTAAAAAACACTTACCTGTCCTGGAGCCTTCCTCCATAGAATCATAGCCTGGTACCCCCTCCAACTACTCCCTCTCCAGGCAGCGGGCGACCACCTCCTCCTCTGTGGTCAGGCTGACCGGACATGGGGGTCCACCACCTGTGCCCCTCTCATGCCTCCTGATGGTGGCCACCTTGCCACGGACCTTGCGCCGCAGGTCATTTATTTTTTTCTGGATATCACCAGCAGTCTGGGTGGAGTACCCCAACACATTCACCCTGCCAGCAATGGTGTCCATGATGGCCTGCTTCCTCTCCCGGCTGGTCTTCCGACTTTTCTTTCCGTGGAGAAAATCGTTATAAGTCTCCATAGCGGAGATGACCACAGAGACCTCCTGGGCATTGAAATTGAGGTTCCTCCTCTCTTTGGGGGGAGCGGGAGCAGCCATTACAGAGCAAAAGTAACTTCCCTGGGGTGGGGGGAAACGGAAATACTTTTGCGCCGGAATGGCGCTTCCGCTGGCGCTTTTATACGCGCAACGGAACACATTGCGCTGACGTTTCCCATGAAGTGGTGCCGACGGAAGTTGTGAGCATGCGCACAGGGGGTCGAGTGAAGCCTCACTCACTGCGCATGCTCCGTGGATGATGCGCTGAACGTAAGCCTCTGCGCTGGGCTCCGCCAATCATTTACATATGATCACACCTACTTCCACTTGCGTCGGGTTGCGCCAACGCATCTTCGTTATTCCGTCGCAAAGTAACGGCCATGAGCTTGGTGAATGCTGTACTTCACTCGCTAGTTTGCGTCAGTGCAGCGTATATGCGTTGCGCTACGCTGGCGAAAAGATGCGCGCATCTACCTGAATCTGGCCCTATATAGCCAAACGTATATGGACATTCCTTGAATGGTTACATTTTAGTGTTTCCAGTGATATGTACTGGTAATGTTATAGCATTTGCAGCATCCTCTAGTGTACTAGAGTAGGATGTACATAGTTGTTAGTGTAGGTAAATTTGAAAATAATTTTTTTATTGCGTCTTACACATTACATAGGACAACAAAACGCACAACGTGGGAACAACCGGCCACAACATTGCCGATACACAGTACAGAGACCAGAACACAGAAAATCACATTAAACTTGTGACATTCCCCAACCCCAGCCCCCCCCCCAACGAAAAAAAAAAAAAACAACCCCCCCTTCAAACAAAATCCCCCCTCATGCCTAGATGTGTATACAAAAGTCGTGGGCCTCCAGGCAAATAACTCATGCGGTATTTTAGTAGTGGTTTTTTATCGCATTTTATAAGGGGAAACATTCCGCTTTGTGAATTGAGCCCATTGTGTTCTCCCGGCCGAAGGGGGCACAGGAAGCCATCCTGGCCAGGAAAACACACCGATAACTGCTAGCGGCTATAGCCCCTGGCAATAATCGCATGAAAAATCTGAAATGCTGGTTGTACCCATGTCGATTGATCGATTAACTTGGGTACAATCAGCCTGCCCATACATGGTTTGAATCTTGGCTGGTACCTGCTGAACCAGCCAAGATTCGAACCATCTATGGCCAACTTAAAGTGTTACTAAAGCTTCATTTTTTTTTTCTTACATTAAAATAACAAACATGTCATACTTGCCTCCTCTGTCCAGTTGGTTTTGCACAGAGCCCCTCGCCGGCGCTCCTGGCACCTCTCGCCTGCTTGGGCCCCCACAGCAAGCAGCTTGCTTTAGGAGGCACCCAAGCAGACATGCTCCCAAGCCATGGCTCTGTGTGTCCATTCACACATGGAGCCACGACTGAGCCCTGCCCCCTCCATCTCCAGATTGGCTCACTGGCTGCGATTGACAGCCAATCTGCTGCCAAAAGCCAATCAGGAGTGAGAGTCCCCACGAGAGCGAAGGCTCTCCTGGACATTGCTGAAACCAGAGGGGGCTCAGGTAAGTATTAGTGGGGGCTGGGGGAGGGTCTGCTGCAAAAAAACGTGTGCCTTTGCAACCACTTTAAGGACTAGTAGACTGCAATATATTACATTTATGTCCTTGGGTTTAGATGTAATAAGAGGGGTGCTCCATTGAATGCCATAGTAAAGGAAGGAAAGGAGAAACACAACCACATACCTGATGGTGGAACCTGAAGGGGGGCACTCCAATCACTCCAGTAACTATTTCCAATTTCCTCTCTGCATCGGACACGCAGGGAAACTGCAGTAGGAATTTTATGGATTACAAAACTCATGTTTGTGCTGCCTGTTTGCCCAATCTGAAAAATAAGCGCAATAAAATAAACCACAGAGTTTTCCAAATGTTTACAAACTTCAAAAAGACCCTTTCAAAAAGGAGCCCATTGGAATAAACAAATCCGGTCAGGTACTCAGGTAACCAGGTACGCTGTTGTACCCTGACACAGGCGGCTGGACTGAGCTAGACTTTGCTGTGTTATTGGCTGTTCTGATACCTGTTCTGGTCAATGGCCCCGGCCTGTTGTTCAGGCCCACGCGAGGAGCCACGGACGTGAACCACCAAAATACTCATCATTCTTCCTGCCACATCTAACGGTCAACAAACAAAAGGGGGGCCACCGACACTTCAGCCAACTGCTATAGGAGAATTCCAGAGAGAGAGTGGTGAGCGGGTTGCAGATCCTCGGTTAGGGCCCTTTCACACTGACACGTTATTCAGGCGGTATTGGTGCTAAAAATCGTGCCTGAAAAAATATACTGCCTGAAAAAATCGTGCCCTGCAGTCTTCAGTGTGAAAGCCTGAAGGCTTTCACACTAAAGCAGTGCGCTAGCAGGACCGCTCCTAAAGTCCTGCTAGCAGCATCTTTATAGCGGTATAGGGGCAGGGTGTTTACCGCTTCTTCCCATTGAAATCAATAGGAAACCGCGGTATTACCACCGGCAATGCACACCGCACCACTAGTGGCCAAATATCGCATAACCCTATCCCTGCGAGCCAACGTCTTCAAAGGCCCGAACCTAGCTGGCACAAGATTCACATTAACCACTTGCCGACCAGCCACCATAATTATACTGCGGCAAGGTGGCACGATCCTACGAATCGCCGTAGCTGTACATCAGCTCAGGAACTCGCTTTTGTGGGAGCACGTGTGCTCCCATTGGCCAACAGGGGAACCAATCAGCAGGGCCAGCGGACTACATGTCCACCGGCAATTTTTCCCCGTTGTGACAGAACGGGGATCTGCCGTCGTGAACAAGGCAAATCTCCATTCTGACAGGGGAGATCACAAAAATCCTGGCTTTCTGCTAAGCCACACCGGTCACAACATCCCCCCTAACAGTTAGAAAAAACACCCAGGGAACACATTTAACCCTTTGCTCACCCCTGATGTTAACCCTTTGCTCACCCCTGATGTTAAACCCTTACCTGCCAGTGTCATTAGTACAACAGTGCATATTTTTAGCACTGATTACTGTAATAATGTCACTGGTTCCCAAAAAGTGTAATAAATGTTAGTTAGGTGTCGTGGCAAGTTTTTAGCAAGAGCAAAGTTGCAGTGGTGAGTCTACAGGACTAGAGCTCTGCAAGACAACAGCGAGAAAATTCAGCCACAGTGCCCCCTGTGGTGGGAGGACTATTGTACAACATAACTGAACCAGAATTTGCAGAATGTTTGCAAAGAAAGTTGATCTGGAGTCATGCAATCCGGACTTGCTGCAATTGTACAACAAACTTGTGCCTTGCAAGTCTAGCAATCGTTTTTTTAGCAAGTAATTTTCAAACGTGCAGCTCAATTGCTTGCTATCTGGGAAAATAACCAGCGACTCCTGCAGGGGTAGTGCTACATATAGAAGAGCGATACACGAAAACTGATTTCCAGGTAAATACTACAAAAATTGTACTTACTGAACATACATTATCTTTTCACACCAAGTGCTTTGATCCTCCTGCCAATACACACATCAAGATGTGGTGGTAGATGGTGTTCCGCAGGAAGAACACAAGCGCCATACTCTCTGCAAGGATTTGTTTTTGCAAACATTTTCTCATACAGATGGTGCAGAAAGTGAGGATCAGTTATGTTAGAAACATCTGGGAAGAGCTGAAACTGATATCCTGTTGCAGTGGTCTGTGGTCTACCATAACGGCATTTCAGAGGCACCGGTGACTTTTCTGCTCTCTCTCTCTCCCTCCTTACTGGACTCAGGGAGAGCAGTGGGAGCTATTGACTCCTACTATTGTCAATCAAATCCAGTGACAGGGGGTGGGGGGTGGGGCTAAGTCACACCGTGTGCTTGTCAATGGACACACAGTGTACAGCTTGGAAGTGAGCCCACACGTGTGACACCATTAAAAGCGTCTTTCTATGGTGGCACACAGAGAAGAGGAGGAATATTTAATACAGGAAAACGCATGTAAATGCGGATCTAAGAGGCAAATCATTGGTATCAGTGGGAGAAATATTGCCTCATCATTGGTATCAGAGGGAGGAATAGTGCGCCATTATTGGTGTCAGTGGGAGGAATAGTGCCCCATCATTGGTGTCAGTGGGAGGAATAGTGCCCCATCATTGGTGTCAGTGGGAGGAATATTGCCCCATCATTGGTGTCAGTGGGAGGAATAGTGCGCCATCATTGGTGTCAGTGGGAGGAATAGTGCCCCATCATTGGTGTCAGTGGGAGGAATAGTGCGCCATCATTGGTGTCAGTGGGAGGAATAGTCCCCCATCATTGGTGTCAGTGGGAGGAATAGTGCCCCATCATTGTTGTCAGTGGGAGGAATAAGGCCCCGTCACTTTACTCTTAGGCCGCGTACACACGAGGAGACATGTCCGATGAAAACGGTCCGACGGACCGTTTTCATCAGACATGTCTCCTAGAATGTTTTGGTCTGATGTGTGTACACACGATCAAACCAAAATCCCTGCGGACAGACAGCGCGGTGACGTGGCGGTGACGTTGACGCAGCGACGTCCGCAAACCAGGAAGTAAAATGCTTCCACGCATGCGTGGAATCCATTCGACGCATGCAGGAGATTTTGGTCCGCTAGTTAGGCGTACTAACCAGTGGACATGTCCGACGGACAGGTTTCCAGTGAACAAGTTTTAAATCATGTTTTAAAACTTTTGTCCGCTGGAAACCTGTCCGCTAGCCCGTACACACGATCGGATATGTCCGCTGAAACTGGTCTGTGGACCGGTTTCAGGAGACGTGTTCGATCGTGTGTACGCGGCCTAAGGAGCATAAGCAAAATCTGGTTACCTTCCCCTTGCGTCCCCATTGTTCCAATCCACAACCAATTGTGGAGCGGATTGAAACCCAACATGTATGTTCAGCCAAAAAGTTTTTCATAGCTTTGAATAGAGTAGGGAAGGTCAGAACCCTTGTCAGGTCTTAACTTCTATCTGGGCCGCCATTCCAGAGATCTGTACTCACTATGCCCGCAGGCGGAAGGAAATAAACCTAAGAGTGTTTGGTAAACTTTATCTAGAAGGCCCAAAGCAAATTTTGACATGGGGCCCTATGATTTGTAGTTGCCCCCCTAAACAAATAGGAGTAATTGGGTCATCTAGGTTTACAAAAATGCAGTAAATTCAGAGACTGCTTGTGTATGAACATAACCCTACATACCCTACGTACCGTCTTCCATGATGGGTCTGTTGGAGTTTTATAATGCACTTCACAGAAGCTCAGTCTCTCCGATGTCTGGTTTCTCCATCTAATAGAAATGTTGAAGGCTGATGGTAGAAGCCGAATTTTACTGATTATAGGTGTGATGGGAACCACTGTGAAATAGTAAAGTTGTCATAGGTATGAAAAGAATAGACGGCACAACTCCAGCCAAACTGGTAAAATCAGATAAAATATATAACTGTAAGTCGCTCTATCTGCCAACATATTGATATATTATCCACACCAGGGCCATACATCACTTTTTATAAAACCTGCAGTGCCCCATTATCCCAATTTCACTCCCAGCATTGAGCCTGGACCATAGATAATCGAATATCCTACTGGTGCTCTACGCCATACCGGGCCCCATGCTGAAGAATACAGCCTATCCATTCACTAGAGACCAGTGACATCACTGAGACTGAGGCCTATTCATTCACTAGAGACCAGTGACATCACTGAGACTGCAGTCTATCCATTCACTAGAGACCAGTGACATCACTGAGACTACGGCCTATCCATTCACTAGAGACCAGTGACATCACTGAGACTGCTGCCTATCCATTCACTAGAGACCAGTGACATCACTGAGATTGCAGCCTATCCATTCACTAGAGACCAGTGACATCACTGCGAATACAGCCTATCCATTCACTAGAGACCAGTGACATCACTGAGACTGCAGTCTATCCATTCACTAGAGACCAGTGACATCACTGCGAATACAGCCTATCCATTCACTAGAGACCAGTGACATCACTGCGAATACAGCCTATCCATTCACTAGAGACCAGTGACATCACTGAGACTGCAGTCTATCCATTCACTAGAGACCAGTGACATCACTGAGACTGCGGCCTATCCATTCACTAGAGACCAGTGACATCACTGCGAATACAGCCTATCCATTCACTAGAGACCAGTGACATCACTGAGAATGCAGCCTATCCATCCCCTAGAGACCAGTGACATCACTGAGATTGCAGCCTATCCATTCACTAGAGACCGGTGACATCACTGAGAATGCAGCCTATCCATTCACTAGAGACCGATGACATCACTGAGAATGCAGCCTATCCATTCACTAGAGACCGGTGACATCACTGAGATTGCAGCCTAACCATTAACTAAAGACCTGTGACATCACTGAGAATGCAGCCTATCCATTCTCTTGAGACCCGTGACATCACTGAGAATGCAGCCTATCCATTCACTAGAGACCAGTGACATCACTGAGAATGTAGCCTATCCATTCACTAGAGACCAGTGACATCACTGAGAATGCAGCCTATCCATTCACTAGAGACCAGTGACATCACTGAGAATGCCACCTATCCCTTCACTAGAGACTGGTGACATCACTGAGACTGCAGCCTATCCATTCACTAGAGACCAGTGACCTCACTGAGAATGCAGCCTATCCATTTACTAGAGACCAGTGACATCACTGAGAATGCAGCCTATCCATTCACTAGAGACCAGTGACATCACTGAGACTGCAGCCTATCCATTCTCTTGAGACCCGTGACATCACTGAGAATGCAGCCTATCCATTTACTAGAGACCAGTGACATCACTGAGAATGCAGCCTATCCATTCACTAGAGACCAGTGACATCACTGAGAATGCCACCTATCCCTTCACTAGAGACTGGTGACATCACTGAGACTGCAGCCTATCCATTCACTAGAGACCAGTGACCTCACTGAGAATGCAGTCTATTCATTCACTAGAAACCAGTGACATCACTGAGAATGCAGCCTATCCATTCACTAGAGACCAGTGACATCACTGAGAATGCAGCCTATCCATTCACTAGAGACCAGTGACATCACTGAGAATGCAGCCTAGCCATTCACTAGAGACCGGTGACATCACTGAGAATGTAGCCTATCCATTCACTAGAGACTGGTGACATCACTAAGAATGTAGCCTATCCACTCACTAGGGACCGGTGACATCACTGACAATGGAGCCCATCAATTCAGTAGAGAATTGTGACTTTTCTGACAATGCAAACTATCAAATGAATAGAGACCGTTGACCACTAACAATGTAGGCTTTTCACTAGAGACTGGTGATATCAATGAGAACCTGGCCTACCCAATCAGTAAAGACAGGTGATATCACTGACGAAGCAGCCTATCCATTCACGTGAGACTGGTGACATCACTAAGAATGCAGCCTATCCATTCACTAGAGACCAGTGACATCACTGAGAAGTCAACCTATCCATTTACTACAAACCACTGACATCATTAAGAAGGCAGCCTATGCAATTGGTAGTGACCAGTGACAAGTGGCCAATAACAAGCAACACTGAATATAACTGAGGACTACAATCTATATTCACCCAGGAGGGGGCAGTCACAGCCCGATGTCTGGCTGATGTGCCTAGCATTCAGGCCCGTCACTACAGGACAGGCAAAACAAACAATTGCTTGGGGCCCTGAACTGTCCTGGGGCCCCCAACTTGTGGCATGGCCGAGCTCCTCTTCCTTCCTCCTGGACTCCAGTCAGTCCAGCCAGGAACCGCGCGGTACAGGAGATTTCGTTTCCTGTTCCCGGCCGGACTGACAGGAAGTGCACACTGAGTGCTCACTTCCTGTCAGTCCGGCCGGGAACACAGGAAACTGAATCTCCTGTACCCCGGAGTACCTGGCTCGGCCACTATCTGATAGGGGGCTGGGGACCCATAATGATAGAACACTGGACTGACAGAAGGAAGAGAAGCTCGGCCACACTACAGCGGCAGCCTACAGGGAAGATGTGGAGGTGAGATTAGAAAAACATAGGGACAAGGAGGGGGGGGGGGAGTAAGAACATGGGTTTAAAAAATGAGTGTAGTGCTAATGTAGGCTTTGCATACGGAGGGGGGGTGCTTGGGGGCCCCCCATTTTGCTTGGGGCCCCCAAATTCCTTCAAACGGCCCTGCTAGCATTGCCACTGGTAATAGGGATACCAGACTGTAAGCTCCTCTGCACAGGGGCAGATATGACTAATTATATATAAACTGTGAAGCATTTGCAGAACATGCCTCTGCTATGAGAATTCTTGAAAGAAATGATCATCTGTATTAAATTATGTGAGAAAAATACAAGTAGAAAGCATGAAATTCACATAGTCCTTACCTATATCTGACACGCGGACCAGCACCACATCTGATACAGAGTAATTCAGCTGGTTCCTTGCCGTAATCTGAATACTAAACACGTCATCCCGTGTTCGGTTCACTGCGATCCGTACAGAGGCATCCTTCTTATTCTCCACATATGACTCTTCAGTCTGTAAACTAAATCAGAACACTGGTTAGTTTTCTTATGACTGAACACAACCTGAAATGTGAACTGTCTGTGATGCCCACACCTACTAATCTGCTTTAAAGTGTTACTAAACCCAGGACTCTGCATTCACTATATCTGGTCTCCCATAGTACACAGAACATGGAAATGCACTTATTTTAGCAAATATAAAACAGATAAATATCTTTTCCCATCAGCAGTATATAGCAGTCTTGTGACTTCTATCAGTGTCGGTCAAAGCTTGTAGGAGGATTAAGGCTGCAGGACCCCTGACCCTCTGTCTGACCAGTGCTGATTGGCTCTGTGCTGATCACATGCACTTTCCCAAAACAAAACAACCAAAAAATTATCACATGCACTTTCCCCAAAAAAAAACAAAAAAAAAACTCTTTAGCGATACACACCAAACTGAGCATGTGCAGAGTTCCCTCAAGGCTCTGTTCCAGGGCTGGCCCAAGACATCGTGCCGCCTGGGTCCAAGAATGAAGTGCTGCCACCCCCCCCCCCCCCGCCCCCAAAAAAATGACCAAAAGGCCCCCACATTATTATATATCATGATAGTTAAAACTAAAATTGCATTTATCAGGAAGTCAGATTTACATGTAAGAAGTGTGGGAACAGTTTAGGGACAGCCCGTTCCCAGTGCACAAAGCAAGGTCCATAAAGATATATTAGCGAGTTTGGGGTGGAGGAACTTAACTGGCCTGCACAGAGTCCTGACCTCAACCAGATAGAATCACCTTTGAATTAGATGAATTAGATTGCAGACTGCGATTGAAGTTCATGTGCTTGTAAAGGTAGGTGTCCCAATACTTTTGACAATACAGTGTATATTGGAGGAGAAGTGCATCTATGTTGCCCACGCATTGAAATTTTTAACCCCTTAAGGACCGCCTCACGCCGATTTACGTTGGCAGAATGGCACGGCTGGGCACAATCACACACAGATACGTTGCCCTTTAAGAGCCGGCGGCGCACTCGCGGGTCGTTCCTGAGCTCCGTGCCCGCACCTGCGGGACCCGCAGACCCAATCGCTGCCAATGTCCTACGATCGGGTCACAGAGCTGAAGAACGGGGAGAGGTAAGTGTAAACAAACCTTTCCCCGTTCTTCCTAGAGTGAGTGTCACTGATCGCAGGAAACGACAATCAGTGATGTCACATGCCAAGCCACGCCCCACACAGTAGTAATCACTCCCTAGGTCACACTTAACCCCTTCAGCGCCCCCTACACGTTAACCCCCTTCACTGCCAGTGTAATTTTCACAGTAATCAGTGCATTTTTATAGCATTGATCGCTGTAAAAATGACAATGGTCCCAAAAATGTGTCAAAAGTGTCCGATGTGTCCGCCATAATGTAAATTAAAAAAAAAATATTAATAAAAATGCCATAAACTATCCCCTATTTTGTAGACGCTATGGCCCGGATTCACAAAGCACTTACGCCAACGTATCTCGAGAGTGTAAATATGCGCCGTCGTATCTGTGCGCCGTGCCCACAGAACTTAGATACGCCTAAGAACTGACTTCATCCGACCGACGTAACTTGCCTACGCCGGCGTAGAGTGGGCACATATTTACGCTGGACGCATGTGGCTTTCCCATTGATTTTCTATGGAAATATGCAAATGAGGGAGATACGCTGATTCACGAACGTACTTGCGCCCGGGGCATGATTTAAGCGATTTGCGTAAGGTTCACGTCCGGCATAAAGTTATTCCCCATATTGGAGGCGCAACTCATGCAAAGGTATGGACCAGGGAACAAACGCCGTCCAATTTACGTTGTATGTGAATAGGGCTGGGCGTAGGTTACGTTCACGTCGTAGGCAGTGATTCGACGTATCTTAGGCAGTTGTTTCGACGTGATTGTGCGCGTGCGCATGCGCACTGGGATGCGTCCAAGGTACGATGCATGCGCAGTTCATTCTAAGTACTTGTCTGAAGCTCAGCCCATCATTTGCATGGGGTCACGCTTCATTTAAATGTATCACGCCCGCTTCCAGCCCACTTCCACCTACTTTGACTTATGCTGACTTACGCCGACGAATGTACGCTACGCCGGCGCAACGTTGGGAGCATTTGCATGGGCGTCCGCTCATAGGGTTTAGGGGGGGCGAGTGACCCCCCCTGAAATCGGCAAGGGTCTGCCATGCTTGCATCTGTAGTTGTGCTGACTCTCTCTGTGTTTGTGCAGTCGCCTCCACAGCTGTTGCAAGATCAGTATCACGGAGCTTACAGAGCTCTTTACTGCCACCTCTGGCCGCTTCCTGTATCTGCGCCCTCGTGTTTGCTTTGATGCCTGTAATGTATTTTCAAATGAACATGTGGAAACAGGACTTGGGAGAAGGAAGACCACCGTGACCTTACAAGTGGGGGCTGTGAGTACAAGTGAAGGGAGGAGGCTGTTTGTGTACAGGGGGGGGGGGGGGGTGACATATATACAGATGAGGGGGGTGGCTAAGTGCATACAGGTATGGTCAGTGAAAGATCATATCATCTGTCCTGTCCTGTATACAGCTATATACCCCCATCTTCCTTCCTGTATTCCTCCATCATCACTGACTGCAGATGTACATCATATGTCCTGTATATAAAGCTGTATATACCCACCTTCCTTCCTCTATATACCAATACTATCCACCCCTTCTATATACATATACTGTACATCTTCTGTATTGTACATTTGATCAGCACAGTGAGGCTGCATATCATGGGCACATGCCTGCGCTTTATGGGATAATGACTAAGCCCCTCCCCTCCCCTTCATGACATTGTCAAATAAGCGAAGCATAGGTGACCATAAAAAATTATGCCCCCCCCTGGAAAAAGTTCAGCGGACGCCCATGAGCATTTGCCTTGTGAATTCCATGCTTGCCTCTCTGCGTTGGGCCGGCGTAGCGTAAAGAAGATACGCTAGGGCGGCATAAATATGCGCTGATGTATGTGAACCCGGGCCTATAACTTTTGGCAAACCAACCAATCAATAAACTCTTATTGCAAATTTTTTTTTACCAAAAATAGGTAGAAGAATACTAGGTTTCTCCCGATACCGATACTAGTATTTGGTATCGGCGAGTACATGGAAAAAAAGTATCGGTACTTGTACTCGGTCCTAAAAAAGTGGTATCGGGACAAACCCTAAAGAATACCCATCGGCCTAAACTGAGGAAATTTTTTTTTATAAATATTTTTGCATTTCTTTCAAACGAGTCCCTTTATTTTTGTTTATAGCGCAAAAAATAAAAACCACCGAGGACGTCAATTTTGTTTGGGAGCCACGTTCCACGACCGCGCCTTTGTCAGATAAAGCGACGCAGTGCCGAATCGCAAAAAGTGGCCAGGTCCTTTAGCTGCAAAATGGACCAGGGCTTAAGTGGTTAAGATGCACCCATTGCTCAGTCCTCATGTCATGCAGCTTAAAAAAAAAAAAAAATCCTATTGGGTTGGAAATGTAAAGTGTGACCTTTACTTTTTAAATGCCATTTGCAGAGATGATATTATAGGGCCGCTGACTCTCAGTTCTTTCCCCACCACTCTGAGCAGATTGACATGTAACTGGGACACCAGAAGCACGCGGCTCTGACATTGAAGGATTCCATCGTGATTAAAGCCGATATGGTTTTGCAACTCTGAGTGGGAGTGTGACCACAGCGAGGTGCAGCTAGAGGGGATCAAACCAATGTCACCAAATAAGACACAAACACCTTTACCACATTATGGGTCGAGAGTGTGAAAAAATGCTTTTAAAACCTGCTAAAAAAAATAAAATAAAAAAAAAATAAAAGATTTTTAGATACAATATCTGGGCCAATGTGTGGGGGCGAGAACGGAGATGGTCGGCTCTACAACTACCATATATACTCGAGTATAAGCCAAGTTTTTCAGAACATTTTTTTGTGCTGAAAATGCCCCCCTCGGCTTATACTCGAGTCACCTTTTTGCGCCCGATTTTCTGGACTTTGGGAACCCGGTACCAGCCGGCCGTAGGTCCCCTGGACCCAAAACCCCTTGGCGCACATGTAGCCCCACTCCTCTACAAGTGTTGTCCGGGGGACCTACGGCCAGGGAGCAATGATTTTTCAAAGCCGGGCACCCCTTCCATAGACTTCCATGTTAAACTGTGATTTTGGGGACCCAGTACCGACCGGTCGTAAGTCCCCTTGGTCCGGAACTTGGCACACATGTAGCCCCATTTCCCCTATACAAGTGTGCAAAGTTTGTTGTCTGGGGGACCTACGGCTGGGGAGGACTGATTTTTCAAAGCCGGGCACCCCTTCCGTAGACTCCCATGTTAACTGCTTGCTGACCAGCCGCCGTCATTCTCTGGCAGCAGGTCGGCTCTCCTGGGCAAGAGCCCGTAGTTCTACGTCGGCTACTTTTGCGGCCACTAGGGGGCTCCCGAGTTCCGCTCGACCCCGAGTCCCGCGCACGTGCCCGGCGGGTACGATCACCGCCGGGCACGCGCGGTCGCTCGGTACAGAGCGAGGACCGGGAGCTCTGTGTGTAAACACAAAGCTCCCGGTCCTGTCAGCGGGGGAATGCTGATCTTCAGTTCATACAATGTATGAACAGAAGATCAGTGATTTCCCCTAGTGAGTCCACCCCCCCCATACAGTTAGAACACACCACAGGTGTGCGCAGCCTATTGCATTAGGGTGTGCACCCCTAAGCTCAAAACACATCGCTCACTATGTTTATTCAGAAAGGGAAGGGGTCAGTAAATTACATATTTACCAGCCCCTTCCCCCATTCATCCTAAAACATCCCGCAGCATCAGCCGCTGGGAGAGGAGGGAAGCAAGCAGCGGTGTGCGGGAAGTGGGGGAGCCAGGGCAGTAGGGGAATCTATGCTGAACAGGGTGATTAGGATGTGCCTGGGCACACCTGGCACACGCCTATGAAACATACCCAGGAACATACTTAACCCCTTCCCTGCCCCCTAGTGTTAACCCCTTCACTGCCAATGGCATTTTTATAGTAATCCAATGCATTTTTATAGCACCGATCGCTGTAAAATTGCTAATGGTCCCAAAAATTTGTCAAAAGTGTCCGAAGTGTCCGCCATAATGTCGCAGTACTGAAAAAAAAATTTGCTGATCGCCGCCATTACTAGTAAAAAAATAAATATTAATAAAAATGCCATAAAACTACCCCCTATTTTGTAAACGCTATAACTTTTGCGCAAACCAATCAATAAACGCTAATTGCGATTTTTTTTTTTTTTTTTACAAAAAATATGTAGAAGAATACGTATCGGCCTAAATTGAGGAAAAAAAATGTTTTTATTCATATTTTCTGGGGATATTTATTATGGCAAAATTTAAAAAATATTGCATAGGCATATTAACCCCTTGTGATCGCCCCCCCCCCCCACCCCCCTGTCACAGTGTTACTGAATGCAGTGATTTAATCACTGCATTTAGTGTCAGTGTGACAGGCACTGTAAAAAACAGTTAGTCTTAGGTTCAGGATAGCCCCCCCCACCCCCCCTAATAAAGTTTTAACCCCCTGATCACCGCCCTAGTTAACCCTTTCACTCCCTATTGCCAGCGTCACTAAGCGATCATTTTTCTGATCGCTGTATTAGTGTCGCTGTTCCCGCTAGGTAGCTATTTTTTTTTATTGCGATTTTTTTTTTTACTAAAGACATGTGGCTAAATAAATTTTGGCCTAAATGTTTGACTAAAATTTAGTTTATTTGATTTTTTTTTAACAAAAAGTAAAAAATAGTGTTTTTTTTCAAAATTGTCGCTCTATTTTTGTTTATAGCGCAAAAAATAAAAACCGCAGAGGTGATCAAATACCACCAAAAGAAAGCTCTATTCGTGGGGAAAAAAGGACGCCAATTTTGTTTGGGAGCCACGTTGCATGACCGCGCAATTGTCAGTTAAAGCGACGCAGTGCCGAATCACAAAAAGTGCTCTGGTCATTGGGCAGCAATATGGTCCGGGGGTTAAGTGGTTAAACGTCAGTCTAGTCACAGACACAGTGAAGCATTGGGCACAATGAGGCATGGGCACAGTGAGGCATGGGCACAGTGAGGCATAGACACAGTGAGGCATGCAGATGGACACCCTAGGCTTATACTCGAGTCAATATGTTTTCCCAGTTTTTTGTGGTAAAATTAGGTGCCTCGGCTTACATTTGGGTCGGCTTATACTCGAGTATATACGGTACTAAGGGATAACTTGTAACAATGTGTGGTGCAACATAAGAACGGGATGTAGCTAAATGTATTTAAAAGGGAAAGAATTGTGTATTTTTAGTAAGAAGATATTTGGTTTTATTAACCACTTCAATACCGGGCATTTTCACCCCCTTCCTGCCCAGACCAATATTCAGCTTTCAGCGCTGTCTCACTTTGAATGACAATTGTGCGGTCATGCAACACTGTACCCAAATTACATTTTGATCATTTTTCCCCCCACAAATAGAGCTTTCTTCTGGTGGTATTTGATCACCTCTGCGTTTTGATTTTTTTGCACTATAAACAAAAAAATTGCTATAATTAAAAAAAAACATTTTTTTTTTACCTTTTTGCTATAATAAATATCCCAATTAAAAAAAAAAAATCTCAGTTTAGCCCAATACGTATTCTTCTACATATTTTTGGTTAAAAAAAAAAAACGCAATAAGTATATATTGATTGGTTTGTTTTTTCTTCTTTTTTTTTACTACTAATCTGCGATTTTTACCGTGACTGTGACTTTGCGACATTTTGCCACTATTTTGGGACCATTCACATTTATACAGCGATCAGTGCTATAAAAATGCATTGATTACTGTATAAATGTGACTGTCAGGGAAGGGGTTAACACTAGGGGGCGATAAAGGGATTAAATGTGTGTCCTAGGGAGTGATTCTAATTGTGGGGGGAGGGGACTGATGAGAGGAGGAGACCAATCAGTGTTCCTATATACAAGGAACATACGATCAGTACTCCTCTCCCCTGACAGGATGTGGATCTGTGTGTTTACACACACAGATCCATGTCCCTGCACTGCGATGAGCAATTGCGGGTGCCTGGCGGACCTCGTGGCCGACAGGCACATGCATCGGGTCCCCAGTGATGTGGTGAGCGCATGTGCGATCTCCACAATGCAGAGAAGCCGAGGACGTCATATGACGCGGCCTGGAGGGACAAAGGGTTCCTGCCGCTGTCATATTACAATAAGGCGGTAGGCAAGTGGTTAATGGAGTTACATAGTTGAACCAAAAAAAAAAACGTAGGGTTCTTTCACACGGGGTGGATCAGTATTGATCCGCCCCGTGAACCTCCGCTTGCTCAGCGGGGATCGTTCTGTTAATCCCCGCTGAGCCGGCGGATGACAGGGCGGTCCCCGAACACTGTGCAGGGACTGCCCTGGCTTTTCTCCGCTCTCCCCTATGGGGGGATCGGATGAACACGGACCGTCTGTAGGGGGATTGGTTGTGTGTGGCACGACACTGATCATCGCTTCCAATTACAGGAATCTGTGTACACTGTCCTGTCACTAGGAAGACTGGGGAAAAATGATTGTTTACATCAGCATTTCCCCGTTCTTACTCACCGTGAGAGGATCGCGGGTATCCCTGCGGACATCGAATCCACGGGACCTGCGGACAGAGTCACAGAGCTCGCGGCGGGCGCGTAGGGTGACCACATTTCCAAAGTACCGTTCAGGGACACACTCCCTTCCCAAAAATCAGCTTGTGCTGTAACGAATCACAGCACAGTGATTGGACAAAAGAGGCGGGATTCTTGATTTCTCCAATTACAAGCAGGGGGCGGGGATTGTGCTCCTCCAGGCATTCCCAGCCAGAACAAGTATGGTCAGTGAGTAAAGCGGTGATGTGGCGGTCTTTTTTGGGGGTATCAGATTGGCCCTGGGGGGGGGGGTGGCTGTGTCAGTTTCATTCTGGGACACTGTATTGTCCTGGAATGAAGGTGCCCGGCACAGACCTGCAAAATGCGGGACTGTCCCGGGCAATCCGGGACACGTGGTCACCCTACTGGCGCGTCCACAATGACGCTTCTTTTTTTTTTTTTACAGTAAATCACAATGACACTTCTTAAAGGGGACGTATATACATATATATATACACACACACATTCATCTGCCTGCCCGTGCCATTCTGCCAACGTATATCTTCATGCGGCGGTCTGCAAGCGGTTAATGGCACTGGTGATGTTAGTGGCAGTTAGTCAGTTGGCCCCCCCAGCGTCAGTTAGTGTCTAGTGTCACCGCACTTTCGGAGTCCCATCATCAGTCGCTGATCGCCACCAGCAATATACAGTACATACCATAGTTTTTAGGTGCTATATAACTTTCATGCAAACAAATCAATATACACTTATTGGGATTTTTTTTCAATCAAACATATGTAGCAGAATACATTTTGGGCAAATTGGTAAATTTTAGTTTATATCGCAAAAAAAAAAAAAAAACGCAGTGGTAATCAAATACCACCAAAAGAAAGCTCCATTTGTGTATAAAAAAAAAAAAAAAACATCATATACATTTTGGGTACAGCATGACTGAGCAATTACCAGTGAAAATAGCGCAGTACTTAATAGAAAAAAATGGCCTGGTCATGAAGGGGGTAAAATCTTCTGGAGCTGAAGTGGTTAAATAACACCAAGGACATATCTGGCAAAGAAGTAATTAAAGCAACCATTATTGCTGAAATGCTGCCATTTATCGGCTTCCTGTTAACCCCGTCATCTCTTCCTCACTCCCCGATCTGATTAACCAAGATAACATGTGCCACTAAAAAGCTAAAGGTTTCTTTTCACATTGGCAAATATTAATCACTCGGTGAAGAGTAGTGAGTGAAACTGAAGAGCAAAAACTCTCATGCCGCGTACACACGGTCGTTTTTTGTGTTGTAAAAAAACGTTGTTTTTTTCCTCATGAAAAAAAACGAAGTTTTTCAAACTTCATTTTAAAAAACGACATTACCTACACCCCATTGTTTTCTGAAAATGCTCTTGTAAAGCGCGGTTACGTACACCACGTACGACGACACTCTGTTCCATTCAAGCTCGCGTCATAACTTGCTTCTGAGCATGCGCGGGTTTAAAAATGTTGTTTTAAATGTCGTTTTAGCGTACACACGATCAGGCGGCAGGTCGGCATGTAGTTAAAGTGAATGTAAACTCGGGTCCACTAAATATACCATTGAAAATATTTTGTTAATCTATTTAATAAATTTAAATTATACCCTTTCATTTTGCCAGTAATTTTGTGAGCTGATAGCTTCCTGTGCTCTCTGCCTGAGTACAAGTAAGTGTTACTGAGATGGGGTGCAGTTATGGAGCAAGAGGGGTTATGAAGATGGGGAGCGGTTATGGAGATAGGGAACCAATATGGAGATGGGGAATAGTTATAGAGATGAAAAAGGGTAATGGAGATAAAGAAAGGTTATGGAGATAGAGGGGTTATGGAAATGAAGAGGCGTTATGGAGATGAAGGGTTATGGAGATGGGGAGCGGTTATGGAGGAAGAGGAGTTATAGAGATGAAGAAGATTTATGGGATTAAAAAGGGGTAGAGATTAAAAATGTTATAGAGATGAAGAAGGTTTATGGAGATGTTGAGTGGTTATGAAGGAAGAGAGGTTATGGAAGTGAAGAGGGGTTATGGAGATGTTGAGTGCTTATGAAGGAAGAGAGGTTATGGAAGTGAAGAGGGGTTATGGAGATGTTGAGTGCTTATGAAGGAAGAGAGGTTATGGAAGTGAAGAGGGGTTATGGAGATGAAGAATGGTTAAAGAGATGAAAAAAGGTTATAGAGATGAAAAGGGGGTATGGAGATAAAGGATATGGAGATGGGGAATGGTTATGGAAATTGAGAGAGGTTTCTGGGGAGGAAGAAGAAGGGTTAAGGAGAGGATGAGAGGTTATGGAGATAAAGAAGGGTTATGGAAATTAAGAGGGGTTATGGAGATGGGGAGCGGTTATGGAGGAAGAGGAGTTATGGAGATGAAGAAGGGTTATGGAAATTAAGAGGGGTTATGGAAATTAAGAGGGGTTATGGAGATGGGGAGCGGTTATAGAGGAAGAGGAGTTATGGAGATGATGAAGAAGGGTTATGAAGATGAAGAATGGTTTATGGAAATTAAGAGGGGTTATGGAAATTAAGAGGGGTTATTGAGATTGGGAGCGGTTATGGAGAAAGAGGAGAGGGGCTATGGAAATGAAGAAGAAGGGTTATGGAGGTGAAGAAGAAGGGTTATGGAGGTGAAGAAGAAGGGTTATGGAGATGAAGAAGAAGGGTTATGGAGGTGAAGAAGAAGGGTTATGGAGGTGAAGAAGAAGGGTTATGGAGGTGAAGAAGAAGGGTTATGGAGGTGAAGAAGAAGGGTTATGGAGGTGAAGAAGAAGGGTTATGGAGATGAAGAAGAAGGGTTATGGAGATGAAGAAGAAGGGTTATGGAGATGAAGAAGAAGGGTTATGGAGGTGAAGAAGAAGGGTTATGGAGGTGAAGAAGAAGGGTTATGGAGTTGAAGAAGAAGGGTTATGGAGGTGAAGAAGAAGGGTTATGGAGATGAAGAAGAAGGGTTATAGAGGTGAAGAAGAAGGGTTATGGAGGTGAAGAAGAAGGGTTATGGAGGTGAAGAAGAAGGGTTATGGAGGTGAAGAAGAAGGGTTATGGAGGTGAAGAAGAAGGGTTATGGAGGTGAAGAAGAAGGGTTATGGAGTTGAAGAAGAAGGGTTATGGAGTTGAAGAAGAAGGGTTATGGAGGTGAAGAAGAAGGGTTATGGAGGTGAAGAAGAAGGGTTATGGAGATGAAGAAGAAGGGTTATGGAGATGAAGAAGAAGGGTTATGGAGATGAAGAAGAAGGGTTATGGAGGTGAAGAAGAAGGGTTATGGAGGTGAAGAAGAAGGGTTATGGAGGTGAAGAAGAAGGGTTATGGAGGTGAAGAAGAAGGGTTATGGAGATGAAGAAGAAGGGTTATGGAGATGAAGAAGAAGGGTTATGGAGATGAAGAAGAAGGGTTATGGAGATGAAGAAGAAGGGTTATGGAGGTGAAGAAGAAGGGTTATGGAGATGAAGAAGAAGGGTTATGTAGGTGAAGAAGAAGGGTTATGGAGGTGAAGAAGAAGGGTTATGGAGATGAATAAGAAGGGTTATGGAGATGAAGAAGAAGGGTTATGGAGGTGAAGAAGAAGGGTTATGGAGGTGAAGAAGGGTTATGGAGGTGGAGAACGGTCATGGAAATGGAGAGGGATTATGGAAATTGAGAGGGGATATGGAGATGAAGAGGGGATATGGCAATGACGAGTGGTTACGGAGCTGAAGAGGGGGAGGAGATAAAGAGGGGGTTGTGTTCTTTGTATTCAATCAGAACTGAATTGGCAGGGCTGACACCACATGCATAGAGCTTCATTGCACTCATTTCAGAGCTAAAAAAATGTGTCTATTTAGCTGCTATCATATGTATGGGTAATGCAAAAGGCAGACTTTGGTGCTTAATTATTAAAGTAATCTTGGCTTAAAGGGGTTGTAAAGGTACAAGTTTTTTTACCTTTATGCATCCTATGCATGAAGGTAAAAAAACATCTAGCAGCACCCGCCCCCCCCGAGCCCCCGTTGTACTTACCTGACCATTCGAATCTCCCGGGCGCGTCCACGTCGTCCTCTTCGGTTCCCAGCCTGGCCGTTGATTGGCTAGGCTGGGCGGATTGATAGCAGCGCAGCCATTGGCTAGCGCTGCTGTCAATCAGGGCGGATGACGCGGCGCGCTGGGGGGCGGAGCCGAGTGATACAGTCGGCGGCTATGGCCGCCGCTGTATCACGGGAGCGCGCTCGCAAAAGCTTTCCTCCATGCGAGCGCCCTCGCATGAAGAAGGAAAGCTTTTGCGAGGAGGAGCCCAGACAGCCGCCGAGGGACCCCAGAAGACAGGTTTCCGGGCCACTCTGTGCAAAACGAACTGCACAGTGGAGGTAAGTATCATATGTTTGTTATTTTTTTTTTTTAAATCCCTGACTTTAGTGTACCTTTAAATTCTTCTTTACTTTCCACAGCTGTAGACTGGCTGTAGACTGGTTTCTTTGGGCAATAGCTTGAAGACACCCTCAATGTAACGAATGTGACTGAAAATAAGAAATTAAAAAGGACTTACCTAACGACATGTACATCATAGCTTGTGGTCAAGTCTGTTTCTTGCCCTCTATCCCACGTACATGTCATCTCAGACGATAATTCTCCCAGAGAACATGATATATTAGAGGGTCTGTCAGGAGGATCTAAAAGGAAACAAACATACAGTATTTTGAAAAAAATAAATGGATTACAGTGGCCTAAATTACACGATATTGCCAAAAGTATTGGGACACCTGCCTTTACACGCACATGAACTTTAATGGCATCCCAGACTTAGTCTGTAGGGTTCAATATTGCATTGGCCTGCCCTTTTCAGCTATAACAGCTTTAACTCTTCTGGGAAGAATGTCCACAAGGTTTAGGAGTGTGTCTATGGGGATGTTTGGCCATTCTTCCAGAAGCGCATTTGTAAGGCCAGGCACTGATGTTGGGTGAGGCCTGGCTCGCAGTCTCCTGACCTTGTGGACGGCCTTTCCAGAATAGTTAAAGCTGTTATAGCTGCAAAGGGTGGGCCAACTCAATATTGAACCCTACAGACTCAGGTGGCGTACACACGACCGAGAAACTCGTCGGGCGAAACTCATCGCTCTGCCCGTCGAGTTCCTCGTTCGGCAGTCAAAAAGCTTGTCGAGCCAAATTTTTCCATTGAGCAACGAGGAAATAGAGAACCTGCTCTCTTTTTGGCTCGACGAGTTCCTCGACGGGTTGCTCGGCGAAAAGTGTACACACGATCGGTTTCCTCGGCAGAATACGTCTCCCATCGAGCTTCTTGCTGAATTCTGCCGAGAAAAACGCTCGTGTGTACGCGGCCTAAGACCGGGATTCCTTCCTTGTCTTGGAAGGTTGGTGGTAAACACACATGTGCAAAAGTTATTAAAAAGCACTGGCGTGCAAGGGTCGCACCCACACACTTACATCCCACATCCCACTTACATCCCACATCCCACTTACATCCCACTGTTAAGTTGGTCTCGTATATGATATTCTTCCGGCCGCACTCCAAGTAACAGATAATGTGGTGATGCCCTGTGACACCCAGGAGTTGGATAGTGGAAGACGTTCCATTCCGCCAGTCCGGCTTTCTGTAATTGTCATTTACTTCAAAGACAAACTGTCCTCTCCCACTGCAGGGGTCCTTGGAAAACGTGCAGATCACCAGGATGTCGGATCCTTTGAGCACCACGGAGGCCGGTTTAAATATAATATCTCCTTTCCTGATATAGAAACCTACAGGAATTAAAAATATATTTCATATACAGAAATATTTGAAACTTTGTTACAACAAAGCACATCTTTTCAGTTGGACAAACTGATATAGTGGTTATGAAAAAAGCAATAAATCCCAATCGATAACTGATTTATTTTCTGATTGATCGCTTTGAATAACCAGTAAAGAACTTATTCGATTGATAATATGCCACACACAGGGCCGCCATCGGGAATTATGGGGCCCCTTACACAGCTTCAGGCATGGGCCCCCCTGGAGCAGAGAACCAGGGGGGAGTTGCTGCCGCCTGAAATTGAGAAGCGGGGGGGGGGGGGGGGGGTTAAGGATAAATATGTATTAAAAAAATTATAAAAAAGGGGGGTAGCCATCTGGGGCCCTGGTGACCTCTAGGCCTTTTAATAAAAAAAATATATATATATAAAAAAAATAAACATTTATAAAAAAATAAATAAAAAGGGGGGTTGCCATCCAGGGCCCTGGTGACCTCTGGGCCTTTTAATAAAAAATAAATATATATGTATATATATATATATATATATATATAAAAACATTTATAAACAAAAATTAAAAAAATAAACATTTATATAAAAAAAAGGGGGTTGTCACATGGGCCCTTTAATAAAAAAAATATATATATATATAAAAAAAATAAACATTTATAAAAAAAAAAAAAAAAAAAGGGGGGTTGCCATCCAGGGCCCTGGTGACCTCTGGGCCTTTTAATAAAAAATAAATATATATGTATATATATATATATAAAAACATTTATAAACAAAAATTTAAAAAATAAACATTTATATAAAAAAAAGGGGGTTGTCACATGGGGCCCTGGGGACCTCTGAGCCCTTTAATAAAAAAAATATATATAAAAAAGAAAAAAAATATTTTAAAAAAATGTAATTTATTTTTTTTATAAAAAAAAGGGGGGTTGCCATCTGGGGCCCAAAAATAAAGATTCCTTTTTTTTTTAATAGTTGTCATCTGTGGCCCTGGGGACCTCTGGGCCCTTTAATAATAATAATAATAATAATAATAAATAAATAAATAAATATATATATAATTTTTTTTATATAAAATAAAGTACAAATATATATATATATTTTTTTTATAAAAAATTAATTAAAAAGGTGGGGGTTGCCATCCGGAGCCATGGGGACCTCCGGGCCCCTTACAGCTGTACTGCCTGTACCCCCCTGATGGCGGCCCTGGCACACACACACACACACAGGGAAGTGAACAATTTCTAGTGTTTGATGGCATCCCTGTTTTACCATGTAATCTCATAATCTGATCGACCGAAATACAATCGTTTTAATAAACAAAGGGGTCAATTCACTAATGCTGCGTACACACGGCCGTTTTTTCCGATGGAATTCTGTTTAAGCTGTCTTGCATACACATGGACACACCAAATTAGGACCGTCAAAAAACACGGTGACGTACAACACTACGCCGAGCCTAGAAAAAGTTCAATGCTTCCGAGCATGTGTCAAATTGTTTCCGAGCATGCGTGTGTAGCGCTTGGTTACTTTTCAGAATCGGTGCTAGTGTAAATTTAGAGGGGGTCAGAGAGTTAGGTGACTCTGACCAGGTTAATCTGTTTAAATTTGGAGCCTCTGTCCCAGCTTTGGCCTTTGTTGTGGGTTCATGCTGTCATTTCTGGGGTGCTGGTCACACCCCAGGCCGACAGGTGGCAGCAGCGGAGTCAAGGGTATGGATGCTTCTTCCCGGCAGCCTATCAGGAGGAGGCTTCCTCGCTGTGCATGCTGGGGAGGGGTATTTATGGGGCAGACACCATTTTCTTGGGTCTTCCTCCCGTGTGGCACCCACCTTCAGGGTAGCCATTCCACGGCACCCGGGCAAATTGCCTTCCGGTCCAGGGTGTGTATGCAAGGCAGGCTTGACAAGAATCACGTCGAGAAAAACAACGTTTTTTTCCATGACATTAAAAACAAACGTGTGTACGTGGCATTATGCCGCGTACACACTGTCGTTTTTTGTGATGAAATAAAACAACGTTTTAAAAAACGTAATTTAAAATGATCGTGTGTGGGCAAAACGTCGTTTTATGTCTTCAAAAAAACGACCAAAAAAAAATTCAAACATGCTTGAATTTTTTATGTCGTTCTTCAGAATGTCGTTTTTTGTGTCATAAAAAATGATGGTATGTGGGCAAAATGACGTTTTTAAACCCGCGCATGCTCAGAAGCAAGTTATGAGACGGGAGCTTCAATGGAACAGAGTGCCGTCGAACGTGGTGTACGTAACCACGCTTTGCAAGAGCATTGTGGAAAACGATGGTGTGTAGGCAACGTCATTTTTTTAAATGAAGTTTGAAAAACTTTTTTTTTTTTCACGAGGACAAGACAAAAAACGGGCGTGTGTACGCGGCATTAGACTGTGCGATTCACTAAGAATTTTGCTTTAAATACTAACTGCAGTATTTCTTTGATTTAGCGGTAATTACCGCAGTTTTTCATGCTGTAATTTACCGCATTGAGCTGGTTGCTATGGAGCAGGCCGGGAAGTCCTTAACAACGGATGACTCATCAGCTGTCAGCGGGGTGAATGTTAAAAAAACATGCTGACAATTTAAAAGTATGGAGAAAAATTCAGAGTGGGGTCCCCCCCATGCATATAATCTGTAGCATGTATAGAACATGCTGCAGCAAAAATGACATTACCAAAGCAATGAATAAAATTACATTTAAATTGCAGGCAAAACAAAACCATTGACGGCAATAGAAACATGTTTTTTTTTTGTTCAAACGGCATGGAATCCCCATCCCCCCAGTCCATACCAGGGCCTTTAGGATTTTAAGGGGAACCCTACGCCATTTTTTTTTTTAAACAGCGTGGGGTCCCCCCCCAAAATACATACCAGACCCTTATCTGAGCATGCAGCCGGTGCATTGCCATGAATTGAGATTTGCCATAGAATGAGATGGTCCGCCTCCATCCCATTCTATTGGCTCACTCATGTCACGTGACATATTTAAACGTCAAGTATTGACGCAAACATCAGTCACAGCTAGGCTATCATAGGGAGAGGATCTCCTCTCCCTGTGATAGCCCGATAGCGCTGTCAGCAGCGTGCCTCCCGCCAGCGCTAAGTACACCCCGCGCCCGCAGCTCTACTCCCCGCACCCCGCGCCCGCAGCTCTTCCCCGTCCTACGCGCCCGCAGCTCTACTCCCCCGTTAAGAATCAGGGAACGGGCTGCAGCTGCAGCTGCTCCAGGTTATGTGGGCTGGTGTTGTAAATACTGCGCATGCGCAGGTTTACGCTACTAACGTAGCCAACGCTAGGTCTACGCTAATAGCGTAGACTCTCCCCGTTCCCTGATTCTTAACGGGGGAGTAGAGCTGCGGGCGCGCGGAGGACGGGGAAGAGCTGCGGGCGCGGAGGACGGGGGAAGAGCTGCGGGGTGCGGGGAGTAGAGCTGCGGGCGCGGGGTGTACTTAGCGCTGGCGGGAGGCACGCTGCTGACAGCGCTATCGGGCTATCACAGGGAGAGGAGATCCTCTCCCTATGATAGCCTAGCTGTGACTGATGTTTGCGTCAATACTTGACGTTTAAATATGTCACGTGACATGAGTGAGCCAATAGAATGGGATGGAGGCGGACCATCTCATTCTATGGCAAATCTCAATTCATGGCAATGCACCGGCAGGTAAGGAAGGGGAAGGAGTGAGCGCCCCTCCCTCCCTCCTGAACCATACCAGGCCACATTCCCTTACTATAGTGGAATGGATGCTTTGGGGCGGGGGGCTTTATGCAAATGAGTCACGTGACTGCGTTATTGCATGCAGTAAACTTTAGTGAGTTGACCCCAAAATATATGAATGCTGCAGATTGGTGTAAAAATATTATTGTTTTGAGCAAATCACAGATCAACTGAATAAAAAAAAAATCAAAGGGCCAGATTCTCAAAAGAATTACGCCGGTGTATCTACAGATACACCGGCGTAATTCGTATTTCCCGCCGGCGTATCATTGTTTTGTATTCCCAAAACATGATACTCCGGATTTACGCTAAGATCCAACTGGCGTAAGTCACTTACACCGTCGGATCTTAAATGCAACAATACGGCGGCCGCTAGGTGGCGTTTACGTTGATTTCTGCGCCGCATATGCAAATGAGCCGATACGCCGATTCCCGAACTTCGCCGTAGTTTACGTTGTTTCCGTAAGCGTAAGGTTACCCCTGCTATATGAGGGGTAACCTTACGTCGGTCCGCCGTATGCCATGTTAAGTATGACCGTCGGGACAGCGTCTGGTTTTTCCGTCGTTTACGCAACTCGTCGACAATAGGGCTGTGCGTAAATTACGTTCACGTCGCAACCAATGTATTTGCGGCGTACTACGGAGCATGCGCAGTGGCCTACGTTGAAGGCCAACGCATGCGCAGTTCGTTCGGCACGGGGGCGCGCTTAATTTAAATACAAGCCGCCCCCTTTGAATTACGCGGCCTTACGCCGGGCCATTTAGACTACGCCGCCGCAAATTACGGAGCAAGTGCTTGGAGAATACGGCACTTGCTCCAGTAAGTTGCGGCGGCGTAGAGTAAATGGCATACGCTACACCCCGCTCGTAGATATGCGGATCTACGAGAATCTGGCCCAAAGTGTGCATGGCCACCATTAGCCTAGGTTCGCACTAGCCATTGCTCTGAAAATGAATCTGCTGTCAGGCCTTCAGCAATTTATAATGGGGCTAATGCACAATAACCACAAGCCTAGTGTTGGACTTGCGGTCATGGCACTGCTCCATTGACCTGGCCGAATTTGACAGAAGGTGCCGATTGTCAGCGCAGCATGCTGCGTCAATTTTGCAGTGGCCGTGCTGCAGCATGTGAACAGCTTTCTCTGGCTGTATTTTACACTTCAGATGGCTGTGCTCTCAGCACAGAGAACAAACTGCCAGGGGCGGACTGACAACTCATGGGGCCCCCGGGCAATAGAAGATTATGGGGCCCCCAGGCTTACAGATGGCCACTAGAAGTGGGGCAGCTAAAATCTTGGGAATTTCACATCAAAAGCATGTAGGTTTTGGACATAACAGGGACAGATGTAAAAATGAAAAAAGATTTTTACATACTGTCCCTGGTTTTAACCACTTCCCTACCGCCGTACGTGTTTTTACGGCCACACTTTAAAGATGGATATCTCTGTAACGGCAGCAGCTGCTGCCACAACCGAGGTATCCATCTTTAGTACAAGCGATCCTGTCTCCGTGGCGGATTCGCCGCAAGATCGCCGTTATCGCGGCGGGAGAGGGCCCCCCCTCCCGCCGCTCTCCCGCGCCCTCCGCCGCTTACCCGGAGCCGTCGGTAGCAATCGGGGATGCGAGTGAGGGAAAAATTTCCCTTGCCCGTCCCCATACCTCTGCTGGGCGGAAGTGACGTCAAAACGTCAGTCCCCAGGGAGCTGTGGTGGCTCAACGTGATTGGCACTGCGCTGACAAGCCGTTCACCTCTGCAGCCAAGGGTTCGGATGCCGGTCTCGGCTACATGTGAATTGAGTTTGGTGGTCTCAGCCCGGCTCCCGGTGGGTGTGCTATGCAAGGTACGCCTGTGCTTAGTACGCCCACCCCCCCCCCCCCCCCACAAAAACCACCACACTTGCACACACACAAAATTGGTTTAATACGCACGCACTTTGGCCATGCGGTCTCCTAAAGAGAGGCGAAGGACCTACGGGGCTGGCTTGGTGGGTCGGGCCCCCTCACTCCCTCATAGGGGGAGTCCATCTGCCCCGATGGGGTCCTGTTGGGCCCCAGTTGGGCTCCCAAGTGGAGCAGGTAGGGCGGGGTGAGTGGGAGGCCCCCCCTCACACCCGCCATTGCCACCGGGGGCATGGAGAAGGATGGCGATTGCCTCCGGGGGGAGGGTCTGCCTACTCCCAACTCCAGAGAGCCCTGGACAGAGCACAGCATAGGGGAGGGGCGGCATGACAGGGCGGGACTGGCTCAGCAATTGGCCAGTTTACTTTAAGGGGAAGGGGAGGGTCTTAGTCTAGCTGGAGGAAGTGACGATTCGTCACTCCTCCATTTCACTAGGAACAAGCTGCCCACCCACCCTCCCTGGGGTTAGGTTCCTTGGGGGGCGGTTCTTTTCGGGCTCGGAAAGAATAGTACAGGAATAAAGTTGGGTAGAAAAGGCTGTACCCATACGTGGTATGGGAGTATTACGTACCTTCCGGTTGACGCAGGTTAACCAGGAAGGGGTTAAAGTTTTGTAGGTCACTGTGGACCGTCATACTGCCTCCGAGTCGGTGCTGTGCGACTGAGGCCTAGGGAAGAATTTTGTTCCAGTGACCAGGTTTGAGGTGTGGCTTTTTGACCACCAAGAGTTATAGTTTACACGGTTATTTAAAAGTTATTTATAATGTTATTTATATTAAAATTCTATTTGTTAAATAAATAAAGTAGGCCTTAAGGCCAATTTCTCCACAACTTAGTCCGCGTTATTTTTGGTAGTTGTGGGGTTAAGTGGGGTTTTTGGTGGGTTAGGGGACAGGGTTACATAAGGTTGCCAGGCTCAGTCCTCCGCCGGTCATGCAGTCCGGCTCCTCTCTCTCGAGTTCACGCACAAAATACACTTTAAAAAAAAGAAAAAAAAAAAAAAAAAAAAACGTCAGTCCCGCCTAGCGTCTTAAAGAAACATTTTTTTTTTCTGTGATTTGAAAAAAATACTTTTTTTTTCTTTTAAGTGTAAATATGACATGTGAGGTCTTTTTGACCCCAGATCTCATATTCAAGAGGACCTGTCATGCTTTTTTCTATTACAAGGGATGTTTACATTCCTTGTAATAGGAATAAAAGTGATAATTTTTTTATTTTTTTTATTTCAGTGTAAAAAATTATAAATAAAAATAAATAAGAAAACAAAAAAATTTTTTTTTAAAGTGCCCCATCCCGACGAGCTCGCGCGCAGAAGCGAACGCATACGTGAGTAGCGCCTGCATATGAAAACTGTGTCCAGACCACACAAGTGAGGTATCGACGCGATCGTTAGAGCGAGAGCAATAATTCTAGCCCTAGACCTCCTCTGTATCTCAAAAAATGCAACCTGTAGAATTTTTTAAACGTCGCCTATCGAGATTTTTAAGGGTAAAAGTTTGACGCCATGTCACGAGCGGGCGTAATTTGTAAGCGTGACATGTTGGGTATCATTTTACACTGCGTAACATTATCTTTCACAATAAATAAAAAAATTGGGCCAAATTTAATGCTGTCTTATTTTTTAATTCAAAAAAGTAAATTTTTTCCAAAAAAAGTGCGCTTGTAGGACCGCTGCGCAAATACGGTGTGACATAAAGTATTGCAATGACCGCCATTTTATTCTCTAGGGTGTTAGAAAAAAATATATAATGTTTGGGGGTTTTAAGTAATTTTCTAGCAAAAAAAAATGTTTTAGTCTTGTAAACACCAAATCTGAAAAACACCCACGATAGAGAAGTGGTTAATGAGCCTGGCAACCCTGATGGGGCCCCCTAGTGGCATGGGGCCCTCGGGTAGTGCCCGAGTTCCTCAATGGTCAGTCCGCCCCTGGTCTGTACTAATCATGTGACCATTGTGACAGCCAATCATAATTAGGCAGACCTTCCTGCCCCTGGGCGTAGCCCAGTTGAAGGGATGACAGGGTGGGCGGGAGGAGGTTACAGTAAAACCTTGGTTTGCAAGCATAACTCGTTCCAGAAACATGCTTGTAATCCAAAGCACTTGTATATCAAAGCATTTATAAAAAGAGAAGAGAGGCACCTCTAGATGTAGCAATAAGTTGCTAAATGTTGCACCTTCATTAAATGTAACCATATTGCTACACTTAGAGGCGCCTCTCTTCTCTTTTATACTCAGTTGTGACATGACGCTACTCTTATATCAAGACATCGCTTGTATATCAAGTCAAAATGTATTAAAACATTTTGCTTGTCTTGCAAAACGCTCTCAAACCAAGTTACTCCCAAACCAAGGTTTTACTGCATATGGAAGATTCCCGGCTGTGGTGATGACCCCGTCTTACCTTCAGAAGCTGTCACCGTGAATAAATGAAATATGCAAATGACACTCCATGTGGAAGGCGGAGCTCCCATATCTGAATGTAACATCTTGCGGTATGTAAGGCATCTTTACTCCTGCAAGGGAAAAAATGTAACTCTAGGTAATACAAGTTTCACTGAAAATTCATGTATTCTGCACTAGAATAATCTAACACAGGTTACTACATTGAAAGATACTCAGAAATAAAGTTTCCTCCCTACAGTATAATGGCATTTTGCAGGCAGAGTTATATTTAAAGGGGTAGAGTTATAAAACATTCATGGACGTCACACACTTTCATGCAGGCTGAAAAAAAATGTTGGCTGTAATTTATGTAATAGATGAATTCCCATTATTGTCAGCACCATCTAGTAGCCAAAGTGGGGTATCGTTTTCTGAAACGTCTCAACAGGAAAAATACCACATTTTGGCCACTAGAGGGAGCTGAGCATCATAGGAATTAATCTATTACAGAAATTACATTCAACGTTTGTGCAGCCTACACAAATGTGTGTGACACGTATCCAACTAATGGACCCCAAAGTGTACGCAGACCAGCCTCAACCAGGGTTACATGGAACTCTAAGACCCCTTTCACACTGGGGCGTTTTTCAGGCACTTTGGCGTTACAAAAAGTGCCTGTAAAGCGCCTGAAAGAAGCCTCATCTGCAATCCCAATGTGAAAACCTGAGTCCTTTTAGAGCCCTTTCACACTGCCAGCGCCCGAAATGCTGGTAAAGCTCTGCTAAGACCCCTTTCACACTGGGGCGTGCTTGCGTGCAGAAGCGAAAGCATATGTGAACAGCGCCCGCATATGAAAAGGGTATTCAAACCACACATGCGCTTCATTAACCCTTTCCTCACCGGGCCATTGTCAAATAACGCCGGCAGGAACCCTTCCTGGATCCAGGCGGACATCATATGACGTGCTTTGTTCCCGGCGATCTAGAGCACGCGGCACCACCCGTGACCCCACTCGCGTGCCCGGGGGCCGCGATTGCCGCCGGGCACCCGCGATTACCGCAGGAGTGTGGATCTGTGTGTGTAAACACACAGATCCATCTCCTGTCAGAGGTGAGGAGACCGATGTGTGTTCTCAGTACAGAGGATCACACATCAGTCTCCTCCCCTTGTGAGTCCCCCTCCCCCTACAGTTAGAACACACTTTAGGGAACATTTTAACCCCTTCAGCGCCCCCTAGCGTTAACCCCTTCCCTGCCAGTCACATTTATACAGTAATCAGTGCTGTTTTATAGCACTAGTCGCTGTATAAATGTGAATGGTCCCAAAAACGTGTCAAAAGTGTCCCATGTGTTCGCCGCAATGTCACGGTCCCAAAAAAAAAGTCACAGTTCGCCGCCGTTACTAGTAAAGAAAAATAAAATAAAAAGCCTTAAATCTATCACCTATTTTGTAGACGCTAGAACTTTTGCGCAAACCAATCAATATATACGATTATTGTGTTTTTTTTTTTTTTTTTAGCAAAAATACGTATAGGTCTAAACTGAGGATTTTTTTTTTTTATAAAATAAACATTTTTAAATTAATATTTATTAAATGTATTAAATAAAAAAAGTTTTATTAAATTTATTAAATTAAAAAAGTAAAAAAATATTGTGTTTTTGTTTTAAATTGTCACTGGAAGGGGGTTAAAAAGCTGGGGTATACATAGGCAAGGGGGTGGAGTCAATGGTGGGGCCAGGGGGGGGGGGGGTGACAAAATTAGGTTTCGCCTAGGGTGTCAAAAATCCTTGCAACAGCCCTGGCCATCATAAAATGTCATGAAATGCTTCCTATATCTGTTTTCCCTTTCGGGCAGCAATTGAGGAAACTCAGACATGAACTTTCTCTCTTATCAGTCCTGCTTATCTGTCTGTCTGATACAACTATTGTAAACCTGGCAGGAAATTCCCAAAAAAAATAAAAAGAATCGAAGAGGAAACTGCAACACGGAACTGCAGACAGAATTCTTTATTAGATTTACAGAATTTCACAAAAGAATTTATTATTTTCTGACTTCCTTCAGCTTTCCAGAAACACAATTCTAATCTCCTGAGTGACATTTCTAACCTTCCGAGTTGGGCAATGTGTAGTTCCAGAACTATTGAGGAACTAATATTTCTGATAATAAAACAAAGGAGGTTGTGTGTTTCTCCTTCAAAAGGCAACATCCCTAATATGGATAGATAAAGACATCTCCTCACAACAAAAAGTGGATGAGAACCTGAAATGTATTTATTTTTCTTTGCCGTCACAATTTACAGTTTAAGATTTCCTATCATCTGTGCCCAGTCTTGCCACAAAGAGTTAATCCAGCGCCGAGCAATCCTCTTTTCTTTTTTCAGTGAGATAAACGGACAAACAGGAGAAAACATTGAATGTAATGCCGCGTACACACGGTCGTTTTTTGCGATGAAAAAAACGAAGTTTTTGAAACGTCACTTTCAAAGACGATGTTGCATACACACCATCGTTTTTTTCACAAAAAGCGAGGTTACGTTCACCACTCTTTTCCATTGAAGCTCGCTTCATAACTAGCTTCTGGGCATGCGCGGGTTGAAAAACGTCGTTTTGAACGACGTTTTTGCTACACACGGTGACTTTTTGTGAAACAAAAAACGACGTTTTGAAAAACGACACAAAAAATTCAAGCATGTTGGAATTTTTTTTTGTCGTTTTTTTTAAGACAAAAAACAACGTTTTGCCCACACACCATCAATTTAAATGACGTTTTAAAAAACGTCGGGTTTTTTCATCGCAAAAAACAACCGTGTGTACGCGGCATTAGGAATACACAGGGGAAAATGCATGTTGACAAGGGCAGTGTAGAGGTGAGCCACCCACCGAGCTCCAGACAACAGACCCACCCACAGAATCTGCAGTTTTTCAGTTCTTATAACAGACAGAGGGGAGTGTGGTGCCCCTTACATTGGTGGCCAGTGTGGTGCCCCTTACATTGGTGGCCAGTGTGGTGCCCCTTACATTGGTGGCCAGTGTGGTGCCCCTTACATTGGTGGCCAGTGTGTTGCCCCTTACATTGGTGGCCAGTGTGGAGCCCCTTACATTGGTGGCCAGTGTGGTGCCCCTTATATTGGTGGCCAGTGTGGTGCCCCTTATATTGGTGGCCAGTGTGGTGCCCCTTATATTGGTGGCCAGTGTGGTGCCCCTTATATTAGTGGCCAGTGTGGTGCCACTTATATTGGTGTCAGTGTGGTGCCCCTTAAATTGGTGGCCAGTGTGGTGCCCCTTATATTGGTGTCAGTGTGGTGCCCCTTAAATTGGTGGCCAGTTGGGTGCCCCTTATATTGGTGGCCAGTGTGGTGCCCCTTACATTGGTGGCCAGTGTGGTGCCCCTTACATTGGTGGCCAGTGTGGTGCCCCTTACATTGGTGGCCAGTGTGGTGCCCCTTACATTGGTGGCCAGTGTGGTGCCCCTTACATTGGTGGCCAGTGTGGTGCCCCTTACATTGGTGGCCAGTGTGGTGCCCCTTACATTGGTGTCAGTGTGGTGCCCCTTACATTGGTGGCCAGTGTGGTGCCCCTTACATTGGTGGCCAGTGTGGTGCCCCTTACATTGGTGGCCAGTGTGGTGCCCCTTACATTGGTGGCCAGTGTGGTGCCCCTTACATTGGTGGCCAGTGTGGTGCCCCTTACATTGGTGGCCAGTGTGGTGCCCCTTACATTAGTGGCCAGTGTGGTGCCCCTTACATTAGTGGCCAGTGTGGTGCCCCCTAACATTAGTGGCACACCAATCATCCATTAGATAGTAAATGAAATACGTGTTCTGCAATGTGTAAAAAAAAACAAAAAAAAACATAATAGTAATTGTACTTGCAAGAAAGTTACAGTGTAAAACATTGCTAATGTAAAGAAAAGTTTGGTAATCTTTGCAGATATCTTTGTTTTTTACATCTTTTTTTAAACCACGGTAACCAACTACCTGCAAACCACATGATACGCCTCATCCAGGTTTCAGGAAAGCCGACTATAAACCAGGGGCAGACTGACAACTCATGGGGCCCCCGGGCAATAGAAGATTATGGGGCCCCCGGGCTTACAGATGGCCACCAAGCCAGGTGGCAGTACAGAGGCGGGGCAGCTGAAATCTCTGGATTTTCAAAAGCATGTAGGTTTTGGACATATCAGGGACAGATGTAAAAAAAAACACAGATTTTTACATACTGGTTTTAATGAGCCTGGCAACCCTGATGGGGCCCCCTAGTGGCATGGGGCCCTCGGGCAGTGCCCGAGTTCCTCAATGGTCAGTCCGCCCACTGCTATAAACCTTCAGGAGAGGTGAGTGGTTTTGCACTGTGCACTCCATGGCATAAAAAATGTAAATATATAATGTACAATCTCTAATAAAACACAGATGTACTCAGAAAGCACATAGGAGATAATAGATGATATCAGGACAGTGTCCGGGTACAGGAAATGTGTCTGTCTGTTGAACACGAATACTTACATCAAAATTATTCGATGCAAAAAAATAAAAATAAAAATTCATAAAACATCACACACAAAAAGGGGGCGGTAACTCGCCGAAGACTTGTCCTAAAAATGTAATAGTCAGTGTAATATAGATAAAATATTACAGGACTCAATTTGCTGTCATTGCAAATATAAAACTTCAACCACCTTATTCATAAAATAGAAAACCGACAATAAAAAATAAAAATTACCAGTTCTGCAGATCAGTTTTCTGTCAGTAATGCTGCGTACACGCGGCCGTTTTTCATGTCATGGAAAAAAACAAAGTTTTTCTCGACGTGATTCTTGTCAAGCCTGCCTTGCCTACACATGATCGTAAAAAAAAAATTCTCTAGCAAGGCGCGGTGACGTACAACACGAAAAACAACAACAAGGATGACCAAATAATTAACCACTTGACCACTGGGCACTTAAATACCCTTCCTAACCAGACCAATTTTCAGCTTTCGGTGCTCTCACATTTTGAATGACAACACTGTAACCAAATGACATTTTTGTGCTTCTTTTCCCACAAATAGAGCTTTCTTTTGGTGGTATTTGATAATCTTTGCGGGTTTTTATTTTTTTCGCTATTAATGAAAAAAGAACGAAAATTTTGTAAAAAAATGAATTTTTCTTCATTTCTATCATAACATTTTGCAAAAAAGTAATTTTTCCTCATAAATTTGACCTAAATGTATACTGCTACATATTTTTGGTAAAAAAAAAAAAAAATTTGGGATATTATTTAGTCTGGGTGAAAGTTATAGGGACTACAAGCTATGGTACCAATTTCTGAAAATTGAACAATTTGATCACATCTGATGTACTGACAGCTTTTCTCATTTCTTGAGACCCTAACAAGCCAGTAAAGTACAAATACCCCCCAAATGACACTGGCGGCACTGTAGTGGTACTGGTGGCACCGATGGGCACTGTAGTGGCACTGGTGTGGCACTAATGAACACTGGCAGCACAGATGAGCACTGTAGTGGCACTGGGCACGGTAGTGGCACTGATGGAGTACTGGCGGCACTGATGAGTACTGTAGTGGCACTGGTGCGGCACTGACAGACACTAGTAGCACCAATGGGCACTGAAGTGGCAGAGGTGGCACTGGTGGGGACTGTAGTGGCACTGCTGGGGACTGTAGTGGCACTGCTGGGGACTGTAGTGGCACTGGTGGCACAGATGGGGACTGTAGAGGCACTGGTGGGGACTGTAGTGGCACAGATTGAATGAATGAATGAATGACTTGTATAGCGCAACGCATGCGAACTGAATCGCCTCTGGGCGCTTATTCCAGCCAGTGTCTGCTTGGCTGGTGCGGTCATTTTTACCCCGTAGGATCTTGACACGCTATAATTGGGACTGTAGGGGCACTGATGGGTAGTGTAGTGGCACTGTGTGGCACTGCTAGGCTCTGCTGGGCACAAAAAAACTGTTCACTCACTTGGAAATTTACTTCTCTCCTCACACGCTGTATCGGTGTGAGGAGAGAAGAGAAGAGGACCTCAGGATGACCTTTTTTGTTTACATTACTCTGATCGCTCATTGGAGGGAGCGATCAGGTGGTGAAGAGCCGCTATCATTGGCTCTTCACCGTGAACTGTGTTGCGACGGGTCCCCTGGACCCGGCGAGCACAGACACTCCCGCGAGCGCGTCTCAGGGGACGCGCAAACGAGGAAGTGAACGAGGACGTCCCAGGGACGTCGTGTCAAAACAACCCAACCGCGCTGTAGCAGTATTTTTGCTATAGCGCGGTCGGCAAGAGGTTAAAGCTGCATACATAAAAACAGTGTACTAAACTAATATAAATGTGATGTGATGTCAACCCTAGATGCTGTACAGTAACAAAAAGTGAATAATATGAACCTAAATAGGTATTATGCCTAAATAGGCACTCGGCTCCTCCCCCTACGCGTTACGTCACGTGACTTAATCATGGGAGGAGCCGAGTGCCGCGATCGAAGGAGTCGTACACATGAGGAAGGAGATCGTTACACTGAGCGAGGCTGCGCGTCTGTTTTGTCCAGGGGATTCGTGAGTGCCATCGTATCGATGTCGTGCTTTTTTCTCTATTTGGCGCTTCATATTGCGCAATGAGGTCTTGTTATGTCATTTATTTCTTCCATATGAGCCGTCAGTTTGGTTAAGGAAGTGTCGTATGCAAGTGGTCGGGTGAAGCAGGGTGGAAGGAATTCAGTATCACAGGAGATTACCATCACTTCCTACCTAGTTCAGATGAATGGACTATGATTTGCATATTGTTGCTTTTATCACATTGGCACTTTTGTATGCAATGTTTTGGCAGGATTGTTACATAATACCTATAGGTTCATATTATTCACTTTTTGTCACTGTACAGCATCTAGGGATCACATGACATTATGAGGGTTCCCACCATCCCTGCACTAAGATCCAAGGTCTACACCTCTGCTGTGTTCATTATGAGGGTTCCCACCATCCCTGCACTAAGATCCCAGGTCTACACCTCTGCTGTGTTCATTATGAGGGTTCCCACCATCCCTGCACTAAGATCCCAGGTCTACACCTCTGCTGTGTTCATTATGAGGGTTCCCACCATCCCTGCACTATGATCCCAGGTCTACACCTCTGCTGTGTTCATTATGAGGGTTCCCACCATCCTCTGGAACTCCCTACCCCACTATGTCTGGTTAACTCCTACCCTGTCCACCTTTAGGTGATCCTTGAGGCTAGGCTCGCACCTATTTCGTTTGATTTTGGTAGTTTCTGCAGTGCTTTTTGTTTTGCGTTTTTGCACACGCGACGTTACTGCATTTTTGCAGCAATTTGCATTTTTTTTATGCTTTTTATTGTCCAGTTTGTTGTTAGGCAGTTTAAAAAACTCAAAACACAATTCACGGCAAACACACACTACATGATTTTCTGCCGTTTCTCCATTAAAGTCTTTTGCATAACAAAAAAGCCCATGACCCTTTCTAAAAATGCAGCGGCTGAAGAAAGCGCAGATGTGATTGTCTCCCATAGGAAACCATGATAGATGGACTGTTGTGCGTTTCTGCTTAAAGCACCAAAAAACGCATAGGTGTGAACCGAGCCTAAAAAAAAAATGTATTCAGGGAAGCCTATCCCTCCTCCACCTAAAAATTGTACTTCAGCCACCTCCTTTAGATCACCCCCTACAGCTGTTACCTTTTGTACCACCCCCCCCCCCCCCCTTAGATTGTAAGCTTCATGGGCAGGGCTCTTCTATTCCTTCTGCTTTGAAATGTATTGTAACTGTACTATATCCCTTTATATTGTAAAGCGCTGCGCAAACTGTCGGCGAGATATAAATCCTGTGTAACAATAAAAATAAAAATAACCCCAGGAGCGTTATGCCATAACATACTAGTCTGCCACCATATATTACAAATTTATGGCAAACTTATCTGCCAAGAGATTCTCTCCAGCCCTGCGATATCAGCGGTCTCAGCTGTCACGGGTGCTTCCTTCCTGTCATGTCCTCGTGCCCATTGGCTGCTGGGATTGATGACACTCTTATCCCAGGAACCAATATGCATCCACTGCTTGTAGCGTCGAGTCCCGCTTTGTACTATACGCGCATGCGCGAGATCGGGAGGTGCATGCTCCATAGCTCCCAACTGTCCCAGATTCCGAGGGACTGTCCCTGATTTGGAACAATGTCCCTCATTTGTCCCTCATTTTGGTCTCATCCATATAGCTTTATATAAAATGCACTTTTTCTTGTCAAATGTTTTTATTGAGATTTTAATAGGGGAACATAAGTTGGGGGAGGAGAAAATAAAAAAGGAAATGTACTGAAATACATAAGTGTATATATATATATATATATATATATATATATATATCTGGGTTACATTTGCCGTACCTAGTACAACACATTTAATCAATATATATGCAGTTAACTGTTCCCTATAATTAATAAATACACAGAAAATTAAGTGGGTATATAAACTAAGGGCCAGATTCAGGAAAGAGATAAGACGGCTTATCTCCAGATACGCCGTCGTATCTCTGCGTCTGAGCCCCCCTATCTATGCGACTGATTCATAGAATCAGTTACGCATAGATTTCCATTAGATCCGACTGGCGTAAGTCTCTTACGCTGTCGTATCTTATTTTCATATTTAGGCTGGACGCTAGGTGGCGTTCCCGTCTAAAATATGCAAATGAGCCTATACGCCAATGCATTTTTTTTACGTCATTTGCGTTAGCATAGATCCGTCGTAATGTTACCCCTGCTGTATGAGGCGCAGCCAATGTTAAGTATGGACGGCGTGCCGGCGTTTTTTTTCCTGTCGTTTACATAAAACATTTACGAATAGGGCTTTGCGTAAGTGACGTTCACGTCGTTTACATTGCGTATTGGCGTCGTGATTTGGAGCATGCGCACTGGGATAAATTCACGGCCAGGGCATGCGCAGTACGTTCGGCGCAGGATCGTGCGTTATTTAAATAATACTCCCCCTACCCGCTCAATTTGACTTAAGACGGGCCATTTACGCTACACCGCCGCAAATTTACAGGCAAGTGCTTTGTGAATACAGCACTTGCCCGTAAAAGTTGCGGCGGCATAGTGTAAACAGCATACGCTACGCCAACACAAAATTATGCGATTATACCTGAATCTAGCCCTAAGTAGGAAAAAATAGAGGATGTATCGATCCAACTATTTGTCAATGAATTATTTCTAATGTAATAGGACATGAAACCATAATAGAGTTATAAGTGAGTAACCCTAGAAAAAAAAATATGTTAAATCGCCTCGCGATTATCCTGTCGGTAAACAAAAAAAAGATAAAAAATAAAAAATAAGATAAATAAAAAAAATGTAGATAATAAAAAATAATAAAGGGTACAGGAGAGGAGTAAGGGCTCTTTCACACGGGGCGGATCAGTAATTATCCGCCCCGTGCACCTCCGTTTGCTCAGCGGGGATCGCTCCGTTGATCTCCGCTGAGCTGCCGGATGACAGGGAGGTCCTCGCACACTGTGCAGGGACCGCCCTGTCTTTTCTCTGCTCTCCCCTATGGGGGGGATCGGATGAACACGGACCGTCTGTCCGTGTTCATCCGATCCGATCCGCCAGACGGAAGGAAAAGTAGGTTTTTCCTCCGTCATACTTTGGCAGATCGGAGCGGGTCGGATGTCAGCGGACATGTCTCCGCTGACATCCGCGGCTCCATAGAGGAGCACGGAGCGTCTGTTCAGGTCCGCAAAAAAAACTGGCAGGCGGCGTACACACGACCGAGGTTCTCGCTGGTAACCAGCGAGAACCTCGCTGGAAGCTGCATTCCAGCGAGGACTTCGGCCGTGTGTACGCTCTCGGCGAGCTTCCCGTCGGGAAGCCCGTCGAGCAGAAATAGAGAGCACGCTCTCTATTTGCTCGACGGCCCGCCTGGATGAATGGCTGGTTGCCATTCCCGATGGGCGGGTCGCCGATTTCGACGGCCGGCAGAGAACCTCGACGGGCGGAACGATGTGTTCTGCCCGTCGAGGTTCTCTGCCGTGTGTACACGGCCGCAGGCGGATCTGAACGGACGCTTCGTGTGAAAAGTCAAGAATGTGAGAGAAATAATAAGCACCGGGATGGTGGTTAAAATGCACTTTTTATCTATCAAAAAGTGTTTCCCAGTGCTAAACCTTTCATCTCATTCCTAAATTACTGCATTTGTAAATTCCAAAAGCCAATTTAAAGGAATAGTAGTGGTAAAAAAAAGCATATATAAGCAATATTGTTATTTTTTTTTTCAAAATGTTCTTATTTTTTTCTTAAGGTGATCAAATACCACCAAAAGAAAGCTCTATTTGTGGGGAAAAAAGGGCGTCAATTTTGTTTGGGAGCCACGTCGCACGACCGCGCAATTGTCAGTTAAAGCGACGCAGTGCCGAATCGCAAAAAATGGCCTGGTCATTAAGGGTCACTTCCGGTCCTTAAGTGGTTAAAGAACAATGTAAACTCTATTGGTAATGAAATCTATCTATACAGATATAAAACACTCTGGGGTAGTTATATTGTACATGCATACAGATAAAAAAATAAAATTAAAATAAGTCCAAAAAGAGAATAGATTGCTTATAAAAGACAGATAGAGAGGGATGTGGGTCCTAAGGGGGGGCATCAGCAGTAGCAGAATAATAAGTGACAGTTGAGGGACCTACCTTCATCTCTGATTGCTGTGGAGCTTTGCAGAGCTATGATGGTGATTTCCCCTTTTATCTGCTCTTTACTACAAACCTCCCGCCTACCTTCCTCTTCAGTATCTGGGACATGAATGCAACCTCTCAGAATGCAACTGTGTCTGTCTGTCTGTCCTCTCTGTGCACCAGATACACACACAGACATGACCTCCATCTCACCAGTGACGGAACATGGGGGGGGGGGGACTTTTCCCCAATGAAAAGTTTACGGCTCGCCAGTAAGAGGTTTCATGGGGCACCACAAAGCAAAAATATATTGCCCTAGATTTAACTGGCAGTACACCACACCCTAACCAGTATACATTTCACAATGTGACCTAATCTTAGCAATACGATCTGAAGCCAGCCAGTAAGATGTCAGGTACGCCCCGACATGTTCACATCATTCAAAAAGCAGTTTTCACTTTAAATCGACAGTTTGTATATCCAGACAATCCTGCCATGAAGGTCAATGTTCAGGGGACACAGGGGCAGCCTGTCCATTAAGGGAGTAGCGCACCCCCCTATCCATGCGGCTGCCCCCTATACTAGGGTGACCAGACATCCCCAGTTTCAGGGGACAGTCCCCTGATTGAGGACACTGTCCCCGGACCAAGTCTGTCCCTGGTTTTGTCCCCAGATTGGATTCAATAGGGGGCAGGGTCAATTTCAAAGACAATCAGTGCAGAATTAAAATAAATAAATTAGAATTGCACCCCCTCGCTCCGCCGTGCCTACTAGCATAGAGCGGAGGGAATATTTCTTCAGTTTCGGGTACATGCCCATTCAGCTCCGCTTGCATGTTCTTCTGCCTTGGCTCAAATCCTGGCCAGCCACCTCCCTGCTTATCTCCTTGCCTTCCCTGGCAGAGTGATCTTCCTCTGCTCCCATGGGCGTCCGCTCCATAGGGCAAGGGGGGTCGTTTGCCCCCCCCCCCCCTGGAATCGCCAGGGAGAGCCAGGAGCTGGGCCGAACTCTGCCCTGGGGCCGATTTAAGCAGTGACTGCAGCACTCCCCTACCCTCTAGTTGTCCCTTATTTAGAGTGCCTGTCCCTCTTCTGGAATCAAATCCATTTGTCCCTCATTCCAAAAGGTTCCTCTTTTAGACCTGAAATAATATACTGTCAATATAGTGTAGTGTAAAGGGGTCCAGTGATGCAGGGTGCTGTGTAATGTAAAGGGGTCCAGTGATGCAGGGTGCTGTGTAATGTAAAGGGGTCCAGTGATGCAGGGTGCTGTGTAATGTAAAGGGGCCCAGTGATGCAGGGTGCTGTGTAATGTAAAGGGGTCCAGTGATGCAGGGTACTATGTAATGTAAAGGGGTCCAGTTAAGCAGGGTACTATGTAATGTAAAGGGGTCCAGTGATGCAGGGTACTATGTAATGTAAAGGGGTCCAGTGATGCAGGGTACTATGTAATGTAAAGGGGTCCAGTGATGCAGGGTACTATGTAATGTAAAGGGAGCCAGTAATGCAGGGTGCTGTATAATGTAAAGGGGTCCAGAGCTGTGGGGTGCTGTGTAATGTAAAGGGGTCCAGTGATGCAGGGTACTATTTAATGTAAAGGGGGCCAGTGATGCAGGGTGCTGTATAATGTAAAGGGGTCCAGAGCTGTTGGGTGCTGTGTAATGTAAAGAGGTCCAGAGGTGCAGCTGTGGAGAGGGGGTACACAGTATTGATAAAGAGATATTGAAAGATGCAGGGGGCACAGTGGGGTGTTTTTAGATTTTAACGTGGGGGGCGCTTTTAACCCCCGCTAGCGGTCGAAGAAAGGGTAAAATGCAAGTGTATAGCCACTGTCGAAGCGCCACCCTCTGAAAAAATTTCAGCGGACGCCCATGTCTGCTCCCCATCCAGTAGTAGTACCCGGGGCCAGAAGAGTAATGCCGCGTACACACGATCATTTTTCGGGTTGTAAAAAACAAAGTTTTTTTCAACTTCATCATTAAAACAGTGTTGCCTACACACGATAAAAGAAAAATGCTCTAGCAAAGCGTGGTGAGGTACAACACATAAGACGGCACTATAAAGGGGAAGTTCCATGCGGATGACGCCACCCTTGGGGCTGCTTTAGCTGATTCTGTGTTAGTAAAAAACGATTTGCGCTTTTCTGTCTGTTACAGCGTGATGAATGTGCTTACTCCATTATGAACGCTAGTTTTACCAGAACGAGTGCTCCCGTCTCATAACTTGCTTCTGAGCATTCGCAGGTTTTTCACATCATTAAAGCCCACACACGATAATTTTTTACAACCCAAAAAACGACATAGTTTAAAATGTTGTGAAAAAATAGAGCATGTTCTAAGAAAAGATTTGGCCTTTTTTCAGAACCTGAAAAATGCTCTGAAGCCCAACACACGATCATTTTAAATGAAATTTTTTAAAAAAACGTAGTTTTTTTACAACCCGAACAATGATCGTGTGTACGCGGCATAAGACTTGAGAGGCTGTGAGGCCCCGTACATACGGCCGAGGTTCTCGCCAGAAACCAGCAAGAACCTCGCTGGGAGCTGCATTCCAGCGAGAACCTCGGCCGTGTGTACGCTCTCTGCTCGCCCCGCCCGTCGGGAAACCCGTCAAGCAAATAGAGAACAGGTTCTCTATTTGCTCGACGGCCCGCCTGGATGAATGGCTGGTTGCCATTCCCGACGGGCGGGTCGCAGATTCTGACGGCCGGCAGAGAACCTCGACGGGCGGAACGATGTGTTCTGCCCGTCGAGGTTCTCTGCCGTGTGTACGGGGCCTGGGGCGGGCGGCGACAGGCAGAGAGTCGCTGATTGTTGCCATTTATAGTTAAAAATAAAATATGTCCCCTGTTTTCATTTTAAAAATCTGGTCACCTTACCCGGTATTTTTTTTTTGGAGCACCTGATTGGAGCCATAGGCATAGGGTGGGCTCTGGACGCAGAGCATTGCATCCGGAGCGTTGCAGTAGCGAATGAATATAACACTGTAACACTGATCCTCCTTTCGGCCAATCTGGAAGCGGGTCTGAAACCCATTTGGCTAAAAGGACAGGCCATCCTATTGGATGCCTAGAAGGAGGGGAGGAGACGCACAGCCGAAGCGAGGGGGAAAAGACACAGACGCTCGATGCCCCGCTGCTGCCTGATGCCCGCCGATGCCCAATACCTGCCGCTGCCTGATGCCTGCCAATCAAGGCCGGCGCAACCACCAGGCGGACCAAGCGGCCGCTTGGGGCGGGCGGGTCCGCAGCCTGGGATGGGGCGAAAAAAAAAATTACCGCGAATCGCGGCCGTGTAACCTAACAGTAACAGCTTACCTTACAAGAATCGTGGCTGTACAATTTTTCAAAAGCCAAAATGGAGCTTCGCTTGTGTAGGCAGAAATCCTTGCACCGGCCCTGCTGCCAATACCCTTATGGTGATCTTCGTATTCTCAAATCATGGCACTACTTCTTATGCCTAGTACACACGATCGGTTTTCCCGTCGGGAAAACTGCCGTGTTTTCCTTTGGCTGGGAAAACCGGGCGTGTGTATGCTCTTCACAGGAAAACTGCAGTATAAAAAATGAGAACATGTTCTCTTTTTTCTCGCCTCGAATCGTGGCGTTTTTTTTTCTATGGAAAACAGTAACTGTAAGGGCGCATACACACGGCCGGTTTTCCCGACCAAAGCTCTCCTGGCATTTTTCCTGTTGGGAAAACTGGCCGTGTGTACAGGGGAAAAGGGCCCGAGCAGGTTCCCGGTTTTCCCCTCGGTTTTCCCAGCGGTATTTTGACCGCCGCAAAAACCGATTGTGTGTACATGGCATAACACCTCTGCTGCTGACACATTCTGCTACCTGGTGATCTCCTTTATATGACCTACTTTGCTTGCTGTGTTTTGCAATTTGTGATTTCCTTACTGCAAAGTCAGCGTGTATATATATAGGCTATATACATATAGCCCAACCCATTGTTATTTTGCACAGGGTATGGAATGGTTGGAACCCCTGTCAGGTTTTTATTGCTGTGCACAAGGATTATTTTTTTGAAGGGGGTTGTAAAGGTAAAAGTTTTTTCACCTTAATGCATTCTATGCATTAAGGTAAAAAAACTTCTGAGAATACCGGCCTCCCCAGCCCCCCCCTTTACTTACCTGACCCCTCGAAAGTCCCGCAGCGTGAACATGCTGGCATCTTGGCCGGCTTCCCGGCTCACTCATTGGTCGATTGAAGCAGCGCAGCCATTGGCTCACGCTGCTGTCTATTACAACCAATGGCTCGGCCGAGTGATACAGTCGGCGCCTATGGCCACCGGCTGTATCACGGGAGCGCGCCCGCAAGGACTCCACACCATGCAAGCTCTCTCGCATGAATGTGTGGAGTTCTGGTGGGGAGGACCAGAGACAGCCGCCAAGGGACCCCAGAAGACATGGATCGGGGCCACTCTGTGCAAAACAAGCTGCACAGTGGAGGGAAGTATGACATGTTTGTTATTTAAAAAAAAAAAAAAAATTCCTTTACAACCCCTTTAAAGCGGAGTTCCACTCAAAAATTTAACTTCCGCTTAACCCACTCCTCACCCCCTTACATGCCACATTTGGCATGTAATTTTTTTTGGGGGGGGAGTGGGGGCTTCAGGAGGAGTGGAACCACGGTAAGTGGTTAAAAACACTGAAGTCTGCAAACGTCTTCATTTTTTTTTTTTTTATTGTTTATTTATATCAGGAAAGAGGCCCACATGGACCGCAGTGTTACATGGCAATGCAAATACATTCAATACAACCTATGGAGTACTACCCGCGATGCATCATCATGTCTCACGTAACATTACTTCTGACATTAGTGCATATCAGGCTAGACATTGATGATGCAGTAAATACAAACATAGACTCCTGTTTGTCTTGTGTCGACGCAAAAGTCTTAGCTACGGAGTGTTGGTAACCTAATCGTGAATCTCTCTGCTGCGAAGGAAGGCATGCATGCGTTGGCAATGTAATGTGGTAGGGCGGTGCGACCGCATGGGCTCAGACCCTTTTTTTTCCCCTACTTGCCCCCCTATATGGGGTGTTAAAATAATAATCCGGAGGACGCTGTAATCATAATCACCCACGCCCAGCAGCAGACGCCATCACGGATGACAGGGTCCCAGAACTAGCCGCCATTCGGTTATAGCGCAATCGTCAAGTAGTTAAATCACTCAGAACCCCCAAACATTATACTGTATATTTTCTGAAAGCAAAGTCTCTGAAAAATAAAATGGTGGCTTTTGAAAAAAAATTCTTTCCACAATCTTTGCACACCCGTCTATTAAACTAAGGTGACCAGATTTTTAAAATGAAATCCGGGGACATATTTTATTTTATTTTTTTACTAGTAATAGCGGCAATCAGCGACTCTCTGCCCATTGGCACGCCCGCCTCACAGCCTGCCCCGACTACTACTGGGTGGGGAGCGGAGTAAGATCACTCCGTCAGGGAAAGCAAAGGAGTTAAGCAGGTAGGCGGCTGGCCAGGACTTGACTTGAAGCAAGGCAGAAGAACATGCGAGCGGAACTGGATCGGCATGCACCCGAAACTAAAGAAATATTCCCTATTCCCACCCACCTCCTTCTCCGGCACCCAGCGGCAAGCAGCAGGGACCGGTGTAATCTTCACTCTCCAGATAGCGACGCCACTCCTTTCCTTCTACGCATGCGGCTTATGCAGAGGGAGAGGCAGTAGCACTGCATCTGTTGGCAGGCTATGGGTGGCAAGTGGCACTGCATCCGATGGCAAGTGTCACACATTTAGCTGACAAATAACCCACTGCCAAATTCCCTATTAACCCCCGAGACTACATTTTCCCCCGCCCCCCCTCTTCTTTTTTGGAGGAAGGTGAGGGGTGTCCCTGAATGGCAGTTTGGAAATGTGGTCACCCTAATCCAATCCAGCGACAAAACTGGGGACAGACTTGGTCCGGGGACAGTGTCCTCAATCCGGGGACTGTCCCCTGAAACCGGGGATGTCTGGTCACCCTAGATCAGGGGTGTCAAACTGGCGGCCCTCCAGCTGTTCCGAAACTACAAGTCCCATCATGCCTCTGCCTGTGGGAGTCATGCTTGTAACTGTTAGCCTTGCAATGCCTCATGGGACTTGTAGTTTTGCAACAGCTGGAGGGCCGCCAGTTTGACACCCCTGCCCTAGATTAAAACGCAAAGACAAAGAAGGGGGATACGCTTAGCCCTTGGCCTAAACCATAGCTATTATTGTTAACATTACATTTATAAAATTGCCCACAGATTACTGTTTAAAAGTCTTTACAGGATGTCAGTTTGGAGGTAATGGTGAATTATGACCGTAGAATTAATGCTCTCAGTCTGACCTTCTAAGACATCCCTCACATGTGTGGTGCAATCGCTGATTACCGGATCTACAAACACATTTGTTTGTATGTGTGGGGGGGGGACAGGGGTGCTTTAATTTGTTTTTATTTAATTCTTTTACACTTTTTATTTTTCATTTTACTTTATTGCTATCACGGTTGGTCAAAAAAGCCCCCTTTGCAATATTTTTTGCCAGTGACAAGTCCCCTTTATATAGATTTCAGGGGTAGTTCAGAGCCCCAATGTCTCCCTTCCCTCCAAAGCAACTAACCAAGCACAGATCGTGCTCTGTTAGCTGCTAATGACCATCTTAAACTAAGGTGACCAGATTTTAAAAATGTAATCCGGGGACATATTTTTTCTTTACTAGCAGTAGCAATGGCAAGAATCAGCAACTCTCTGCCCGTCGCAGCCCGCCTCACAGCCTCTCAAGTCTTACTTTTCGGGCCCCGGCTACTACTGGATGGGGAGCGGAGAAAGATCACTCTGCCAGGGAAGGCAAGGAGATAGGCAGGTGGCTGGCCAGGACTTGAGCCAAGGCAGAAGAACATGTGAGTGAAGCTGAATGGGCATGTGCCCAAAACTCAAGAAATATTCCCTCCGCTCCGACCAGCACATGATCATCAGAAAGGGGCACAGATAATGGGAAAAATATAACCCCCCTATGCTAGTAGGCACACGGAGCAGGGGTGTGAAATTCGATTTTTTTTTATTTTAATTCTGCGCTGACTGTCTTTGAAATTGCCCCTGCCCCTTATCAAATCCAATCTGAGGACAAAACCGGGGACAGACTTGGTCCGGGGACAGTGTCCTCAATCAGGGGACTGTCCCCTGAAACTGGGGATGTCTGGTCACCCTATCTTAAACTGGTAATCATCAATATACTATCAGCCCAAAAGCCATTAGGGTAGGGTGACCAGACATCCCCAGTTTCAGGGGACAGACCCCTGATTGAGGACACTATCCCCGGACCAAGTCTGTCCCTGGTTTTGTCCCCAGATTGGATTTATTAGGGCAGGGGCAATTTCAAAGAAAGTCAGTGCAGAATTAAAAAAAAAAAAAATAGAATTACACCCCCCCCCCCCCCCGCTCCGCCGTGCCTACTAGCATAGGGGGGTTGTTTTTTTCCCATTATCTGTGCCCCTTTCTGATGATCATGTGCTGGTCGGAGTAAGAGTAAGACTTGAGAGGCTGTGAGGCGAGCGGCGATGGGCAGAGAGTCGCTGATTGCTGCCATTACTAGTAAAGAAAATATATGTCCCCGGATTTTATTTTAAAAATCTGGTCACCTTACATTAGGGGGCTCTCTATGATGTACTGTAGCTATTACTGCTCTGCACTACATTTCCTATTTGCCCACACAACACATGGTAGGAAGTAGGCACCTCACCATAATAAAGATGGCCACCAAAGCGCTATCCATGTGTTTCGTCACGCTGCTTTACAATTCAACATCAAAACAGTCTGAGAGTTTTCAAAATACTGAATTTCCCTATATAAGCTCAGCTTAGTGTTAAAAATACGTGTGAAACGCAAAACTCGGGTGGGTGTAACAAGATGTCCGCTTTCCGCCTTCTCACTGTATCATTACTGTGGACGAGTGTGGGGTGTAGCAAGATGGCGGCGACGGAACGTCACTTCTGTTACAAATTCTGACGAACAGTGTTTCGTCAGATTTGGCGACCCGTCAGAATTGGGAAGTAACGTCACCGCCATCTTGCTACACCCCCACACTAACAGCGCACATTGCTGACATAACATTGGAAGTAGTCACCGTCCAATAGCAAAGATGGCCGCGTAAATTCTTGGCTCCGCCCGCACGCTACCCGGTTTCCAAGGAGACCGCTTTCCTCACTGTGTACGAGGTCTCGCGTTCTAGGGGCGTGATCGGAAGCTGCTCCGGGTCACGTGACCACCACGTAGAAAAGAAGCGCCATGAGTGAGGGGCTATCACGTGTGTGAGAATAGAAGTGCCCGAGCTGGTACCGGGGGTGACATGAAAGGGACAATGCCGGGACAGGAGTGTGCGGCCCCCGCTGGATATAAAGGTACATGTCCGGTAATGTGGGGGTGGGGCAGCACAAACCTTCCATCCCTGTATTCACCCAAATATATTACCCATAGGACTGTGTGTCACCCTGCAATGATTGGCGGTACCGACCCGGACCTCAGCCCACCAGTCTGCCATGCTGGATCACCTCTGAGCAGCAGTCATTGGTTGCTAGGACCGCCAGCGTCCTGGTAACCAATGACATCAACTGTATAACACCCTCCTCAGCACTGAGAAGAGAAACTGGTCTATGGGGGGGGATGTCTGATGGGAATAGCTAATGTAAGGGGGCATTCTGATCATCAAGTGCCCCATCAGAGTCCCCCCCCCTTACATCATGTGCCCCATCAGAGTCCCGCCTCCCTTACATCAGAGCCCCTCCCTTACATTAGGTGCCCCCATCAGAGTCCCGCCTCCCTTACATCAGAGCCCCTCCCTTACATCATGTGCCCCATCAGAGTCCCGCCTCCCTTACATCAGAGCCCCTCCCTTACATCAGGTGCCCTTTATCAGAGTCCCGCCTCCCTTACATCAGAGCCCCTCCCTTACATCAGGTGCCCCCATCAGAGTCCCGCCTCCCTTACATCAGAGCCTTTCTTTCTTACATCAGGTGTCTCCATCAGACCCCCCCTTAAATCAGGTGCCCCTCTCCCTTACATCAGGTGCCCCATCAGAAGCCCCCCCTCCTTTACATCAGTTGTCTCCATCAGACCTCCCTTACATCATGTGCCCCCATCAGAGCCCCTCCCTTACATCAGGTGCCCCCATCAGAGTCCCGCCTCCCTTACATCAGGTGCCCCATCAGAGCCCCTCCCTTACATCAGGAGTCTCCATCAGAGTCCCCCCTCACTTACATCAGTTGTCTTCATCAGAGCCCCCTCTCCCTTACATCAGGTGCCCCCATCAGAGCCCCCCTTTACGTCAGGTGCCCCCATCAGAGTCCTGCCTCCCTTACATCAGTTGCCCCCACCAGAGCCCCCTTTACATCAGGTGCCCCCATCAGAGTCCCACCTCCCTTAAATCAGGTGCCCCCATCAGAGTCCTGCCTCCCTTTACATCAGGTGCCCCCATCAGAGCCCCCCTTTACAACAGGTGTCTCTATCAGAGCCCCCTCTCCCTTACATCCGGTGCCCCTATCAGAGCCCCCCTTTACAACAGGTGCCCCCATCAGAGTCCCACCTCCCTTACATCAGGTGCCCCCATCAGAGCACCCTTTACATCAGGTGTCTCCGTCAGAGCCCCCTCCTTAGATCAGGTGCCCCCATCAGATTCCCGCCTCCCTTACATCAAGTGTTAGTATCTTTGTGTTTCTATAACGTGTATCGGGATCAATATGCTGAGGAATGCAATGTACTTGTAAAGACATTGACATTTTTGCACTGTAAGATGTACTGCGCTGTTCTGTACGGCCGTGTGTTACGCCCATTTGTCATCGTCATAAACCTTTTTCAATAAAGAGTTTAAAAAAAATATATATCGTGTGAATCCGTTCCTCATGTGTATTCTTCTAGAATCTCGGTGATCTTTGTGTATTTCTTCCAGATCTGTGCAGTAATCCAATGTGAGGCTTTCTGTAATAAAGACCGCTCACTGCTGCTCTCTCTCCTTGTGCAGGGTGACTGGTCTTGTCTCCGCCCCCTCCTGTAGTTTTCTGCAGGCAGCCTGTAGTGGGTGGGGCCTGCTGGACCCTCCCACCACTCACTGCTGCTCTCTCTCCTTGTGCAGGGTGACTGGTCTTGTCTCCGCCCCCTCCTATAGTTTTCTGCAGGCAGCCTGTAGTGGGTGGGGCCTGCTGGACCCTCCCTCCACTCACTGCTGCTCTCTCTCCTTGTGCAGGGTGACTGGTGTTGTCTCCGCCCCCTCCTATAGTTTTCTGCAGGCAGCCTGTAGTGGGTGGGGCCTGCTGGACCCTCCCACCACTCACTGCTGCTCTCTCTCCTTGTGCAGGGTGACTGGTGTTGTCTCCGCCCCCTCCTGTAGTTTTCCGTCTGTGTTTCATCAGATTCGGCGACCCGTCAAAATTTGTGACAATCCACCATCCGCCGCCATTTTCCTACACCCCGCACTCTTCCACAGTAAGGATACAGTGAGAAGGCGGAAAACCGACATCTTGTTACACCCACCAGAGTCTTGCATTTCACGCTTATTTTTACTGTGGACGAGTGCGGGGTGTAGCAAGATGGCGGTGACAGAACGTCACTTCTGTTACCAATTCTGACAGGTCGCCTAATCTGACTAAACACCGGAAGCCTGTAGTGGGTGTGGCCTGTTGAGTCCCTCCCACAGCTATGATCTCTGCACTGGCAGAGCCCAGTGATGATGTGACTGCTACTTTTACAAGATAATATCTGGACTTGCAAAGGCATTTGGTGCTCCAGAAAGTAGATATCCTTAGTGGTTATTGAAAAATATATATTAAAAGTTTTTTGAAACCAGAGTTCAAGTTTAATATATAAAGATACCATATTTTACCAATATAATGTGTGTGAATAATGTCATTACGTTTTTTTTTTTTCAAACAGGTATCCCAGTGAAGTTCTCAGCCAAGCACACTTCACAGCACTACTTGTATGCGAAAGAGCACAAAGTAAGGGGCCCGGCGGATAAACCACAATTACAGAAGAACACTTTATTTGTAATCAACATCCCAGCGTACTGCACAGAGGTAAGAATCAATGAAGTGACTCATAGCTATGGAAACTGGCCTACGGGGGAGGGGGTCTCTGATGGGAATGTCGCTGATGTTGGGGGGCATCCTGATCATCAGAGTCCTCCCTCACCCCTTTACATCAGGTGGCCCCATCAGACTCCTCCCCCTTTACATCAGGTGTCCCCATCAGACTCCTCCCCCCTTTACATCAGGTGTCCCCATCAGACTCCTCCCCCTTTACATCAAGTGTCCCCATCAGACTCCTCCCCCTTTACATCAGGTGTCCCCCATCAGACTCCTCCCCCTTTACATCAGGTGTCCCCCATCAGACTCCTCCCCCTTTACATCAGGCGTCCCCCATCAGACTCCTCCCCCCTTTACATCAGGTGTCCCCATCAGACTCCTCCCCCCCCCTTTACATCAGGTGTCCCCATCAGACTCCTCCCCCCCTTTACATCAGGTGTCCCCCATCAGACTCCTCCCCCCTTTACATCAGGTGTCCCCCATCAGACTCCTCCCCCCTTTACATCAGGTGTCCCCCATCAGACTCCTCCCCCCTTTACATCAGGTGTCCCCCATCAGACTCCTCCCCCCTTTACATCAGGTGTCCCCATCAGACTCCCCCCCTTTACATCAGGTGTCCCCATCAGACTCCTCCCCCCTTTACATCAGGTGTCCCCATCAGACTCCCCCCCCTTTATATCAGGTGTCCCCATCAGACTCCTCCCCCTTTACATCAGGTGTCCCCCATCAGACTCCTCCCCCCTTTACATCAGGTGTCCCCATCAGACTCCCCCCCCCTTTATATCAGGTGTCCCCATCAGACTCCTCCCCCTTTATATCAGGTGTCCCCATCAGACTCCTCCCCCTTTACATCAGGTGTCCCCCATCAGACTCCTCCCCCCTTTACATCAGGTGTCCCCCCCCATCAGACTCCTCCCCCCTTTACATCAGGTGTCCCCCCATCAGACTCCTCCCCCCTTTACATCAGGTGTCCCCCATCAGACTCCTCCCCCTTTACATCAGGTGTCCCCCATCAGACTCCTCCCCCCTTTACATCAGGTGTCCCCATCAGACAGACGATGTGCTCTTTGATCGCCAAGTCTGAAGGACTGAGTTGATCACAGATCGGGATAAAGGGCCAATCATAGGCCCTTTACCCTGCGATCAGCTGTCAGCCAAAGACAGCTAATTTCAGGATGTAAACACAAGCTGGATATCGGCTTTTCTTTCCTCACACTGACAGCATGAGGAGAGGAGAAGAGAGCCGATAACCGGCTTGTGTTAGAGGGACCTCAGCACTGATCATCAGTGTCCTGATAATCAGTGCTGACCCACCAATGCTTCCCATCGGTGCCCCCTATCACTGCTGCCCATCGGTGCCCCCTATCACTGCTGCCCATTGGTGCCCCCCTATCACTGGCTGCCTTTCGGTGCCCCCCTATCACTGGCTGCCTATCGGTGCCCCCCTATCACTGGCTGCCTATTGGTGCCCCCCTATCACTGGCTGCCTATCGGTGCCCCCCCTATCACTGCCCCCTATCACTCCTGCCTATTGGTGCCCCCCTATCACTGCTGCCTATTGGTGCCCCCCTATCACTGCTGCCTATTGGTGCCCCCCTATCAGTGCTGCCTATTGGTGCCCCCCTATCACTGCTGCCTATTGGTGCCCCCCTATCAGTGCTGCCTATTGGTGCCCCCCTATCACTGCTGCCTATTGGTGCCCCCCTATCACTGCTGCCTATTGGTGCCCCCCTATCAGTGCTGCCTATAACAAACTATGAATAAATTGTGTTTTTTTTCCCCTCCAAAATCTTCAGTCTTTTTTAGTTTAGCAAAAAAAAAAAAAGAGGTGATCAAATACAACCAATAGAAAGCTCTATTTGTGGGAAAAAATGATAAAGATTTATTTTTGTGTATAGCGTTGAAAATTGGCCTGGGCAGGAAGGGGGTAAAAGTGCCCAGTAGGCGAGTGGGTAAAAAAGCCTGGTACCTACATTCTCCCCAACACCTCTACTAGTTGTGTTGCTCTCCCAGCTGTGGAAGGAACACTAAACATCGCACACCGGCTCTCCTTTTCTAAGATTTCTCACCATGCACTTCCTCCCCCTTTACATCAGGCGTCCCCCATCAGACTCCTCCCCCCTTTACATCAGGTGTCCCCATCAGACTCCTCCCCCCCTTTACATCAGGTGTCCCCATCAGACTCCTCCCCCCCTTTACATCAGGTGTTCCCCATCAGACTCCTCCCCCCTTTACATCAGGTGTCCCCCATCAGACTCCTCCCCCCTTTACATCAGGTGTCCCCCATCAGACTCCTCCCCCCTTTACATCAGGTGTCCCCCATCAGACTCCCCCCCCCCTTTATATCAGGTGTCCCCATCAGACTCCTCCCCCTTTACATCAGGTGTCCCCCATCAGACTCCTCCCCCTTTACATCAGGTGTCCCCATCAGACTCCCCCCCCCTTTACATCAGGTGTCCCCATCAGACTCCTCCCCCTTTACATCAGGTGTCCCCCATCAGACTCCTCCCCCCTTTACATCAGGTGTCCCCCCCATCAGACTCCTCCCCCCTTTACATCAGGTGTCCCCCCCATCAGACTCCTCCCCCCTTTACATCAGGTGTCCCCATCAGACCCCTCCCCCCTTTACATCAGGTGTCCCCATCAGACTCCCCCCCCCCCCCCCCCTTTACATCAGGTGTCCCCATCAGACAGACGATGTGCTCTTTGATCGCCAAGTCTGAAGGACTGAGTTGATCACAGATCGGGATAAAGGGCCAATGATAGGCCCTTTACCCTGTGATCAGCTGTCAGCCAAAGACAGCTAATTTCAGGATGTAAACACAAGCTGGATATCGGCTTTTCTTTCCTCACACTGACAGCATGAGGAGAGGAGAAGAGAGCCGATAACCGGCTTGTGTTAGAGGGACCTCAGCACTGATCATCAGTGTCCTGATAATCAGTGCTGACCCACCAATGCTGCCCATCGGTGCCCCCTATCACTGCTGCCCATTGGTGCCCCCCTATCACTGGCTGCCTATCGGTGCCCCCCTATCACTGGCTGCCTATCGGTGCCCCCCTATCACTGCCCCCTATCACTCCTGCCTATTGGTGCCCCCTATCACTGCTGCCTATTGGTGCCCCCTATCACTGCTGCCTATTGGTGCCCCCCTATCACTGCTGCCTATTGGTGCCCCCCTATCAGTGCTGCCTATAACAAACTATGAATAAATTGTGTTTTTTTTTTCCCTCCAAAATCTTCAGTCTTTTTTAGTTTAGCAAAAAAAAAAAAAGAGGTGATCAAATACAACCAATAGAAAGCTCTATTTGTGGGAAAAAATTATAAAGATGTATTTTTGTGTATAGCGTTGCATGACCGCTCAAAGTGCGACAGCGCTCAAAGCTGAAAATTGGCCTGGGCAGGAAGGGGGTAAAAGTGCCCAGTAGGCGAGTGGTACCTACATTCTCCCCAACACCTCTACTAGTTGTGTTGCTCTCCCAGCTGTGGAAGGAACACTAAACATCGCACACCGGCTCTCCTTTTCTAAGATTTCCCACCATGCACTTCCTTTCTCATCAGTAACCCAACTCCCTATCAGATCAACCGACATGTCTGAGAGCTGAATGAAGATGGGCTGCAGTTTGATGGAGGATAACATTATAGCGGAACCAAAAGGTTCTACTTTTCCATCCACCCCCCGTACTTTTTGAAACATTTATTTTTGAGGGTTAGCAGATACCTGGTTTGACTGGTACCCACGCCCACTTTCGCTCAGATGGCCTAGGCCAGTAATGGAGAACCTTGGCACTCCAGATGTTTTGGAACTTCATTTCCCATGATGCTCATGCACTCTGTAGTGTAGCTGAGAATCCTGGGAAATGTAGTTCCAAAACATCTGGGGTGCCAAGGTTCTCCATCACTGGTCTAGGCAATCCAAGCGGAAGTTTGGCACCCCCCTCCCCCTTGCCTGCAGCATTCTGGAACACATCACAGGTCCCAGAAGGCTGCAAGACCATTCATAACGTGCAGCGAGAAGCTGGAGGTGAAGCTGCAAGGAGTCACAGCCAACTTCCTACACTAAACATGCCGGAAACACGAGCCCGCAGACTGGCGAAGAGTCGGCCCGGGTGAGGGGGCGGCACAGGATCCCTGGGCAGGTAAGTGTCCTTTTATTAAAAATCAACAGCTACAGTATTTGTATGACTTTGAATGTTTTGGGTGGGGACCGGGACATGAGTATATCATGTGTACTGGTGATGATTGGGATTAACCGTAACATTTTTTTTTTATCTTATGTCATTTTTTTATTTTTTTTTATTTTTAGAAATGTTTATCTAGACTTTTCAGTTGTTGTGGTCATGTGGAGTCTGTGGAAGTGCTTGAGAAGCCCGCGCCGTCCGTAAAGGATCATGCCGTTTCCAAATTCTTTAACTTGAATGCGCTAAAGGTGAGTGTGAAGAAATCAGTCCAGGGGCATTTGTATAGTATATAACTACAGTGGAACCTTGGTTTACGAGTAACGCGGTTAAAGCGGAGGTTCACCCTAAAACAATTATATATCATCCCATCCAGCATACTGGCGTCGGCTACAGTATGCTGTTTTTTGTTTTTTTTTCGCTGTACTTACTGTTTAATCGTTAATTTTCTTTCCTCCCTCCCGCGGGGAATAGGCGTTCCTATGAAGAGGGCTACATGATTGACGTGCGGCTATGGCGCGTCACGCCCTCCGAAAATAGCCGAAATAGGACTCTGCTATATACGGCGCCTGCGCAGTCAGCTCCTAGGTCTGTGCGCAGGCGCCGTATAGCGCCGTGAAGAGCCGAGTCCTGGTCCGGCTATTTTCGGAGGGCGTGACGCGCCATAGCCGCATGTCAATCATGTAGCCCTCTTCATAGGAATGCCTATTCCTCGCAGGAGGGAGAAAAGAAAATTAACGATTAACCACTTGCCTACTGTGCACCTACACCCCCTTCCTGACCAGAGCACTTTTTGTGATTCGGCACTGCGTCGCTTTAACTGACAATTGCGCGGTCGTGCGACGTGGCTCCCAAACAAAATTGGCGTCCTTTTTTTTCCACAAATAGATCTTTCTTTTGGTGGTATTTGATCACCTCTGCGGTTTTTATTTTTTGCGCTATAAACAAAAATAGAGCGTCAATTTTGAAAAAAATGCAATATTTTTTACTTTTTGCTATAATAACCCCAAAAATATATAAAAAATATTTTTTTTTCCTCAGTTTAGGCCGATACGTATTCTTCTACATATTTTTGGTAAAAAAAATTAATAAAAAAATTAGCGTTTATCGATTGGTTTGCGCAAAATTTATAGTGTTTACAAAATAGGGGATAGTTTATGGCATTTATTTTTTTATTTTTTTACTATTAATGGCGGCGATCTGCGATTTTTTTATTGGGACTGCGACGTTATGGCGGACACTTCGGACACTTTTGTGACATTTTTGGGACCATTTACATTTATACAGTGAACAATGCTATAAATATGCATTGATAACTTTATAAATGTGACTGGAAATGAAGGGGTTAACCACTAGGGGGCGGGGAAGGGGTTAAATGTGTGTCCTATGAGTGTTCTAACTGTAGGGGGAGGGGGGGTGACTGGGGGAGGTGATCGTTCTGTGTCCCTATGTACAAGGGACACAACCGCTCTCCTCTCTCCCTGACAGGGATGTGCAGCTCTGTGTTTACATACAGAGCTCCACGTCCCCGCTCAGTTACTGAGCAATCGCGTGTGCCCGGCGGCGATCGTTGCCGCCGGGCACTCGCACGGGATCCCCGCAGAGCGGCGGATGCGCGCGCGCGCCGCCGGCGGCTTTAAAAAGACAATGAACAATGGAGTCCTCCGCCTGCCGTCATTTGACGGTGGGCAGTGGACAAGTGGTTAAACAGTAAGTACAGGGACAACAGTATGCTGGATGGGATGGCACATGTTTTTTAGGATGGGATGTTTTTTTAGGGTGAACCCCCGCTTTAACAAGCGTTTTGAAAGACGACCAACTTTTATTTTTTTATTATTCTGACTCGGTTTGTGAGTGTCGTCTCGCAAAACAAGCAGAATTCAAGCTACTGTATTTTCCGGCGCATAAGACAACCTTTTATACTTAAAGGGGTGTTCCAGCCCAAAAATGTGTTTATTAAAAGTCAGCAGCTACAAAAAGTGTAGCTGCTGGCTTTTAATAAACACTCACTTACCTGCTCCTACGTTCCAGCGACGCGCCGACCGGGGCTCCGCTCCTCTCCCCCCTCCCCGGCCGGCGTCTCCATCCTGACTGTGGGCACCCAGCCGTGACAGCCTTCGGCTTCACGGCCGGGCACCCACTGCGCATGCGCGAGCCGCACTGCGCATGCGCGCGCGGCGCGGCTCGGCTCGCCTCTGATTGGAGAGGCGATCGCATGGGACCTGTCAGTGTCCCATGTGATCGCCTACAGGGAGGGGCTGGTGTAGGCGATTAAGCTTAATCGCCTAACCAGCCCCTCGGCGGAAGCAGGAAGTGGGACAGGAAGTCCCACTCCTACTGAAGCCCCCACTCCCCCCCCAAAAAAATTACATGCCAAATGTGGCATGTATGGGGGTAAGGAGTGGGATAAGAGGAAGTTCCAAATTTGGGTGGAACTCCTCTTTAAATATGCCTCAAAACTCGGGGGTCGTCTTATACGCCGGTACTGGTATGCAGAGTCTCAGACAGATTGCGGGTGTCCATTGTTCAAAAGCCACGCCCCCTCCTGGTGCTGTTTCGTGATAGGCGGAACACTGAGCTTCCCAGCAGAGCCTCTGTTCAGTGTTCCGCCTATCACGGATGTCTTCTCATAATGGCACAGTGAGATTTGAAAAAAGCTGAATAAAGCCTGTTCCTGTCAGCGGTTGTTCTTGTCAGGAAGGGGGCCGTCTTATACCACGAGTATATCCCAAAATCAAAATTTATTTTTTTATACGCCCAGTCGCCTTATACGCCGTCACATACGGTAATGGGGTGTGCAGTACCGCATTTGGCCAGAGGTGCGCGGACACCGCTGATACTCGGAACGGTTTGGAGCCGTTCAGAAATACTCTGTTTCCGAGATCAGCTGAGCTGTCCCTGAGTGTTTCTGAGGCTCTTCGGTGCCCCCCCCCCCCCCACCTCTGGCTACATGCAGTATTGCATGCCATACAAGTTAATGTGGAACAAATTATCTTTGTTTCCATTGACTTCTATGGGGAAACTCGCTTTGATATGCGAGTGCTTTGGATTACAAGCATTCTCCTGGAACAGATTATACCCGTAATCCAAGGTTCCATTGTATAATATCCACATCTCCCCCCCCCCCACTGTAATATCCACATCTCCCCCCCACTGCAGTGGCGTCACTAGAGGTGGCGTCACCCAGTGCAGAAAACAATGGTGTCACCCCCCCCCCCCCCCCCTCCCACCAACTATAGACCCCCCTCAGTAAAGAACCCCCTTGGTGCAGACACCCGCATCGGTGCAAAAACCCCTCCCTCTCAGTACAGGCAGACCCCCCCCCCCCCCAGGTAGTACAGGCAGACCCCCCCCCCCCCAGGTAGTACAGGCAGACCACCCCCAGGTAGTACAGACAGCCCCCCCCCAGCGATGTGTCCCACGAGTGCTGACTCCTCCTCCTCTGTGGGTGTACCAAGGCTCGTCCTTTCCTAATGTTATGGTCTCGGCTTCGGCCTAGCTCCGGAGCCGCGGATCACAGTGTGTGCCGATCCGAAGGGGGGTGGCCCCTTCGCATCACGGATGAACTGTGATCCGTTGCACCACTAGTGTTTACCCAGCTTAAAATATAACTAAAGACAAAACGTTTTTTATGTCCTTTTTCCCCCACAAAATGAGCTTTCTTTGGAATTTGATCACCTGCTAAATTTTTTATTTTTGTATTGTTCTTTATTATAATTTTTATTTTACTTTTACAGGGGTATAAAGTGGCTTATGTGGTGTTTAAAAATTCCTCGGGGCTTCATGAGTTTAATTCCCTTAAGTTTACAACACCTTTGGTTTTATCTGGAGAGGATCATGTTCTAAAAACTGGAATCCAAGGTGTGTAGAGTTTCTTTGTTTTCTGATAAAGGTGAATTCAGATGTCTAACCCTTGTGCTTAGAGTAAACTTTTCTTCAACGCAACATGGACTTTGCAGAGCACACCTTCTACATATACTGGCTGCTTGGTAGTCATGATGACTATCTGGTTTCAATGCTTTGAGAAGCCCTTGAACAAGTATGAACATACTTCTTCTTCTTTTAACCCCTTCAGTACCGGGCTTTTATACCCACCTCCATACCGCGTCTATTCTGGCACTTCTCTCCTACATGTACAAATCATCATTCTTTTGCTAGAAAATTACTCAGGACCCCCAAATGTTATATATGTTTTTTTTAGCTGACACCCTAGGGAATAAAATGGCGGTCATTGCAACTTTTTATCTTGCGCGGTATTTGCGCAGTCATTTCTCAAATGCCTTTGATTTTTTGTTTTTGAATTAAAAAATAACAAAACAGTAAAGTTAATCCAATTTATTTGTAAAATATGAAAGATGATGTTACGCCGAGTAAATAGATACCTAACATGTCACGCTTTAAAATTGCGCACACTCATGGAATGGCGCCCACTTTTGACAAAATTTGACAGGTTACCAGTTTAGAGTTACAGAGGAGGGCTAGAATTGTTGCACATGCTCTAACGCACGCGGCGATACCTCACATGTGTGGTTTGACCGGCGTTTACATACGTGGGCGGGACTTACGTGTGCGTTCGCTTTTGAATGCGAGCTACCGGGGACAGGGGCGTATAAAAATACATTTTTTATTTTACGTATTTCTTTTTATTTTTACACTCTTTTTACACTTTTTGTCAATAAGACCCCACATCTCTCCTCCAGGCTGGAAAGCATGAGATCGTGAAAAAAAATTCACCGATCTCGCAATTGCGGCTTTGTTTACTTCCGGGGCCTCCAACGGTCATAGAGATGACTGGTGACTATCTGGTTACCATTCATCTCTATGCTTCCCATCCGGCGCTGGACGATTCTTTCTCTGGGCCCCCGATGCCTATAAGAACGATCAAACCACTGATATGTTCGTTCTTATGGTGCGCAGAATCGCCGACGGTATGTAATGATATCTGAATGATGCCTCTAGCTGCCCCCATCATTCAAATATCCCCCACAAAGTCCAGAATGTCATATGATGTCCACCCAGAATGGGAGATCCCCTCTGTGGACGTCATATGACTATGGGCCGGTCCTGGATGACATCTACTTTGCCAAACAAATTCTGCCCAAAATTTTTTTTTTAAAGTCAGCCGGTACAAATACTGCACCTGCTGACTTTTAAAATAAGGACACTTACCTATCCAGGGCACCTGATGTCCTCACTCAAAGCCGATCTGTTCCTCTGCTCTCGGGTGCTTCCGCCGCCATCTTCGGTAAGGGAATCCATTCCCTACTGCGCATGCGCAAGTCGCGCTGCGCGATCTGAATGGTACCTGCTGTCTTCTGGGACCTGTGTGTCTCCCAGACATATGGCATAGATATCCAAGGATACTGCGGTTATCTATGACCGGAAGTACCAAATGACCGAAAGGTGCCAAATGTGACACTGGAGGAATCTGAAAAGCGGAAGTTCCATTTTTGGCTGGTCCGCATTTATTTAATTTTTTTAAGGAACCAGCTCCATTGATGAATGAGTGAATTGTATAGCGCTACAAATGCGAACTGAATCGCCTCTAGGCGCTTTTTGCAGCCAGTGTCTTCCTGGCTGGTGCGGTCATTTACCCCGTAGGATCTCGACACGCTTGGGACACACAGTCATACACACACATATATACTGGGCCAATTTGGACAGGATCCAATTAAAGGGGTTGTAAAGGAAAACAATTTTTTTTCCATAATAAGCATCCTTTACCTGCAGACATTCCTCTTTTCACTTCCTCATTGTTTGTTTTTGCTCAGAAGTTGCCCTAGTTCTTCTCTGTTCTGTTCACTTCCTGCTTGTCTGATTGTTACTCACCACCGTGAAGGGAGGCTTTACTGCGGTGGTCAGTGACGTGCTCGCCCCCTCCTGGGAACTACATCTGTGCGGCAGGACGCTCTCTACGTGTTAGAGACTTCAAGGAGGTGTGAATTACTGGGTGTGCCGCAATGCATACTGGGAAATGTAGTTCTTACATGAACGAGTGCCGCAAACCAGGAAGTGAATGAGAGAACAGAAACTAGAACGCCGGAGGTGATAAAGATGAAGGAATGTAATAGGTATTTACTCGTTTTTTACAGAATCATTGCACTATTCTGTCTGTCTACCTTGCAGACATTAATTTTAGGCAAAACATTTTTTTCCTTTACAACTCCTTTAACCTACCAGCATGTCTTTGGAGTGTGGGAGGAAACCGGAGTACCCGGAAGAAACCCACGCAGACACAGGGAGAACATGCAAATTCCAAGCAGATGGTGTCGTGGTCGGGATTTGAACCAGCTACCCTTTTTTGCTGCTAGGTGAAAGTGCTAACCACTACACCACTGTGCTACACCATTGATAACTGGAGGAAACCTCAAAAGTTAGGCCTCAGCTGTAAGTTTAATTTAAAACCTTTTTTTCCCCCCCAGGTTGGATAGAAGAGTATGAGATGTCCCTCGTTGATGTTGCTGAACTCCAAGCAGAAGTTGAGCAATACATGCAGGAATATGACAAGAAAGTTGCAGAGGTAAGATAAAAAAAAAAGTGGTAAAATATGACAAAAATGAAGTTAAGTTAAATTAAAATGGTTATATGAAGGTGGATGCAGTACTTCAAGTGATATGGCTTTCTTTAAACACAAATGTCTACTCTGTGTAGTGGTCTTGCACAGAGGGGCCCTGATCCTGCACTTCTCTGGTCCCTCACTGGCAGTCTTGGCCCCTCCCTCCAGAGCTTGTAATTGGTGGCACCCAAGCAGACTCGTTCCCGAGCTGCAGGTCTGAGTGTCCATTAACACACACAGCCATAGATTGGCCCCACCCTCTCGCTCTCATTCGCTCACTGGCAGCTCCGGCTGCTGTCTCAGCCACTGAGGAGGCTCTCGTGCACATTGCTGGATCAAGAAAACAATATTTTAAAATTAAGACTCGTTACAGCAGAGGATGTCATTTCATCTGTGCCCAGTCTTGTCACGTAGAGCTAATCCAGCTCTGAGAAATTCTCTTATCTATCTTCAGTCAGATAAAAACAGACACACAGAGAAATAGGTGTGAGTTTCTTCCCCCTTGCTGTGAGTGACAGGTAACCTCTTGTGTGAGAGAGGCATTCTGTATACTTCACATCCCCCCTCCTTTCTTCTCCAGCTCTCCCAGGATTGGCTGCTCCACATCTCAGCATGATTGGGCATGCAGAAGTCATGTGACGTTCCTGGGTTTTGTCTGGATGTTGGTGATCATGGGCATTAATCCACTGGACCTGCAGAAGTTCAGTGTAAAGGCCCATACACACCATCAGACCAATCCCACCGTGTGTTTGCTTCATCGGACAATTGTTGTTGGTTTTTCAACAGACAAATGTTCGCTGTGCATGCTCTCAAACTTTTTGACAATAAATGTCCGATGGAGGATAATCTGATCGTGTGTACACAAGTCCATCGGACTAAAACCCAAAGTACAAACACGCATGCTCGGAACCAATGCTAAAGATCAGACAACAATAGCAGAAGTTGCCCAAAGGGTGGCGGTAAAAAATTGAAAAACCATGTGATTTGGTGAAAGTTGGCTGAAAATGTCCTGCTGTGTGTATGCAGAACAAGTTCACGGCCAACGCCCATTCGGACAAAAATCCACGGAAAAGTCAGATGGTGTGTATGAGGCTTAAAGGGCTTGTAAAGGTTTGTTTTTTTATTTTCTAAATAGGTTCCGTTAAGCTAGTGCAATGTTGGTTCACTTTTTTTTTTTTTTCTTTTTCTGAATTTCTCACTTCCTGTTCCTCCTCAGTAAGCTTGCCCCCATCATCCGAGCGGTGGTTAGTTTGCCAAAACAGCTTACTGAGGAGGAACAGGAAGTGAGAAATTCAGACAAAGAAAAAAAAAACAGAAGGGAAATCGAAGGAAAAGGTAAGTGAACCAACAATGCACTAGCTTAAAGTAACCTACTGTATATACTTGAATATAAGCCGAGGCACCTAATTTTACCACAAAAAAAAAATCGGAAAACTTATTGACTCGAGTATAAGCCTAGGGTGTCCATCTGCATGCCTCTCTGTCCCTAACTTTGCCTCACTGTGCCCATGCCTCACTGTGCCCATGCCTCATTGTACCCATGACTAGACTGACGTTTAACATGGGAGTCTATGGAAGGGTTGCCCGGCTTTGAAAAATCGGTGCTCCCTAGCCGTAGGTCCCCCAGACAACAACCTTTGCATACTTATAGAGGAAGAGTGTGGCTACATGTGTGCCAAGTTTGGGGTCCAGGGGACCTACGACCGGTGGTACCAGGTCCCCAAATTCACCAGAGAAATTACCATATAACATGGGAGTCTATGGAAGGAGTGCTGGCTTTGAAAAATCGGTGCTCCCCGCCCGTAGGTCCCTAAGACAACAGTGTGGCTGCATGTGTGCCAAGTTTGGGTTCCAGGGGACCTACGGCCGGTTGGTACCGGGTCCCCAAAATCCGGGAGATCAGACGCAAAAAGGTGACTCAAGTATAAGCCGAGGGGGGCATTTTCAGCACACAAAAAATGTGCTGAAAAACTTGGCTTATGCTCAAGTATATACAGTATTTAGAAAATAAAAAACGAACCTTTACAACCCCTTTAAGAAATATCGATGCCTGGCCAGGGAGTGTAGAGGTGGGCAGGGAGTTTACTGACATCATGACTCCACCCACCGAGCCCTGGACAACAGACCTACCCACAGAATCTGGAGCATTGCAGGGCTCCAAACAGCTAAAGGGGAGACATTTGACAGGTAAGGATACATGCAGGAGGGATTTATATCCTTATAGATCAGCACTATGGAAGTCATTTAGAAATGATGAGAGTTATAATCTGATTGGCTACCATGCACAGCTGCACCAGATTTTGCCCTTTGCAATTTTAGTGAATCAATCCCAATGTGTTACCTATGAATAAAACCAATGCCAGACGTTTATGTAGGAAGCTTTGATTGATTTTTTCCCCCCACCCTTAGCTGTGTCATGGATAACATTGAGAAATGCTTAAAATGAAAATGGCTGCCAAAATACTAAGGGCCAGATTCAGAGAGCCGTAACTCCTGTCTAACTGGTGTTAGACTGGAGTACTTTCGAATTACGCGCGTTTTTTAGCTAGTCGGAAACCTCAAACCATGAATAGATGGCTGCGGGCTTCAATTCGACTGGATTACGTGTTCGTACGCCTTCGGATCTACGCTGCAATAAAATTGCGGCCACTGGGTGGACTTCCCGTTGTTTTCCGCGTCGGGGTATGCTAATGAGCTTTTGCCGGCGATCCCAGAAATTACGAACGTCTATCGCAATCTCTTACGGCATCTTTAGTCATCTTTTATTTGCGTAACACTATACCAGCTTTTTGCTGCTCTAATATTAGACAGCCCATGTTAAGTATGGCCGTCATTCCCGCGTCGAATTTCTACGTTTTCCGACGTCTTTTATTATTTTTTACGTAAGTCGTCCGGGAATAGGAATGTTCGTAAACGACGCTACTCAAACAACGAATGACGTAGCGACGTGATTTCGCGCAATGCACGGCAGGAAATTTCTGAACGGAGCATGCGCAGTTCGATCGCCGCGGGGACGCGCCTAATTTAAATGCTTCACGCCCCCCAATCGCGTATTTCGATTACGCGGCGAGAAATAGACTACGCCGCCGTAGCGTACGGGCAAAAATCTACCAGGATTCGATGTAGAGCCTGGTAAAATACGGCAGCGTAGAATATTTCAATTACGCAGCGCAATATTAAGTGTATCTGAATGTGGCCCTAAGTGTCCTTTTTTCCATCTGCACAGAAAGAAGAAGAAGCCAAGGAAGAAGAGGAGCCCGATGAGGACGGCTGGGTGACGGTGACAAGGAAAGGACGGCGCCCGGGTTTAGCGAGAACCGAAGCTTTCAGTATTCGTGTGGCAGAAAAAGAAAAGAAGAAGAGAGCCCAGAAGGAACTCCTGGCTTTCTATGCCTTTCAGAATCGTAACAGCAAAAAAGAATGTAGGTTTTATATTTTCTACTACAGCAGAAATATGGGAATGATTTTTTTGTTAATAACAGGAAAGTTACTGCTCAACCGCAAAGTGCAGTAAACACATGGCACAGGTATTTCTTGAAAACTAACAGGATTTAGCCAGCAAAATACGTTTTTAAAGCCAACTCAGATCACTATACAGATTGATATACCTTTTGTTAATTGAATGAAACCTCCAGACTGGAGAAAAAGAAGCTGTGTGATACGGGCTGTCAGGTAGGTAGTGGGAAGTTTGTGGCAACCTATTTGGCCCTGCTTTGAGGAAAGGAAACCTTTTTAAAGCTATAGTCAGGAAGCAAGCCAGGTCTGCAGCAGGCAGAGAGGAGTAAGCCATGATCAGGATACAGGCTGACAGCAACAGGTAGACTGGAACAAGCTGGGTGAGCAGCAGGTAGACAAGAGCAGACTGTGGCCATGGTACAAGCTGGGACAAGAGCAGCCTGCGGTAAGGATACAAGGCAGGTCAGCAAGAGGTAGACAAGGGCTACCTGCCGTAAGGATACAAGCTAGGTCAGCAACGGGTAGATGAGCAACCTGCGGAATCGATTTTAGCTGTGTCAACAAGAGGTAGACAAGCAACCTGTGGTAAGGAAACAAACTGGGTCAACAAGAGGTGGACAAGCAACCTGTGGTAAGGATACAAACTGGGTCAGCAAGAGGTAGACAAGCAACCTGTGGTAAGGATACAAACTGGGTCAGCAAGAGGTAGACAAGAGCAACCTGCAGTACTGATATAAGCTGGGTCAGCAACAGGTAGACAAGCGCAACCTGAGGTAAGGATAGAAGCTGGGTCAGTAACAGGTAGATAAGAGCAACCTGTGGTAAGGTTTACAAGCTAGGTCAGCAACAGGTAGACAAGAGCAACCTGCAGTAGGGAATATAAGCTAGGTCAGCAGCAGGTAGACAAGAGTAACTTGCACTAAGGATACAAGTTGGGTCAGCAGCAGGTAGACAAGAGCAACCTGAACTAAGGATACAAGCTGGGTAGGTAACGGGTAGATGAGAACAACCTGCGGTAAGGATACAAGCTGGGTCAGCAACAGGTAGACGGGAATAAGATAAGGTACCTACCTGGGTTTCAGGGTAGGTAGCTGAAAATAAGTCTGCAATCGTCAGTCACAGCTTTGATCTTGACAGTCCTTTTGACGCCACCTCTGAAGCCCCGTACACACGGCCGAGGTTCTCGGCAGAAACCAGCGAGAACCTCGCTGGGAGCCGCATTCTGCCGAGAACCTCGGCCGTGTGTACGCTCTCGGCGAGCCCCGCCCGTCGGGAAACCCGTCAAGCAAATAGAGAGCAGGTTCTCTATTTGCTCGATGGCCCGTCGGGTGAATAGCTGGTTGCCTTTCCCGACGGGCGGGTCGCCGATTCTGATGGCCGGCAGAGAACCTCGACGAGCGGAACGATGTGTACAGCCCGTCGAGGTTCTCTGCCGTGTGTACGGGGCCTTAAATGTAGTGCACATGCCCGTGAGCACACCAGCTGTACAGCTTGACAATGTACATGTGCCTGCACTCAGCTGGAAATGATCCTAGGTCTATGTTTGCATGCAGGTTATGCTCATGTGCAGCCATTATACCGGGGCACACCCAAGTCATTGGGACAAATACCTGCTGTCCCCATCGCCATTTGATGTAATAGCGCTGGGAATGCAGAGCTCAGTTGAGCGCTTCTTTACACAGAGAAGGCGTAGCTGTTGGATCACATGACCACACCGGAGGGAGTTAAAAAAAAAAAGTATTTGCACAGATCTTTTTTTTATTTTTATATACAGGCTATGCAGACGACATGTGACCCCTGGGCCACTGGTTGGGCACCCCTAATCTACACTAATAATGAGTGCAGCCTTATCAGTGAAGGACAAAAACTATGAAAAACATATTTTTTTAGTTTGTTTAGCAAAAAAAAACACCCAGTGGTGATTAAAGCGGAGGTCCAGCTGAAAAAAAAATAAATAAAAGTCAGCAGCTACAAACACTGTAGCTGCTGACTTTTAATAAGCACACTTACCTGTCCAGGGTGCCCGCGATGTCGGCCGCCCGAGGCCGATCCACCCTTTTGGATCGTGTGTTGGCACCCCCATCCTCACTAAGGGAAACAGGCAGTGAAGCCTTGTGACTTCACAGCCTGTTTCCTACTGTGCATGCGCGAGTCGCACAGCGCTTTGTGAATGAGCGGCTGTCCTCTGGGAGACACACAGTTCCCAGAAGACAGCGTGCGCCATTTCTCAGGGTACAACGGAGGAGGAGAAGAGAAGATCAGAGGATGAGAAAGTGGCAGATTAGGACGATCTACCTAACAGCCATTTCTGGTAAGTATAAAAATATATATTTTTTTTACATGGAGATCTGCCAATAACACACTTCCAGTGCAGAAATGATAACACTTGCATCTCAAATCCCCTGTATCAGAGCAACAGAAGCAAGATAAGACCACAGGACTCCGCCCTTTAGATAACGCTTTAACCACTCTACACCCGCACGCCGTCCTATGACGTCCAAAAAGGGGATCTGTTATTCCCGGGTGGACGTCATATGACGTCCTGGGCTTTGCGGGGAAATATCTAAATGATGCCTGCAGCTAGAGGCATCATTCAGATATAAAAAAAAAATTCCGGCGGCGATCCTGCGCACCGTAGGATCGATCAAAGCGGCGGTTCCACTGCTTGATCGTTCTTATAGGCGGAGGGAGAGGGGACACCCTCCCGTCGCCATCAGGTGCTTCTCCGGGCTCTCCCGTGCCATCGGGGGCCCAGGGAGATGATCTCTGTCTGCCGGATGTGCAGCATAGAGATGACTGGTGACCAGATGGTTACCAGTCATCTCTGACTGTCGAAGACCCGGGCGTGATGTGATGACGTCACGCCCGGGTACCCGTATGTAAACAAACCGAAATTGCGGCTAGTTTGAATGAGACCGGTGAATTTTTTATTTATTTTTTCACGATCTCATGCTTTCCAGCCTGGAGGAGAGATGTGGGGTCTTATTAACCCCGCCTCTCTCCATAAAGAGGTCCTGTCATGCCATATTCCTATTACAAGGGATGTTTACATTCCTTGTAATAGGAATAAAAGCGATCGAAACAAAAAAAAAGTGTGAAAGATAAATAAGTAAAATAAATAAAAAAAATTAAAAGGCCCCTGTCCCCGGTAGCTCGCGCTCAGAAGCGAACTCGCACCTAAGTCCCACCCACGTATGTAAACGTTGTTCAAACCACACATGTGAGGTGTCGCCGCGTGCGTTAGAGCAAGAACAATAATTCTAGCACTAGACCTCCTCTGTAACTCTAAACTGCTAACCTGTAAAAAAAATTAAAGCGACGCTTATGGAGATTTTTAAGTAACAAAGTTTGGCGCCATTCCATGAGTGTGCGCAATTTTAAAGCGCGACATGTTGGGTATCTATTTACTCGGCGTAACTTCATCTTTCATATTTTCACAAAAAATTGGGCTAACTTTACTGTTTTTGTTATTTTTTAATTTATGAAACCATTTTTTTTTTTACAAAAAAAAAGGCGTTTAAAAAATGATTGCGCAAATACCGTGCAAGATAAAAAGTTGCAATGGCTGCCATTTTATTCCCTAGGGTGTCTGCTAAAAAACATATATAATGTTTGGGGGTTCTGAGTAATTTTCTAGCAAAAGAATGATGATTTATACATGAAGGAGAGAAATGCCAGAATAGGCCCGGTATGGAGGTGGGTTTTAAAGCCGGTATTGAAGGGGTTAATATCTTTATTTTGCTTTAATACATAAGTACATTCAGTATGTTGTAATCGAATGTGCTGTAAAGGCCCCGCCCCCTTTTCTTACAAACATGATGGGCACAAAAAAACCTTCCTGCTTGTCCCCATTGTGTCCAATTTAGAATTCTTGTTTTTTTTTTTATTATTATTTATTTTGTACTTTTTTTTTTTTTTTTTTCCAGTCTTGGCTGAACTTCATAGAAAGTTTGAGGAAGACAAGCAGAAGATTGCAATAATGCGAGCACAGAGGAAATTCCGGCCTTACTGAAGGACTCGGCATGGCAGAGAAGATGCGGCACAAAGTGATTTTTCCGTCGAACATCAGTGAAAAGTTCCACAAGAAAGTTGTAGCAGAAAAAAAAAATATCCGAGGTTGAAAGGAAGACAGGACTATTTAAATATTTGCAGATTTTTTTTTTTTTGTATTAAGGGTTAATAAAGAATATTACATTTCTGACCAAGCATGCCTTATATTTATTTTCTTTAATATTTAAAATTTCAGTGTCTCTTTACTTTTATCCACAACCAGAAAACAGACATTAGAATTGAATGCGATTGATGCGGCACAGCATTGAACAGAGCAGAGGAGCTGCTGGGGTGAACTTTTCAAGTTAGCCAGTGGATGATTGGATGCAGGGCTGTCCTAGCAGCCAATCACCTGCTGGTTAATACAAGGAATTAAACGCACTCCAGCTCCCGTCCTCTGCTCAATGCTGTGCCTCCCACACATGATCCAGAAATGATATGACAGCTCCTGCGCTCTGTCTAAGGGGGGAGAGTGAAAGGGGGCAGAGGACACTACTCTGGCTGTGTGTGTGATGTAAAGGGGGGGGGGGTTAAATGTGAAGAGGGGCAGTGCTGAGGGGTGGTGATGTAAAGTTAGGGGCAGTGCTGAGGGGGGTGATGTAAAGTTAGGGGCAGTGCTGAGGGGGGTGATGTAAAGGGGGACAATGCTGTGAAGAGGGGCAGTGCTGAGGGGGGGTGATTTAAAGTTAGGGGCAGTGCTGAGGGGGGTGATGTAAAGGGGGACAATGCTGTGAAGAGGGGCAGTGCTATAAGGGGGATGATGTGAGGAGGGCAGAGCATACTACTTTGGATGGAGGGTAGTTGTAATGGTGGGGGGCAATGCGTCGGGGGTAGGCGTTTAATATGAAGAGGGCAGAGCGCACTACCGGAGGGCGGGGGTGTTCCCACGACGACCCTTCGATGCTGCGTCCCGCTGATCTGTCTGCGCCAATGATACGCATTTCTTAAATAACTATGGGGCGTGGCCATTGGATGGCATCATTTAGAGACCCCACCCCCTTTTGACAACACAGACCCATCATGCCCCGGGTGGTGTTGTCAGAAGGGGGCGGGGCCATATTTATTTAAGAAATACTTGACGTCGGTGCGGGACGCAGCATCGGAGGGGGGTCGTCGTAGGAGTGGTGGTGGGGGAAGAACACCGGACAAAGAAGAAAGGAGAAGACCGGGGGAAAAAGTGATAGAAGAGCGGAGGAAGAAGAAGACGTTTTTAATAAGACTTGTCAAAAACTGTCTATTGTCTTTTGTCACACTACACTACTTTTTTGGTGAATGGGTAGGGGTACAATGTACCCGATACTCATGCACATAGGGGGTAAGCGAAATTCACATAATTTCGATAAGCCCCCCCCCAGACCCCATCAACCACCAGGCAAGGGATGTCAGGAAGAGGCCCTTGTCCCCATTAAGATGTTAGTGGGGACAGGCTACATGCTCAGATAAGGGTCTGGTATGGATATTGGGGAGGACACCACGCCATTTTTTTTTTCAATTTTGGCGTGGGAGGGGGTCCATACTAGACCCAATGGCCTAGGGTATGGACGCTGTTTTACAATTTTTTTTTTTTTTTAGCTGGTAATTCTTAATTTCTTTTTACAATCAGCTGTCAGTGGGGAAGCCTGCTGACAGGTGATGACTCATCGGTTGTTAAGGATGCAGCGGCCGGATTCCCAGCCCCCTGCATAGCAACCAGCTATATACAGTAAGAAAAAAAGAAAAATTGCAGTAAAAACGTGTGTCCAAACACGCGACAAGCACCGCAAAAAAGCACTGCAGAAACGTTTAAAAGCAACATGCATAGATGTGAATCAAGCCTAATGCCCCGTACACACGATACGAATATCGTACGACTTTTTTTGCTTAATAGTCGCAAGTAGAAATTGAATAGGTTATTAAAGTCAAGAAAATTCTCGTACGACAAAAAAAAAGGGTTAATGTATTTGTATTGTATTTTTGGCCAGCAACTGTACTGACTAAACGAAAATCTTACAATCTGGCAATAAATGTTGTGCTTGTCCGATCGAATAATATCGGATGAACTGTTGTGATCGGCTCTCGAAAATAGTGTACACACGAATCCGAAAATCGCACGATTGCTCCACGGACAATCGTTTTCGCCCTGTATTTGGATGGTGTGTACGGGCCATAAGACAGGAGACTCTGAAACCACGCCCAATATAACAGGAGACCCAATAAGAAAGGAGACTGAGACCACGCCCAATAAGACAGGAGACCATGAGACCACACCCACTAAGTCAGGAGACTCTGAGACCACGACCAATTAGACAGGATACTCAAAGACCACGCCCAATAAGACGGGATACTTGGGGACCACGCCCTATAAGGCTCCATTCACATCTGAGCGACAAAACGCCGGTCGCCTGACACTCTTGTCGCTCATGATGTGAAATAACATTGCGGTCTATGGAGATGGTTCACATCTCAACGCCTGTCGCCTGAAAAAAAGTCCCGGACCCTTTTTTTCAGGCGACATTGGCGTTCGCTCATAGACCGCAATGTTAAAGAAAGAAGAAAAAAAAAGTTTAATCTACAGGCGGCAAGATAAGCCGCGTACGCGGCGTATCGTGTCGCCTAGGTGTGAATGCGGCGTAAGACAGGTTATTCAGAGACCATGCCCAATAAGACAGGATACTCTGAGACCACATCCAATAAGACAGGATACTCGGAGACCACGCCCAATAAGACATGATGCTCAAAGACCACGCCCAATAAGACAGGATACTTGGAGACCACGCCCAATAAGACAGGATACTCAGCGACCACGCCCAATAAGACAGGATACTCAGAGACCATGCCCAATAAGACTAGACTTTGAGACCACTCCCAATATAACAGATGACCCAATAAGAAAGGAAACTGAGACCACGCCCGATATAACAGGAGACCATGAGACCACACCCACTAAGTCAGGAGACTCTGAGACCACGCCCAATAAGACAGGATACTCAGATAAAATTAAAAAATAAGAATACATAAAGTGCTTATCCAATATATCCTTATAGTGAGGTCCACATAGGACTTGGTATTGGTGTGTGAATCAAACCATGTATTGAACCAAAAAACTTGTAAACAAAGTGACCATAGTAGTGGTTCAGAAAAAAAAAATTAATTAATAATAAAAATAATAAATATGATAAATAAATAATAAATAAATGAACAGTTACCAGTTCTACTATCTCATCCCCATTCACTTTCCACTTCGGTGGAATTACATGTAGGGGCAGCCACTTAATAACATATACATCTATATTAACACCACTGGCACACTTAAAAATATCAGGTCCGTAGCGCGGGTTCTACCTACCCCCTTCAGGATACTCAGATACCACGCCCAATAAGACAGGATACTCAGACCACACCCAATAAAATAGGACACTGAGACCACGCCCAATAAGACTGGATACTCAGAGACCACGCCCAATAAGATGGGATACAATAAAATAGGACACTCAGAGACCACGCCCAATAAGACAGGGTACTCAGAGACCATGCCCACTACAGATAAGGGTGTATGAGACTATGCCCACGATACCTTATATTAGAAAACCAATCCCCACTACCTCGGGATGCTCATCGACAATCCCGGTGATCTGCCGATATGGTTCCTCTGTTGACTGCGCAGGCGCAATCCGAGTCGACGGAAATCACCGAACCTGACCAGCTGTAGCAACAGGACCAGGGCGACGTAGAATTTGCAATAAGTGGCCAGTCTGCCTCTCGTCCTCGCATCGCTCGGACGGCTCGCTGCGCTCTCTCGGCCTCCTGGCTCTCTTTTTAACATCTTCCAATCCACGGGGATGAGGAATGAGCCTGGATGCCACCCGAGTTTCGGAGATTTCTGTGGGCTTCGTCTGCGCCTGCGCAGTCAACCAGGGAACCATATTGATAGGGGAACTAGATCGACAAGACACCGGCTTCATCAGACTGTAGAGCAGGGGTCTCAAAGTACTGGCCCGCGGACCGGTTTTAAATGGCCCGTAGGCAGTGCGGGGGGTGCCGCGGAAGTGTAGATGCAGAGTAGCGCAGGAGGCGTCTGTCATAAGTTCACTTCTCATGTCACGCTGGCACTGCTACTCCCCGGCGGCCCCCCGTCTCTTCTCGTCCATCCCCAGTTGCTTGTGACATCATCTGAGATGGACGGGAAGAGAGGGGGGAGGGGCCGCCGGGGAGTAGCAGCGTGACATGAGACAAGTCTGCGCTACTCTGCCTTTGAAGAAAACAGGTAAATGCTGACCTGTGCTCTCATGTGCCCTGACATGCTAACATGTGCCCTGATTGTGTCCTGATGTGCCCTGATTGTGCCCTCATGTGCCCCTGTGTGCCCTCATGTGCCTCATGTACCCTGATGTGCTGGGCTCTGTACATCAGGGTACCCTGTGCCCTGTACCCTGATGTGCCATGTGCCCTGTCCTGATGTGCTGTGCCCTGATGTGCTCTCATGTGCCCTGATGTGCCCCATGTGCCCTGATGTGCCCCATGTGCCCTGATATGCCCCATGTGCCCTGATGTGCTCGGATTGTGCCCCATGTGCCCTGATGTGCCCCATGTGCCCTGATGTGCCCCATGTGCCCTGATATGCCCCATGTGCCCTGATGTGCTCGGATTGTGCCCCATGTGCCCTGATGTGGCCCATGTGCCCTGATGTGCCATGGGGCACATGAGAGCACATCAGGGCACAATCAGGGAACATGGAGCACACCAGGGAACATGGGGCACATCAGGGCACATGGGGCACAGCACATCGGGACATGGCACATCAGGGTACAGGACATGGCACATCAGGGTACAGGGCACATGAAACAGCACATCTGGGTACAAAGCCCAGCACATTAGGGTACATGGGGTACCCTGATGTGCTGGGCTTTGTACCCTGATGTCCTGTTTCATGTGCCCTGTCCTGTACCCTGATGTGCCATGTGCCCTGTCCTGATGTGCTATGCTCGTATGTGCCCTAATATGCCCCATGTGCCCTGGTGTGCTCGTATGTGCCTTGATTGTGCCCTGATGTGCTCATGTGTGCCCTGATTGTGCCCTGATGTGCTCTGATTGTGCCCCATGTACCCTGATGTGCCATTTGCCCTGTCCAGATGTGCTGTGCCCTGATGTGCCATGTCCTGTACCATGATGTGCCATGTGCTGTACCCTGATGGTGAGTGGTCAGTGTGTAGTGTAGTGGTCAGTGTGTAGTGTAGTGGTCAGTGTGCAGTGTAGTGGTCAGGGTTAATAATGCGTCCGCTGACACCAGTACTGTTTGAAGTTGGAAAGTTTACATGCGGCCCCCCATGGGTTATGAAAACTTGTCTTGTGGCCCTTAGGTAATTTGGGTTTGAGACCCCTGCTGTAGAGAGTGGTGAGGGGACCAGTGGCAGTTTGTCCATAGAGGGCGCTGGAGCACCGCCCCCTCTGGCTCTCGCACAGCCACTGAAATACATAGATTCATGCATTGCATGAATCATGTATTTTCGCTGCTGCCGCCCACTATTCAGATGGCCGGATGCTGAGCGCCGGCCATCTGTATAGCGGCAGATTGTTGGCTGTGTGGAAGTGCCTATCAGAGCCAGAGCCCTTAGGCTGTAGTCGGCTTCCTGAATGCTTATCCTTGGGACGTACCGGCGGTGTGTTCCTTGGATAAGACTGACAGGCGTCTCAGCCAATCAGGTTCACCAGTTCTGGTTATCGGTAACCTGACTGGCTGAAGCGTCATCGAGGGAGGGAGAAGACATCGAGGGACGGTAGAAGCACGGCTGACCCCAGAAAGATAAGTGCCAGGTGGGGGGGGGGGGGGGCATTTTACAGGTCACAGTGGCAACAATTGCCAGGCACAGTGGTAACAATTGATAGCACATACAGGTCACAGTGGCAGCATTTTACTGGGCACAGTGGCTACAATTGATGGGCACAGTGGTAACTATTGATGGGCACAGTGGTAACAATTGATGGGCACAGTGGTGACAATTGATGGCACAGTGGCTACAATTGATGGGCACAGTGGTGACAATTGATGGCACAGTGGCTACAATTGATGGGCACAGTGGTAACTATTGATGGGCACAGTGGTAACAATTGATGGCACAGTGGTAACAATTGATGGCACAGTGGCAAAAATTGATGGGCACAGTGGTGACAATTGATGGCACAGTGGTGACAATTGATGGCACAGTGGTGACAATTGATGGGCACAGTGGTGACAATTGATGGCACAGTGGTAACTATTGATGGGCACAGTGGTAACAATTGATGGCACAGTGGCAAAAATTTATGGGCACAGTGGTGACAATTGATGGCACAGTGACTACGTTTGATGGCACAGTGGTGACAATTGATGGCACAGTGGTGACAATTGATGGCACAGTGGTGACAGTTGATGGCACAGTGACTACGTTTGATGGCATGGCACAGTGGTTGCGTTTGATGGCATGGCACAGTGGTGACAATTGATGGCACAGTGGTAACTATTGATGGGCACAGTGGTAACAATTGATGGCACAGTGGCAAAAATTGATGGGCACAGTGGTGACAATTGATGGCACAGTGGTAACTATTGATGGGCACAGTGGTAACAATTGATGGCACAGTGGTTGCGTTTGATGGCATGGCACAGTGGTGACAATTGATGGCACAGTGACTACGTTTGGCATGGCACAGTGGTGACAATTGATGGCACAGTGGTGACAATTGATGGCACAGTGGCTGCGTTTGATGGCAGGGCACAGTGGTTGCGTTTGATGGCATGGCACAGTGGTGACAATTGATGGCACAGTGGTAACAATTGATGGCACAGTGGTAACAATTGATGGCACAGTGCCAAAAATTGATGGGCACAGTGGTGACAATTGATGGCACAGTGGTAACTATTGATGGGCACAGTGGTAACAATTGATGGCACAGTGGCAAAAATTGATGGGCACAGTGGTAACTATTGATGGGCACAGTGGTAACTATTGATGGGCACAGTGGTAACAATTGATGGCACAGTGGTAACTATTGATGGGCACAGTGGTGACAATTGATGGCACAGTGGCTGCGTTTGATGGCAGGGCACAGTGGTTGCGTTTGATGGGCACAGTGAGGCTGCAATTGTTTTTTTTTGTTTGCGCCCCCCAAAATGTTTTGAACACCAGCCGCCTCAGGGGACACTTGCTGTACAGGGAGAGGAGAGGACGGGTAGTAGTGATCTGGGTGTTCTGTGGTATCCGGGTTCAGGTTGCTCGGACTCTCCTCTCCTCCTCCTGTCACTGATATGAAGTTGTGATCTCACAATAGCGGCCTCTAGCGGCCATGGACAGTACAGCTTCCCGGTGTCTATGGAGACTGGAGGACGCCGGTGGAGATGATCAGTGAGCCGGGCGATGTGTGACGATCCGAGGAGGTGACAACGCATGGCAGAGCTGGGCAGAGGGGGGGGAGGGGTACATAGTGCCACCATGGGAGATGGAGGGGGAGGGGAGGAGGGGGGCTCACACACACAGGGGGAGGAGGGGGGGGGGGGGGGTGCTCGGTGTTTACACACAGATCAGTCGGGACTATGGAGGATTATAGAGGATGAAGAAGACACTGAGATCTCCTCATTATATCAGACAGGCGGCTCCTCTGTCTTCCAATGTCCCTGATTTATAGGACAGTCCCTCCAACTTCACCTCCCCCTCCCCCAACACCCCAAACATAGACACAGACTTACCGCAAACAACACTCATATAATGTAAACATAAATAACTGGTCACTGGTTGGTTGCTAGAGGTTACTACACTTCCTTACCACTTACTGATTGGTTGCTAGAGGTTATTGCACATTATTTCCACTTACTGATTGGTTGTTAGAGGTTACTGTGCATCTTTACTGCTTACTGATTGGTTTCTAGAGGTTACTGCGCTTCCTTACCGCTTACTAATTAGTTGCTAGAGGTTACTGCACATACTTACCGCTTACTGATTGGTTGCTAGAGGTTACTGCACTTCCTTACCGCTTACTGATTGGTTTCTAGAGGTTACTGCGCATCCTTACCGCTTACTAATTAGTTGCTAGAGGTTACTGCACATACTTACCGCTTACTGATTGGTTGCTAGAGGTTACTGCACTTTCTTACCGCTTACTGATTGGTTGCTAGAGGTTACTGCACTTTCTTACCGCTTACTGATTGGTTTCTAGAGGTTACTGCACTTCCTTACCGCTTACTGATTGGTTGCTAGAAGTTACTGCACATCCTTACCGCTTACTGATTGGTTCCTAGAGGTTACTGCACATCCTTTGCTAGGTTGCTAGAGGTTACTGCACATCCTTACTGCTTACTAATAGGTTGCTAGAGGTTACTGCAATCCTTACAGCTCACTGATTGGTTACTGCACCCCCTTTCCGCTTACTGATTGATTGCTAGAAGTTACTGCACATCCTTACCACTTACTGATTGGTTGCTAGAGGTTTCTACACATCTTTACTGATCGGTCGCTAGAGGTTACTGCACATTCCTATCACTTACTGATTGGTTGCTACAGGTTACTGCACATCCTTACTGCTTGATTGCTATAGGTTACTGCACATCATTACCGCTCACTGATTGGGTGCTCGATGTTACAGAACATCGTTACGGCTCAATGATTGGTTGCTGGAGGTTACAGCACATCCTTCTCAGTGCCTGCACACCATGGACTGGGGAGGTGAGGGGACCCATCAATAGACTCCTAGAACTTGTTATTATCAATGAGCAGAGCACATACAGCTATGAAGGGTAACAGAGTGCAGGTAGGATGTGAGCCCAATGTGACCGGCGCCCCCGAAGATGGGCTGCCAGGAATAAATAGCCAGTCATGCCGCCTGCAATAGAAGGGCTGCCGGCAATAGAGAAGTCATACAGGACCAGTGAGACTTGCACAAGGTTTATCCTCCCGCTGCAGCTCATTGTCGGGGTGTCCAGAGGCAGCCAGCACCTCTCTCTCCTCCGCTGTCACCTTCCTTCACAACCACCAGCTCAACCCACTCGAGTCAGCGCACCCCCAGCCAGGCACAGCGGCACTCCAAACATTGGCTGTGGCCACCCTGCTATGTGAGCCAGGCCACTGCCGTCCATCTACCATCTGATTGGGCAGGACGCTGCAGAATCCCAGGGTGGAAAGCAAAAGCCGGGAAAACTAATTGCGGGCAGCGTGGTGGGCTCAAAGGGGCAGCTGCTTTGGGCCCCACAACAATGACTGGATCTGGAAGCAGCTGCCCCTTTTGCCCCACATTAAACATACCCCTCAAATCCTTATGCTTCTGCTTCCAACACATCAACTTCAGGGACAAACATGTTCACTTGCTGCCTAGTATATCCCACCTACTTTCAGATGCCATTGTCACAAGACAATCAAAGTTATCCACTGTACCTGTCAGTGGTCATAATGTGATGGGTGATGGGGGTAGGTAGACTGAGATACACTTACCTGACTATAGCTCTCCTGTAATTCATTCTGTCTGATTTCCTTCCTATAGAAGAAATGACTCAGAGGATCTTGCTGGGGTTCGATGCCTTAGATAAGTATTCACGAGACGTCCTGGCCAAGCATGCCAAGGTGGGTTGTAAGATATACTACTGCAGGCTCGGCATGGCTCCCAACTGTCCCTGATTTGGAGCAATGTCCCTCTGTCCCTCATTATCCTCATGTGTCCCTCATGTTGGTCTGATCTTTATAGTTGTATATAAAATGCACTTTTTATCTTTCAAAAGGTGTTTTCCAGCGTTTAACGTTTCTTCTAAGTTCTAAATTGCTGCATTTGTAAAAGCCAATATAAAGAAATAGTAGTGGTAAAAAAAGGTCCTTGTGGATTTAGCCACTTGTCAATTTTCAGCTTTCAGCGCTGATGAACTTTGAATGACAATTGCGCGGTCATACAACACTGTACCCAAATTACATTTTTATCATGTTTTCCCCACAAATAGAGCTTTCTTTTGGTGGTATTTGATCACCTCGGCGGTTTTTATTTTTTGCGCTATAATCCAAAAAAGACAGAACATTTTGAAAAAAACACACTATTTTTTACTTTTTGTTATAATAATATCACCTCTTGCTGTTTTAATTTTTTGTTAAAGAAAAAAAAAAGGCAGATTAAAAAAATTAAATTCAAATCCGTTATATATTTTGTTATAAAATTTAGCAAACGGGTAATTTTTCTCCTTCGTTGATGTACGCTGATGAGGCTGCACTGATGGGCACCGATAGGCTGCATTGATGGGCACCGATAAGGCAGCACTGGTGGGCCCTGATAGGCGGCACTGAGAGGCAGCGTTGGTGGACACTGAGAGGTGGCACCGAAGGGCGTTGATAGGTGGTACCTGGTGGGCACTGAGAATTAGCACTGATGGATGGCAGTGATGGGCACTGATCAGCACTGGTAGGTGAGACTAATATGCAGCACTGCTAGGTGGCACTGATGAGGCACTGACTGGCACCACTGGTGGGCATTGATAGGTGGCAGTGATGGGCACTGATAGGTGGTACTGAGAGGCAGCGTTGGTGGACACTGAGAGATGGCACCGAAGGGGGTTGATAGGTGGTACCTGGTGGGCACTGAGAATTAGCACTGATGGATGGCAGTGATGGGCACTGATCAGCACTGGTAGGTGAGACTAATATGCAGCACTGCTAGGTGGCACTGATGAGGCACTGACTGACTGGCACCACTGGTGGGCATTGATAGGTGGCAGTGATGGGCACTGATAGGTGGTACTGATTGCTACTGATAGGTGGTCACTGGCAGGGGGCATTGGTGTGCACTAATGAGGCTGATGTGCCTCTTCCACTGGGCACTGATGTCCCCTATGCAGGAGCATCATCCATAAAGACTTGGATAAGTGAGTTTGGGGTGGAGGAACTTGACTGGCCTGCACACAGTCCTGACCTCAACCCAATAGAACACCTTTGGGATGAATTAGAGCAGAGACTGTGAGCCAGGCCTTTTTGTCCAACATCAGTGCCTGACCTCACAAATGCTCTTCTGGAAGAATGGGTCAAACATTCCCATAGACACTCCTAAACCTTGTGGACGGCCTTCCCAGAAGAGTTGAAGCTGTTATAGCTGCGAAGGGCGGGGGCAAACTCAATGGACTAAGACTGGGATGACAATAAAGTTCATGTGCATGTAAAGGCAGGTGTCCCAATACTTTTGACAATATAGTGTATGTCTTTTTGTTCTTTGAAACCAAACTGTGTCTCCCTTCATGCGGTTCTGTATACAGGACACAGGCACGGTGCGGTGTACATGTAGCACAGGTATTCTATTATTCTGGGGTTGCAGAGCGAGGTGAGTACGGATGTGTCGGTGTCTGTGCGTGACCCAGTTTCTGTAGTAGCAGCGTATGACCACAAGTCTCAAAGATGGCGTGACTTAAACGGGGCGTCGGCCTCTAATTCTGGCCACTTCAATAAAGAGGAACTTCTGTCTTGTTTTAAAGAATTAAAGGTCAGCCGCTGCAAATACTGATATTTTTGGTTAAAAAATAATTCGCAATAAACGTATATTGATTGGTTTGCTCGAAAGTTACAGCATCTACAAAATAGGGTATAGATTTATGGCGTATTTATTTTTGATTTTTTTTACTAGTGATGGTGGTAATCAGTGATTTTTAGTGGAACTATGGCAACAGATCAGACACTTTTGACACTTTTTTGGGGACCAGTGACATTTATACAGCAACCAGAGCTAAAAAAATAGCCATCGATTACTTTATAAATGGCTCTGACAGGGAAAGGAGTTAACACTAGGGGGTGATCAAGGGGTTATGTGTGTCCTAGGGAGGTGTTTCTAACTGTGGGGGGGATGTGTACTGACTGGGAGTAGAGAGAGATTGTTGTTCCTGATCACTAGGAACAGCAGATCTCTCTCTCCTCTCCCATTCTGGCTCTCTGTGGAGCGATCACGGATGGCCGGCGGACATTGCGGCCGCCGGGCCCACACGCATTGTCTCCAGCAGCGCGCACGAGCCTGCTAATGTTCTTAAAGCAGCCATTGTACGCTTCAGCGATTTGCGTAGCCGTGCCAACCTGCCGCAGTATAATGATGGTGATTGATCGGCAAACGGTTAAGCCGGCCATAGATGGATGGAATCGCTTGATTCCTCCATTGACACAATGTTGATGGGGAATCCCTCTCGCTGAGTCATTGTGTTCTCCTGGCGGGGGGGGGGGCGGGGCCATCCCCACCGGGAGAACACAGTGATTACTGCTAGTGGCTATAATGGCAATAATAGCCGCTATCAAAAATCGCATTTAAAATTCAACAGGCTGGTTGTACCCAATTTTACATCTTGGCCTGTCTCCACTGAACCAGCTAAAATTTGAACCGTCTATGGCCGGCTTTAGCGTGGGCGGGGGAGGAGAATGAGCAGAACTTTCATTTTTAAGTGAACTTTCACTTTAAAGTGTTTTGGAAAGAGAGGGAATAGAGCCTCTGTAGGATTTTTACTCTTATCTAGCGGATCTGTTAGAGGGATTTCCATCGCTTCCTGTCCTGGTGACAACAATTTTATAAGGGAGGAAGTGAAGGAAAAATCTGCAGCAGGGACACAAACACCTAGGACATCTTGTGGAGAAGTAGAAGTACTGCAAGTGCTGAAGTGAGAACTGTCTGGGAAAACGATGTGGCCAATAGCGACCAACTTTACAGCTTTTTCATTAAGCCAAATAGGGTGACACAACTAGTGATTCAGACATGCTTTAACCACTACAGATCCGCGCTATTGACAAAAGACGTCAACAGCGCGGACCTATCTTTGGACGTCAATGTTTTTGTAATTCCCCGCGCGCGCCACTGGGTGGTGCGCAGTGGGGAAAAACAGTGCCGTCGCATCGCCGAGGATTCGATGCGTGTACCCGGCGGCCGCGGTGTCCGTCAGGTACACACGATCGGCGGTGACAGAGCAGGGACGTTGAACTGTGTGTAAACACAGAGCTCCACGTCCTGTCAGGGAGAGAGGAGACCGATCTGTGTCTCTTGTACATAGGGACACAGCATCGGTCACCTCCCCCAGGTTACCCCCCTCCCCCCACACAGTTAGAACACACCCAGGATACACATTTAACCCCTTCCTCACCCCCTAGTGTTAACCCCTTCAATGCCAGTCACATTTATACAGTAATTAGTGCATATTTATAGCACTGGTCGCTGTATAAATGTGAATGGAGCCAAAAATGTGTCAAAAGTGTCCGATGTGTCTGCCGTAATGTCGCAGTCCCAATAAAAATCGCAGATCGCCGCCATTACTAGTAAAAAAAAAAATATAAAAAAAAAATCATAATTCTGTCCCCTATTTTGTAGGCGCTACAACTTTTGCGTAGAAGAATACGTATCGGCCTTAACTGAGAAAAAAAAATAGTTAAAAAAAAAAATGGGATATTTATTATAGCAATAAGTAAAAAAAATATATATATTTTTAAATTGTCGCTATTTTTTTGTTTATAACGCAAAAAATAAAAACCGCATGGGCGATCAAATACCACCAAAATAAAGCTCTATTTGTGGGGAAAAAAGGACGCCAATTTTGTTTGGGTGCCACGTCGCACGACCGCGCAAATGTCAGTTAAAGTGACGCAGTGCCGGAAGCTGAAATTTCGCCTGGGCACGAAGGGAGTTTATGTGCCCAGTAAGCAAGTGGTTAACCACTTAAGCACCGGGCCTTTTTTTTTTACACTTAGTGGTTACAAGTTAAAATCATTTTATTTTTTTTTGCTAGAAAATTACTTAGAACCCCCAAACATTATATATTTTTTTCAGACACCCTAGGCCGCGTACACACGTCCAACGGAGCGTTTCCAGCGGACATGTCTCCTCCGGATTTTCATCTGACGGCGTGTACACACCATCGGATCAAAATCCCCGCCGGCAGACAGCGCGGTGACGTGGCGGTGACGTTGACGCCGCCACGTCACCGCACCAGGAAGTAAAAAACTTCCACGCATGCGTCGCATCCTTCCGACGCTTGTGCGGGCAGATATGTCCGCTGGTTAGTGTACTAACCAGCGGACATATCCGACAGACATGTCTCCGGCGGACAAATTTTAAAGCATGCTTTAAAATTTGTCCGCCGGTCAGACATGTCCGCTAGCCCATACACACGATCGGATTTGTCTGCTGGAACGGTCCGTCGGACCAGTTTCAGCGGACAAATTCGATCGTGTGTACGCGGCCCTAGAGAATAAAATGGCGGTCATTGCAATACTTTGTCACACCATATTTGCGCAGCCGTCTTACAAACAAGATTTTTTTTTCCAAAAATATACTTTTTTTTTTTTTTTTTTTTAACAGAAAAGTTTTTATTAGCAAAATAAAGCATCAGTACATCTTAATCATACAGTGGTAAGACACATGTTACGCCGAGTAAATTGATACCCAACATGTCACGCTTCAAAGTTGTGCCCGCTCGTGGGATGGGGACAGACTTTGAAGCTTAACCAGTTAAGGACCGCCTACTGTACATTAACGTCAGCAGAATGGCATGGCTGGGCACATCAATGTATATATACGTTGGTTCTAGTACCCAGCTGTGGGTCACGGGCGCTCGCGTGACCCGGTCCGAAGCTGTGGGACTCGCTGACCCGATCGCCGCTGGAGTGCGGCGATCGGTCCCCGGAGCTGAAGAACGGGGAGAGCCGTGTGTAAACATGGCTTCCCCGTGCTTCACTGTGGCCGCAGCATCGATCGCGTCATCCCTGTTATAGGGGGACGTGATCGATGACGTCACACCTACAGCCACACCCCCCTACAGTTGTAAACACACGCAGGGAACACTCAATTCCTACAGCGCCCCCTTGTGGTTAACTCCCAAACTGCAACTGTCATTTTCACATTTTTTGCTGTGAAAATGACAATTGTCCCAAAAATGTGTCAAAATTGTCCGAAGTGTCCGCCATAATGTCGCAGCCATGAAAAAAAATCGCTGATCGCCACTATTAGTAGTTAAAAAAAAATTTTTTTTAGAGAAATGCAATAAAACTATCCCTTATTTTGTAAACGCTATAAATTTTGCGAAAACCAACCGATAAACGACTTTTGCGTTTTTTTTTTTTTTTACCAAAAATAGGTAGAAGAATACGTATCGGCCTAAACTGAGGAAAAAAAAATGATATATATTTTGGGGGGATATTTATTATAGCAAAAAGTAAAAAATATTGCATTTTTTTCAAAATTGTCGCTCTATTTTTGTTTATAGCGCAAAAAATAAAAACCACAGATGTGATCAAATACCACCAAAAGAAAGCTCTATTTGTGGGGAAAAAAGGACGCTAATTTTGTTTGGGAGCCACGTCGCACGACAATTGTCAGTTAAAGCGACGCAGTGCCGAATCGCAAAAAGGGGCAAGGTCCTTTACCTGCATTTTGGTCCGGGTCTTAAGTGGTTAAAGATCTTCATAGGCCTCTGTTAAAAAAAAAAAGAAGATCTTCATAGGCGAAGTAATAAAATAAAAAATATTATTTTATAAAAAAAAAAAAAGTGCCCTTTAAGTCTATTGGGTGACGTTTGACATCGCTTCCGTCATCCAATGGTATGGAGCTGAGTGGGGGGGGGGGCATCATTCCCTCGCTCGACTTCCAGCCTCTGAGGGGAAAGGACCGGATCGTCTCCGCTGCTACCGACGGCTTCCGTAAGTGGCAAAGATGACCGGAACACGGCGGGACGGGGGTGGGCCTTTCCCGACGGCGATAAAAGTAATCTCACGACGAATCCGCAACAGAGACCACTTTTATATGAAAGGGGACCACCTGCAGTTTTTATAAAAATACCGGGGTGATCTGCTGCCATAACATCTGTATTCAGCATCAAAGTAGCGACGTATAACGATGGCGGGCGTTTACAGGCTCCTTCTCTGTTCTGTTTGAAATCCTATCTTTTATTTTTCTAGAAACAGACCCTGAGCTACCTGCAAGGTCTTCACTCCCTACAGATTCCCTTGACCTTCGACTTTGGACTGGAAGGGGATCAAGACGCAGACAGGGAGTCAGCGCGCAGCAAACCGCCGCTTGAAATAGAGATGCCCGCAGCATTATCTCCGAGGTGTGTCTGATTTTTAGAACAACTTGTATCATAAAGTAAACCTGTGCTAATAGAAATATGGACACCAATGGGGACCCACTTCTGAAAATTCAGCTTGCCTGGCTGACTCAATACCATTCTTAAGCCTAGAACAGTGATGGCGAACCTCGGCACCCCAGATGTTTTGGAACTACATTTCCCATGATGCTCAAATACACTGCAGAGTGCATGAGCATCATGGGAAATGTAGTTCCAAAACATCTGGGGTGCCAAGGTTGCCATCACTGGCCTAGAACAAGCGAGAAAAGAGAAATCAGAACTTCTGATGTGCATACTTGTTCTGAGCCCGTGCCCCTGAGAGCACTGAGCCACCATGACAGCCAAGCAATAAGCATTTTAACCACTTGCTTACTGGGCACTTAAACCCCCCTCCTGCCCAGACTAATTTTCTGCTTTCACCGCTGACACACTTTGAATGACAATTGCGCGGTCATACAACACTGTACCCAAGTGTACCCAAGTGAAGTTTTTATAATTCTTTTCCCACAAATAGAGCTTTATTTTGCTGATGAGGCGGCGCTGGTGGGCACGGATAAGGGGGCACTGGTGGGTACCAATAAGGCGACATTGATGGGTGGCACTGGAGGGCATTGATAGGTGGCACTGGTGGGCACTGAGAAGTGGCACTAGTGGGTACTGAGAAGTGGCACTAATAGGTGGCACTAATAGCTGTCAGTGATGGGCACTGGGCGGCAGTGATGGGCACTGATAGGTGGCAATAATGGGCACTGATCGGCTCTGGTGGGTTACACTGATAGCAGCACTGCTAGGTGGTACTGATTGGCACCAATGGTGGGCATTGATAGGTGTCACTCATGGGCATTGATAGGTGGCATTCATGGGCATTGATAGGTGGCACTGGTGGGCACTGGCAGGAGGTACAGATTGGCACACATGAGGCAGATGTGCCTAATTCCTCTTTGGGGGCCGATGTCCCTTGCACCTAAGCCGGTGATCGGCTTTATTTTTTCATTGAGCTGTCAGCGTGAGGAGAAAAAAAAACGAATTACTGAGCTTTGTTTACACCACGTGATCAGCTGTCATTGGCTGACAGCTGATCACGTGGTAAGGGGCCGGAGTCGGGCCCTTACTCAGGTCTGTGATCACCAGAGTCTCAGTGACTCGGGTCATCACAGCACGCTCCTTGCAGGGGCGTGCGAGAATCGTGCAAAGGGGAGGACGTCGGCCTAAACTGAGGAAAAAAATGCTTTTTTTATATATTTTTTGGGGATATTTATTATAGCAAAATGTAAAAAATATTTATATATTTTTTTCAAAATTGTCGCTCTATTTTTGTTTATAGCGCAAAAAATAAAAAACGCAGAGGTGATCAAATACCACCAAAAGAAAGCTCTATTTGTGGGAAAAAAAGGACGCCAATCTTGTTTGGAAGCCACGTCGCACGACCGCGCCATTGTCAGTTAAAGCGATGTAGTGCCAAATCGCAAAAAGGGGCAAGGTCCTTAACCTGCATAATGGTCTGGGTATTAAGTGGTTAATTTATGAACTTCTGGCTTTGTCTAGTACTGTAGGTTGTATGTGTAATATCACAAGTGTGTACCGTATACAATGCAGTTACTAATTTGATCGTTCTTTTTCCAAGGAATAAAGTCGTCCCTGGCTATGCACAGCCAGTAATACAACCTTTCGCTGCCACTGCTAACCGCTCTCTGCAGAAAGGTAAGTTCTCAATTACTTTCCTCATCTTAGATCAATTCTACCCGCTATTATTTTAAGGGCATATAAGGTTTTTATTTGGTACAGTGTTTTAATAACACCTTAGTATTTATAATTATTTTCGCCATTATCATTTATTACCCAGATCATTATAATTTATTGAATGTATTTCCTTACCATTATCATTTATTTAATACTGTAATTGTGACTGACAATAACAGTATTAATCAGATGAACAGTGCCATCTTCAGGCTGCAGTGTAATCTGCAGGCCGGAGGATTATGTTATTAATGAAGCATTCCGCCAACATGATGATCACATAATTGGGAAGCACTATAATCAGTTACTAATTGTTAGTGGGGACCTGAACTGCAAAGCCTCATACACGCGATCGGATTTCCATCGGACAAATCTGTGTAATTTTGTGTAAAGGGCGTTGTTATGCATAAAGACGACAGAACTTTCTAAGCCAACATACACAAAACTACATGTTTTTTTAGCTCGTTAGCGCCACCCTTTGGGCAACTTCTGCTAATGTTGTCTTATTTTGAGCATTGCTTCTGAGCATGCGTGTTTGTACAATCGGATAATCCAACGGCACTCATTTGTTGTCGGAAAATTTGAAAGCATGCTATACAATACTTGTTGTCGGAAATTTCGACAACGATTGTCCGATGGAGCGTACAAACGGTCAGATGTTCCGACAAAACACTTCCATCACGCAATTGTTGTCGGAAAATCTTTAGGCACAGTCCAGTTTGAGAACTTGCAGCCATACAAAGGGGTTGATTTACTATAACTGGAGAGTACAAAATCTGGTGCAGCTCTGCATAGGTGTGCGCAGCCTGTTGCATTAGGGTGTGCACCTGCAAGCACAAAAACACGGTACCGATCGCTCTCTGTGTTCATTCAGAAAGGGAAGGGGCCGGTACATGACATTACCCCTTCCCCCTTCCCGCTTCACCCACTCATCCTGAAATATCATCAATGTGTGCCCACTGCAGTAGCCAATGGGAGAGGAGGGAAGCCAGCCATACTGCACTGCAGGGAGTGATTAGGGTGTGCCTGGGCACACCTGGCACACCCTGTGTGCATGCCTATGATAGAAACCAATCAGCTTCCAGGTTTTTTCTTTGTCACAGCTTAATTCAACAAACTGAAGTTAGAAGCCGATTGGCTACCATGCACAGCTGCACCATATTTTGCACTCTCTAGTCTAAGGACCAGATTCTCTAAGAAAATCGCCGGCGTAGCGTAAGCCATTTACACTACGCCGCCGCATCGTACTAGAGCAAGTGCCGTATTCTCCATGCACTTGCTCCGTAGTTTGCGGAGGCGTAGAGTAAATCGCCCAGCGTAAGCCCGCGTAATTCAAATGGGGCGGCTTGTATTTAAATTAAGCGCGCCCCCGCGTCGAACGAACTGCGCATGCGCCGGCCGGGTAAAAAGCCCAGTGCGAATGCTCCAGCTCACGTCGGAAAGCGTTGTTGAAACCAACGTCAAAACGACGTGATCGTCACTACGCAATGCCCTATTCGCGAACGAGTTAGTAAAACGACGTAAGCGATGGAAAAAGCCGACGCTGACCCGACGCCATACTTAACATCCGACGGCACCTGACGGCATCCGACGGGACTTCGTAAGGTTACTCCTCATAGAAGCAGGGGTAACCTTACGAGTTCGTAAACGACGTACGCGACGACGGGGCGGCGTAAAAGCGATCGGGAATCGGCGTAGTAGCCTCATTTGCATAGGCAAATGAGAAAACAACGTAAAGGCCACCTAGTGGCCGGAGTTGTCATTACAACTACGATCCGCAAGTGTAATAGTATTACACTTGTCGGATGTTCAAGCGTATCTATGCCAAAGTGATGCTAAGCATCACTCGCATAGGTACGAGGTAAAAAAAATGGCGATACGACGAGGTATCTGAGATACTCCGTCGTAGCGCCACTGAGAATCTGGCCCTAAGTATATCAACCCCAATGTGTTTTCTACTGTTTTAATATATCCTTAGTACAAGGCACCTTGTTGTAGAATTTTACCCTAGGACAGGTCTTTTCTCCGCCTTTCCATAGCATAGGTTGGTCTACAGAGATATCTGGAAACAGATAAGAGTGCAGAACAGGAAATTAAAGTGTCACTAAACCCAGGACTCTGCATTCACTATATCTGGTCTCCCACAGTACACAGAACATGGAAATGCAATAGTTTTAGTAAATATAAACTGCTAAATACCCTTTCTCATTAGCAGTATATAGCAGTCGTGTGACTTCTATCAGTGTCTGGTCAAAGCTTGAAGGAGGAGTTTTCATTCTTCTCTGATTGTCCTATGAGGCTGCAGGACCCCTGACTTTGTCTAGACCATGGGTCCTCAAACTATGGCCCTCCAGTTGTTCAGGAACTACAATTCCCATCATGCCTAGTCATGTCTGTGAATGTCAGAGTTTTACAATGCCTCATGGGATGTGTAGTTCTACCACAGCTGGAGGGCCGTAGTTTGAGGATCCCTGGTCTAGACAGTGCTGTTTGGCCCTGTGCTGATCACATGCACCCTCCCAAGAAAAAAAAAACTCTCTAGCAATACACACCAAACTGAGCATGTGCAGAGTTTCCCCAATGCTCTGTTCTACCAGGAGATGGATTGGGGACTGTGGAAGAAGGGGTAGGATCAGAGAAGACAGGATCAAACAGCCTTTTTACACAATGCAGAGGATTAACCGCTTAGGTTCCACAGTGAGTATAACCAGCATGCTTTACTGCATATGCAGACTGATTTTACTGTTCTGGGTTTAGTAACACTTTAAAGGGGTTGTAAAGGTACAATTTATTTCCCCTAAATAGCTTCCTTTACCTTAGTGCAGTCCTCCTTCACTTACCTCATCCTTCCATTTTGCTTTTAAAATGTCCTTATTTCTTCTGAGAAATCCTCACTTCCTGTTCTTCTGTCTGTAACTCCACACAGTAATGCGAGGCTTTCTCCCTGGTGTGGAGTGTCGTGCTCGCCCCCTCCCTTGGACTACAGGAGAGTCAGGACGCTTTCTACGTTGCAGATAGAGAAAGGAGCTGTGTGTTGATGGGAGCGTCCTGGCTCTCCTGTAGTCCAAGGGAGGGGGCAAGCACGACACTCCACACCAGGGAGGAAGCCTCGCATTACTGTGTGGAGTTACAGACAGAAGAACAGGAAGTGAGGATTTCTCAGAAGAAATAAGGACATTTAAAAGCAAAATGGACGAATGATGTAAGTGAAGGAGGACTGCACTAAGGTAAAGGAAGCTATTTAGGGGGAAAAAAAACCCTTTAAGAATTTATCAGATTTCTGGCAGGATCAATGTGTATTTTTGAGGACTTAGCAAACAGATATAACAAACTGCTTTTAGTGTTATATTTAACAGACCAAATGAGGGAAATTCATCGCAGGGGGTTACATATACTGTCGTTTATTTCATGAATATCTCTCCAGATCGATGTTATCAGCAGGGCAGAGCTCAGTATGTTACACCGAGGACTTCCTGTCAAGAGATAACGTTGCTACTTCTCCTCCCCGATCCTGAGCTCAGATCGTGTTCTGGGCGATCGGTAGATAACATTTCATACATATACATCTATTTTCCATTGTGTGTTCTTTTACCACTGATCTCAGAAAGCTGCATGCAGCAAGATTTACAGATAGGGAGCTGCGTAATGATTATTTCATCATCCCCCTCCTAATAAAGGCGTTAAAAAATAAATAAATTAAAATGCATTATATTTTCTATGCATGTTAACCACTTAAGCCCCGGACCAATATGCAGGTAAAGGACCTGGCCCCTTTTTGCGATTTGGCACTGCGTCACTTTAACTGACAATTGCGCGGCCGTGCGACATGTCTCCCAAACAAAATGTATGTCATTTTTTCCCCCCACAAATAGAGCTTTCTTTTGGTGGTATTTGATCATCTCTGCGGTTTTTATTTTTTGCGCTATAAACAAAAATAGAGCGAACATTTTTGAAAAAAAATGCAATATTTTTAACTTTTTGCTAAAATAAATATCTCCAAAAAATATATACATTTCTTTTTTTTCCTCACTTTAGGCCGATACGTATTCTTCTATATATTTATTGTAAAAAAATTGCAATAAGCGTTAATTGATTGGTTTGCGCAAACGTTATACAAAATAGGGGATCGTTTTATGGCATTTTTATTAATATATTTTCTTTTACTAGTAATGGCGGCGATCAGCTTTTTTTTTCATGACTGCGACATTATGGCGGACACATCGGACACTTTTGACACATTTTTGGTGAAAAGTGCTATAAAAATGCACTGATTACTGTGAAAATGACAATGGCAGTGAAGGGGTTAACCACTATGGGGCACTAAGGGGTTAAGTGTGCCCTATAGGGAGTGATTTTTACTGTAGGGGGGCGTGGCTGTAGGTGTGACGTCACTGATCGTTGTTCCCTATAATAAGGAACAGACGATCAGTGACACTGCCACAGAGAAGAACGGGGAGATGTTGTGTTTACACTCACCTCTCCTGGTTCTTCAGCTCCTGTGACCGATCACGGGACACCGGCGGCGATCAGGTCCCACGGGCATGGTCACGGAGCTTCGGACCGGGTCACTAGTACGTGCATGTGCCCAGCCGTGCCATTCTGCCAACGTATATCGGCGTGAAGGGGTCCTTAGATGGTAAAGTGTTAGGCCCCATATACACGGGATAACACTAAACATACGTTCAGAGGCAGTTGGATGCTTTTTTCAAAAGCGAAGGTACACAGAGCATGGAAATGCAATTATTTTTGTAAATATCAACTGCTAAATACCTTTTCTCATCAGCAGTATACAGCAGTCTTGTGGGTTCTATCAGTGTCTAGTTACAGCATGTAGGAGGAGTTTTCATTCTCTTCTGACTGTCCTATGAGGCTGCAGGACCCCTGACCCTCTGTCTGAACAGTGCTGATTGGCCTTGTGCTGATGACATGCCCCCAAGAAAAATAAAACTCTAGCAATACACACCAAACTGAGCATGAGCAGACTGACTCCAAAGGCTCTGCACTATAAGAAGAGGGATTGGGAATGGTGGAAAAAGGGCAGATAGTCAGGCTCAACATGTATTTTTGAGGACTTAGCAAACAGATATAACAAGCGTCTTTTAGTGTTATGTTAAACAGACCAAAAAAAAAACTCTCTAGCAATACAGACCAAACTGAGCATGTGCAGACTGACTACAAAGGCTCTGTACTATAAGGAGAGGGATTGGGAATGGTGGAAGAAGGGGAGGATCAGAGAAGACAGGATCAAACAGCACTTTTACACAACGTGCTTGTCATAGCTACAAAGAGAAGATGTTGATCTGAGCCCGTCGTGGCCAGAGATCTGGTTGATTGAAAAAGCGCTCTCCAATGCAAGTCTCCAAGGAAAGTGAAAGTGTAAAAAGCAGCAGTGTCCTTGCGGCTGCTATCTGGTGTAAGGTTCCCAGGAAACGCGTTTCGGGTTCTGCCCTTTTATCAAGCTTTTTGATTGGTCAAGGCTGCCTGAATCAGGAAGAGGCACCAATCAACCAATGACGTCGGGAAGAAAGATGGTAGCTCTGGACAAGGTGTGTGGCAGCAGTGTGGTGGATCACAGCAGGACAACACTGGATCCACTGGGCAGGTGAGTATGTGAGTTTGTCTTTAGGGAACTGATGTGCTTTAAAAAAAAAAAAATTGAGGCAAAATGAGACCAGACGGGAAGTGTGATGTATCTGTGCAATATTTTGTGTGTTAAAAGCAGGTTGTGTCCCGACCACAGAGAGAAAAGCGAAGAAGATTGAGAAGACAAGATGTGTTTCTGCAACCAGAAGGAGGAATTGGCAGAGCGAGGTGAGGTTGTCCTTTTCTTCTTCCATGACCAGAGCTAATTAATGGGAACAATATACCCAGTGCAAGGGCACGGTCACCTAGAGCCCGGGGCGAACGTGGCAAACTTCGTTCCCCCACCCCCTTCCCAATAAGTGTCCGGAAAAGTCCCCCCACAAAAAAAATGAGCACTAATCTGCATGCTTACCCCCATGGCATAATTTCCCGTCTTCCCAGTATAAATCTACCCCCCTGCTGAAGTCACCTTCCCAGCACAAATCTTCCCCCCCCCCAAAAAGGGCCCCCCAAATTACTAGAGGCCCCGCCTGCATGGTCAGAAGTCATTTTCGACCCCTTAACTCACTGGCTGCATTGTAGAAGAGGCAAATAGTCAGCACCTTCTCACTTTAGAGTTGAAAATATTTTTATTGGTATTTTAGCAAATGGAAAAAACAACAGGAGAAGACACCATCCGAAAACAGTCAAAAGTACAATGGGGTAAGGAGTCGGTCCAGCGGCTATCGCCCACAACAGGACTCCCACCGACATATAATGCAATCAAAACAGGAGTGACTTCAACATGGAACAATAATTAAATGCAACCACAAGGATCCTACCGTAGACGGCAGAATTACAGCCAGGGTTGCTAGTAAGAGAACAATAAGACAACAAGAAAAACAAGAAAAGCATAAAAAAAAAAAAAAAAATGGGAATTAAAAAAAAAAAAGGGACAAAAAATCAAATTCAAATGGGAAGACAAGAAACTGGGGCGTCAGAAGGTAGGGAGAGAAGAGGGGGAGAAGGAAGAGGAGGGAAGCAGAGTGAAGGAAAAAGGGAGAAGGCTAGAGAGAGATCAGAGCAAGGAGTTCGAGTTGCCGAAAGGTCAGTCAGGGGGGACAATATAGGGCGTGCGGGGAACGAGGGACCCATCACGCCCTAAGGTAGTGAAATATCAGAAAGTGCTCATGACTGGGGTTACAACATGTTAGCCAGAGTGTCAGAGGAGGAGAAGTGGAGCCAGATGAGCCACAGTAATTTATAGGTATCAAAAGTATCGTTGTCGAGAGCCAACATCTCCTCCATTCTCATAGTGTCGTTCATAATTGATACCCAGCGTGACAAGGGCGGGATTGTGGTCGACTTCCAATAGGAAGGTATGAGCTGTCTCGCTGAGGACATGAAGAAACGGAGGAGACTTCGCTTCTGTGACGTAACTGATCCCGGTAGTATAGAGAGAAGAGCAATCTTAGGAGAGGGAACCAGTGATTCAACGTACATTTTGTTGTAACACTCAAATACCTGTGTCCAGAAGGGGCGGATCCTCTCACATTCCCACCAGACATGAAGGTAGGTCCCAGTAGCAGTAGAGCATCTCCAGCATATATCCGGAGTGGATGGAAATATTTTGTGCAACGTAGAGGGGTCCCTGTACCATCTCGACAGAATCTTGTAGTTCTTCTCCTGTGAGTAGCAGGAGATTGTGGACTTGTGAGTAAAATAAAAGGATGTCTGCCATTCCGGTTGCAGGATGTCCTCACCCAAGTCTGCAGACCACGTCCTCGTGTAAGCGGGTAGCTCGGTGTGTGTGCGTGCTTGTAAGAGGCCATATACGGCCGATAGAAGGTGTCTGGGGGTCTCCGGCAGGGAGCACAACCGTTCAAATTCCGTATTGGGACGATGTATTTGGGAGGATGAATGTAAGTGTTTTGTGAATGTGGATAAATGTAGTTCAGTGAGCCAATCGTGTGTTCCCGTCGGAGTCACCGGTGACCCTTGCGTAGGATGTATGAAGGAGTGTGCCTGCGGCCAATCAGACCGTTTAAAAGGGCCTAGTGTCGATATACCGATACCCTGAGGAAAGGCGGGATTGTCAAATAGAGGGGATAATGGGGAAGGATCAGAGGATAGGAGGGAACATAACCCCCTATTATACCAAAGTCTGAGAGAGGCCAGTGTAAGCGGGGAGGGAGGGGGCATACGCACTAAATCAGATCTGTAACCCCATAGAAGTGCACGGAGGTCCACGTGGGCCAGATCCTGCTCTATGGTGACAGAGGCCTTTAAAAAGGGACGCGGGAACCATTCCAAGATACGCGCTATATGAGAGGCCTTATAATATGTCTCAAAGTCAGGGACGCCAGCACCGCCCTGTGTCTTCGAGCGAGTGAGTAAATTGAATTGCACCCTAGGCATCCCTCGATTCCACAGGAATCTAATGGCGAGAGAGCGTAGCGAGTTAAAGAAGGGTTTAGGGATTGTAATGGGGACCGTTTGGAGGAGGTACAGGAGTTTGGGAAGAGTGTCCATCTTCAGGGTGTTGATTCGTCCGAACCACGGTAAAGAAGACCCTCCCCACTCCTCCAAGTCCTTCCGTAGGCGGGAGAGCAAGGGGACATAATTCAGAGAAAAGAGATTGGAGAGATTACAAGGGATAGCGACCCCAAGGTATGAAATTCCCTTCGTCTGCCACTGAAAGGAGAAATTTGCTTTAAGCAAGGACATCGTATTGGGAGGGAGGGAGACATTGAGAGCCTCCGTCTTGGACATGTTAAGTTTAAAGTTACTAAACGAACTAAAGCGGCGGAATTCAGCAAAGAGGGATGGCAGAGAAATATGGGGGTCTTGCATGTACACCAGGAGGTCGTCGGCATAAAGAGATAGTTTGTAATGAGAGGAGGGAGTTTGGATACCGCGAATCGAGACGTTTTGTCTAATGGCGCAGGCTAAATGTTCGATCACTATGACGAACAAGAGGGGGGACAGGGGGCAGCCCTGCCGAGTGCCATTAAAGATATCAAATGGTGCGGAGGCAGAGCCATTAACTAAGACTGAAGCCGAAGGATGGGAGTAAAGGGACATCACCTTGGAGATAAATGGTAATCCTAGACCTAACTGTTCCAGCGAGAGCCGAAGAAATCTCCAATTAACTCGATCAAACGCTTTTTCAGCGTCAAAGGAGAGGAGACAAGCCTTAAGCCCCTTACGTTGGATAAAGGAGATTAAATGAATCGTCTTGGTGGTGTTGTCCCTAGCTTCACGGCCCGGGACAAATCCCACCTGATCGTTGTGGATTACACCCGGGAGTAGAGGGGACAAACGACTGGCCAGAACCTTAGCAAACAACTTTAAATCAATGTTGAGCAGAGATATGGGCCGATAACTGCTGCATTGGGAGGGATCCTTCCCTGGTTTGGGTAATACGGAGATATTAGCGGACAACAGTTCCTTGGGTGGAGCGGGGGAGTCCTCCATAGCATTAAATGCCTTAGCCATCAAGGGGGACAAAAGCGGGGCAAAGGTTTTGTAGAAACGAGGGGTGTATCCATCCGGGCCGGGGCATTTGCCCACCTTCAGGCCTTTAATGGCGCCAAGAAATTCAGACGAGTGCAAGGGTCTATCTAGTTCAACCACGGCCGACGCGTCAATGGGGGGCAATGCCGTTTCAATAACATAATCTCGCATGTCATCAACCAAGGGTGCGGCGCGTGTGGTCGGACCATTGGGGCGTAAGTTATAGAGTTGGGAATAGTACTCCCGGAAGGCGGAGGATATACCGCTCGTGTTGTATGATCTAGATTGGTCAGGATGTGAGATAAAGGGAATAGAGCATCGTGGCGGTCTAGGATGCAAAACCCGTGCAAGGTGTTTACCGCATTTATTGGCGAGCGAGTAGTGGAAATTGCGAGCCCTATCCCGCGCTATTAAGGAGTGCGAGTCGAGAAGCTGGAGGAGATCTCTACGGGCATTCGACAAACGAACAAAAATGGCAGGGTCTAGGTTACGCTTATGTATAGGTTCGAGCTCCGCTATGGTGGAGAGAAGACGGCGAATATCTCCCGAACGCATTTTTTTGAGACGCGAGCCATGTTGAATAAATACGCCCCTGACCACACACTTCAGGGCCTCCCATTGTGTGAGAGGAGAGGTGGTGTCAGCGGAGTGATCTGAAATAAAGTGTCGAATGGCGGCGGAAACTTCAGCTACACAGACGGGGTCTCGCAGTAAGTTGTCGTTGAGTCTCCAATGTGTGCCCCTACGTGACGTTGGGGGGCGCGCAAGAGTCAAGTAAACCGGTGCGTGGTCAGACCAGAGTAATTGACCCAGGGATGCCTGAACTGGAGTATCTAACAGTGACTGGGAAATCAGGAAGTAATCCAATCTACTATAAGAATTGTGTGCTGCTGAATAATGGCTGTAGTCCTTTTCTGAGGGATGCTGGACACGCCAAACATCCACCAGGTGTGAGGAGTGTAGGAGAGCTTTGATGCGTGTCAATGTAGAGTGCGGAACAGAGGACTTACCCGAGGACGTGTCTGCGGGTGGGGACATGACGACATTGAGGTCTCCGCCAACGATGCAGCAGGGACCCCCGAAGGAGGACAGTCTGGTGAGAACCGATGAGAGGAACCGAGCCTGACCCACATTAGGTACGTATATGTTGGCCACTGTGAAGAGAAAGCCGTTAAGTTTCAGTTTAAGAAATATGAAGCGCCCATTAATATCAACAAGGGTGTCTAGGACCTCAGGTTTAAAAGATTTATGGAAAGCTATGGATACACCTTTAGATTTGGCCTGAGGATTAGTACTGTGAAACCATTGTGGATAATACCTGTTGCGCATTGTCGGAATGGAATCTGAACGGAAATGTGTTTCCTGGAGTAACAATATATCAGAACGTTTTTTATGAAAGTGGTAAAGGATCTGGCTCCGCTTCTCAGGAGTGTTGAACCCCCTACAGTTAAAAGAAGCTAAGGTTATCGGGCAAACAGAGGCCATGACAGCTGTAGGAGTAGAGGGTAGGGGGAGGGGGGGAAAGCCTGTGTGGCAATAGTATCATAATTCAGCAACTCTCGAAGATGGAAGCAGCACGAAGTAGGGTCCAGAAAAAGAGAAAAAGAAGAGGGGAGGAGGAGGGCATAGGAGAGGAAGAGTAGGAATAGATAGGTGGGAGGACAACGGGGTGAGACAAAAAACAAAAAAGCACGTAAAACATCTAAAGGCATGGTTTGACGGTAGACTCCGTCCGCACCACCCCAGTCGAGGAACAGAGATGGTAAGGAACGATCAGGGCGGAGTGGCGAGGAGGGAGCCCAGCACAACCTAGTAAATGACAAAAAAAAAGTAGCAATAACAAAAAAGGCCACTAGGTGGCTCCAAAATACTACAAATAAAAAAGAAAAAAAACTTACAGTATGGCATACAGCCATAAACCACACAGCGTCCATGGAGACGCTGTATAGAAAAAAAAAAAAACCCTCTGAGGGGGGGGGGGTACGGTGGGAACCCGCCGGGCAAGGCAGACCCCCCGACCCCAGCTCCACGGAAAAACAATCATGGAACAAAACCAACACACAACCTTCATGATCAAAAAAAAACATTATTGCCGAGAAAAAGGGGTTGGTCAAAAACATGCGACAGGGAACAAAAACAAAAACAGTCTAGTAGATCTATACTTCAATGAGGTGCAGATACAGTGAGAAAAAACACAGTAATGGTTAAGCTGTAGAATATGGACAAACCGTCTGAAGCTATAGGGGAGAAAGTATTTGTGTACAGTCTGCGGACAATTCTCGGCATGGGACCCGGAGCCCGAGTAACCTAGGAGGAAAACCAGTGGATTAATAACAATAACAGCATTAGAGCAGTCTAGAGCTCAGGGGGGGTAAACCCTTCAAAAGAAACAATGGCCGAGGTGACCTTCAGGCCGATCCCATGGAAAAAATATAAAATACAAAGAATAAAAATTTAAAAATCAAAAATATAAGAGAAACCATGGAGAGTGACGGCTGTGAAAGTAACCTAGACGCATGAGGGGGGGGGGGGGAGCCCTTAAAGCAAAAAGGTAAAAAATAAAGCTAAATAAAGATAAGGTGTGGAGGCTCCCACCCCAACACGTCCCAGGGAAGAACCCCTATAAAGGGAAAACAAGTAATGCGACTGATCCATCCAGGGCAAGTTCAGTCCTCAGCATCACGACGAGGCACGGACTTGGAGTGGCGCTTATGACCCTGCGTCTGCCACGTGGAGGCAAAGGGCAAGCCGGGGGTAGTAGGCGTGAATGGCCAGTCCGGGATAGACACCTGTGGAAGTCCTAGTGTACCGAGGAAGGTCGGCAGGTCTCCCAGTGTGCGGAAAATGGCGGCCTTGCCTTCATGGTGCACTCGCAGGTGGAACGGGAATCTCCATTGGTACTTCATCTGTTTGGACTGCAAAAGTTGGGTAAGCGGCTTCAGTGCTTTTCTCATCATCAGCGTCTGGCGTGAAAGATCTGGGAGGAGCATCACAGGTGTATCATTGAGTAGTATAGTCTCTTGCGAGCTAGCAGCTTTCATGATAGATTCCTTGACCTTATAAAAATGGACCCGACACAGGGTATCGCGAACGAAGGAGGGGTCTTGGCTTCGCGGACCGGAGGTTCTGTGGACCCGGTCTAGCTCGATCGGGTCATCTTTGGGGCGCTGCAGCAGTTGGTTAAAAATGGCAGTCACAGCTCCAGGTAGGGCTTTGCCGTCAACTGATTCAGGAATTCCGCGAATGCGTATATTGTTGCGACGGTTACGGTTTTCGATATCGTCTTGCTGGTACGCCAACTGCTGCAGCATGACAGTGTGGGAGTTCAAAATCTTGTCATGAGACTGTACCGTATTGTTTAGACTGTCTGTGGTGGCATCCAGGTCTTCAAAGCGAGCGCCCACATCCTTCTTGAACTCAAAGATCTCTTTCTTATAGGCCTTTTCAATTCTGTGGACACATTGTTCAAAGTCAGCCTTAGTGGGCAGGGATCTGATGTAGCTGTGGAGGGAACGAATCTGTGCCTCCAAATCCCATCCATCACCGGAACCCAGGGAGACATTAGAGCGACTCCTGGTGAGCACAAAGTCGGCCTGTGAGTGGAGGGATGACTCAGAACGAGACGGGGACGGAGGAGCCAGCGCCATCTTGGTTTCAGATCGGCGCTGCGATGCTGCGCGGGATCGGGCGAAATACACCTCTAAATCTCCTCCCTGTCGGTCCCCGTTGGTTCCCTTCTGTGCCCGTTGCTTGTCTTTCCCCATGTGTCAGTCTTGAGCTGGTTCCTAGTAGTTATGTGGTCCGTGGAGGTGGGGGATCAGGGGGCCGGGGTAAAGCACATCCTACTGCTACATACTTCCAGCCATGGCCCGTTAGCTGCTGTTAGGCAGGAGGTAGGGGGAGAGGTGTAGGTAGACTAGAGGATCCTAGTGGTTTGAGAAGGGTAGAATTAGGGAAGGGAGAGGAGTGGGACCCGCTGGGTGAAGCAAGATGGTGGTTACTCACTATCTGGGCGCAGGGGCCTTCCATAGGCCGGATGAAGATGCGCTTCTGCGGGGGCTACAGGTGGCAAAAAGAGTCCCAAGGGCCCTCCGGTGTTCGTGAGGAGGGAGCCAGTCACCCGGTCGGGGAGGATTGTGCAGGCTGGTATGGATCCCGGGTTCGCCGACTTCCGGGACTAGGCCGAAGCCGCGGTCTTTCCTGGAACGGACGCCGGACGGCAGCAGTTTTCTATCCGCCCCCGATCGCCGCACACCCGGGCCGCCCCCTCCGAAGATGATGCTGGAGGTGGACGAAGATGCGGAGGCCGTCTACCCCCGTGGGCGAACGCGGAGGATCCCGGAGGTTCCGTAGGCCTCAATATGGCGGCGGGACTCGGCAGCGCCGAGCTGGCTGTGCCTGAAGGCAAGAGAGGCAGCCAAACTCCGCAAATTCGTCAGGGGTCGGAGCGGAAGGGATCCGGCAACAGGTACCGCAGCCTTGGTGTGTCACTGGGGTCAATTTTGCAGGGGATGGCAGCAGATTGCTCCGAGTCTCATGGAGCTTAGCAAGAACACGTCTTCCCCGGCGAACTTCCGGACACGCCCCCCTGCACCTTCTCACTTTAATGTAAGATGTAATTTCCGACAGCAGAACACCCCCTCCCTTTAATGTGACCTGCATCATGTCATTTTCCATTTTCTGCCACCCCCCCCCCCCCCCCGCTTCTCAACTTTAATGTGACATGTCATTCTCGGCAGCCCACCTTTTTTTTTAACTTTCATATGTGATATATCATTTTGCTTAGGGCCCCAGGGAGGTCAGGTTTGGCACTGCCGAGAACAATGGTTGGTCCAATTGGGTCTGTCTGAAAACTGGACAGGCGGACTCGATCCGTCCGCTGGTGTGAAAGGGGCCATAGTCCCTTCTCACCATGACCTGTATGGTTTTCCTGTCTTGTTGGGTCCCAAGCCCTACTCCATAGAAGCCATGGTTGTTATATACTGCAGTGATGACGGACAAAAAGTCTGAGACAGCTGCATGTAGTTTGGAATAAATGGCTCTATAATCGGCTATATTTGCACTGTACACCAGCGGCTCTGGACGTGCATTTGGCTGTTTGGGGCGTAAAATAATGATTTGCTTGGCTCCACCCACTGTCCTGGAATGAGGAATAATTATATTATTTTAGGGATATGTGGTGCAATGAGCCGTCTGTATACCTTCTGTTCTAGGAAGCCTCTACTGTGTTTGTCTTTATTTTGCTAGTTACAGGTCAATTGGGACATGAAAAAATGTAAACGTGCTAATTTTAAAGGCTTATATGCAAGTTATTGCCATGGGGACCTGGGTCCTGCCCCAGAGGATATGATGTATCACTGCAAAAAAAAGATTTTTGCTTAAATGCTTAAAAGGAAACAATAAAAAATGAAATATTCCTTTAAATATTGTGCCTGGGGGGTCCCCTTAGTCTGCCTGTAAAGTAGCGCATCTTTCCCATGTTCATAACAGTACCACAGCAAAATGACATTTCTAAAGGAAAAATTAATAATTTAAAACTGCTCGAGGCTGTAATGTATTGTCAGATCCCAACAATATACATAAAAATCATTGAAAAAAACAGCATGAGTCCCCCCCCCCCCCCCCCAATGCCTTTGGGGGGGGCTCTCTGTGATTGGCCAAAGCATGCAGGTCAGGTGCATGCTTTGGCCAATCAGGAGCCGTCAATGCACTGCGATCTCGCAGTGCATTATGGGGTGTCCATGGGCGCTCAAATTTCCCGTGAATGCCCCATAGTGTTCTAAATTCGGCGAACGGGCGAACACCTGATGTTTGATTCAAACTTACGTTCAACTCGAACATCGGGCTTTTCCCTATCTGTGATCTTTCACAGACCTGTAGTAGAGCACTTGGGAACAAACGTTATCAATTTTAGTCTCTGCTGCAAGGGAAAAAGTTGGGTCGGACAGAACTGGTAAAGTTCAACAGGTTGATGATATGAATATCAAAAAGACCCTGAATAATTTTATAAAAGGTAACTTGCTGCAGTTTTATTCATTTACTTCTATACACATTACAAGGTAGTAGAATTGTATTTATTTGTTCATATGGATTTGTTATGTTACTAATTTCATTTTGTTGATTTGTTTCGTTTAGTTTTATTTCATTTATAAAATTTCTACCGAATATTTCACATTTTCGGAACGATTCCAATTCGGATCGGTTAAAAATGATCGACCGATTCAAATTCTGTGTGACAAATAGCTGAGTCTTAAGGAGTGGGCCAGTAAGCCAGCCGTCGCGTCCTTAACAACCGATGACTCATCAGCTGTCAGCAGACTTCCCCGCCGACAGATGAAATGTAAACAAAAGAATGCCGGCAATAAAAAAAAAAAACACGTGCCCCCCCCCCCCCAATTTATACCAGGCTTCTTCCCACGGCCTGGTGGTTGTGGGGGTGCGGAGGTTGACTTATCAGAACATGGAAGACTCCCTGCCTAAAAGCACCCCTCCCCCCATGTTGAGGGCATGTGGCCTGCTGGTATGATTCAGGATGGGTTTTTTTTTTTTTTTTGACATGGGGTTCCCAATGCAATCCAGACCAGACCCATAGAGCCTGGTCTGGATTGGGGGACTGCACACCATTTTTTTTGTCTGCATTTTTCATTGCTGGCCTTCCTTTGTCAGTGGGGAAGCCCACTGATAGCTGATAAGTCGTCACGGCCGGCTTCCCCGCCCGCTCCTTAATAAACAGCTATTCTTCACACAATTCGAATTGATCATTTTTTGACCAATCCGAATTCGAATCCTTCCGAGTATCTGGAATTCGTTAGAAAATTAATATACAAAGCAAAACTGAGCAAATTTCAACGAAACTCGTTACTATTTCATTTGGAGATTCGGATACATCCCAATATCCGTATAACCAAAAATTAGGGCTGTTACTGATCAAAATTTTTGTGTTCGATTAATCGTTTTTTTTTTTTAATCGATTAATCGACTAATTATAGCGCACATACAGATCCAACTACTTTTTTTTTTGTTGTTTTTAAGTGTATTTTTGTGCGTGAACTCGAGAGTGAGGAGCCGGACTGCAGGAGTTGGAAGTAGGCAGACCCTCCCCCCAGAGGCAATCTGCCATCCTTCTCCATGAGGCAGAGGGACTCCCCCTATGAGGGAGTGAGGAGGTCTAGCCCACCCAGCCAGCCCCGTAGGTCCTTCGCCTCTCTTCTTTTTTTTTAGGAGACCGCATGGCCAAAGTGCGTGCATATTAAACCAATTTCGTGTGCGTGCAAGTGTGGTGGTGGTTTTTGTGGGGGGGGGGGGCGTACTAAGCACAGGCGTACCTTGCATAGCACACCCACCGGGAGTCGGGCTGAGACCACCAAACTCAATTCACATGTAGCCAAGGCCGGGATCCGAACCCTTGGCTGCAGAGGTTAATGGCTTGTCAGCGCAGTGCCAATCACGTTGAGCCACCACAGATCCAACTACTTTTAGCTGATCTCCTTGCAGGCCGATTCCCAGTGCAGCTCCAACCACTGGAAAAATGGATAACAGGATACAGAAAACACACAAAGGCAGCGCTCGATGGGAATAGCATTACAACTTTTATAGTCTTCAAGTAGGTAACAAAATAAATATTGCACTGGAGATAAAATCGATGTAGCTACATAAACTGTAAAAATGGTGCGAGTAATACCAAACGGTACAAAAAGTAGTCATAAAAACATGTAGCTAAGTATGATACTGGTATACAAATGTGTACAACGATACCACTGCTGAATCCAGATGAGGAGGGGTTAACATCAGTCTGTCGGCATGTAGATGTCCCGTAAAGGGAACTATCACAACTCCCAGTGGATGGCTGTAGAATCCCAGGGTGATAGAGGGAAGTGATAGAGGGAAGTGATAGAGGGAAGTGTAACAGCCCATGCGTGTGGCAGATAGTAAGGTCCCGCCGGCATGCAGATATGAAGGCACAGCAAAGGAGCCCTTCGACGCAACTCCCTGAAGACCCGGAAGCCGGTGGAGAGGTGAGTACCAATCAAAAGAATTTTAATCGATTTATATTCCTCCAGAAACAAATTCAACATGTCTACAAGGTAGTATGGTGTTTTAGTACTGTTAGAAAGCAATAGGCCTAAATTCCTCATAAATGATACTCTGCTTGTTTCCCTTTGGTAACTACAGCCATTGAAGGGAATTGATTGGTAGCTTTATTGGAATTCTTGACCAATATTGCCTTTGTTTTTGTAGGTGGACTCTGTCCCGAAGCTGGGCACTCTGTGTCTGGAGGACAACCTGCCCATACTGGCACTTCAGGATGTTTCATTTGTATCTCCCAGATCACCTCCACCAGTGGGTTAGATAATCTATGCTTAACCACTACAATAGATCTTTTCTAATTCCACATGCCCAGTGTTAGTGGGAGGAAGAGGGTCCCATCATTGGGGTCAGTGGGAGGAAGAGGGCCCCATCATTGGGGTCAGTGGGAGAAATAGTGACCCATCATTGGGGTCAGTGTGAGGAATAGTGCCCTATCATTGGGGTCAGTGGGAGGAATAGTGTCCCATCATTGGGGTCATTGGGAGGAATAGTACCCCATCATTGGTACCAGTGGGAGGAATAGGGCTCCATCATTGGTGTCAGTGGGAGAAATAGTGCCCCACTACTGGGGTAAGTGGCAGGAATAGTACCCCATCATTGGTGTCAGTGGGAGGAATAGTGCCCCATCATTGGTGTCGGTGGGAGTACTAGCACCCTATCATTAGTGTCAGTTATGAATATTGCTCCAGATAGAGGGCAAGCAAATGTTTAAATCTGGCCCCAGGGCCACAGTTTGGAGACATAAATAGGGTAAAATGTCACCACTGCACTATAAACATATTCACAAAGAAGTTACGTCGGCGGGCTAGATTCAGATAGAGTTTACGTCGGCGTATCTAGGGATACGCCACGTAACTTCTTAGAATAGCCGGCGTATCTTTTTTGTGTATTCAGAAAACAAGATACGCCGGAATTCTGCTAAGATACGAGCGGCGTAAGTCTGTTACACTGTCTTATCTTAGTTGCATATTTACGCTGGTCGCTAGGTGGCGCTTCCGTCGATTTACACATCAAATATGTAAATTAGGGAGATACGCCGATTCACGAACGTACTTGCGGCCGGGCGTCGTATTTTACGTCGTTTGCGTAAGCGTTAGTCCGGCGTAAAGTTACCCCTGCTATATGAGGTGCAGCCAATGTTAAGTATGGACATAGGGACAGCGTCAAATTGTACGTCGTTTGCGTAAATCGATCAGGAATGAGGCTGGGCGTAAATTACGGTCACGTCGTTTACATTGACTACTTGCGACGTGATTTCACACATGCGCACTGGGATACGTCCACAGACGGCGCATGCGCCGTTCCAAAAAAGCGTCAATTACGTGGGGTCACGATAGATTAACATACAACACGCCCCCTACAACCAAATTTGAATTAGGCAGGCTTACGCCGGACCACATACGCTGCGCTGCCGTAACTTAGCACGCAAGTTCTTTCTGAATACCAAACCTGCCTCACTAAATTACGGCGGCGTAGTGTATCTGAGATACCCTACGCCCGCGGAAAGAAACGCCAGTCTTTCTGAATCTGGCCCGGCGTATCTCGAGATACGCCGCGTAAATTCTCGGATGCGCCGGCGTATCTTTTTTCTGTATTCCGAGTACAAGATACGCCGGAATTTTGCTTAGATACGAGCGGCGTAAGTCTCTTACGCCGTCGTATCTTAGTTGCATATTTACGCTAGCCGCTAGGTGGCGCTTCCGTCGATTTACGTGTTGAATATGCAAATGAGCTAGATACGCCGATCCACGAACGTACTTGCGCCCGGTCGTCGTTTGCGTAAGCGTAAGTCCGGCGTAAAGTTACCCCTGCTATATGAGGCGTACGTAATGTTAAGTATGGACGTCGGGACAGCGTAGAATTTTCCGTCGTTTGCGTAAAATGTTCGCGAATAGGGCTTTGCCTAAGTTACGTTCACGTCGAAACCAATGATTTGCCGCATAATTTTGAGCATGCGCACTGGGATACATCCACGGACGGCGCATACGCCGTTCGTAAAGAGCGTCAATTACGTGGGGTCACGATTCTTTAACATGGATCACGCCCCCTACCTGCCTTTTTTGAATTACGCGCGGTTACGCCGGCCCATTTACGCTACGCCGCCGTAACTTTGGGCGCAATTTCTTTGTGAATACGGCACCTACCTCTCAAAGTTACGGCGGCGTAGTGTAAATGAGATACGCTACGCCGCCGGAAAGATACGCCTCTGTACGTGAATCTGGCCCTTAAAGTGTATGTCCAGGCATTATCCAAAATCACGCTCAGGCCTCCCCTCCCCCCCATGCCCCCACATACGTTTTGCTTTTGCTTTGCTCCTGTGGTGATAAACGGTTTTTATTGCTTTCAAACCCTTTACTACCAGACCTGTAAAATTCTTGCAGGGGGAACCATTGGGGGGCCAGATTCCTCATGACAAAGGCAAGTCTCCCAGATCAGTCTTTTCCTTCAGATCAGGTTCATACTGCTGCGATGTCAGACATTGCATGTGATTCGCACCGCACTGCTGTGCAAACCACATGCGATGCTTGTGCAAAGCAAATTCAGCCATATAGATTGTATGGCTGAACTTGCATCGCATTGGGACCAAAGTCGTGCAGTACAGTACCCTTTTTTTGGTCCGCAGTAGAATCGCATGGCATGGGTGGTCACACCCATGCCATCCGATTCCTGTCCGAATCCACATTTCCAGGGCTTTTTTTCTGGGGGAACTTGGGGGAACTCAGTTCCACCACCTTTGGCTCAGACCCTTTGGTGCCTGCTCACCACAATCACTTGTAAACACAGAAGTCGGGTTTCTGTGTTTACAAGTGACAGCTTTGTAACCCCCTGAACTCTGCACTCTGTATGTAATGCAATTCTGGTATTTAATGCCCCTTTAAGACCCCTCTACTGTTTGTGAAATCTGAACGGGTCGTGGTTGAGTTCCTGTACCTATTTTCTGAGAAAAAAAGCTCTGCACATTTCGCACTGCGATGCAAACCCATATGGGGGGTGACCAGGGCAGGACTTAGGGTGGTGGGGGCCCCTGGGCTTGAGTGTTGAAGGGGCCCCCTGGAGCGAGGGGGGGATCATAGTTGTTGAGCGGGGGGTGCCCATCAAAGTTGTTGAGCGGGGGGCATTAAAGTTCTTGAAGGGGGGTTGCCATCCGGGGGCCCTGGAGACCTCTGGGCCCTTTAATAATAATAATAATATTTTTTTTTATATATATATATATATATATATATATAACATTTTTTTTTATAAATAAAAAAAGTGGAGGTTTCTGTCCGGGGCCCTGGGGGCCTCCGGGCCCCTGGGGACCTCCAGACCCCTAAAAAAAATATAAAAAAAATAAACATTTATAAAAAATACATAAAAAAGGGAGGTTGCCATCCGGGGGCCCTGGGAACTTCTGGGCCTTTTAATCAAAAATAAAAAAATATAAACAAAAATAAAAAAATAAACATTTATAAAAAAATATATATATAAAAAAAATGTTAATTTGTGTTGCCATCCGGGGGCCCTGGAGACCTCTGGGTCCTTTAATAATAATATATATATAAATAAAAATAAATATATAAAAAATCATTTTTTTTTTATAAAAAATAAATAAAAAAAAGTAGGGGTTGCTGTCCAGAGCCCTGGGGGCCTCCGGGCCCCTGGGGACCTCTGGACCTCTAAAAAAAAAAACCTTTTTTTTTTTTTTAGAGGGGCCCCCTATTGGGCGGGGCCCATGGGCTTGAGCCCAGTCAAGCCCAATGGTAAGTCCGGCCCTGGGGGTGACACCCGGAGTGGTTCGCATAGGGCAGTGCGAGCTGTCAATTTGAACAGGAATCAAAGTTGTATGCGATGAAGGAACCCGTACTGGATTTGCACGGGTTCTTGCATCTCAGCCATGTGAATCGACCCTAAGGCTAGATTTCCACTATTGCGACCTGAAAGTCGCGCGATTTTACCGCAATTTTTTCCCGTGATTTTGATGCAATTTGAAACAATGCCTGTGTATCCTTGAGGTCTATGCACAACAAGTTGCGACCAAAGTGGCACCAAATTAGTTCAGGGACTACTTTGAAGTTTGAATAATACTAATTGGAAATCATGGGGTACGACTTGTCATGCGACTTTGCAGTCCCAAGTCGCCTAACAAGTTGCATTAGTGGAAACCGAGCCTTACACAGTGTGTCGATAGGTTCTTGGGACAAGGCAGCTGCATTCTTTTACTCAGTTCACACTGGGGATTCTTGTCAGCCAGGGAGGGAGAGGGGGAGAGAAAACAGCACATTGCATGGTAAGACCTACCCCGAAAATAAGCCCTACTGTGTCTTTTGTTGCCTAAATTAATATTAGACCCGGGCTTATTTTCGGGGAAACACAGTACAGGGAGGGTGGGGGATAGGCAGAGGTCTGTAGTCCCGCAGGCTGGGCTGACAACACACTTTGGGGTAGATTTACGTAGAAATGCCTATCTATAGGCATGCCTAGCGTCTAGCTTTTAAACTAGGCCGCCGCAACTTTTTCAGGCAAGTGCTTTATTCTCAAGGCACTTGCCTGTAAAGTTGAGGCGGCGTAGCGTAAAAGAGCCGCCCGAATTCAAATTCGGCGGGTAGGGGGCGTGTATCATTTAAATGAAGCGCGTCCCCGCGCCGAACGAACTGTGCATGCGCCGGCCGTGATTGGTTCCCAGTGCGCATGCTCCAAATCTCGACGTCATTTCGACGTGTAAACGACGTGAATGGCACTTATGCAAAACCCTATTCGCGAAAGTTTTGCGTAAACGACGGGAAAAAAAAGCGTTGGCACGCCGTCCATACTTAACATTGCCTGCGCCTCATATAGCAGGCATAACATTACGACGGTACTACGCTAACGCAAACGACGTAGTTGAATAGCGCCGGCCGCTCGTACGTTCGGGAATCGGCGTATAGGCTCATTTACATATTTTAGACGGGAACGCCACCTAGCGGCCAGCCTAAAATATAAAATTAAGATTAGACAGCGTAATAGATTTACACGTGTCTGATCTAAGGAAAATCTATGCCTAACTGATTTTAGGAATCAGTGGCATAGATTAGGTGCTTAAAACGCAGAGATAAGACGGCTTAACTCCTACCTTAATCTACCCCTCTGTGTTGCCACAGCACACTTGGGATCTCAGTCCAACAAAGACACTGGGGTAGATTCACATAGATCAGCAGATCTTTTGATCCGCGTGATCTATCTTTTTTACGATCCGCCTGCGCCAGTTTTTGAGGCAAGTGCTGTATTCAGAAAGCACTTGCCTCGTAAGTAGCCCTGGCGGATCGTAAATCCCCCGGCGGAATGCAAATTCCGCAGCTAGGGGGAGTTTACTATTTAAATCAGGCGCGTCCCCGCGCCGATCGTACTGCGCATGCGCCGCCGGCGAAATTTCCCAGCGTGCATTGCTTCAAATGACGACGTTTTTGCTTTTGTTTTAGATAAAGTTGAGACGGTTTAGAACCCCTGTCAGGGAGGTTTACCTTCTGTATTTATCCTGTTGTCCCGGTGTCACGCAGGGATTCCTTCACTTTGTAGCGATTTCCTCTCACTTCCTGTTTGGCTATGGGACAGGAAGTGAAGAGAAATCTACCCAATGAGACACAGATGGCAAACAAAAAACTGACAGGAGTATAACCCTTCCTTTCTTTATCCAAAATGGAGAAAAACATTTTGCCTTCTTTAGCTACACTTTATAAAAGGGGAAATGTACTGGAATTTCAGAGATGTCCTGAATACGCTTTTTTTTCTTTTAGTTGGCCCTGACATGCACTTTGATGTTGGCAGTACTGGCAACACCATGGAACTTACATGTGACTCCAGGTAATATATCCACCTTACCATGAAGCAAGTCTAACATCATTTTAAGATATTAAAGCAGAGTTCCAACGACAATGAATATATTCATATTTTTTTAAACAATTCATACGTTTATAACAGAGGTCTCCAAACTGCGGCCCGGGAGCCGGATACGGCCCTTTCCTTGCCTTTATCCGGGCCTTGGGGCACTAATCCTTGCACTGATATGAGACACTATTCTGACATCTAACACCAACAATGGGGCACCATTTCTTCTACTGAAACAAATAATGGAGCACAATTACTCCCTATGATACCAAAGATGGGGCACTATTACCCTGAACCGAACACCAAATGTGGTGATGTTTACTCCCGCTGATGCCAGAAAAATTTCCACTCCCACTGGCTTCGATCTGGCCCTCCTAAAGTCTGAAGGACGGTAAACCGGCCCTTTGTTTAGAAAGTATAGACTGGACTTCTCCAGATGTCCGGTTTCATATAAAACATTAAAGGGGTTGTAAAGGTAGAATTTTTTTTCCCCTAAATAGCTTCTTCTTTTACCTTCACTTACCTCACCCTTCCATTTTGCTTATAAATGTCCTTATTTCTTCTGAGAAATGCTCACTTCCTGTTCTTCTGTCTGTAACTCCACACAGTGATGCAAGGCTTTCTCCCTGGTGTGGAGAAAGCCTCTTGAGGGGGGAGGGGGCGAGCAGTAGTGTCAGAATGCCCACTAAGGCCGCTTACACACGATAGGTTAACCAGAGGACAATGGTCTGATGAACCATTTTCATCGGTCAAAACCGATTGTGTGTGGGCGCCATGGGTTACTTAAAGGGGTGTTCCAGCCAAAAATTGTGTTTATTAAAAGTCAGCATCTACAAAAAGTGTAGCTGCTGGCTTTTAATAAACACTCACTTACCTGTTCCTGCGTTCCGGCGACGCGCCGACCGGGGCTCCGCTCCTCTCCCCCCCTCACCAGCCGGCGTCTCCATCCCGACTGTGGGCACCCAGCCGTGACAGCCTTCGGCTTCACGGCCGGGCACCCACTGCGCATGCGTCCCACTGTCATGTGTCCCATGTGATCGCCTACAGGGAGGGGCTGGTGTAGGCGATTAAGGCTTAATCGCCTAACCAGCCCCTCGGCGGAAGCAGGAAGTGGGACAGGAAGTCCCACTCCTACTGAAGCCCCCACCCCCCCCAAAAAAAATGACATGCCAAATGTGGCATGTAAGGGGGAGGGGAGTGGATTAAACAAAAGTTATATTTTAGGGTGGAACTCCTCTTTAACCTTCGGTTAAAAAAAAGAGAACTTGCTTTAAAATTTAACCGATGGACGCCAAACCGATAGGTCAAAACCGATCGTTAGTACACACGACCATCTGTTAAAAATCCATGCATGCTCATAATCAAGTCGACGCATGCTTGGAAGCATTGAACTTCATTTTTTTTCAGCACGTCGTTGTGTTTTACGTCACCGCGTTCTGACACGATCGGTTATTTAACCGATGGTGTGTAGGCACATCAGACCATCAGTCAGCTTCATCGGTTAACCGATGAGAACGGTCCTTCGGACCGTTCTCATCGGATGGACTGATCGTGTGTACAGGGCTTAACACGCAGCTCCTTTCTCTATCTGCAAAGTAGAGAGTGTCCTGACTTGCATGCTCACCCCCTCAAGAGGCTTTCTCCACACCAGGGAGAAAGCCTTGCATTACTGTGTGGAGTTACAGACAGAAGAACAGGACATTTAAAAGGAAAATGGAAGGATGAGGTAAGTGAAGGAGGACTGCACTAAGGTAAAGGAAGCTATTTAGGGATTTTTTTTTTCTTTACAACCCCTTTAAGTTATAAAATTAGTTCCTGGCCGTTTTTCATCTTGCTTGTGGGCATGTGAAGCCCACAAGCATACAGTTCCAGGATACGCACTGCTAAGCTACCAGCATGCTTCACCAGTTCTCGCTCATGCGTGTGTACGGGGCGCAGTGCCGTAAACTTCCGACCTTGCCATCACAACGGGCGGCATCGCCGGAAGTGCCCGTCCCATTGTGATGGCAACGAAGATAAACTGGCGTCATCGCGTCACTTCCGGTTTCGCAATATCGCCAGAACGAGCGGCGGCCATCCACACTGACTCCTTGAAATTAGGACACATAGCTCCCAGGAGACAGTGCGCCGCCAGGTATGACGGTCATATCCGTGGGTGGCAGAGAACGGAAACGCCACTGAAATCTCTCCTACACAGGAATCAGGTAACAGAATCAGGTGAACGGACGGCACCTGAGTCCGGGAAGTGGCCCAGTTTAACCACTTAAGACCCGGACCAAAATGCAGGTAAAGGACCTTGCCCCTTTTTGCGATTCGGCACTGCGTCGTTTTAACTGACAATTGCGCGGTCGTGCGACGTGGCTCCCAAACAAAATTGGCGTCCTTTTTTCCCCACAAATAGAGCTTTCTTTGGTGGTATTTGATCACCTCTGCGGTTTTTATTTTTTGCGCTATAAACAAAAATAGAGCGACAATTTAAAAAAAATGCAATATTTTTTACTTTTTGCTATAATAAATATCCCCCAAAAATATATAAAAAAACATTTTTTTTCCTCAGTTTAGGCCGATACGTATTCTTCTACCTATTTTTGGTAAAAAAATCGCAATAAGCGTTTATCGGTTGGTTTTCGCAAAATTTATAGCGTTTACAAAATAAGGGATAGTTTTATTGCATTTTTATTATTTTTTTTTTTTTTACTACTAATAGCGGCGATCAGCGATTTTTTTCGTGACTGCGACATTATGGCGGACACTTCGGACAATTTTGACACATTTTTGGGACAATTGTCATTTTCACAGCAAAAAATGCATTTAAATTGCATTGTTTCCTGTGGAAATGACAGTTGCAGTTTGGGAGTTAACCACAGGTGGTGCTGTAGGGGATGTGTGACCTATGTGTTGTGTTTACAACTGTAGGGGGGTGTGGATGTAGGTGTGACGTCATCGATCGCGTCCCCCTATTACAGGGATGACGCGATCGATGCTACGGCCACAGAGAAGCACGGGGAAGCCGTGTTTACACACGACTCTCCCCGTTCTTCCGCACCAGGGACGGATCGCCGCACTGCAGCGGCGATCGGGTCCGCGAATCCCGCGGTCCCGGTCCTGGAGCTTCGGACCGGGTCACGGGGCGCGCCCGCGGGCGCGCGCCCACGACCCACGGCTGGGTACTAAAATCAACGTATATATACGTTGATGTGCCCAGCCGTGCCATTCTGCTGACGTAAATGTGCAGTAGGCGGTCCTTAAGTGGTTAAGTAGCCAGTCTGGCTCAAGGGGTGCACACCGCTGCGCACGCCCACTTGTGCGCCAACGGTGCTCCCGCAGGAACAGAAGTCACTGGCCGTCTTCTACGGCCGCCATTTCTTTTGAATACCCTGGTTTCCTTCCACACTCCAGAGACATGCTGGTAGGTTGACCCTAGTATGTGTATGTATGTGAGATAAGGACCATAGATTGCAAACTCCTTGGGGGGAAGGGACTGATGTGAATGTAAACTGCTGCAAAAATTGTCAGTTCCATATAACTGCATGTAATACATCCAGGACATAATAGTTTTCTTTAAAGCTTCATTTCCATGGACGTTTTTACAGCCACTTTTTTTAGCCTTTTTTACAGCTTAAAAACGCCTGTCCATGTTTATTTTAGATTTTTTTTTTTTTTTTCGAGCTGGAGCTTAAAAAAAGCCGTGGCAGCGTTTTGGAGCGTTTTTGAGCATATTTTAATGTCTGGCGTTTTTACAACTCTATTGCTGGAGCTTCAGAACGCCCTGGTCCTGCGTTTTTTTTTACAGCTCAAAAACGCCTATGCCATTTGCAGCTCAAAAACGCCTATGTGGGCATGATGCCATAGAATAACATGGACAGGCGTTTTTAAACTGTAAAAAAACGCTCAGAAAAGTGGCTGTAAAAACGCCAGTGGAAATGAAGCCTAATGCCGCGTACACACGATAATTTTTTGTGATGAAATTTAAAATCACCATGTGTGGGCAAAACGTCATTTTATGTCTTCAAGAAAACGACCAAAAAAAATTTCGAAGTGTCATTTTTCAAAACGTCGTTTTTTGTGTCATAAAAAGTGATGGTGTGTGGGCAAAACGATGTTGAAAGCGACGTTTTTAAAGCCGCGCATGCTCAGAGGCAAGTTATGAGACGGAGCTTCAATGGAACAGAGTGCCATCGAACGTGGTGTACGTCACAACGCTTTGCTAGAGCATTTTGGAAAAACGATGGTGTGTACGCAACGTCGTTTTGGAAAATGAAGTTTGAAAAACGTTGTTTTGTTTCATCACTTGAAACGTCGTTTTTTTTCATCACAAAAAATGATCGTGTGTACGCGGCATTATAGTCAGACTTTACAGGTACAAAACAAGATCAACATTTTTAAAAACTGTTAATTTATACATATTGTTTAACATTAATATAAAACCTTGTTACTCCTAAAAACATCCCATTTTGATTCCCACTTTAATCGCATGCAACATGATCGTTCTGAGGGAGTGGGATGCTAAACACCAACAATTCAGCCTACACAGAGTTATCAAACACTCCAGAGAATATATTCATCTGATACTTGGTGCTATAGAAAAGGGGCTTTTGGTGAAGCGCTCTTTCGGTGTCAACGCGTTTCATGGATAACAACCGCTTCCTCAGGACAGAATGAAAACGTAGAAGTTTAGTAGTCATGAAATATATCTAGAGCCAAAACCCCCCAACATGACGGGCCAGATAAGATGTAGTTCATCCTCAGTGGAGTTCCTGTAAATATAGGGGGAACCCAAAAAGTAACCATTAAAGATGGCAGAATGACAAAGAAGGGGAAGGCAGGGAGAAGAAGAGAAGGGTGGAGGAAAGAAGGAAGGAAAGGCAAGAAGCCGCCAGAAGCACACAAAATGGAGGGGGCCCTCAGACAAAGGGCTTTCCAAGGCTACGCCGCCTAGGATGCCTTAAGGTGAAAAAACACCCCTCTGAGGACATTTTTGTGGGGAGACTGTGGGCAGTAATGGGGCGCTGAGGGAGGGGTGACCTGAGGACAGTAATGGGGTGCTGTGGGAACCTGAGGACAGTAATGGGGTGCTGTGGGAACCTGAGGACAGTAATGGGGTGCTGTGGGGACCTGAGGACAGTAATGGGGTGCTGTGGGGGACCTGAGGACAGTAATGGGGTACTGTGGGGGGCTGAGGACAGTAATGGGGTGCTGGGAGGACATTATGAACTGAGGACATTATGGGGGTGGGCTGTGGACAGTAACAGAGGCCTGAGGACAGTAATTGAGTCATTGAGGGCATTAATAGGGGGGACTGAGAACATTGGGTCACTGAGGATATTGAGGGGACTGAGGACAGTAATTGGGTCACTGGGGATATTGGGGGGACTGAGGATAGTAATTGGTTTGCTAAGAACATGATTAGGGGGGGAGGGACTAAAAACAGTAATAAAATAGGAATTTGATAAGAATATTATTGGGGGTCTCTGAGGACATTATTGTGGGGGGACTGTGGGCAGTAATGGGGCGCTGAGGGGGGAGGGTCCTGAGGACAGTAATGGGGTGCTGTGGGGGGCTGAGGACAGTAATGGGGTGCTGGGAGGACCTGAGGACAGTAATGAGGTTCTGTGGGGGGGCTCACCAATGGAGTCACCGAGGACATTAATGTGGGGGGAACTGAGGACATTATGGGGGGGGGGCTGTGGACAGTAACAGAGGCCTGAGGACAGTAATTAAATCATTGAGGGCATTCATGGGGGGGGACTGAGGACATTGTTGGGGGGCATGAGGACAGTAATTGGGTCACTGAGAATATTGGGGGGACTGAGGACAGTAATTGGTTTGCTAAGAACATGATTGGGTGGGGGGACTGAGGCAGGGCTGTCTTAATGAGAGGGCACAACTTGGCACTGCCCAGGGGCCCCAGCTGCATGGGGGCCCCTGCACTTTCCCCAAAGCCGCTGGTCCTTTAGCCCATACTGGCCCGAAATTGGGGTCCCCATGATGGCTCTGAGAGTGATAAATACACAGAGGAGGCAGTCTGCCTCCTACCTACTTTATGTCTGTTTACCTGCACTGTCATCATTGTAGGGGCCCCAGAGCATTACCTTGCCCAGGGGCCCATGATGCTATAAAGACAGCCCTGGACTGAGGACATTATGGGGGGGGGGACTAAGTACAGTAATAGAACAGGAATTTGCTAAGAACATTATTGGGGGTCGCTGAGGACAATAATGGGGGGAGAGCCTTGCCGATGTGCAAGCCTGCTCGGTGCCCTATTGGGGGGGGGGGGGCGGCATGTTTTACCGCACCGGGTGACACCAACTCTAGTGACGCCACTAGGCTGAAAGTTTTCCTATGCTTGTAGGTAATGTATTTTGAAACAGTTTTGCACAATTAAGGGTTACAAACTACAAAAGTGTCTTAGAATATTTTGTAAACTGTTCATTTTAATGGGAAACACAAGATCTATTCACTGTCTGTTGACTGCAGAAAGTCCAGGTACAATGGCATATTTTTTGCAGATATTTGTAGCGCTGAATACATTCATACACCTTATTTTGCTATTAAAGCAAATAAAATTCATTTTCCAAGATGCCCAGATCTAGTTGGCACATGGCAGTTGCTCGGCAATACTGCACACCAGCCACAAACATACTGCTGGATGCTGTCAATCAGTGCAAGACAATTCCAACAGGGGGCGATCTTGTGCCAAATAAAATCCTTGCAGGACATAGGGGGTGGATTTACTAAAGGGGAAAGATTTGGCTGCCCAATTTCCAGGCCACTTTTTGCGATACGGCATTGCGTTGCTTTAACTGACAATTGCGCGATCGTGCGAAGCTGTACCTGAACAAAATTGATGTCCTTTTTTTCCCCACAAATAGAGCTTTCTTTTGGTGGTATTTAATCATCTCTGCGGTTTTAATTTTTTGCGCTATAAACAAAAAAAGAGTGACTATTTTGAAAAAAACACAATGGGCCAGATTCACAGAGCCATTACTCCGGTGTATCTCCTGATAGAAATTACCCGCGTCGTATCATTAGTTTGAATCCTCAAACCATGATACGGCGGCTTCGGGCTTCGATCCGACAGGCTTACGTCTTCGTACGTCGTCGGATCTACGCTGCAATCTTTTTCCGCCTGCTGGGTGGAGTTTGCGTCGTTTTCCGCGTCGGGGTATGCAAATTAGCTTTTTCCGGCGATCCACAAAGTTACGATCGTCCGTCGCATTCTCTTACGGCATCTGTAATCATCTTTTTGCTGCGTAAAGTTAGGGAAACAAAAATCTGGTCTATAGTTAGACAGCCCATGTAAAGTATGGCCGTCGTTCCCGCGTCGAATTTCAATTTTTTTTTTTGTTTTTGCGTAAGTTGTCCGGGAATAGGAATGTACGTAAACGACGCTACTCCAAAAAAATCTGACGTAACAACGTAATTTCGCGCAATGCATGGCAGGAAATTTCTGAACGGAGCATGCGCAGTTCGATCGCCGCGGGGGCGCGCCTAATTTAAATGCTTCACGCCCCCTAATCGCGTATTTCGATTCCGCCGCGAGAAATACACTACGCCGCCGTACCTTACGGGCCGAAATCTACCAGAATTAGAGTCTTAGAGCCAGGTGAAATACGGCGGCGTAGTGTATCTCTGATACTCTGCGCCAGGGCAATTGTACCTGAATCTGGCCCAATATTTTGTAGTTTTTGCTGCAATAAATATCCCCAATTCTTTTTAAAAAAAGCACATTTTTCCCACAGTTTAGGCCGATACGTATTTTTGGTAATAAAAAAATCGCAATAAGTGTATATAGATTGGTTTGCGCAAAAGTTATAGCGTCTACAAAATAGTCAGCGATTTTTATCGAGACTGCAACATTATGGAGGACACATCGGACACTTTTGCCACATTTTTGAGACGATTGACAATAAGACAGCGATCAGTGCTATAAAAATGCACCAATTACTTTATTAATGTCACTGGCAGGGAAGGGGTTAACACTAGGGGGCGCTCAAGGGGTTAACTGTGTTCCCTAGTGGGTGTTCTAACTGTGGAGTGAGGGGACTCACAATTGGAGATGACGGATTGTTGTTCCCAGCTCGTAGGGACTCACGATCTCTCTCTCCTCACAGAACTGGGATGTGTGTGTTTACACACACACGTCCCTGTTCTGCCTCTTGTGCCCACGATCGCTCCTGGCCAGCGAGCATCGCCCCCCCCCCCCCCCCCAGCAGTGCAGAGGGGAGCGTGCCTCCTGCGAAGTGCGTGCACGCCTGCTATCCTACTTAAAGGGACGGCGTACATCTACCCGGAGGCCCGCGCCTGCTCTCCCGCTTAAAGGGACGACGTACAGCTACGACGGTCCACGGGATCGTTCCGACCTGCCGCAGTATAATGACGGCAGCTGGTCGGCAAGTGGTTTTAAACCAGCTTCTGTAGGACAGACTACTGTACACAGTGATGGAAAGTTGTCCGGTTCCTGCTGAACCCGCCGATTTACCAAAACTGTGTGCCATGACCTACCTAAACTATGCAAACAATTTGTATCTAATCAGTGGACTCGTGTACAATATAGCTCTTTATAGGATATTGTACAGTCAGATTGTAACAATTATGTTTAGCCAAAAAGCCCCGTACACACGATCAGAAAATCGTGCAAAAAATACTGCATTTAAAGCTATCGTACGATAATCTGATAGTTGGTACACAGCTGTCATTCAAAATTTTTGTGAAGAGACAAACACGAAATTGTTTCTCGTATGATACCAGATCCTACAGTGTTTTCGTTTAACCACTTCAATACCGGGCATTTTCCCCCCTTTCTGCCCAGGTCAATATTCAGCTTTCAGCGCTGTCACACTTTGAATGGCAATTGCGCGGTCGTGCTACACTGCACACAAACTACATTTTTATCTTATTTTCCTCCCACAAATAGAGCTTTCTTTTGGTGGTATTTGATCACCGCTTTTGTTTTTATTTTTTGCTAAATTAACGAAAAAAACGAAAAAAAAAAGTTTTTCTTTGTTTCTGTTATAACATTTTGTTTTCTCCTTCACTGACGGGCACTGATGAGGTGGCACTGATGAGGAGGCACTTCTATGCAGCACTGATAGGTGCCACTGATAGGCGGCACTGATGAGTGAGTGAGTGAAAAACTTGTATAGCGCTACATATGCGAACTGAATCGCCTCAAGGAGCTTGTTATCCATTTCCTCCTATATTTTGCCTTCAGAATAGATGGGTTTTGAGGTTTTTTCTGAAGACCTGGTGATTCACTTCTGTTTGGATGCTGGTTGGTAAAGCGTTCCACAGTCTAGATCCTTGGACTACAAATCTACGTTCAGGGCACTGGTAGGCGGCACTGATGGGCACTAATAGGCAGCACTGATGGGCACTAATAGGTGGCACTGGGCACTAATAGGCTGCACTGATGGGTACTAATAGGCGGAACTGATGGGCATTGATGGGCACTAATAGGCATCTCTGGGCACTAATAGGCAGCACAGATGGGCACTAATAGATGGCACTGATAGGCAGCACTGATGAGGCACTGACAGTCATTACTGAAGGGCACTGACTGGCATCTGTGAAGGGCACTGACAGGCGTTACTGACGGGCACTGATTGGCATTCTGATGGGGGCTGTGCTGATAATCAATGTGCCCCCCCCCCTCTGTCAGGATCGCGAACAGAGGAAAGCTGTTTATAAGCACCTCCTGGTTACCGCTGTGATCAGCTATTATTGGTCATCATAGTCTCCTTACAACGATCAGACATGCGGCGTGTCAGAGCAACACACAGCACCATCGCCCAGTCAGGAGTTAAAGTTAAAGCGGAGTTCCACCCAAAAATGGAACTTCCGCTTATCCCACTCCTCACCCCCTTACATGCCACATTTGGCATGTAATTTTTTTTGGGGGGGGAGTGGGAGCTTCAGGAGGAGTGGGACTTCCTGTCCCACTTCCTCCTTCCGCCGAGGGGCTAGTTAGGCGATTAAGCTTAATCGCCTACAGCAGCCCCTCCCTGTAGGCGACCGCCTAGGACACTGACAGATCCTAGACGATCGGCTGTCCAATCAGCGGCGGGCCGCGCCGTGCGCGAATGCGCAGTGCCGCTCGCGCATGCGCAGTGGGTGCCTGGCCGTGAAGCCGAAGGCTGTCACTGCCGGGTGCCCACAGTTAGAATGAAGACGCCGGCCGAGGAGGGCGGGAGAGGAGCGGAGCCCCGGCCGGCGCGTCGCTGGAACGCTGGAGCAGGTAAGTGAATGTTCATTAAAAGCCAGCATCTACACTTTTTGTAGCTGCTGACTTTTAATAAACATAACATTTGGCTGGAACACCCCTTTAACAAAACCACATTGCGGATGTCAATCTGCAATAGGGCGGGCAGCAAGTGGTTAATTAGTACAGTTTTCAATCCGAAAAAAAACAACAACAAAAAAAAAAAACAATACAAATATATTGATAAGAAGAGGGGGGATGGGATTATAACGGTGCCAATAATATATTTAGTCACATAGATTCTTTTAAAAGAAAGCAAAGTTTAATTTGTACAAGTGATTGTTAGGCCGCGTACACACGTACGAGAACCTCGACGGGCCAAACACATCGTTCCGCCCGTCGAGGTTCTCGCCCGGCCGTCGAAATCGTCGACCAAGCCGTCGGGAAAGGCGCCGAGCCATGGTTCTCGATGGGCCATCGAGCAAATAGACAACCTGCTCTCTATTTTGGCCCGACGGCTTTCCCGACGGGATGCTCGCCGAAACCGTACACACGGCCGAGGTTCTCGGCAGAATGAGGATCCCAGCGAGCTTCTCGCTGGTTTCTGCCGAGAATCTCTGCCGTGTGTACGCCGCCTTAGACATCGAAATTAACACAGGAAAATAATTCAGATGTATTGGAAATACACAAAAACAAATGCAAACTGAATTACCCCCTACCAGCTAATACAAATATAAAAAAATTCTGTCGTGCAAGAATTTTGGTACTTTAGTAACCTATCCGATATGGAGACTAGCATCCAAAAAAAATGGACGGTCATTCGTCCGATAATCTCATTGTGTGTACTAGACTATCCATAGAGTGCCACTGATGATTGATGTATAAATGTAATAATAATGCATTTATTTTGTATTACAACAACAGGCAATATCATACAAATGTGGACAGAGTCTCTCTGAGCATTGATGATGAATTGATAAAATCTGATGTGAAAGTGATTACACCCAGAGAGAAGACACGCGGGGCTCACATTGAGGTAAACAGAGGGACCTTATTTATATTGTATCTTATAGTATGTGATAATGTTCCCCTTTGGGTGCTGAGATTTACCGACAGATCAGTGACCATACACATAGTTAGTCAGGTTGAAAAAAGAATCTAGTTCAAATACTAAAAGGGGAAAAAAATTAAATAAAAATCGTACAATCCTATATACCCAATCCTACACCCACAGTTGATTCAGAGGAAGGCGAAAAAACTCCAGCAGAGCATGATCCCTACAGCAGGGGAAAAAAAATCCTTCCTGATCCCCCAAGAAGCAGTTGGATTTTCCCCGGATCAACTTTACCTATAAATCTTAGTACTCCGTTATATTCTGTACATCTAGGAAAGTATCCAGGCCTTTCATAAAGCAATCTACTGATCTGGCCAGAACCACCTCTGCAGGGAGTCTGTTTAGGGTTGCCACCTGTCCGGTTTTGACCCGGACAGTCCGGGTTTGGACACATGTGCCCGGTTTTGAAGCCTCCTGAGACCCGGGCACATTTAAAAAAAAAAAAATTTTTTTTTTTTTTTTTTTTTTAGCTGTCCATCCTGGCCCGGCCGCAACAGAGCTGCACATCCCCGGCTCCACCAGCTTGCCTGAGTGTTAGTAGAAGGTGTGCCGCCCGCAGCAGTGCTCTCTGTTAGCCCCCCGGCCGGGCTGTAAACATGTGTGCAACTTCTCACTGTGCTAGCCCCTCCCCCTGCCTCCCTCCGGCACGCCTCCGTCTGCATTGTGTGCTGCAGAGTGGAAGAGGACACATGGGACACAGAGTGCTCAGCTCTTCTCTGACTGGCTACAGAATACACATGGAGGTGGGTGGATGGGCGGACCATACACTACCCCCAACATACACTAAACATACAGTTCTGCCCCCCCCCCTGCATATACCATTACCATCCACAGCCGTATATACAGTTCTGCCCCCCTCCATACCATCCACAGACATACATACAGTCCTGCCCCCCCTGCATATACCATCCACAGCCATACATACAGTCCTGCCCCCCCCCTCCATATACCATCCACAGCCATACATACAGTCCTGCCCCCCCCCCCTCCATATACCATCCACAGCCATACATACAGTCCTGCCCCCCCCCCCTCCATACAGGGCCGGATTAACAGAGGGGCTGATGGAGCGGGGGTTGTAGCTCGATGACCCGAGGTCACAGAAACCCCACATTTGGGGGGTAGTCAGTTGAAGACCTACCCCACAACTGGTCAAAATATGGGATGGCTATCATTTATGGTTCCGGAGATACAGGCCTGCTTGCACAGCCTGTCAGAAGCTACATACAGAGCGGCCATTATAAATACAAGCTGACACACTGCAGCAGACTGAGAAAAAAAAATCATCATTAATTTTTTGCTAGAAAATTACTCTATGGTGGTCTTTGCAACTTTTTATGTTGCACGGCATAGAGCTGCACGATTCTGGCTAAAACGACAACTGCAATTTTTTTGCTTAGAAGATAGATGACAATTCTCTCACGATTCGTGCGGCATAACATCATCTTTCACATTAAAATGAAAAAAAAAAAAAATGGACTAACTTTACTGTTTTGTTTTTATGGTTTTTATTATTCAATGAAGTGGGCAAATGCAGTGTGACATAAAATATTGCAGCAATTCCCATTTTTGTCTCTGCTAATATATATATAATGTTTGGTGGTTCCAAGTAATTTTCTAGCAAAAAATATTGCTTTTTAACAAGTGTTGGACTTTAAGTGGTTACATTTCTTGCATTTACACACAGAAGTTTGATCTAAAAAGGAAGTTGGTTACAATGTTTCATGTTGTTTACAAACTTGGCAGACAGTCGGATATTTTCTTTACACACAGAAGTTTATCCCTTTGTTCTATGAAGAAAGTGTTAGTTACAATGTTTCCTGCTAAGAACTTGGCAGACTGTCCAGATATTTTCTTTTGACAGCTGAAAGTCTCTCCACTTGTTATATGAAAGAATCAGCAAACTCTGCATTGGAGATGTCAGGGGGGTTGAATCAAGATCACAATTTTTTAACGATTAATTGTGCAGCTCTAGCACGGTACTGTATTTGCGCAGCAATTTTTCAAACGTGTTTTTTTTTTGGAAATAAACTGTTTCATTCATTAAAAAAAAACACTAAAGTTAGCACGATTTTTTTTGGTATCCTAAGCGATGCTTTAAATTTTTTTAGGTTACATGTTTAGAGTTACAGAGGAGGTCTAGTGCTAGAATTATTGCTCTCGCTCTAACGATCGTGACGTATGTAACCTGTGTGTATCTGGCTCTGATACTAGCCAGTGCCTACCCAGCCACTGACTGGTATCTCTCCCCAGCCTGTCCCCACACACCCTCTCACCTGCTGACCTGTGGATGGGGGAATCACTCCTGTAGTGTTATTGTGTTCTGCCAGTGAGTACAATGATCAGTGTTGCTATCTATAGCTGGCAGCACTGATTGTTTTTGGAAAAACAGGCTGGTTGTACTCAAGTCAATTAATAGATTGACTTGTGTAAAACCAGCTAGCCCATACATAGATCGACTATGGCTTGTCTCGGCATAATTGGTGTAATTTCAATTCATGTATGACCCACTTAACCACTACGCAGTCCCTAAACATCCTTCCTCTCCTGTACATAGTGCCCACTGTCATACCCTCCACACTCCTCTCCTGTTCATACTGCCCCCATCATACCCTCCACACTCCTCTCCTGTACATACTGCCCACTGTCATACCCTCCACACTCCTCTCCTGTACATACTGCCCACTATCATACCCTCCACACTCCTCTCCTGTACATACTGCCCACTGTCATACCCTCCACACTCCTCTCCTGTTCATACTGCCCACTGTCATACCCTCCACACTCCTCTCCTGTACATAGTGCCCACTGTCATACCCTCCACACTCCTCTCCTGTTCATACTGCCCCCATCATACCCTCCACACTCCTCTCCTGTACATACTGCCCACTGTCATACCCTCCACACTCCTCTCCTGTACATACTGCCCACTGTCATACCCTCCACACTCCTCTCCTGTACATACTGCCCACTGTCATACCCTCCACACTCCTCTCCTGTACATACTGCCCACTATCATACCCTCCACACTCCTCTCCTGTACATACTGCCCACTGTCATACCCTCCACACTCCTCTCCTGTTCATACTGCCCCCATCATACCCTCCACACTCCTCTCCTGTACATACTGCCCACTGTCATACCCTCCACACTCCTCTCCTGTACATACTGCCCACTGTCATACCCTCCACACTCCTCTCCTGTACATACTGCCCACTGTCATACCCTCCACACTCCTCTCCTGTACATACTGCCCACTATCATACCCTCCACACTCCTCTCCTGTACATACTGCCCACTATCATACCCTCCACACTCCTCTCCTGTACATAGTGCCCACTATCATACCCTCCACACTCCTCTCCTGTACATAGTGCCCACTGTCACCCTACTCCTCCCTTCATACTGCCCCCATCATACCCTCCACACTCCTCTCCTGTACATACTGCCCACTGTCATACCCTCCACACTCCTCTCCTGTACATACTGCCCACTGTCATACCCTCCACACTCCTCTCCTGTACATACTGCCCACTATTATACCCTCCACACTCCTCTCCTGTACATAGTGCCCACTATCATACCCTCCACACTCCTCTCCTGTACATAGTGCCCACTGTCATACCCTCCACACTCCTCTCCTGTACATAGTGCCCACTGTCATACCCTCCACACTCCTCTCCTGTTCATACTGCCCCCATCATACCCTCCACACTCCTCTCCTGTACATACTGCCCACTGTCATACCCTCCACACTCCTCTCCTGTACATACTGCCCACTGTCATACCCTCCACACTCCTCTCCTGTACATACTGCCCACTGTCATACCCTCCACACTCCTCTCCTGTTCATACTGCCCCCATCATACCCTCGCACTCCTCTCCTGTACATAGTGCTCCCATCATACCCTCCACACTCCTCTACTGCATATACTGGTCACTGTTACACCCTCTTCACTCCTTTCCTGCAAGTAATACCTACCCTCTGCACTCATTTCCTGTACATAATGTCTTACACTTTGCACTCCTTTCCTACACATACCAACATACGCGCCACACTCTTGTATATACTGTTGTAAATTCTGCACTCCCTCCCTGCACATACTGTAATACCCTCTGTACTTAATGAAAATTAAAAGGTGAACTAATGCCCCTGATCTCCACTGCACTTACCTCTGTAGTAATGGAAGAGTTTTATTTTTTTTAAATGATTGTGCTAAGGTTTATTCATGTCAGTGAGACTCTTACTTGTGGCACAGCAAAGTAAGCATATTTTATAGGTAAAATAATTATTTTGTTTAATTTAATCATGCCTCGTGAGGCCCCTCCCTCAATATGGCCACACCCACCATATGTAGTGGCGTGTTCGGGTTTGGCTTGAGGAAAAGGTGGCAACCCTAAGTCTGTTCCACATTTTCACAGCTCTTAGGCCGCGTACACACGTACGAGAACCTCGTCGGGCTAAACACATCGTTCCGCCCGACGAGGTTCCCGATGAGCGGTCGGAAAAGCTTGTCGAGCCAAAGTCCTCATTGAACAACGAGGAAAAAGAGAGCGTGCTCTCTTTTTTGGCTCGACGAGCTTCCCGGCGGGACGCTCGTCGGAAGTGTACACACGACCTAGAACCTCGGCAGAATATGTCTCCCAGCGAGCTTCTCGCTGGATTCTGCCGAGAAGCTTGGTCGTGTGTACGGAGCCTTACTGTGAAGAAAGCTTTCCGTATTTGGAGGTGAAATCTCTTTTCCTCCAGACGTAAAGAGTGCCCCCTTGTCCTCTGTGGTGACCTTAAAGTGAAAAACTCAACACCAAGTATATTATATGGACCTCTTATATTTTTGTACATGTTGATCATATCCCCCCATATTCTCCTCTTCTCCAGAGTGAATACATTCAGCTCCTCTAATCTTTCCTCATAGCTGAGCTCCTCCATGCCTCTCAGTGGCGTAACCAGAGTTATGGGCGCCCGGGGCCGCCCCCCCCCCCCCCCCGTATAATCATCCACTTATATATGGTTATATCACACTGTGTGACAATGTGACAATGACTGACTGAGGTCACTGACACTCGGCATATGACCGACCCTGAAACTTGCTTGTTGTGCACTGAGATTTGGGCCTTATTTATTTTATTTTTATAATTTTTGCAGCAGCAACTCTAAGGGGCAATTTAAAAAAAAATGTTCGGAGCTACCTGGAAAACTGCATGTACATTTGTTCACATGCGAATGGAGGCAACAATGGTGATGGCATAAGTGCCTGGTGGCAGCATGGAGGTCTGAGTCTCCTCCTCTCTCCTCCAACTAGGTGCTGCTGGTGTGGTGGCGGTACGCTGCCGAGTGTCAGTGACCGTCACTGACACTCGGCACCGCACCGCCACCACACCAGAAGCACCTAGTTGGAGGAGAGAAGAGGAGACTCAGACCTCCATGCTGCCACCAGGCACTTATGCCATCACCATTGTTGCCTCCATTCGCATGTGAACAAATGTACATGCAGTTTTCCAGGTAGCTCCGAACATTTTTTTTTTAATTGCCCCTTAAAGTTGCTGCTGCAAAAATTATAAAAATAAAATAAAAAAGGCCCAAATCTCAGTGCACTGCACACTGCACAACAAGCATGTTTCAGGGTCATATGATATTTCTAGTAGGAATGGATAATCCATTCCTGCTAGAAATATCATATGACCCTGAAACTTGGATTCACAAATAGGCAATAGCTGTTATGTCATTACCTGGCAAGCAACTGTAGTATTAGCCCAGGGGTCAGGGAAGCTTGTGCTCCGGCCGTGGATCACTGCACATCCGCGGCGGCGGCGCTCAGGGCAGGCGATTATGTCGGTGTCTGGGAGGGAGATTCTTCTTCTTCTCAGTCAGCCTGACAGGAGAGGAGAAGAGGCCTGGCGCAGCGGCGGTATCCGGAGAAGCGCGTTAATGGATTGGCCAGATCGAGTGCGCACATGACTACATACGCCCAATCACAGGGCTCGCCTTGGGACATGATGGCAGATGACTACAGTGCACTCCAATTGATTTTAAAAAGTGACGGTCGCACGGTCCGACTCCCGGTCGGACGCCGGGATTTCGCCCCCCCCCCCCCCAGTTTTTTCGCCCGGTGCGACAGCCCCCCCTGCCCCCCCCCCCCCGCTACGCCAGTGATGCCTCTTATCAGTTTGGTTGCCCTTCTCTGCACATTCTCCAGTTCCCCGATATCCTTTTTGAAAACTGGTGCCCAAAACTGAACTGCATATTCCAGATGAGGTCTTACTAATGATTTGTACAGGGGGGCAAAATTATATCTCTCACTCTGGAGTCTATACCTCTCTTATACAAGAAAGGACTTTGCTCGCTTTGGAAACCGCAGCTTGGCATTGCATGTTATTATTGAGCTTATGATCAACTAAAACCCCCAGATCCTTCGCCACTACAGATCCCCCAGTTATACCCCCCTAGCATGTATAATGCATGGATATTCTTAGCCCCCCCAAGTGCACAACTTTACATTTATCAACATTAAACCTCATTTGCCACTTAGTCGCCCAATTAGACCGAGCATTGAGGTCGGCTTGTAAATTAGAGACATCCTGTAAGGACGTTATTTCACTGCATAGCTTGGTGTCATCTGCAAAGACAGAAATGTTACTTTTGATCTCAGACCCAATATCATTTATAAAAATATTAAAAAGTAAGGGTCCCAACATTGAACCTTGGGGTACACCACTGATAACCTTAGACCAGTCAGAGTAAGAATCATTAACCACAACTCTAAGGCCCTGTACACAAGACACCGGCGGCGATCGGGTCCCACAGGCGCGGTCACGGAGCTTCGGACCTTGTCGCGAGCGAGCCGGCAGAGGCGCGTTTGCGACCCCACGGCTGGGCCTTAAAGCGGAGGTTCACCCTATATTTCAAGTTAGTGTCAATCTAACAACTACCCATCGTGTAAGCACAGTCCATTTTTTTTTTTTTGACGATTCCTTACCTTTGTAATGCCGCATTTAGTAAGCTGTCAATCATCCTTTTCCTGCGGGGAACGGGCGTGTATTAACTTTTCCCCGAGCGAGCGCGCTGTCTCCTGGGAGTGAGTGACGAGCCTTCACTGGAGACGCGCTGTACTGTAATCTCGCGGGTCACGTGACTGTAGGCTTCACAGTGCCTACAGTCAAGAATGGAAACGTCCATTGCTGCATTTTATAAAATATCCTTTGCGGGACAAAACCGATGCAGCCGGCTAGACGATTCGGACACACGGGTTGATGATTACTAAAGGTAAGAGCTCCTGAATCTTCCAAAAAAAAAAGAAAACCTGCGGAACCCCCCCCCGCTTAAACCACTTAAGACCCGAACCAATATGCTGCCAAGTGACCCAAGGGGTTTTTGCGATTCGGCACTACGTCGATTTAACAGACAATTGCGCGGTCGCGCGACATGGCTCCCAAACAAAATTTGTGTCCTTTTCTTCCCACAAATAGAGCTTTCTTTTGGTGGTATTTGATCGCCTCTGCGATTTTTATTTTTTGCGCTATAAACAAAAATAGAGCGACATTTTTGAAAAAAAAATCAATATTTTTTACATTTGTTATAAGAAAAATCAATAAACTAAATTTTAGTCAAACATTTAGGGCAAAATTTATTTAGCCACATGTCTTTAGTAAAAAAAAATCGCAATAAAAAATAAATTAGCTACCTAGCGGGAACAGCGACACTAATACAGCGATCAGAAAAATGATCGCTTAGTGATGCTGGCAATAGGGAGTGAAAGGGTTAACTAGGGCGGTGATCAAGGGGTTAAAACTTTATTAGGGGGGGTAGGGGGCTATCCTGAACGTAACACTAACTGACTTTCACACTGCCTGTCACACTGACACTAAATACAGTAATCATACATGTATGATTACTGCATTCAGTGACACTGTGACAGGGGGGAGGGGGGGCGATCGGGGGGGTTAAATGTGCCTGTGTGTCAGTGCAGTGTTGTGCAGACTTACTGTGCGATGTGATCTCTCCTCAGTGGCGGTTGAAAAAAACGCCGAGGGAGAGATCACATCACTTCCTCCTTCCTGTGTTTACACAGGAGGAGGAAGTGACAGGGCGGGGGGGGCGCGCGCATTGGCTGAGAGCGATCCGGAGGGGGCGGACAAAAACGAATAGCCGCCCCCTCATCCCGGATCGCTCGTACAGCCGCACGGACCGCCGCATGTACCGGGGGGGGTCCCGATCGGACCCCGACCCACCTCAAGGCACCAACGTATATATACGTTGATGTGCCTGTCGTTCCATTGTGCCGACGTAAATGTACATGTGGCGGTCCTTAAGTGGTTAAAGAGTACGTGCTTGTGCCCAGCCTTGCCATTCTGCCGACGTATATTGTCAGGAAGGGGTCCTTAAAGGGGTGTTCCAGCCAAAATTGTGTTTATTAAAAGTCAGCAGCTACAAAAAGTGTAGCTGCTGGCTTTTAATAAACACTCACTTACCTGCTCCTGCGTTCCAGCGACGCGCCGACCGGGGCTCCGCTTCTCTCCCCCCCTCCCCAGCCGGTGTCTCCATCTCGACTGTGGGCACCCAGCCGTGACAGCCTTTGGCTTCACGGCCGGGCACCCACTGCGCATGCGCGAGCCGCACTGCGCCTGTGCGCGGGGCGCGGCTCGCGGCTGATTGGAGAGGCGATTGCATGGGACCTGTCAGTGTCCCATGTGATCGCCTACAGGGAGGGGCTGGTGTAGGCGATTAAGGCTTAATTCGCCTAACCAGCCCCTCGGCGGAAGCAGGAAGTGGGACAGGAAGTCCCACTCCTACTGAAGCCCCCACTCCCCCCCCAAAAAAATTACATGCCATATGTGGCATGTATGGGGGTGAGGAGTGGAACAAGAGGAAGTTCCAAATTTGGGTGGAACTCCTCTTTAAGTGGTTAAATACTCATTGAAATCATGATTTAATGTATGTGTATCCTTATTTTCCAGACTGCGATTGACACAACGCCAGACGCATACCAGAAGGAAAACATGTTTGTCTTCTTCAGCGCATTATCTGACTTACAAAAGCACGTTCCGGCAAAGCAAATCCATTTCTCCAGCAGCCAATGGGCAGCAGATAGTGTACGCCCTACAACGGGGACGGGTTTAGTTACTCAGAACCATATGAACTACGCCAAGGATCTAATGAATAACAGACAAACTAAGTCACCCTCTTCCACTTCAAAGAACAAAACCATTAAAAGGTCATTGTCGGCTAATGTGAAGTTAAATATACAATTTTTATCTGCAGATGGGACCAAACAGAAGGCTGAATTACTGAAGGAACCTACAGACAGACACTTCCGGTATAGAGAAGTCAAAAAGATTTGGCAAGAAAGCAAACCATGCCCAAAACCTGGCCTGGCCTGGGAGGAAAGGGCTCAGCTTAGTCAGCTGGGAACCGTCATAAATGGCGTAAACCCCAAGAAGATGGTAGACTATGACCCAGGTTCCCA